>OZ005740.1:304312975-305512975 GCA_963930735.1 Dioctria linearis | reverse complement strand
CATCTTTTGAGGTGGCTACTTCAACTTTTTAGATTTTGTATTCCAAAAAAGAAAAATCAGAAATTGGACATGCCATAGAAGCGTGTCGTCAACTTTTTTGGTTGGTATGTAAATATTTTTCTGTAACTAAAACAATTTTTGGTGCATTCAGTCAGCATTAAAGCCTGAACTATAATGGACTTACGTTGACTTACAAAAAGACCTTCAGTTACCGAAAGTAAACGTCATATGAGAAAGAAGTAAACTATAATAGACTAAAGTAAAATTATAAGCTGTCAAAAGTCAAATTGGGTTTGTCATAGATAATAGTTTGTAGTTGACTACCAGAAAGTAGAATTATGGAGTTTTTGTCGAACTTAAAAAATCTTAATGATTTAGTATGTCTTGTTAATCAAGTAAAAACATTAAAGTCTCTAAAGAAAAAAAGGAAACGTTGAAGTTGTGTGAGGGAAGTAAATAGAGATAGGAATATGAAGGGGTACTACGTTACATGCTATTTACAAATCAAGGAAAAAGATCCTGCTTTGTTTTTTTAACATACCAGGGTGGACTCAACCACATACGACATGTTATTAAATTTCTTAAGAAATGATTTAGAAAAGACTTCTATACGGAAACCAATTGAGCCAGAATGTCGGCTAGCTATAACCTTAATGTATGTAAGTGGTTTTATAATTTAAATCTATGTAAAACTGTTATGTACTTATAGCTATTTATCGCAAGGAGTAACCATACAATATATTGCATTGAGCTTCAAGCTGGGGAAAGAAACAGTACGAAAAATAGTGTTAGAGACTTGCGAAATAATGTGGAAAATTTTATCTCCTCTATACGTTAGTGAACCTACTTCCACTGATTTTCTCCAAATTTCTGAAGACTCACTGAATTTGTGGAATATGCCCAATTGTGTGAGCAGTATAGATGGCAAGCATATTGCTACGAAAACGCCAAGGAATAGTAATGCAGAATATTTTAACTATAAAAACTTCTGTAGCATTGTATTAATGGCAGCATGTGATGCTAGATATACATTCACATACATAGATGTTGGAGGGTATAGAGGACATAGTGATGGAGGTAAAGGAAAAATGTATAAGATTTTGTTAAAACCTGAAGTTTTTTTCGTAGGAGTTTTCCAGGCCAGCAGTTTCGGGAAGAGAGTTCGACACAAAATGTTACACTTGCCAGGACCTCAAGCACTTCCAGGAACCGAGGTTGTATTGCCACACTTCTTTGTAGCGGATACGGTTTTTCCTTTAGCGGAAAATATAATGAAACCATTTCCTGGGAGGTTGTTATCCACAGAAACAGAACATTTCAATAAAAGGCTTTCACGAGCCAGAAGAGTTATTCAAAATGCCTTTGGGATTTTGACCGCTCGTTGGCGTTTACTTTTAACAACACTCCAGTTTGACCCACAGAATGCGGAAAAAGTCGTTCTGGCATGCATTTCGCTTCACAACTTTATTATGTTGAATAAAATAAGTCGTTCTCAATATTATTTTCCACAATTTGTTGATTGGACTGATGCCAATGGAAATGATCACCCTGGAGAGTGGAGATCTCTTATAAATAACAGATATATATCCTCCATCCAGGCTTCAAGTGTCCTTCATCGGCTAGATGGCCAACGCTCTACAGATATCAGAAACAAATTTTGTGAATATTTATTTAAAAATTGAAATGAACACAAGATTTTATGAAATTAATATATTTCTATATAAAAACCATCAGTATTTTAATAACTTCTACTGCCTGTCGGAAAAAACTCTTGAATCAAAAACTAAACATCTTCAATAATACATAAAAAAAAAAAAAAAAAACAATAAAACAAAACAAATTTGCGACAGTATATAAATAATCCAATTTGTCGGAAAGGTCTTTTCTAAAATTTCTCAAGAAAAAAGCTTATATTCAATAATATGGTTTAGAAAACATTGCGACATACACTTGCTGTTGTGTACTGTTTTTTAAAATTTATTATATAATTAAAATTTTCAATCTAATATCATCTTTCGATTCTTTCGGAAATTCTTTCAGTAATGATGTTATAGTTCTGCAAAAGTTTTCATCTGGATCATCCAGCGTTTGGTTTCCTTCCTTTACACGTTCTTTTATAATATTGGCAGTCTCTTCTATTGTCTGCAACACACTTTCAATCGTTCCTTTATTTGCAGATTCTCTTGGATTTTCATTTGTGTCTGGGATATATGTAGAAAAGGAGCTATTGCTTGAATCTTCCAGAAACTCCAATTCATCAGTGATTTCATTGCATCGTGCTCTAGTTATAAGAATATGTTTAATAAAAGCAGTGGACATATAGTGCAAGCATTTTACCTTTTCGGTTGAACATAGTCTTTTAAAAACATAAGATTATCGAAAAATATCCAAGGATCTTGCAGTTCAACCTTACTACCCGAGGAGCGATCAAGTTTCCTTAGTTCCCTCACGAATTTTTCCCTAAGATATTTCCAAATTTTTTGACATTCTTCAGCTATATAATATTTATAAATTAAATTCCTGTTTTTATTTTATTTGTTTATATGCACTTACAGTTTCGACCCAAATTAGCAGAAATCTCTTGCCAAGTTTTTCCCTCTTAAATTTATTGAAATACATTGGGTGTCTGTTTTTTGTACAGAACTTCTTTTTCACGTACAGCATTAATAAGCTCTTCGTAATACTTTTCTATATTTTCCATAGTTAAAAAGGACGTAAATATATAATAAAAAACGAAAATACTGAAGGGAGAAGTTATTGTTGAAGTGACACTTGCTCAATTGATAATTTTATGACTGAAGTTACCCACGAATAACCGTGCAACCACAAGTGAACGAAATTTTAACGAAACTTTGCATAATCACGTAAAGTTTAATATAGTTGCATCCATTTGAATTTGTGCTGTCCTGTCGTGGTCCTACGCCCGTCAACGTAAGTCCATTATAGTTCAGCCTTAATACAGCTAACAATCGGTACAAGACTGTGAATTTATGTCAAGTCAAATTAACAGGAGTGTGCCAGAATCTCATCTCTGTTGGAAACAGATCACTAAACTCAAAACCGATGGCAAAACGTCCGAAAAAACTTTTATGTAAATTACCATAGCTGGCGACATTTTTTCAACGGTGTCGAATTTTGTAATCCGTGCCAAGTTCTATTTGATTTTCCACGAGCCCAGCCACAACATGACTCGCTTGATTTGCTCGTATATTTGTTTGAGAGGGAGGGGGGGGGGGATTTCTTTGAGCTCTGAATTTTTTTTTGTTTGCTGTGTATAACATTCGCTTATAAGGCGCACTATTAAAAGTGCGATTAATTTAAGATTAAGGCTTCCGAGACTTATTGATTTGATTTTTGAAGAGTTCATTGCTCGAATGATTTTCTTCAACTTTGAATTGGTGAATCGTCTTGGCACGCGACTTCTTATCTATAACTAGCACACAACGTTCGTTAGATTATAGAACATGTCCCCCTGCTGATTTCTACTCACAATATATGTATGTAGGGATGTGTATACAAATTATTGGGTTTCATTCTATTAAAACTTGGACAAGAAATATAAGCCACCACCACCCTCCCTTGAGTATCGTTTCTTTACCTATAATACTAATTGAAGGATGTGTAGTGCTGATATTGCTTATTTCTGTACTAACAAGAAATAGGGTGTGATGTCTGATGTGTAAATTGCCGCTAAAGTGTACAGAACACGTGCAATATTGGACTCATACGGATTTATATTATTTTTTGGAAAATTACAGTAATGCATCACCAGAATTCGTTTCACTTGGGATTTAGAGTTTGCAATTTCCTGATCCATTATTCCACCCTTCCTTATTTGATGTAATGCAGAAAGAATTCGTTTTATTTACAAAATATTTACAATAATTTATGGTTTGTTTACGCAATTGGGTTTTGATTATTTGCAGGATTGTTGATGAAATAATGGGGAGAATCAGCATAGGTACAAATTTTGCAATGAGTCAGTCCAGTCGCAATTATTCAATATCATTACTACCCGTGACAAATTCGAAACAAATACTGTGCCGATGAAAATTTCCTAAAATACAAAAAAATCTATTTGCTGACTATGTATACCTGTATCATGTAACCGCAAAGTCGGTAATAATCTCTAGCACACCTGCTGGTTGGTATTCACCACATTATAATTATAATACCATGCCAGTTAGATATGTAGCTATGTACACAAGTAAATAAAAATTGTAAAGTCCAATCACGTTTCTTGCTATTGTTCTTAAAGGGGAAAAACGACTACTTGGCTACTGGTTAAGAATTATTGCAAAATTCCACCTGCAACTTAATTACATGTTTCATGACACCTGAAACTGATTTGATATTTCAAAATGATTTCCATATTATCAGGTCAGATGATGGCGTTTATATTCATTCTTTGAATGCTTAATCATCAACAAAGTTGGAGAGAGTTGAAGAAAAAAAAAATATTTACAAAACAAAATTTTTAAAGTAGGTAGCAGCTCTGTAACAGACTTTATGTGCACATTTAGATTAAGTATAACTAGAGCAAATAAGCTTTGTTACGAACTCTTTTTGTTTTAAATCAATAGCGTGGGAGCTGGTTAGGAACTAAGTATGTATATCCATCCACAACACTGTTGTATAGCCAGACCAGAGAATTTTACCAAAGCTTTTTCGTAATCCTATTGGAAATTTGAGCTGTGTGTGTCACCTCTTCTAATGTCATCAATTTCGGTTCACAAGTAGGTTATTTTGTTTTTATGAGAATAATGGTTACATGGAAAATGAGTTACCCATCCACTATCTAGGAAATGGCAATTTATCGTGTCAGCGAATATTTATGATCGTGTAATGAAAATTCATTTAAACAATTTTTTATTTTTTAATTTTTATTAATAAGAATTAATATGAAAATGTAAATTGAAGTTTTGAAATAAGTAAATTTATTAAATCCCGGTTTTTTAACAAATCCTGTTGGAGCTATAATTTTAGGTCGTCTCGGAATTGTTAAATTGAATTTTGATTAACATATGAACAGTGAATATTTAATCAGCTGTCAGAAGAATGTTTGACTCATACATTCATAGGTGTAGCCTAGGTGGGGTCTGAAAATTAATACTCATAGGACATGACATTATTAGAATTAGAATGAAGGAGTTTATACCATGATGAATGTACTATTCTGATATTTTTGGTCCTTCTAACTCTAGCTGAAGCTATTTGAATTAAGCGCTTCTACGGAAACATAAAGCACCTTGATTGTGCTTCAGTTTCATATAAATTTTAACATTGAATGTCCGCAGCAGTAAGCACTTCCTTTTAGCTTCATTATATATAATTGCTTTTAAAGCATTTTGTGGGAAGCAGATTTGAAACTCTGGACGATTGCTAAAGCAGTGTTGCTTTCAATTACAGAAAATTAAATTTTAACGAATCAGCCATGCTCTGCAACATTACACTTTATAATTTTAACACCTTTCTACTTTTCTATCCAACAAATTTTCAATGATTATTTTTTCAGATTGCTTCCATAGAGGAACTTTTTGGAAGCATATCAGTAACCTGCTACAAGCGCTTCGAATCTGTTTTGTTTTCGAAGCACTTGGAATTTTTGTTGTAGGGTAGTTGTAGTCACACCATATCAATGTCAACATACATACACAAAACAACTGCTAGAAAACAACACGTGCAAACGCTTACTGCATACGATGATTGCTATGATAAAAAATTCACGTCATTCATAAAGCAGAGGGACAGTTGCTGTAAATTTTTTAAATCCTGGTGACCACTAGTTCCGATCGTCTAAATTTAATAAAAAAAAAGGGTAGACTTGGTCTAAGACCGTATGTAGTTCCGTATCATTGACATGTATATAAATGGACTGCTCGTTGATCCAAAAATGCATAAAAGCAAATGGCACCACTTTCATACATATTTCTGTCTCTTTCCGTGAGAGCATACTTTCCCACTGAACTGTAACGGTTGGGAATGAGAAATTGATTGAAGTTCAGTGGTATTTCCAACTCACAACTTGGTAATAAAAACTTTCCTACCAAAACACCCTTGTGAAAAACACTTCCTTCGGCTCATAATTAAAATTTTACAATACAAATAAGTAAATTCCCAATTAATTTAAATATAGCTCTAGTTTAGGACTGTTGGTAGCATTGATAGTGAGAGCATACTTTCTGAAATCAAAATTAGTGCCACATAAAACAGGAGATCAGTCAGTCCATTTATATATATGTCAGTGTTTCGTATGGTCACCTCTCTGTGCAGGTTTGATTTGTTTTTCGCATATAGTAGGTATTTCTAGAACAGTAAAAATTATTATAACCAATTTCATAGAATTTCATATTCGGAAGAGCTTTTCAGTACAATGAAAACGTCTAGGACTGATCGTTTTCACAGTATACGTAAGAATCCTAAATTTTTATTTTTCCTCGGGCCTACAAAATGCGAAGGTTCAAGAGTGACATACATCAGCACTTCCTCCACTTTTGTCATATCCCCAATCCTTTCCCTATCTCCTTCCTGACATGTTTTACATCATACGTCGCCTGAGCTTGGCTTAATAATATAAAAAAAAAAAAAAAAAAAAAAAAAATTGCAACAGATTTAGCCCATTTTTGGTATTATACTTACTATTTTTACGAAAACTTGCGTTGTCGCGTTCTCAGGCAGTGGACAAATACAGGGTGTTTCCTCCATGGACCACATAGAGCCGGAGGGTAGTACTCACCTAGAAAAACAAAAAAATGTATAGCAGGTGGGGGTCCTCATATCAACCATTTCGGAGGTTCGGGGTGATTAAGAAAATATGATAGGTTTTCACAAAATACCCTGTATATGAAAAATTACGGATGTACGGTACGGTACGGTACCTTCAACAACTCCTTGGTGCATACAACTTCATGGCCACACCAACGATTGCTCAACCAGCCGCATACTCCTCTCCTCTCAGGATTTATAGAGGTCTAAACTAAAAATTTCGGATTTTATTACCTTTTTTTTTACTTTTTGCAAAACGGTATAAACTGTGGACTCTCTTTTTTTAATGGCAACCCTACGGAGTTGCCCGATTGGTCCCATATTCGAAATTGAATTTACTTGGTTTTTTGTTTTTTGGAAATCCCGTGTGTAAAATGTCACTACTCTAGAACGTGGTCTCGAGTTATCGTGAGGACAAACGTCATCATCTAGGCCGGGTATAAAAAAACGAAGATATTGGGGTCTGCTTATTCACAATTATCATTACATTTAAGTAGTCTCCACATGCATAAGCTAGTTTAATAACAAAGAAATTAAAAAAAAAAAACATCAATGACGTGTACGAACAGTAAATCGATCATCCGCCACCACCTGAAAAAGTTCTGTGATCGCTTTATCTATCTCTTCATCATTCGTTTCAACTGTAGATGTCATTCGTCTTCATCTCTAAATTCTAGAGGACATTGGGGAACCTATCTGTCATTTTGTGAACTTCCTAGAGATATTGTTGTTGCCTTATTTCAGTAACTTTTTGCGTAAGTTGCGACTAAGTTATGAAATTAAAAATTTGTTTGAAATAAATAAAATCGATGATACAAAAAGTAAAAAGAAAAAAGTTTCAAATTTCTTTATTCTTCGAAAATATACGATCAGCTGAAAAAACCAAACTTGGTGTGAGCTCCACTGCCCATCTCTTCGAACTTTTTCAAATCGAAAATATTGAAAATTATTCCATTCGATTCTATGTACTAACCAAGACGTTTTAGTTGCTGTCAAACATATCTTCTATTGAAAAACCTTTCCAGGGGAGTATGTACAACTCACTACTCGAAAATTAAGCCAAGAAAAAAAACTTATTTCTACAAGGTATAGAGGTAATTAGGAAAAAATACCATTTTGCGATTGGGTGTATCGCCCTCCAAGTTATGATGACCAGCTAATCGAAAAAATCTAATACCTACTTTTTTTTTAGTAGAACTTCGAGTAGGGTTTTGTTTTTTTTCTTTGGAAAAATAAAAAAATTTCTTGAGATGTCGACAAAATTGATCTACTAAATTTCATTTCTAAAATTAAGGCCGTTTGTGTTTTTACTTTGATAATAGATGGTGCTCAAATCGCAAGAGTAATTTTATTTTTGACATTTGCCGACTCTGCATACCGAAAAGTTTCAAGGAAATCTGTTAAATAAACGTCTGAAATTTCTGTTGTTTTTCTCTTTGCTAAAATGGTAAGAAGTGAATTCTGTGTACTGATAGCACTATACTCTTTGTGTTGAAAAACTATTAGGAAAACTGAGAAAAATTTTAATACAAATATTATAGAATCTCTGCTCTGTCGCATAGACCCAGTTTAGACAGGTCAGTATGCTGACTCTGCCGCACGAAGTCTGTTGGTAGGGTGATGCTTCATTCCTGCCCCCAATCATCTTCTTACCCACTCGTCTAAACAGGGTCATAGTAGTCGCCCACTGACTTTCGTTGCAGTCGTACAAGCATGAATGATACTGAACACCCAGGACTTCTGAGCTATAAGTCACGACTATGGTTAAGATTAAGAGTAGGCCACTTGGAGTGTTAATTATTAGGTTAAATTTAATTAGTATTTTATTAGGTTGAGATGAATTAGGATTAATTTGCTAAGAACTAAGAAAATGATAAATAAAATTTATGATATTTTGCTGAACGGCCATCGAGCTATCATGGTTGACGAACATGTTTTTTTGAAATCGGGCAACCATTTCGAAGCAGCGTTTGAACATGTTCAAGTGTAATAGAAGCGTCGTTTTGCGGCATTATTAATTTATTGATGAAACTTGAATCCATCATTACACTCCAGGGGCCGGATTCACTAACTCGTAGAGCTGTGGAGTTGTGGAGATGAGTTTTTTGTTTTACACTTAACTCTCCACTCGGAATTCTGTACCTCGGGGAGTTTGTATTGATAATTACCAAACTCTCTATTCCACTCGACAAAACTCTCGGCTGTGTTAGCTGTGGAGAAGTAAGAAGAATATTTCTCAACTGACAGTACTGTCTGCTTTTGTTGTGTTTTGTGAAGGTACCTAGGTAACTAGGAGTTTTAAATTAAAATATGGTTTCACCGCATATTCTGGCTATGTTTACAAAAACAAATTATGGAAATGCTTTCAATATTTACAGAGAAATATGGATTGAGTCCGATAAATTGTTTTGGAGATAACTGCAAAAGAAGTGAATCAGTCCTTCTTAAGATGAAAAAATGGCCGTTTTTGGTACAAAACTGGATATATTTTCAACTCATTATTATGAAGAATAGGTAATTCGTGGAAATTTACTTTCCATGAGAAAAATGTTCACAACAGAGTACTAATGGATGTGAAACAAAGAACGTAAAAAATATATGTAAAATATAGGAGCTGGGGTGTATATGACCTAAGTGCAAAAAATTCCGTCTTTCGGCGGTTAAAAGTCAGTTCTGAACTTAAAATGATAAAAAAAAGAACCTACACCACCCGCTTCTCCCTCCCCTCCCCAAACTTGAAGTATTTTGAACAACCCCCAATAAGGAGTGGTACGACCCCCCATTTTAAGCCCCTCCCCCAAAAATGTTTCATCTATATTTTTGTACTTTAGACCCTAAATCCAAAGGAAAAAATCCCAATGCTCTACGACCCTCCCACACAGAGTTAGCCATCCTCCAATATTGCGACACTTCTCACGTTTTCCATAACTCCCCAATCGCGGATGGAGAGTGAAGGAGTTTTAATTGTGGAAACGACAATTCTCATCTTCCAAACTCCCAAACTCTCTGAGTTACAGAATCCGGCCCCAGGAATGAAAGATCAGTCGTAACAATAGATTTCTCCTGGTGAATGTGCTCCGAGGAAAGTAAAAACGGTTCCATCCATCGGTCTGAAGGTCATGGCAACAATTTTCTGAGATTTGCATGGCTTAATAATAAACGATCATAAGCGACTTCATTTGGCGAAGAACAAAATTTGCATCCATATCCACACCACAACAATGCTTCACACGTCTGCAATTGCAATGGCCAAAATTGTCTAATTGCACTATGAACTGGTGGTGCAAAGGGTTAGTGAAGCGCAATGCTGCCAGGAGAGGATACACAAGATGTGAAAAGCCATATATGTGCACCGAGCTACTTTGTGTTGAGGTTTACCGTGCGTCTGATTTCTGATGAAAGTGCGTGTACCTAGTGTAGCCTAGCGCGTATATGACCTAGTGTGCAGATTGGTATTTGTACCTTGGTATGCTTTAAGACTTCGGGCTGTAGTCTCAAGCCTCTCCTAGCCTAAAGGGCGGATCATAACCTTCTCGTGGTCCACTCCTGTCACTTTTTAAGTGCTAATATGATTAAGCCCGAACGGAGGTACCAGTAACGTCTAAGAGTCTGCATGAAGATTCACTGGGAGTACTCATAATCGTAGCCATACCATTTGGATAGCCGATATTGCTAACTTGGTACTACGGGAATGAGGTGCCCCAAATAGTGCTGCATTAGTAGCAATATTTGCCTCATCATTGGGAAGGCCCCCTTGTGGGAGCATCGTAGTGGTTGTGGTAGCCCATATGCGGGCAGAGTGAGATTTTCTGAGTCTGCATGACTTAGGCGAACATTCTTCTCTAAACAGAGTAGTTTGTTCTTTTGTATAATTGCATACTGCGTCCGTGTATTTGAAGGATGGTCGCTTATTAATGTATGCTTAGAGAATTGGCTCTCGACGTGGAGTTGCACTAAATCAACCGGGTGCCGTGACCCACAGACCGGAAGAGATTTTAGGTAGGTCTTACTTCGACCAGTAAGTTCAATGTCAAGCATGCACTGACATAAACTGGTACTCTTGAAACAGAATATAATATATTCTGCTTCTTGAGGGCGTTGATTGTCGCTAATCCGTGCATTAGGAGTGCCGTGAGATTAAGCTATAATGGCAGGTGCTCACGTAAAACCATGACAGCTTTCTGCACTATGAACTGTTCCCACCATATTCTCTAGTTTTCGCCCTTTGCGATTTCTTTCTTTTGCTAAAAATGGTGGAAAGAAATTTACATCGTACGAGAAGGTCTCTGCGCTGAAACAAATATCAATTTTGCAGAATTCCAGAAATAATATTTTTTGGAAGGCTTAAATAAGTTGGACTGCGCTGGTTGGTCAAAGTGTATCGAACTAAATGGAGGCTACCTATGTCAAAAAATAATTAAAATTTTGGTAATAAAAAAAAAAAAAAAAAAACAAAAAACAATTCAAAAATTCACAATTCCGACGTTTCGGTTCGAGTCGATCCAACCAATTTCAATCCAGTGGATGCATGAGCGCAATTGTTCCGTTCGGTTTTGAAGACTTGACTTTAAAATTTTGCCAGATTTTGTCTTTCCACTTTACATCCATCCATCAAAACATTCTTTTTGTCGTATATAATTCATGTCTTTTTTTGATTTCCTCAGCAAAAGCTTTTTAATCCATTTTTGAGTAAAAACAAATCTTTGACATTTGTACCAATCGGATCGAAACGGTGGAACTGTGCTTCCCACTTAAGTCACTCAGTTATATAACAACCCTCGTACATACATACATAAGAATATAATTTGTATATGTATATACCACAAAATTATAGGTTTATTTTTGTACCCGCCCTGCCACGGAAGTTGATTGCGACAATTATAGTGACGTTTGGTTCGAACAAAATTACTAAAAAAAATTAAATTCAAAAGAGGAGCATAACGGAGATCATTATTTACGCAAGCTCTCATTAGAAGTGTACCACATAATTTTGAAAACTCGCTAATAGCTGAACTATATTTTTTTTTTTGTAGAGATGCTGCAATTTGATGTGTTATATCCGTTACAAGTTACTTGTCTCTTGCTAAGTTTATACGATCGCGTGAATAAAGTATGTGGGACATAAAAAATTCCCATTACTACTGCGACTACCACCAACGCTTATGTCATGATCTAGTTACTGAGTTCACGTCCAATTACTTACTATTGTATATGATGTTGCGCTCGCGTTTTGCGTAATGAGACTTATGAGTTTTTCTATAATATATGTACTGTACTACATGCATATACATACTACGATCTGACCTCGCGCGTTAAATAGTTTAATACAAAAAAAAAAACAGCATATTTTGTTAAGATTACAATCACACATGGTCCAGACGTCATCACTCTTCATTGTAAACGCATTTATAGTGTGCAATTTAAAATGGTATACCGCCTCGCCCAGGTATTTTATTTCCATCAATGGACTTCGAATTTGGAATTTTTGATTGTTGTTTCACAACAGAGCAGTTTTCTGCGTCAGTGATTCATTCAACTTTGGTGATTGACCCGATTTTTCACTGAACTTTAAATGAGTCTGAAGTGGTCCGTGATTTGGATATAAAATGCTTTGGTTTTGGTTGCTTGGCGTGTTCAATTGAGGGTTTGGTTCATCTCATGATGGCGCGTGAGATTTTAATTTCGATTTAGAAATATATTTTAGGACAAGAAATAACTGTGCGTTGCGTCGATTTTTAGATTTAGGTACGGGCGCCTATTCTATGGTAATTTTTATTTTTTAATCTTAATTATACTCGCGGTGAATTGAATTGGATTTGAGTTTCATTTGAATGAGTTTAAGATCTCGGAAATTACATATATTTTTAGGTTTTCTGTGTTTTTTTTTTATTTTTTTTTTAATGTTGAATATTATACATTATTATCATCTTCGAAATCTGACAAAGAATTGTATACAGAGACCATAATTAACAGACGAGTGACAGCAAGGATATCTTTCTTATGAGAAAATTATGACAAATCTTTCTTGTCTATTTGACAGATTTGAGATGTGTTTAACAAACAATTTACATGAGCTTAGCGTCTCTTTAGTTCTTATCTTTTACTACTATCCGTTCTATGTTTTCAGATTGGGTACATTGTTTTATAAGCTTTCTGCTCAAATGTTTGGTAAAGTATAGGAGTTTTATGCCCTTTCATTGGGTTTAATAGAGGACTTTAAGATGTTCGGCTCTCCAAATGAGATGTTGAGATAGGGGAATTTTTTTTGCACATGAACTTTGTTTATTTATAAAGGTATAAAATTCTCACTTGATGTTTTCTTGTCGTAGGAGACATGATAAAAAATGGCGTACAAACAATGTACTTAATGTCACTCAAACTAAAGGCTCCGGTTTCCTGCAGGTGAGCGGTATCGACATATAGCGGCTATATTATAAGTCAGACGATGAAAATAGAAAGTAATGCGGCAAGCGTGAGGTCTATTGAAAGTCAGTGTTGAAGTTTGAAGAACGTCAAGCGAATATATTCAGTGTTCAACATTATTATTTTTGGAGGAATGAGGATTGTTAACGTGACCAGTCCGAAGCTTGTTGTTTGTTACCAGAGCTTATGTTGGTTAGCGCACTATTAAACTTAATAGGTCATAAGTATAACACTTCGTCTCAAGTCTACATTTTTTTTCACCTATTAGAGGGTTTTAGTAGCATCAGTCTTATATTACCATCTGCTTGAAGTTGCTACTGAGCAAAAGTTGAATTACTGCAGATTTTTTGGTATAATTTGATTATTTCGTGTGAATTATTACAGTTTGTTTTGAGTACTTCGAGTAGTAACTTACTGCTGTACAGGAAGATCTGAATGTCCAATTTTCTACTCACATCGGCAGTTACTTATGTAGACATGTTGGTTAGGGGTGATTGATTTTATATGCTTCAAAAGTTATGTTGACTTCGAGATTGTTGTATATTTCAGTAAACAAAAGAGGGAGCGCCGGAAATAGTTTAACGTGGGGAGTTAACTTAGGCGTTCGATTTCCATGCACACAGCTACACCACACAAGCGATCTACCAACATACACCACGTTAATTAATTCTTTTACGTATTTTCTCGATGACCCAATGACACTTAGACAAATTTCTCTTTCCCTAATTTCCCAAAATTTTGAATTCAAATCTTTGTTCAAACAGTCTAAGAATTATTGGTTCATGAGCAAAGGTTTCTAATGCGGACCTTACACGTTCAGTAATAATGTCATTAGTTTATCGGAATGACATTAATAATGATCGTGTAAGCTTCGCAGAAACTGTAATGATAGCCAGTAATGATGATATGCGGATTTTCTGATATTTGGACATCATTACTGACATATAGTGGGGATACTGTCATTTATAATGACAGTGTAGGGTGCGCGCTTCATTACTTCCTTCATTTTTCAGTTCGCTTATAATTTTTGGTGAGGTATGATGTAGTTTAAAGATGGATAGTGAGCTTTTTTGTACTCAATTTCCTGCGGAGGAATGTACTGAGGCTGAGTGCATTAAAAAAAAGAGGGAGCTTCTTCGGAACACTATTACATTTCTGTGTGTGCTATCATTCGTTAACCAACACGTGTAAAGGTGGCTTACCTTTATGTACTCTCGCAGGACATGTATAAGCACTTCACAAGTTTCTACAACTGCAACACTTATTGAAGCTGGTGATATTATAGCTGAAAACTTGAGATCTTCAAAATTTCTTCCTGTGGCTAAGTACCTCAGAGTAGAGCTGGGCAAGTGCAAAAGAAAAAGTACTTAAGTATAAGTACAAGTACCGAAGGCCTGAGTACTTCAGCGTAAGTACAAGTACCGCATGTATGAAAAGTACTTGTAACTAAGTACTAAGTCTATAAAAAGTACTGAGTACTTTTTGAAATACTTTTTAAAGTACTTTTTTGGAATCTTTGTACGTTGGCAGTAATATATTGAAGTTTATCGAGTTCAGTTAATAGATATTAATAAATAAATACCTTTGAAAACTAAAATATGGATAGTAACCCTGTGGCTACTACTTATAGTTTTCGGCGCTGCAGGTAGAGTAAAACTTTTGTCTCTCATTGCTACACTGAACTATTAGAGGTCCGCCCAAGCACCCATTATCGCCTCCAATAATGCATAACAATTCTAAGGAAAAAATTTCCAGTAAATTTCTAAGAAAAAATTGAGGCCTCCTATATGAGGTCGAGGCATCGTTGATTTTATATTGGAGCGAGGCATTGCTTGCTTACCCTTGGGTTTATGTCCACTGACGTATATAATATGGACTGCTTACTGTTCCATTTCACGTGGGCACAATTGGTTTTGTCAAAATTAGTGCTTACGTGTCGGTGCCAAAATTGAAAAAATCATTGGCGGGAAGTTGAAAAAGTGAGCACGCAGCTCGCAAAGTGATTTAAATAAAACATTTAGAATTTCTTCTGCGTATGTATATCTAATGAATATATTATCTTTGGTAAAACATCTTTTATCAGTAATAACCCTAAATGATTAATGTAAAATCATGTATTTCGACGAATCCACTAATTTTATTGTTGTTTTCAGTTCTCTTTCAGTTGATACTTGGTACTTATACCGGAAGAGTCAGCAATATAGAAGTGTGCCCACTTTCTGCAGTGTATTTCTATGAACCTAGTTAGTCTATAATATACATTTCAGTGGTTATGTCATCAAATCGAGGCATCGGCGATTTTATATTCGAGTGAAACTTTACTGCTTTTTGTTCTACTTGCCCAGTCTTGTTTGTATGTTATTAGTTTGTCTAAGGTTCTGCCTTGACGCGTGAGGCACATGCTTTGACAGTTCTTTTCGTGCCTTAAAACTCAACAAAAGAGGAGTTCTGCTAGAGATTGTGTTTGCTTTTCTACGAAGTGTTAGATACTTAATAGACTCAGAAATAACTTAAGTAAAATTCTTGGTAGTACAAAACTAAGTCTTAAGTACAAGTAAATAGACGCTAGTACTTATGTTCAAGTACTAAGTATGGGAATTTAAAAAGTATTGAATAATAAGTCTTAAGTAACGAAAATGTACTTTAAGTAGTACTTAAGTCTTTTTTTACTTAAGAATTGCCCAGCTCTGCCTCAGAGTTACTGCTAATCTTTCATTCACTGGTAAACTCTCTCTCATCATAGTGTCCTTCCTCAGCAAAAATGGTTCCACCATTCGCAGTAATTTATTAAATGTACCTTCATTCATGCGAAAGTATTTTTTTTAATCCCCCGCTTCTGTAAAACTAATTTCGTTAAACAGAACAACATCGGAATATGTTTCACGGTTTTGTCGCCAGTTCTTCATCCACCGTCGCCGTTATGCTAAAATTATAGCAATGCAAGCTTTTCTGTGAGGATCCATTAATTTACACAAGATAAATGAACTTCTAACTCGATGAATTGTGAGTTACTGAAACAAATACTGTCATTTTTAATGATAGTCTAAGGTTTCAACATAATGACAGAGTAATGAAAGAGACTTTCGGAAGTAATGACATTATTACTGACTGTGTAAGGTCAGCAATACATGCTTAATTATATTTCTCTTTTTTTTTTTTTGAGAATATTCCATACTAATACCTTTGTAATAGTATACTTGTAAAATATTCCGCAGAATGTATGCTATAATTTTATTAAACCCGAAATACTCACCGAAGCTTCATTCTGACCGGAAATAACGACATAAAACCTTATAACTAATCAAAAGTGTTAGCAGCCCGAACCAAAAATAATAAAATCAAAATAATCAGGAATTAAAGCCTAAGTGAGAGCAGAGATTTGTATATTTTTATCTGCAATGAATGTGAAATGTCAATCATATTAATGTAACACCTAGGACTAAAATATCCAGGGAACACGACCAAACTTAACGTTCGTTGAATTTCGAAGATCTTGGTCGAAGAATAGTGCAATGGTTGATAGCTTCTGTGCGGTTGGTGAAGAGAACACTTTCAGGGAAGTCTGTGTAGAGGCAGGAACAGCAGATTAGAAAGGAAAAGGAGGGTCGAAGATATTTGGGTGAGTGGAATTGAGGAAATTAAGAAGGTTTGGTATAAATTTTCTTTGATGCCGGCCACATGCTTCCCGTGAATATTTTTTTCGTTTATTCCCTCTGGTTTAAAAACGCAAATTATTTTGTTATTTTCTCCGGATTGAGTGCGACATACTACTCTGCAGTCAGTAGTTAGATTAAAGGATCCTCGTACCGTAGGTATTGCTTCCTAACGAAAGTGAACGTAGCTGCAACTGTAACTCTACTCTGAAATCAGTTATTAATTTTTCGGTGGCATGATAACTGCCACCATTGTGAAATGACAGCCTAGTTAGTCTTACTTTTATTTTTTATGTAAAACAATTTCAGTATATTCTTTCTATTAGAAATCCTTTAGTCTAGTTGTATTTTTAAAGCCGTAATTGGATGTTCATTAGGTTTTCTTGGTCTATTGATGGTGCGAAAACGCACCAGTGGACTTATTGCTTCTAATTTTGAAAATCAACAGAAAGGTTTTCCGTTGCAGAAATTTTGGAAAACCTTTAAGATTTAGCAGAAAATTACCCTTGTCCTTATGAGATAATAATTGCACCTCCTGTATTCAGATATTGTAGAGATGAAAACTCCGGCGATGAGGAGAATGACGACCCAAATCGGATGAGTAGTAATTAATTTCAAGCGGAAGCTGAAGTCGCATTCGATGATCTTACTTTGGGATGCAATCGACAGTTAGAGTTATTAAAGTGTACAATACGTATATGCCAGATGTCGACCAGTTAGATAAACATATATCTAACTACCGAGTAATTGTTCGGAGAAAAAATGGTATATGCCAATCGTTTTGTGGATGATCGACTTGACAGTTACCAATGCATAGCTACTTGCGAAAACCTATGCGTGCACACTAGATGATTTAGAATTTCGTCGTTAATTATATATCAAGTTCTTTTGGAAAAATATAGGAACCATCTATACAAGGATATAGCGCAAGCCTTTATCCGTTATTGAGGCCTGGAATTCGTAACATTATAAGGAGAGAAAAGCGACTGTAAGCAGTTTCATAGTCACACAATAACGAAATCGGAAACATATAAGATCGCTTTGCACAACAAAAATTTAAATAATAATTATTACTGTTTTGACTTTTGAACATTTTTCCAGGGACCGAAAATAACTGGTATTTTGAAAACTTTAAACTAAAAAAGCTGGGATAAATTATGATCGTGAAATTTTGTGGAATATACCAAAAGATGTCTCGTGAAACCCGTTTCGATTCCTGCAAAGCTTTTGAAAACTTAACTTTTTATTAAAATAAAACTAAAAAAAAACCAAGCTGGAAAGGCTTTTTATTTTTTCTAGTAATTTTTCTGGCAAAAATAAAAAGCCAGCTTGGCTTTTTATTTTTTCGAGCTGGAAGTAACAGGTTTTGAAGCTGGTTATTTTTTTGAGGAAGTATGAAAAGCCAAGGTGGTTTCTTACTTTTTCTAACCGAGTATCATTTTTGGCTAGAAACAATAAAAAGCCTTTCCAGCTTGTTTTTTTTTTAATAAAAAGTTAAGTTTTGAAAAGCTTTGCTGGAATCGAAACGGGTTTCATGAGACATCTTTTGGTATATTCCACAAAATTCCACGATCATGATTTATCCCAGCTTTTTTTGTTTAAAGTTTTCAAAATACCAGTTATTTTCGGTCCCTGATTTAAAGTTGAATACGCCAATGACATCATCTGGACATATAGAAAAACTTTTCTCATACGCTGGTTTGCTGAATACTGCAAGGCAAGGCGTCATACACTTAAAGATCATAACTTGCAGAAATTAGTTTTTTTTAAAGATAACTCAGTTTTTTTAAAAACCGTCAATCAAAAATAAGTAATAAAACATTTTTGAAATAGCATAATTAATTATTTGGCCGTACCCGTAATGTTATTTTCCTCAATTCCTCAATTTTGTAAATTAAAATTGTCAGTTACTTTGGTACTTAAAAATACGTGGTGCCTACTTGATACTTGTCCGCAAGTACTTGAAAAGTACTGGTATTTGGGTTTTTCAAGTACTACCAGAAAATCTGAATTACAAATATGAGTCCCTGTACTGATACCGGTACTGAATATTTTTTTGTTGCAATTTTACAGTTCTGTAATGAATAGTTGTGTTTTCTTACCTGATTTTCAGCAAATAACACATATAATACTCTCATGATGTTCACGGTGCTACATTCAGAAGATGAAAAACACCGGTGGCAAACTATTCTTTACCGTAACATTTACCGCTTTTAATATGACGACACCATTAAATTACTTTACGATGTACATCAGCCTTCTCTAGGAAAGCAGTTTTACAGTGCTGATATTCAGCCGGTTCGGTGGAACCGGTTGTTAAAAAAATTAGAATTTTGCGAACCGGTTGTTAAATAACTCAGTGCCGATATTCAGCCGGTTCGGCCGAAGCGGTATTTAAAAAAATCAGAGTTTTGCGAACCAGTTCTTAAGTAACTGAAAATACTAAAATGAAATTTTTTGAATGTTATGAAATATATATTTCTAAGAAGTTTATAAAAAGGAACGTAAGAGACATTATTAAAATAAAATTTTATTGTATATTTCCGTTCGCCAGATGAATTGCTAAAGTTTTCAAAACAAATGCTTATCGAGCTATGTAAATGAATAAAGCTCTGGAACAAGGAAACAAAAATTATAACTATTCTTACGACAAGCTAGATGAATTCGCATATAATTCGTAAGTTTCTGTGCAAGTTTTATTGTTAAAGTGGTGTGCGCATATATTTCTAGAACGGTTCGTCGGACAGAAAATATGATTACAACCAATTTTAGTTAATTCTGAAAAACTGTTCAGTTCAATAAAAACGTCTATAGGAATGGTCGTTTTAACAGTATACGTAAAAAACCTCAATTTTTGTATGGCAACACAATTTTTGAAATTATATTTACTATTTTTGTGAAAACGGCTTGTACAAAATTTCAGCTTTCTAATTAGTCTGACATGAAATTGAAAATCAAGCAGTTCATGTTATACATGGCAGTGAATGTAATTAAACTTTATCTCCTAACTGCTTTCACTTAACGCACAAGTCAATTTTTATTACAGAGTTTTCTATCTAAATCGAAAGTGAGAGGAATAAATCTTCTTATCGCATGCATATATTTCTGCTAATTTTCCTTCAGCAAACCAAAGAAATTGGGGATTGTCATAATACTATAGATGTTAATAGGTTTGTTTAATAAACTCGAAAAAAGTTCAGAACAGAGCAGAGCAGGGCCGCCCAACTTAGGCTAACTGTCGAATTAAAAACAGTGCAGAAAAGTGCAGAAAAGAGCAGAAAGAAGCAGAAAGCTCATTAAACACAGTTTTCTTAAGTTTTCTGAGTTCTGTAACCAAAAACACACTTTGTTTAAATTAATGCAATGACACCTATTCACAGAAGAAAATATAATTATTTGAATTATATCAGAGCTTTCAATACAATTTATAATGCCTGCTCTAAGTTATTCCTTCGAAAAAGGTAGAGCAGAAAATCTTGCTCTATGTCACTCCAGGTCACTTCAGGGCAAACTCATTATTAAACACAGTTCAGTTCACTTTAGAGTACTTTAGACCAGTGTTCTGTTCTAAATTCATTAAACACGGTTTTCTGCCCTTTACAACTCTCTAGATTAACCTAGAGAAGCTCATTAAACAGGCCTAATATATATGCAAATGTGTCCGTACAGGGTGGCTATAATTCTTGCGAAAACTTCTTTTTCTTCTTATAAATTTTATTGTTGTATTACATATGTTGAATGATGTCTATTAAATGGCTATTTTGAAATGCCTATAAAGCTCTCCTCACATTAATCGATTTGTGTGCGATCATTTTTTTCAAGTTTCACTTAAAAAACTATTTAGAGGTCGTGTCCAAAAGTCGTGGAAAAAATACTTTAATACTGCTCTAAAAGGCTGCTGGGGCACTGCTAAAATTAATACCTACCCTGTATATATCTCTCTTTGTAAAGTAAAGCATAATTATCAATCGTAAAAATATTGAATGAAAGCTAGTAGAATGTCATTACAGCGAATTTACGCAGAAATTATACTTTTTGATACGATTTTTATTTGTATTTTAACCAGAGACTATATACTAAAAATATTTCTAAATTTACTTATTTTCTGTTGCATTAGCTCTTATTATCTGTGTTCTCCTGTTATTCTTAAAACTTTATAAAATATCTGCTTTCCGCGTGAAATAAAATAATTGCTTCTAAGATCGCAGATCTGGTAATGCGTTTTTATTGCTAAAGTTATGACGTCAAGTTAAAAATGGATTCCAATTGTTCGATTTTTTGAATTTGAATGCAATTTTTACCCCACTTAGTATATTTAAAACTAGCTAAAGTTGCTCCTTCTTGGAATGGGATTCCCTCTTAAGTTTGCAAATTTTTCCTTTAGTTTATTTTAATTTTTTATTTTATTTTTATTTTTTTATCTATTGGGATCCAAATTTGTTACAAACAGTGTGGGCTTTTCGTAAGATTTAACAAAAATATTGTCGTTGAAAAAAAGTCTACTAAAAGATAGACATTCTAAAAGAACTGACACTATTATCATTAGGTTTACAAGGTCGTAAAGTGACAGTAATCCAAGCAGATAGATTAATTCAGAGATGCATAAGAGTACTGGAGCTAATGAAATAAAATAAATAAAATAAATAAAATAATTATTATTGTTCGTTGAGAATAAATGTGTTCGTTTGCCAAAAGGTATGTTAATTCAAGCTGTTATAGACAACATGAAGAAATTGTGAAAGTAATTATTTGGTATCAATTTCTAATATATTGAATCCTATTATATGGCGAGTAAAAATGTTTCACTCTCGCCTTGGCTAGAAGACGAGAAGCAATTAGAATTATTGAAATTTTCTATCTCTTAAAATTGTTTTCAAGAGTTGATTGATTACCAAAGCCACATATTCCTGAAATACAAAATGTTAAATTTTATGACAACAATCTGCTTGGAAAACTTTTAGCAGATTGGGATGGAACATGATTTGTAAATTCGTGGTTACAACATGGCCACCATAAAGCTGAAGATAGAAGAGCAAAAAATAAAATGTGCTGAAAACTATTCTGAAAACTAATAAACTATCTGGTGCTTATTGTAATACTAGTAATCTAATTCGTATCCTTAAAATTCTTGCTCTTAAAATATAAATGCCCCAATAAGCTCGCTCATTGAATTTTGTTAGTTTGCTAAGTCTTTGGATGTATTTTCGTTAAATGTTCACTTTCTTAATAACAGTCCAAATATCCAACGATATAACGTAGCTGTAAGGTGGAGGTTTGTTCAATTAGTGGTCTTGTATTGAATTGACAAAAAAAAATTGAATATCAGCAGTGACTGTACATCAGACAAGTTTTTTTTTATAGACGTCAATCACCGTATTTTTACGAACGCTAGGTGACGCGGGTACCGCTCTTCAGAGCTTAATTAAGAATTCATGCGATTCCTGTGGTTTTTAAAATTGTTTTCTTGTTTCCTTTTTTTTCTCAAGTTAAAGTAAAATTAGCAGGAGTGACGTCACGACTTATATGTTAAAAAATTATTAAGCATACCTTGTATTCTTGTATAATGTTGGATAGAGGGCACTTATCATATCTTATATCTCCTTATCGTATCTTATTTTCACTCGTGGCCTTGTGTATTTTAACAGGTTAAATATAGATGGTAGCACTTACTCTGCTAATGTCTTCTACATACATTTATCTTCCAAATGTACGGGAGAGTATCCGATAACTCTTCGTAAGTTGGAACGGAGAAATAAAGATTGAAAATTGTTTGCCTTACGTTGGCTTCATGTGCGGCAATTTAAAATTAATGTTTTCATCTAAATTACCAAATAAATGTACAAATTTCTTCAAAATAACGTAAAACAAAGCGAGGTAAAAGCTATAAATTTTAGTTCATCGAAACCTCGCTCAAAACTAATGGAGATTGTTCTCATCAGCATGAAAATTTTATCGATTTTCAATCTAGGCACATTCATAGTATTTGCAGGCATATAGTATCTATAAGAACATTACAAACTACTATTCCATGCTAAGTAAATAATAACATCAACATCAAATAACGTTTTTTCACGTCGTAATCTGTTCTTCCAATATTAATTTAAAAACATGAAAGCTTTCAAATTGAATGACATTTCTTTGTTAAAATTGTATTTCATTCGGTCCGTCACATGGACGCCAGTTCTTAAAATCTGAACAGAGTGTTGTGCCTCATAAACGCGGTGATTGCCCTGTTCTTTATCAATTGAAACGATGAAACAATAAGCATTTCTAGTATACTAAATGTATCAAGATAAACCTATCATGTAGCCAATAAAGGTATTTATCTATACCTACGAAAAAATATTTTCGTTCAGACCACGGTACCGCTTTAGTGAATTCACAACAGCAGCGCCAGCGTGACAAAAGTCTTAATCGAAATGAAAATTTCCGAACAGAGGGAGGTGTATCAAAGCATTTCGAAAGAGAATTACGATTTCCTGTCAATTAAATATTCATTTTTGATCTTTATAATTTGTTTAGTCATTAAGATTCATTCATTTCTTTCAAATCGTTTAAAGCCACTCATTTCTCCTTCAGATGAAGTTAAACATAAAAATTTGAATAAAACTGTACCTAAACTCCCCCAGAAGGAATTCGTAATTCTATCATGCATGTAAAAATATAAACCTCCCATGCAGTTCAAGCGTGACGAAAATATGTCAAGGGTCATAATATTGTATAAATGAGGCATACATCTTAAATATTGTGTGAGGCTCTAGCCCGCAATTCTACAGATTGCCGGACAAACCACTGGACTCAGTATGAGAAAACACCAAATGTGTTTACAGCAGGGGCGGAAGGAAAAATAACAAACAAGGAAATTCACAGTTTCCTCAAATTGCACTAAACTCGATCCTCCCATCATCATGTTCCTTCTATGTACTCTACATAAGTTTCGAGTCTACACATTTCTGGTGGAGGAGGGTTCCTCCTATAGTCGAGATCACTATAAACTGCGGTCGACTGCACATATATGGGAAGTACGCGCCGATAAGTTCAATCGATAATTCAGTTGGCTCTCTGTCAATGTCGTCGTCTTGTTCATGTTCTCGAGTGTCTAATAAATTACCGGGGGTGATGATATATGAGTCTTCAGTAGATGCATTTTCTGTAATTAAGAAAACATTAAAGTCAGCTATCAATGACCGCTGTGATGAATTCTGATAAGACAATTCAGTGTGTTCTGAGAGGCGCAAAGGTCAGGAAGATATTGAGGAATTATTTTGCTAATCAGAATTGTTTTATATATTAAAAAAAAAAAAATTATGGGGAAATACTATAGACTATAATCGGTAATATGGTTTTTTTTTTGTTAAACAGTATCCCTCTGGGCCACTTAAAACTGTTGTCCTAAATGATCAAAATAATTTAGAAAATGCGTTTGTTTTTCAAGGAATGTTGATTTAATAAGCATATGTGTATTTGACAACTCTAGGTAGACTCGTCAATTGATATAGTTTCTCTACACTTGAGTTATAGCCTAGTCCAGAGACAGCGGCGGACTGGGACCAGAATTCGGCCCGGGAATTTTGATAGGGACCCGCCCACTGTGGAGGAATAATAATAATATTTTCCATTGAAAAAATTCGAAAAAGAAATTATATTTAAATATAAAAATATACAAAAAAAATAATTCAAACATCATGTTATGATTTAATATTAATACAAAATACGGTAAGCGTAAACATCCACTGCAGAAAGAAGATCCTAAAATTGAAAAGAAAATTGTTATTGAAAGGTGAAAATTAAAATAGTTTTATACTTTACCTTACTACAGAAGAAGACTACGACAGAGATCGCTCTTTTCTGCGAGTTTGTCGGTAACTTCATCCGCCTCCAAATTCATAAGAATTTCTTTTTCTGTTGACATCAACATAAACGCTGCTAAGTGGTCCTGAGAAATACTGTTTCTAAGTCTATTCTTAATATATTTAAGAGTTGAAAAACTTCTCTCACAAGCTACTTGCGTGAATGAAAGGGTAATCAAGAACTTATAACCTAACCCAATTATGCTATAAGCATCACTCATTAAATTATACTTTTGTATAATTAAGTAGCAACAAATGCTACAATTTTTGCAACTGGAGCATGATTTATTCATTACTTCTATTTCTATACCATCATTATCTTCTTCTTCTGCAGAACCAACAGAAATTTCGTACTCTTCTAGTGGTGAGGTTTTTAATTTATCCCAATGTAAGGCTAGATTCATAAGTTCAGATCTTAAATTTTCCTCTGTGGCTCGTTCATCAAACCTTCGTAAAAGTTTACTTAATTGAAGTAGCGCAGAGTTTTGAAGTCCTCGATTTCGTATATCAGAGAAATTCCTGGGATCTAGACAAGCAAAATCAGCATACAGTGTGCTGCTAGAACCGAAACGTCGAATCATGCTTTCAGTGGTCACATCTAAAATGACGTTGTGCACTTGTATTTCATAAGCTTTAATTGCCTCAGAAAGAACTTCATCTTGCGAAGTTTCTCCTGCCATAATTTTTTTCTTCCTTAATTTTTTTTCAGGTAGTACAGCTTGAACTTCAAGATCGGAATCTTCTAATTGGTGCAATTTATTATTTACGTAAGTAACAAAAATATTCGCAGCTCTCGATACCGAATCAAAATCCCTAGCGATTTTTTTTAGTTCTTCAACTGTTTTAGTTACCATGTGATACGATTTTAAAATATCCATTTCTTTAGTTCGTAGGTATTTTGACAATGGTGTGGTTAGTTCAAATATCCGTAGGAAAATTTGAGCTGTAAGAATTGTTTCATATTTCAGTAGGGATTCAATATATGCTTTTGCTTTCATTCGTACCTCACACTTTGATCTAGAATTATCCTGAATTCTGGACAACGTAACAACAAGATCAATGTATAAAGAGGAATTGCCATTCGAAAACGCACCAAAACCTTTTCTTAGAGCTGTATCTTTGGCCCACCAGCGAGTTTCACCAATTAAAGATATTTTGCGATGATGAACGTCCTGACTAATATTTTCCCATATATTCATTCGCAGATATGAATCTCGTATAAATACTGCAATTTCATTTAATTAATTAAATAACGATGTACTTGCAATAACGACACTAGTAGCTTCTGAAAGTACCAAATTAAGAATGTGTGCATAGCACCACACGTGTATTTGATTTGGAGATTCTTTTGTCATCCATGCAGAAAAACCATTGTACTGGCCTTGCATGTTGGCAGCTCCGTCAGTAGAATTGCAAATGCAGTTTTTTATATCAATTTTGCAGGATTTCATAGCTTGTGATACTAACTGAAACATATATTCACCAGTAGATGATTCACAGCATAATACTGTCAAAAGCTTCTCGTGAATACGATTTGTCACATACCGTACAATGATAGAACACTGATCCTTTGATGTGATATCTTGAGTAGTATCTATCTGTATTGAAAACATGCCAGCTCTTTTAATATCATTTGCAATACTATTCTGGATGAGATCTCGGATTATTTCTATTATTTTATTAACAGTTGTTTTCGAAAAAAAAGTTACTAATGATCCTCTTCCCCTTCCACCTGAAAGATGTAACGATTTACTTTGCTGTATACTATTTTTCATGTGTTCGCTCAGACACAGATCATACTTGCTCAAGAGTAAAATAAATTCTAAAAAATTACCATGATCTATAGAAATATCTTCTAAATAATGCGCAGCCTCAGAGTTATTTCCCCTGTAACTAAGTCCACGTTTGCCTATTAATTAGTTTTATAACATCAATTATTCGTTGTAATACGTCGCGTCTTTTGCGCACCTGCGACCTTTGTAAAGACATTTGGTTACAAAATAATAAATTTCTTACATCTGCGTCATTAGTGTTTAAAAAATAAGCTTCTGCACAATTCCTATGCATTGCACTTTGTTCATGCTGTTCGAGTCTTATATGAATATGTCTCCTGTCTGACAATCCTTTAATTAATGCATTAGACTCAAAACTATTTGCAAAAGCCAGACAAACTGAACAAAATATTAGGTTTTTATCGGTGCTATAAGTCAACCACTTACGATTTACGCCATCTTTACGATTTATGGTTTTTTTTTTAAAACCGGATCATCAATATCTTGTTTTGGATGATACTCAAAGAATGCCTTAATCTCATTTTTAGCTGGACGAGCAAAGTAATTGAATTTAGAGCTTACCTCAATATTATCACTTTCACAACTAGAAGTGGCAATAACTGTTTGTTGTTCGACATCTATAATTTCCGGATTGATTTCTAGAATTGTATTAGACTTTTCATTGTCTGTGGTTTTATTAGCTTCCTCAGTATACAAAATAATTGTATCTGTTGATTCTGGAATTGCTGTCGATATTTCTTCGACGTAGGGAGTACTAGGACCGAGAATGTTATCATTTGTTGAATTAACAGAAGTGGTACTGAATATATCTGTTAATTTTCTACATTTTTCTGCACTAGTTTTCATATATTTGTTCTTCTTATCGCGCAGCTTCTCGGCACCACCTTTACGTTTTTTTATACTATCGCGATTCATGTTGTAACGGTATAAACTAAATTAAAACTAACACAGCAAATTAATATGTTGTCCCTTTGAAGACGTTATATCATAACTAACTTGCAAAAATATTAATTCCTCAAAATAGTAAATTTTTAAGTTTTTTTGGTAATTATACCTATGTCAATGGTAACTATATATTTTATAATTTTAAAAACTGTTAAGTTTAAAAAAAATTGTGGATTTTTTTTTATTCATAAAATTGAAATATTTTCCGTGAGAATAATTTACAGTTTCAAGGTCAATATTTCTATTTAGAAATTTTGTATATAAATCGAAATAGTAAGTTTTTCTCGCGCAAAATAATGTATTTTTTTAAATTCTAAATTAAAATTTTAAGATAAAAAATAAAAAAATAAATTATTTAAGAGAATAATCATATAGAAGCTATAAATTATTTGAAATCGGCCCACTGGAAGCACGGCCCACCGGGAATTTTCCCGGTGGGCCCGACCGCCAGTCCGCCCCTGTCCAGAGAGCATTGCCCAGCGTTATATGTTGTTGGAGTTAGATATCTAAATATTAGATAAAATGTTTTATGACTTTGGGAACTATTGAAATTTCGTTTATTGACTGAAATATGTAATTTGAAGAAACTTTAACCTAAGTCATTTCTGGTGATTATGAGAGATCATCTTAAGGTTTCTCATGAAACAATACCCATATACAATATACATATCCAGGACAGGCGCGTATCCAAGACCTGCAGCTTGGGGGGGGGGGGGGGTCACAACTAAAATGTTCGAGGTGGGAGGAAAAAGTCGGAAGTAGTCGCTTTTAAATTTTTTTTTATCATATTTAAGTTAGATATCACAAAATTCAATTTTTGGTTTGATTTGGAAAACCTGTCGATAATATTATCCACATCAATGTCGATCTCAGAGTGGACAGACATTACGGACTAATATCCAGATACTCTTTCTCGTGCAAAGATTATAGATATTGATGTGATGCAACCTATTCTGTCAAGGCTGAAGTAAATGACAGAGAGTGAGAGCTTTGCACCTTTATTCACATTCAGAGGAATAGGAGTAGAAGTGCATGATATGTCACTGACTATTTCTTTTGATGGGAACTTAAATGATCTTGCTTTCTTCTGAAAAAAGTTATCAATGTGCTTATCAGACTTGTGCTTGCCACTTTCGCAACTATTTCTACCTCCATCGCTAACTATAAATTAAAAGTAAACGTGAAGTTAAATTAACCAACACTACTTGAATTCATACGAAAGTATAAGCAAAAGCAACGGCAATTACCGCAGGCAGAGGAAAGCGAATGGTTTTTATTTTTATTGTCGTGCCGTAAAAATTGTGAAGAAAAATTGTAGAATTAATTTTAGTGGCATCAATCCAACTGATCGTTTTCAGCAACCAATAGTGTATAAAAATTCGAAGGAAAAATGTTCAATAAAATTTTTAAGAACAAAATGTATGGTTGCCAACGCTCATAAATATCTTTACCGACCCAGATCAGCCAAGACACCTGAATCAATATAACTCTTTGGAACCATTGTCCGCCGCCATGAAAAATCTAAAGAAAAATTTTCAGATCTTTCTAAGAAAACTGAATGCTTGTGCCCCTGTCGAAAGAGAGAACCACCAGAATCAATACACCAATTCGTTTGGACTTTTGTCGGTGAATAGTTAATCATTCAAATTCTTAAGAACAATTTGCAACTATATTTCTAAAGGTACGTGCACAACATGGCGAAGTGTGGCGAGGCTATATCAAGAGTTAAAGAAATAAAATGATTGCACGATGTACTATGAGAGAATTCATACAAATGCTGTGGTAGCGTGCGATGTGCGGAGACACCTCGATGTAAAACGCTCGAGAATTTTTTCGCGAGGTGCAGCGCACTAATTTTGATAGATGGCATATTTTTATAGGTTTTTTTCTTTGATATAAACGAAGGGGTCTTTATTCATTCTCATATATTGGAAGAATCTATCAGGATCAGTCAGCTGCACTACTTGACAAACACAAAATTTCTACTTCTGAATCTGATGACATAATTTATACTTTCACTTCACGATTTACCAAGAAACTGAACGCCTTGTTGTAAACAATACACCTCGAGATATATCTACACCTCGCCTCGCCAAACTGCCTAGCCACGCATCGCCTCGCCTCGCCTTGTTGTGCACGAACCCCAAGAAAAATTTAATGCTTCCCTACGAATGTAAATATTTTGAACAACTCAGGCTTGAATCAGTGTCGCTATGAAAAATCAACGAGTGGCAAGACGTTGATTCCATAACTCGGGTTCTACTGGAAGAACCGTAAAACAAAAATTTGTTAAGTCAAGGCTAAAATACAATTACGATGGGCAACGGCAAATGACGGAAAAAATGCTGCTGTCGAACTTCTAAAAGCATATCGTCTTATGCGAATGCCAAAATTACGACGGGCGACGGTCAGCGGTCGACGAAGTTGCCGTTGGGATTGATCAATTTCTAATTTTTCCGTCGTCGCTGCAGTACTACCAACAAAATCAAACGAATGAACTTGTTGTGGCATTTATTTTTGTCAAGGTTGTAGGATATCGCGGCAATTTTAAAATAATGAATTTTGATGAAAAATTGATTGAGGAATTGTAAAGTCATAAAATAATTTATGATATACAAGACTCCCAGTATAGACGAGTTGACAAAAAAGACGTGGTATGGATGGATATTTCGAGGCACTCAAATACAAATGGTAAAATTGTGATATTTTTGGCATTTAGTCTGATTTAATTTAGTTAATTTCTGTATTTTAAATTTTTCCTTTTCGCACTTTGGTCCATTGCAATTCTTTCAAAATAATATAAAATATTTTCGATAAAATTTGATTCAAAACGCTCAAAACTAATAATAAATGAAATTTCAGTATCTTCTTCTTTCACAATCGCTGCTCACTGCCTGTCATTGCGATTGTACTCCCAATTTTTCGTCTACCTTTTTTGATAGCGAATTTCCCGCTGCTGTCTACCATCGGAAAATCAGATAGGTAAAAAAAATTATGATCTCTAACCAATTTTGTAGAAACAATAACACTTTCTAAACTTTTTAATTGGCGCAACAAAAATATAAAAGCATCTTCATAGCTGGGCTGCTAAGCATTACGTGCCATTTTCTAAAAAATCAAATACTAAAATAAATATGCATTCCAAAAGTACTTTACTATCCTGTGCTAGTTACGATAGATGTCTTTTCGACACTAGATATATTAAAACGCAAGAAAATTCTAAAAAATTTGTACACCTTTAAAAGACGAAGAGCTACGAGAGAATGACTATTATATTATACCCAATCCACTATTACTACTTATAAGAAGACAAACAAAGCGTATCATACTAAAATCTTCCTGTTAAACTTTAACAGCTCGCTCTACAGTCCAGCGCCACATTCAATTTACCGCGGAGGTTAGGTAGCGCTTGGGGGGGGGGGGGGGGGGGGGTCATGACCCCTGAGACCCCCCCCCCCCCCTGTATACGCGCCTGATCCAGGATATATTCGTTTGGACCCTTAATTCTTGGCTTGTTGTCATCTCTTGCGAAGACATAAATATGATAAATTTTTTCGCATGTTTCAGTCCTAGAATGTTTTGACTCTTTTCTCCCGAACCCTAAATTGTGCAGAGCGGATCACCACAAAAAGGCTCAGGACTGACAAGCTCTGATTTGGTTTCGTCCTTTTTTAAGCTGGCCGACAATCTTGTTGTCTTCAATAATAATTTAAAGCTCGGTATGTATAAAAATCAATGTGCTTTCAATTAGCTAATCCTGTATCCTGGACTAAATGTGAATGCATTCAATCCGTTTGAGTACTAACTTGGCTGTCTTATTCCTAATATAATTTGAACTACACATAAATTTTTTCATAATCAATGCGCCCGTATCGGCCAAGTGCGAATCGGTCTCACGCACGAAGGGTTCCGTACCATGTACCATCGTACAAAATTTAACGCTATGCGCTTTTTATTTATTTTTTCAAATGAGAGTAGGCGTCATGTGAAAAAATAATGCTGTCATTTGAAAAAAAAAATGCCTACTAATGATAATAATAATGAATGAGAATAAAACGAGGAAAAAAACGCCGAAAAAATCACGTTTCTTGTATGGGGGCCCACTTTAATTTTTAATTTAATTTAATTTTTAATATTTGTTGTTATAGCGGCAATAGAAATACACACTCTGTGAAAATTTTAATTGTCTACCTATTCGGTTCATGAGATACAGCCCAGTGACAGACAGACGGACGGACATCGGAGGCTTAGTAATTGGGTTCCCGTTTTTACCCTAAAAACGGTGTTTTGTAATGCATCTTCGATATCTATGAGGGCATATGGAGCTTTCTGAGGTTGTTACACAAAAATCTTTTCTAATCCTAACTTCACTATGAAAGGGAATTGAGGTAGGTTTGTTGGATGGGTTTTAATCGTTGCTTTTTGAATATTTTAATTTGTAAATTTGTTTGTCCATTGTTTTGAGGAGCAAGGACATTAAGGTGATATGGTGTTAAAAGGTTGGGTATAATGCGTATTAATTCGAATTTTACATCACTTCACATATTATTTGGTATACAGGGTGTTTAGTAAGTCGTGCACTTTATTCAAAGACTTGAAATTGGCATATAAAACAAATATTATGGCGAAGAGAGGGGGGTGAGACACGTCGTTTCGAAAGTATGAATTGTTTTGGATATTGTATATATAATTTTTCATTCCATTAAAGGTTTTTAAATTTTTTATTATATATGTATAGGTATACCCTATAAGATGATACTAAGGTTTTCCAAAAATATCCAACCAGTTTTCGATTTATTTTGTCGGGAATTATTAGTCCTCAAAGTCTATTAATTGGACAACTTTCGATTTTTTTATGAAATTATGACTATCTTCCCGCCATTCTTGCAATATTTGTGAAACATCAAATTGGTAACAATAAACCTATACCTATAGATGTAACCTTTTGTTTTTTTTTTACATAAACCTGTTTTTATAATAACTTCATCCATTTTGATCATTTGGGAAAACGTTGAAATTTTTAAAAATATAATAAATATTTTCCAATTGTTTGACTGCCGACTAAAAAGGAATGGAGAGTTGGTTGATACACAAAAGCTGAAACAACATATTTCACCGCCTTCCTACCTACCCCTCTCCTACCATCACCATATAATTTTTTCCAGATTCTGACTCCAGGTATTAAATCCTTAAAAAGGCTGCATGACGTCCAACTGCCAGTGTAGCTCCCATCGTATTTCTGAAGAAGAGCAATTTCGTTAAAATATTGACAGCTCTCCTCCATACTACCAATACTCCCCCTGTATGCCATTTTAAATGGAAAAGTGCAAAAAACATAAAAAATACATTAATTTTGGTATGCTATGTACATAATTTTTAAATCTGATATGAAAAACTGGTGTTGAAGTTTTTTTTTTTTTTAATAAAAATAGTGTTAAATGAAAATAAAAAATTAAGAGAAATTGCGAAATGTGTGCCCCTTAACTTCGAAACAGAGAGGGAGGAAATAATTTATACGTCATCAGAAAACCCCATGTACTTTTATAAAGCTGATATCTTTTGTGTCTCGTGCACTCGTTCAATCATACATTTGAGAGTGCAAGCTACACTGTTAAATGTGTAATGCAATATTGCACTGCATGGCTAAATATAGTTCTATTTGTCAAAAGGGAAGGGGTCGCTAAAATCACTAAGAAATGCGGTGGTCTCTTTATATGATCTAGCTTTCCTTTTTCCTTTCTGAAACTAACTCAAATTAACATATTTGTTTTTAATTAACGTTTTAGATATTGTTAAGAGTGTGGCTTTAGTTCGCTATTTAAAACACAATATTTCAGATGTAATTCAAAAGTTCTTTTTTTATTTAAGTATACTGTTTACTCTCACAATTTACAAACAATTATCAAATCAACTCTTTAGTTATCGCTAGTACTGTACTTCTAATTATCACAATCCAAATAGTTCACTTCGTTCACTTCACTGTCTGAAATCAGATTCGCCTCCTGGATGTGAGAACTGCCGTATTTATACTCTACGAATTATCCTAGAACCTTCCTGAATATTCCGTTCTCCGAACCCAAAGTTTACTAAGATGTCACTAACCTAAAGTTCTTTCTATTTCCAACAAATGTCGCTGTGTCACTTTGTAGCGCGTAACAATAGCTGGTGTTCCATTGGGCTGTGTACAGCACTCGCGAGCACTTTCCGAATGGAACGCAAGTTTGTGTTGTCAAGAGTAAAAGATAACCTCCAATTTCAAACATTTCTGTTATGTTTCTGTTATATCAAGTTTCTTATGAAAATAGTTGGGATAATTAACTATATTACTCAAATTAATTTCATTAAAGGCAACTGAAAATGAAATTATGAAAAACTGGACCTACATATTCGAGCTACTTTCCTTGAGCAGTACTTACTATCTAGAAAATTTAAGGATAACAATTCGTCTCTGTTCGATATTTCTTGTATTAAAAGTTATTACACCATATTTATTTTCATAACGATAATATAAAAAATTTGAATAATTCTCCTGTTCTCGATGAGTTAATTGTTTCTTTATAAACATTTTCTCTCAAATTTCATCTATCTGACATTTCAATGACCACTTAGCATCCAAATCCACCTAGCGGAAAATTCTTGCGAAACTACTCAGCTCATCTACTCGCGCACAAGAGCATGAGTAGTTGCGAGTAGGTAGAAATACTTGGGAGTACTTTACACAGCCCAATGGAACACAGCTAATATCATTACCATTGTTTATCCTCCACTTTTCATAGATCCCAAATAAAATTTTTGACATAAATATGTGTGGAAGCTACTAAATTTTGAAAATACAGTTCATTGGTTGTTGAGATGTTCTTTTGTAGCAGCAGTGCATTGAACTGGATAACGTGCTCAAAAGAACACAGCTATAGTGAGATTCATAATATATGAAGGAAAAACAGGTAAACAAAGTATACTTTAAACAAAATAAAATCCTTTATCAGTTTGTACGACATCTACTGTCGGCTAGTAAAACAAGAATTTGTATAATTTCTGGGTTGAATAAAGACCTTCATTATCGTGTTGAAATGAATGTGTAGTCTAAACTTTAAGCCGGTGCAGTATTAGGTCCAGCCCACATTCGCTATTTTTAGGAAGGTTCACTAGGGTTAGTTTTCCAGACATCCGATGGGGTTACAAAACTCTTACCCATACATTGGACACTTTGGCTAGCAAGTTCTGCACTTTCGCAGAGTGTGCTTAGCACAGTGATGACTTTAGTCTTTGTATGGGTAGCTTATGAATTTTTTTTTTCTGTCTTAGTTCAGAAAGGCTCTGCCATTGTGACTGGCGAGCTTTTCCTATTTTAGGCAATAGTATTTGTGCTAGGTGCCTTTTTTGTAAGGCCGCAAAAGGGTTCAAATCCGGTAAATGGAGATTCTGCTCCTTTTCTAGCCAAGTAATCAGCAGCCTCATTATCTTTATGGCCTCCGTTACCTGGCACTCACCTAAGGGTAACCTTATTATCCTTTGATAGTAAATTGAGAACACCTCTACAAATCCCAAACCAGCTTTGAAATGGAGGCATTGAATTTAATACGTTTGTCGGAATTTATGTGTATATGTTTGCATGTCGATAGCCAAACATTAGCTCTAAGGCTGATGTAGGACGAGAGCCTTATAGCACGTGCTATACCAAGAAATAAAAGTCTTTGTAGTTTTTGTAACTTTATTTGCACTGTTCTTTACTCTGTTTTGGCTCACCATACGAGGGCACCGTAGGTAATGATCGGCCTAACAATAGTGGTATAAGCCCAATAAGCTAGTTTTTAAATTCAAGTCCCATTTTTGTCCATACAATCTTTGTTTGATCCATGCAAGGAGAGTGCCTTTAGTTAAGATTCCTTCTCCTTGCGAATAAGACGATAGAAGTTTTGAGTGGGAAAATACTTTTCCATTCGAAAATTTTTTTTAAAAAAGAAATTTCTATGCAAAAGCAGGCGTTTCGTAATATCAAGAAGCATATAAATCATCAGAACGACTTTGTTCCTGCACAGCCAAGTTGACCTCATATATGCACTTAAAATAATTTTTAATTTATTATCTTCTAATTTTTTAGCATGGTGCTTATCAACGCGACCGTCGATGGTTCAAAGCCTTTCCTCAATGATGCTCTTATACTATTGAGGCAAACATGGTGTTATCGAGGGCACCTTTAAAAGTCGAAGCGCATTCTTTAAATGAGCAGAATCCTATTGCATAATTGCCTTTTCAATCTTGGTGACAAAATTGTGTAAGGTATGACTTCCTGACTGGTAGGCATACTATTGAAAAACTTCTTAGTGGGGTTATTAGCAATTGGATTTTTCCAAGAGTGTATGACTGGAGAGCCCATATGCAATATAAAAAATTATTAGGTACGTTTTTCTTTGGTTTTTTATATAAAAAGAAAGAAATGAATCATTTTTAATTTGAAGTGAACATATTTACTAAAATATTGTTGCAAGTATGAAGTCAACATCTTAAAAACTTTGGAAATATAATATAGCAAGAAACGAAAACGTTATCATTAAGGAAAATTTGCTGTAATAAATATAATCTAGGAAAATGGAATGAAAAATCTATCTCAGGGAGAGGGGAGGATGGGAGGCGTTAAAAGAATGCATGATGAGGGGATTGGCTATTATATCCCGTATATATGTATGGCTAGGTAACTTTTTGAAGGATTATTCCATTAGCATAAGATAAATTGTACAAAAATAGCAGACATCCCAAGGATTAATATAGCTGTTATAACATGTTGAATATATTTTAAGAAAGTGCCGATAAATGGCACCATATCAGAAGAATGTAGATTCCGAAATTCAAAAATAACTGTTTTTTTTGTCCAATCTACCGAAAAGTGGAGCGGAAAACAAATTATCTCAATTTTTCGTTACGTACTCACCGAGAGCTTTCCAAAAAGTACCCACATGTTAGGATACGGAAGAAAGTGAAAATTGCGTTTTTTTTTTGTAGGTTTACCCTTAAAAAATGCTCAAATTTGCAAATTTTTGTGGGAGTTGTCGCGGTAAAATATTTGTAGAATTTGAATAAAGACGCCAAATTCATTCCGGTAACTTTTCAACGACAGAGGAGATATGTAGGTTGCAGATTCTGTAAGTACCATGCCCATGAGTTTTCAGAGATAGCCGGTAGATGGCGAAAAGCGGGCACGTAAAATTCTTATAGATTTCGTTTTTTTAATAAATAGATGACATCCGATCTTCCTGAAATTTTATACAGATAATTTCCTGATAAGGGTGCATCGACGAAAAAATCGAAAATTGAATTAAACGATAATTCGTGGAGCAAAGTTTCGAAATGAATTTTTCAGACAGAAAATTTGCCCGTCGAAAATTAAATTTCGCAACTTAATCGGAAGGGGAGGGCAAATATGTTAAAAAAATCAGAAAAAATCACAAAAAAATTATCAAAAAGATTTTTGCAAATCGGATAATATTTAGCCGAGTTATGGGGTGGTCGGGGTGGATTTGTACATTATGCATTATTTCGGTTTCGCTTGGCCATCTGGAGCTACAACTTGCAACACTTTCATTTCTAGTCAAGCCCAACATAGTTGTACTGTGAATTTGAACGAAATCGGTGATGACGAGTACCCTCTCCTTGTTAGATGTATCCTATAAAAGTTTTGCTTGTTTTCAACCAGGCTACCATGAAATATACTAGCGATTAAATAAAACTCGAGTACAAAGTATACTTATGGGTGAACAAATATTACGTTTTGGATTATCTAAAGACCATGATGGTGTATCCATAAACCCTATTTAAGAGTGCATCAAGTAGTAAGTAGTAAGTGCATAAAGTAAAATTAGTTAAAAAATTTTTTTTTTTCCAAATGGAAATCAACTAAACGGATGCATATCTAACAACTTGACAGCTTACATAATGTTTTCTTCCGTTAAGCATGAACACTACCACGCCCCGTAGAATATATACATATATTTCTTTCTGTCATTTGCAGATCCTTTTACATAAATCTCTGATACATCCATATACATATACCTAACTAATTAATTATGCGTTCGTCTCGGTTTAATTGCTTTTATGTTCTTCTTAAATACCCGAAACTGTTATATCGAGTTTCTCATCAACAACTCGGCGGAATTAATCTCGCTTAAAAGTATGAACATTTTTGGTGTCTTGTTTGTTTTCTCTCTCCCAAGAAGGGTTCAAAGGAAATTGATTCTGAAATTTTGTGTTGTATGCAGGTTTACGTCGTTTTTGTTTATTTCATCGGTTAGTGAAAATGCTTGAGAACACCCAAGAAAACCAACAGCTGAAGGAACATATTGACTAATGTATGTATGTTTGTATGTACACAATGGTTACGAATTATGCAAAATTTGGGTCAGTTTACATTTATTTATTTATTTATTTACAAAAGAACTAGTATTTACTCAACCATTTTGTTGTTGTTGAAAAACAATACAAATTGAAATGCCTTAAGCAAATGCGCAATTTTGCACCACGGTGGGTAACCAATCAGCAGTGAGGACCCATTATATAATTCCAATAATTTGTTTAGACAGCTCTCGGTAGATATTTCATACTCGAACTGAATCATATTAAGAAATTGTTTTGCAGCATGTAGTTCCCTCTAGCCGGGCGCGGCGTGTATTGTATATGCTGCATTTGTTTTTGTATCCACAAGTCACAAAGCTGACATGATCTAAAATTACAAAGAAAACATTCGTTTGGTGGTGCAACAGACCCCGTCTGTTCTTTCATTGCAGCCAATAAAACCAACACTTTATGCCCCATATATGACTCTACATCAATTCACATTCACCTTTTTGCTATAAATAGAATTTTTTTTCCTTATCAAGATTCCACTGACAATTGATCACCCGCCGCCGCCGCCGCGCGTCGGCCCGTTGTTGCGCTTGCTAACCGAGTGTGGGGGAGGAGAATATTCATCTATTCAGAAATGCACGAGCTTTATGTGGCCTTGTTTATGTTTATTTGACAAATGAAAATGTCGTTGAGAACTTTTAAGCAAATGCCCCATAAAATTCCGAGAGTTTTGAATTGTTGTGCAGAACGATAAAAGCAGATTACACCTATCATGGCCGTCGTTCGGTATATTATGAGCCTTCTATGCAGGCATATGCCTCCGCATCGCAGACAACAGGCACAGAAAACTGGGCATTCCTTCGCTCAACTTTGACCTTATTTTTAGACACATTTCGTTTTCGTTTTGACTAGAAGTTCTCATTTTTTTTTTCACCGCTCAAAGGTCAAACATTTCATATTATTTATGAGCTTATGACTGTGGAAAATCGATTAATTGATTTATGTGGGTTAGGTAAGTTATTTTTTGTTTTATTACTTGAACTGTGATTGTTTATTTTTAGAGCAGAAGTTAAAGACTTCTTAATTTTTCTTGTGATATCAACTTAAGCTGAGGGAATAGACTATTATGCAAAATATAGGTATAGGCAGAAAAGAGGTTTAAGGGGTATATTCTAGGCTAGAAATTCGAAAAAATCGATTTTTTTTGTTTTCATATTTTCAAAGTTTAACTATTCAAGAGTATGCCTACAAGAGGATTTTTCAAATTTGTATCTTTATATTTAGTGTTCACTTGCATCCAGCTGCTAATAGTTGAATTCTAACTTCCAAACCACGTGGACGTATGGACTTTAAGGAATAACGCCTCTGTAACGGCTAAAATAAAAGGTTTTTACACGAATTTTTTTCTCGCAAAATTAAAGGTGTTTGAGAAAAACCGTTTAAAGGTATTATCGGGCATACATTGAACTTTATTGATAAATTTTTGACAGCGAAAAAAAAAACAAAATGGCGGGTCTACAGCCATCTTCCCGGGACATGTTTCGGAGCAAGTTTGACGCGCTTGCTGACGACCTCCATTTTCAAAGGAAAAAAAAATTTTCTCGCACGGGACCTTTTTTTTCTTATTCTAGAGGTTTTAAACTATTTTTTAAGCCAATAAAAAAAAGAACGATTTTTCAAAAAATTTACAGTGGTGTTACACCTTAAACGCGTTTTTCTCGAAACGATGCCCACGATTTCTGAAGTTCTACTGGACCGATTTACTTGAAAATTTTTTTGAGAGTCTTCTTTATAGACTTGTCTATGTCCGGAACTAGCCGCATCCCAAAATTTCAATTTTTATTATTTTTAAAAAATTCGAAAATGTCAAAAAATTGGTACAAAAAAATTTTTTTTTTTTAGGCAGCGGCCATTTTTTTTAACTTTTCCCTAGTTCCGGACATGGCGACATTACTCTAGACTAATAATCTTCTTTATTTTTATTTTTTCGGATTGCTAGGCGGGTTGGAATCGTTGGCATGATCACGCGCCAATTTTTTGAGGCCCCCCACTTCATCAGCTGCTAATTTTTTGAATTTTTAACTTTTTTAATTTTTTTTCTGTATTCTTGCAATGTTAATAAATAACTCATAAAAAAATTGATAGAAAAAAATTGATTGCCTTTTTTTACGGCACTTCAAAAATCACCTAAAATTCGGGCCTCTAGACTAGAATATTAAGGAGATTTAAGGAATATGTAGGTAGGTACATATAGATGGAGATGATGTGAGACTTTGCGAATTGTAAGCTTGAGGAAAAATAGATTTTGGTGAACGGTTCTTCATTCAAACAATTTGGGATGAATAAAATATGAACCTAGGGCCTAGGGTATCATAAGAATTGGTCTTAGACCAATTCTAGCTTTTTTACTTGTTTTCTTTTTATTTAATTCCTTTAATATTAACATACAAACTGGCGAGCAACTGGTTAGGTACACCCTAATATTTTGAATTTCTTAGAAATCGGGGAGGTATAGAAAAACAAATCGATAATCGTTCTATTGCCTATGGAAATCCCAATCATAAAATGCAATTTCTAGAATAATCACACACACGAGCGTTTACCTGGATGCATTTATCTAAGATTGTGCATATAAAAGCGGAGCACAGTAAACTAAGTAAATTAAACACATGACACACGACAATTTATTTTATTAATCAATAATGGATATGGCTTTACCATTATTCCTAATGACTTCAAATAATCTATTTTTTTATAGATTCATACAAATTTTCTTTTATTGCTTCTTCTAGCATTGCAACATTCTCATATTGCTTGCTATTATCGTAAATTTTCCTGGACAACCATCCCTAGAAATTTTCTATGATGTTGAGGTCGTCAGGCGAAAGTGAAAGCAAATCCAAAACTGTAATGTCTTCTGCCTCAAACCAGTCTTTAACAAAACGAGCAGTAGGAATGGGCGCTAGATCTTGTTGAAAAATTTAATCCATTCTTCCTAAGATTTCATCAAAATCGGCTGCTGCCGTTCGTAGTAGATCTACGTACGTTTCTGCGGTCCGTCTTCCTCTTAAAATTCTGATCTCCACAGACCCTATATAGGATATGGCTCTCCATATCATAATTGAACCCGTTCTGTTCTGGTGGCGGGATAAATATTTCCTCTCCTTCCGAATATCATGGAAATAATATGAGAAGCCATCAGGACCATCCAAAGAGAATCTTTTTTCATCGGAAACGATTACTTTCTTCCACTCTTCATCCCAGCTGAAGTGGTTTCTAGCACACTGCAACTGTGCTTGCTGATGTCGTCGCGTTATCGCTGGTATTTTCTTCAAACGGAGTCGCTTTATTGTTGGGCTTACCTTTCGTACCGTCCAGTCACTTGCAGAAGTCCATGCTTGTTCACCGTTCCGTGTTCCGTGCACTTAGCGTAGAGTTTGACGCTACCCTCAAAATTTGGTGCCATTCTCTCTCAGTGGTCGGAGTTTTGATCCCTCCCTCCTTGGTAATTTTTGCCGTAGGTTTCCGGATCCCGGAGAAAACGGCACACTGCGTTAGCGCTACACCGATTTTTATACCCTAGATGAAATCTATAGGATATACTAAGTTTGCCATTCCATTTGTAACGCACAGAAATAATGATGGTAGAGCAAAATGGATTGGACACCCCCGAATAAAATTAAAAGTTATTTTGATTTTTGCATGTCCGTCTGTCCGTCCGTCCGTCCGTCCGTGCGCACGATAACTCGAGAACGCGTTCACTTAGAAAGCTGAAATTTTGTACGCGGACATTAAAAAAAAAAGTAAAATTAAGTTCGAAAATGAGACAAATCGAGCAACTCCTTCGTGGGGTTGCCATACAAAAATTTCGTTTTCCACGATATATTTGGACACTACCTGAGAATACGTCGACATAGAAAGCTGAAATTTGGTACATTATGTTTTCATACTAATAGCAAATAAAATTTCAAAAATGAACTAAATCGGGCAACGCCGTCTTGGTGTTGCCATATAAAAATTTTGGTTTTTTACATATACTTTGAAAACGATCAGTCCTAGACATTTTTATTGTACTAAAAACTTCTTCAGAATAAGAAATCCTATAAAATTAGTTATAATCATTTTTTCTGTCCGACGAGCCGTTCTAGAAATATACGCTAGAAACCAATGCAAAAAATCAAAATTGCTGAAATGGGTGACCATACGAAATTTCATACGGGCATTCGTCTAGGGTATCATAAGAATTGGTCTTAAACCAATTCTAGCTTTTTCACTTGTTTCTGCTATTTTCCTTCCAGAATATCCTTAATCCTTTAAGGCTGTTATTTTTAGGAATAATGGTAAAGCTATACCCATTATTGATTAATAAAATAAATTGTCGCAATACACGTGTGTTTGAATTTACTTAGTTTACTGTGCGAAATTCCACGAAATTTTACGTTTTTCCGCAATGTATACCTATAATCAGTTGCTACGCTATTATATGCACAATCTTAGATAAATGCATCCAGGTAAACGCTCGTGTGTGTGATTATTCTAGAAATTGCATTTTATGATTAGGCATTAAAACCATTATCGATTTGTTTTGTTATACCTCCCCGGCTTCTAGGAAACTCAAAATATTGGGGTGTACCTAACCAGTGTATATAGATCGAAGGCACCTAAAGGCTGATGGTCTGAAAGAGATAGAAAAGGTTTCTTGTGTTCTCAATGGGTTGTTAACTAAATCTACTATACTTTATAAATTCTAAACTAACATTAAATTGGTAGCGGGACGTACCAAAGCAAAAGGATCTTCATCTTTGGCTTCTCGGGATCTCCCTAGTTATGATTCACCGAGTAAATACCCAATTAATAATAACGTTGCACACACTCTAATCTAATCTAACAACAATATACCTACATACTTAATCACTCAATTATTTTTGTAATATGATCAACACCCACCTTTACTCTACTTTTCAAGAAATTCAATCAATATTTATTATTTTTATCAGATATTTATCATTCGAACTATGCGCACTAACCACTTGCAAGCGACTAGGAAGATACAGGATCGATTGTCTCGATCCCTGCTTAGACAAATTCGTTTTTATTTTATATTTTTATTACTTAATGCGTGCAAGTGGTAAAGTCATCCGCATTTCTCAATAATGAGAGGTTAGTCAACCGTGAAATTTCCGGTTAAATTTTGTACTGCATTTTCTAGATACGTGAATGCATACTTTACTCATACTTCTTCTTTCTTTATCACTACATTAGATTAGATTATCGGGGGATTAAGCGGACCACTCGCCTTTGCACTGCAGCCATTCATTGGCTTATTGTGTACAGCTTTCTTTATTGTTCATCCAACAATCCCACTCTTCCTGGGAAGAGCAGTTTTTTTTTTTTTTTTGAAGTTTCTTCAAAGTCGGCAGGCTTTAAGAAGTATGAGCGCCTGGAATATACAATGTGCAATGGACTCGCATTCATATAAGACCAGTTTCGATGTTTCATCCTCTACGAGACATAACCTACATACATCAGTGGATAATATACCTTTCCGTTAGGACTCATGTAATGATTCTGATTTGAAAAATTTACTATGTGGCCTTTAAAAATCGGACTTTCCAGCAGGTATAAATCATTCACATAAACAAGGAAGAACAGAGGCCCTAGTACTGTTTCTTGTGATAGGCCATAGCTCAGAATTTTAGGGTCACTTAGCTTATCTCCCACCCTTACTATCTGGGCTCTTACAGACAGATATGATTTAAAAATAGAAAGCTCCCCTAGCTTAGAGGGTTTTTCTAGGTAGATGCCATAATTCACTGTATCAAAAGCTTCCTATTTATAGGTGTAAAAATATTACTAAAATTAATTACTGCTGAATATATTTACATATAAGAGTTGATGTCAAGCAAAGCGTCAGTGGTACTTATTTTTTGATTTTTAGTTAAAATATCATTGTAGAAAAGGAAAGTCAATAGTCGCTGCTTTATCTCCTTCTTTTTTTTTAATGTGTTTCTGTTTGGAATGTTTCATCACATTTATTGTAACCTATAACAACAGAAATTCCCATTGTTGTGATTGAACAAATTTGGTGAGTGTCGTCGGAAGATAAATTCCTTAGACAAAAGATGGAGGTTACTTTTATTCTTATTCTGCCACGGCATACAACAAAGAAAAAAACTTGTAATGCAGAAAGGTTGCAAAATGACGAGGGAGCAATGTTGCTTACATTTTTGGTTACTTTTGGAGAATCAAATAAGATGACTATAGTCAGCCATCGTTGGTCATCACACTAAATTAAGGACGATTCTATGCCAGCAAACGTTATACAACATCTCAAAATAAAGACAGGTTTTTGGAAAGTCTGGTTCAATCACATCTTTCCACGACAATTTGTCTTTTGACGTTTTTACTATGGATGGATATCAACACTAATTATTGCCAATCTTAAATTCAGACCATATACTACCGTTAATAAACAAATGAAAAAGCTAGAATTGGTCTAAGTAAGACCAATTCTTATGATACCCTAGATGAATGCACGTATGAAATTTCGTATGGTCACCCATTTGAGCAATTTTGATTTTTTGCATTTGTTTCTCACTTATATTTCTAGAACGGCTCGTCGGACAGAAAAAATGATTATAACCAATTTTATAGGATTTCTTATTCTGAAGAAGCTTTTAGTACAATAAAAATGTCTAGGACTGATCGTTTTCAAAGTATATGTAAAAAACCAAAATTATTATATGGCAACACCAAGAAGGGGTTGCCCGATTTAGCCCATTTTTGAATTTTATTTTGCTATTAGTATGAAAACACAGTGTACCAAATTTCAGCTTTCTATGTCGACGTGTTCTCAGGTAGTGTCCAAATATATCCTGGAAAACGAAATTTTTGTGTGGCAACCTCACGAAGGAGTTGCCCGATTTGTCTCATTTTCGAACTTAATTTTACTTTTTTTTTTAATGTCCGTGTAAAAAAATTTCAGCTTTCTAGGTGAACGCGTTCTTGAGTTATCGTGCGCACAGACAGACAGACAGACAGACAGACAGACGGACGGACAGACATGCAAAAATCAAAATAACTTTTAATATTATGCGTGAGTGTCCAATTCATTTTGCTCTACCATCATTATTTCGAGATGTTACAAACGGAATGAATGACAAACTTAGTATACCCCCATAGAATCCATCTAGGGTATAAAAACGGCTTGAAATGAAAGATTTTTTTTTAACCGACATACGATTTACTTTTCTATAAAGTCTCGGTTTTACCTCGATACCCATTCAAAACGGTCTTCCATCTTGTTTAAGCCGTCCAAAAACTACGATTTCTCGCACTCTGCAAAATTGGCGTTTGTTTCAATGATGACCTTCACGTGTTCGATGTGAATTTCTTTCCACAGTGGCATTTCCTTTTGTTTAGAGAAAAAGAAAAAAATCGCAAGGGCTAAATCTTGGGAATAGGGTAGATGAGGGAGCCGTTCATAGCGCGACTCGACTATATTGGTCATGGCAATTGGTACAAGAGATTTTTTTTTCCAATGGAGTCGCTTTTGTATCAATTGGTGAATGAAATCGCTCCAATAAAAAAGGATGATATTATCCTATGGTCGTTTTTCTCTTTTCCATAAGGACGACATACATATGTATGTATACCTAGTGAAAATCCGAAACAAATTATGGCCGTGATATTTTCGGCCGATGAGATTGTTTTTGCCTTCTTCGGAATATGTTCGTCAAGATAAATACACTATTTTGACTACTCTATCATTTCTGGAATGTAACGGTTGTATAACGTGGTAAAACTTATCTGGATTTAGCTTGGGCATGACAAAAATGGTCGCAAGATTCCGTTTTAGGTCAACTACAAGCAAACATGGCATCAACCTTTCTGATAGTTTTTCTTATGCCCGTTTATGCAGGATATGACAAATATGTTCCTCTAGCTATAGCACGTAAACCTCCCTCGACAGTCGTCCAACACAATATCATGAATTTTTTGACAATCTCTTCAGTTGTGACCTTATTCGGACGTCCTCGGTCTTGTACGATACGATCACACCGAAATTCAGTGAACCACTTGAATTGTGAAGCATTTCATGCGACGAAGCAGAGTTCCCCGTAATACTTTTTTTTTAACATTGATTCAGTCGTCTTACTGGTTTTTCACGCGAAAATTCGTGCTTTATCAGAAAACACAGACTCCACTTTTTTCTATTATAGCAAGGAACCACAAACTAATTCGAACGCTTTGAACGCTATTAAAAATTTTCTATTACTACACAGATATTTGTTTGAAACTTTTGTGGAACTAGGTTTGAAGTAATCCCCATTTTGTCTCAACTTTACCTATCAAATTTTAAAAATCCTTTCAGAACACACAGCATATACAAATGTACATAAAGCCCCTATGGCGATAATCTTCTATCCAGTACTAGTATACATATATGTATATGTAGGTAGTAAATTGGAGTAAGTAACATAGGTTATGGTCAACGACCGACATTCTCCAAACAATGTGCTTTGCATGTTTCTACTGAAGCCGGTTTGGAAATGATTTTAAGTGTTGTAATCTTTCTTTCATTTACATTCAGCAAATATATCATATAAACGTCTCCATCGCAACTACCCATGTTCTTGTGCAGTCATTAAAAAATTAGACCCCATGAATTTTATAAAGCCAATGGATGCAGTCCATACAGATTCAGGATGAATTCATTCATTGCCTTCTTTACTACAGGCCGTTGCGCTAAGAATTTTCTTTACTTGCATATGTATGAGAAACGTGTCGTTTGAAAGCTTTTAGCATTGTGTATTATGGAAAAAACAAAAAAATGTTTCATGTTTAAAAATTTGTATAAAATACACAGCGCTTTTGGTGACGATAATTCTAACGCCTATTTATAGGAGAAGAAAGAAATTGTGAGTCTTTCAACAAAATTACGAATTTTATTTTATTAAATTCTACCCAATTCGCTATGAAATGGGAGTACAACTCTACTACATGAGAGCCCCAGCATAGACCTAACATTCTAAAATATTTGCAGTGTTGTTATGTAAAACTGACAAAAGTTTGATTTGAATAGCCCCTCCGCCCTAAACTACGAGTACTATTCATATAGGAAAATGGTGTTCTGATAATCTAATGGTGAATTCTTTTCACCAAAACCTGAACTGAACCAGAAGTTGTCAGATCAACACCGAATTTAGCCCTGTCCTGAGCGGGTACAAGGTGAAAAGAATGCAAGAAAGTAAAATACCTGAACCAGCCGGGTTTTGTGGTGAAAAGAACAGGTAGAGACCTTGAACCTGTTTTATTTGTGATTCGCGTCGCAAACAAAACAAAAAAAATAGATCACTATAAAATAATTCCGCACATCTATACTCTTATGCCTTTTTAAAATGTTCGTCGTTTATAATTTTAATAAAAAAATAAATCACTTTGACAAAATAATTTCGCTTCCAAATGTTTGCACATCACACTGATAACAAATAATTTTGATTTGACGTTTAGTTCGAAACCGTAACCACAAATTTTCATGGAACAAGAAAATTCAAAACCGGAGCAGAAACCGAACATGAACCGCTGTGAAAAGAACATACGTTCTGAACCAGTTCTGTGTCAGTGCGGTGAAGAAAACACTTTGGGTGTAGGAATTGAATGAGTTAAGTGCCAAACACAATTCCGCCGTTCCGATTCAATTCGATTCGATTCAATTCGATCCGTTACGTGCATGAGCACAATTGTTCCGTTCAAACTTACCATCAGTTTTAAATTTCTCATTGAAATTTTTCCAGATTTTGTCTTTTCTTTTTACATCCATGCAAAATTTGTTGCCTTTGTCATAAAGGTCTTCATATTTTTTAATTTCTTCAATAAAAACGTCTTCATCCATCTTGAGTTATACACAAACATTGTACAGGTAATTTTTCTAGATTATGTCATCCGTAAAAGTTGAAATTTGCTCAACTTCTCCGTTTCGATCCATTTCGGCGAATGTGTCCAATTACACGTACGTCTCATATAAGCAAATTTGACATTTGTACGCTTCGGATCGAAACGGTGCAATTGTGCTTCCCACTTTACCCGGGGATTACACGAGTCAGTAGAATTGACTCTGACAGCGATTGATACTTACACAGGCTCGTGTAAGCCCCTACTGACTACTCTTTTTTACTGACCAGTCTGTACTGACAAGATTTCTGACGAGTCAGTACGGACTAGTCAATAAACTGTCAAACGTACAATTAAGATGGCGGAAATTGAAAATAATTATTATTATTATTTATATTCCTAATCTTTTCTATTTTGAGTGGGAAAAGACTGAAAAGTGTTTAACATACATTTTATTGTTTATTTTGTAGAGAATAAAGACGGATTAATGAAGAAATTGTTTGATATGCATATAGAAGAGGAATTTCCGCACCGCTTGACGACATTTTATTATGAACAGACTGGTCAATTGATAGAACGCAAATCGTTTTTTGTCAGTAAATTTGACAGACGAAATCAGGACTGTCCGTCAGTTCTATTGACTTGTGTAATCGTTGCGTTATGGTTCAGTTCAGGTGAAAAGAATTCACCATTAAACTTCTTATTTTCCGAACTGATATAAAATTTTTATACCTTACCTAACAAAATTATTTCAAAAAAAAATTTATCCGAATCAATTAACTACGATTCCTCAAACAAAAACTTCCAGCCGTGGGCTGATGATATCGAATGTAGGTGCCTACAGATTCGGACTCCGGTTGCACATACACACATGCAATTATTACTCAGCTGGCAGTTAGCCAGCGTAAAATGGTAAGGTTACTTTTTAATCAAAACTATTTTATTATTTTGTTAAGTAAGGTATATACATATAGTAAGTGTAGCGTTTGGGAAGTTAAGGAACCAAGCTGTAAATTACTAGAAGACTATATTCCTGTATGGATAGTAGTTTAGGCTCTATAGCATATATAAAGTTAATGTTTGGCACTTTTCCATAAGTATCAATATATAACATTTTAGAGAACGGACTGCGAACGCACACATAAAGATTTCTGTTTCATGGCTTGGGAAGTATTCTCGAGAGTTTTGCTTTGGGTCATTCCAAATCATAAAACCAATTACGCTTGAGTCTTTGATGAATTTTACAAAAGTTAATATAAATCTGAATTTCCTGTAATTTGGCAACACTATAAAGCAGAAGAAATTCTGTAAAGTGTTATTAAATTTACGAAAAAAAATAATTTCTTATCGTCTGCCGGTGTACTAACTGTCAGCGGATATTTATCTTGTACACACAAAACCAACCTATATGAGATTTTTTCTTAGTAACTCAACTCGGCTTATCTGTAAGGTGAGCTCTATTATGAGAATGTGTTGTTGTTATCTAAGATCGTCTATTCACCAAAAGATAATTTTATTTATATTTACATAGCTTAATCTAGAAAGCCGTTTCCAATCATTCATATAATCGCAGATCAACAGAAATTTTGCGAACGTTTTCAAAAATTACGTTTATTCTACGCAGCCAGCCAACGTATAGATAGGAGAAATAATTTCGTTTAAGTCCGATTCTTAGTCAATTTAAATTTAAGGCAAAACTGTTAATCGTAAATTTCTACAGTTCTAAATTAGCGAAGTTAACTGAACACGATAAAGTCAATGAAAATGAAACGAAACTGTCGGAACATTCCTTTTTGGTTTTTTGTTTTGGAAGTTGAACCGATTGAACGTTTGCACGCAACCGAATCGATTAAATGAATTGGTGGCGATAAAAAATGGAATGCGAATTGTGAGGCAATATTTGCAGACTTGACTCGCAACGACCTTTTATATATGTAGTAGAAGCGCACCCGGAAAAGTTCAAAAATTAGATCGCCGATTTATTTATAGAAATTTATTTTATTGCCCAGTTGATTTATAATGCCTTAACCAAGACGATTGCATGCAAGTTTCTGCCAGGATTTCAAGTCTTGTCGTGCACTTCTTTTGAACATACCAAAACGAGTCATTGAAAAAAAACTCAGATCTTTTTGACGTCAGTCTCAGTACTTTTATTCACTCAACGAAAAGGAACTGTATATAGTTTGGCCCTTTTTCTTTATTTGGTTTTATCGGGCGGACGTCAGCGGCCCCAAGTCGTTAGGTATTAAAAAAAAAAAGAAACATAAACAAAAAAACAACATTCATCAACACCAACGAAAAACTGACAAAACTGTTTGGGGGCTCTATACGGTGGGTGATGATTACTTTACATTGCATTCACGAACAGACGGAATAGTCTTCAATCTTCACTCCAGTCAGTAGCATCTGAAGACGATTAGCCTCGTTCTTTGGATTATTATTTTTTCTTCTATTTTGTTGCACACGCACACACACACACTCAGACATGCATATATACACCAATGAGGCCGTTGACTGTACCTACATTGAGCCGCGACTTCAATTATTCTGTCATTTTACTTAATTAGGGTCTCCGTTTACTTTATTTCTTCTTAGAAAATTACACCGCACTTCATAATAAGTAATTGCCCTGACTGTAACTGGGTACTACTGCAAATGTAAACATTGAAACGCTGCGCTGCTGTGATGTGAGCACATATACGGACCATGGATTAGAATGGAAATCAGATGATGTTGCACATCCGTCATAAGTTTACTCTGTAGTGTAAGCGTTTCAATTAAAATTCTTTCTGCAGCTAATTGCTTTGCGGATAAACACAGCGTTATGCCTTGACGTAATTTAAAAAGATTTTGTTGCTGTGTCATCAACATTACAAGGTCAGGGATATTGTCATTTTCAAATCTTGAAATTGGATTTATTTGTGAAATTGCTGTTAAGTCATAGTTCGAACTATTAAATTATTTTCAGTCCGATCTTAGCTTGTGTGGAATGGTTTGTGCCAATCTAATCTAATTGCGGGATAATGGTGATGAGATGACGTGTCCACTAGGGTGATTCTGTGGGTTTTGTCGAACTTGAATGTCAAAATAATCGACTAAATGAAATGAACATTTCTACTGATTTTTCGTGTTTTTATTCAGCTCAGCAAGCCTTGCATGACGTAGAATGAACAGAAAATGACACTTCACTTGAATTGCTCTAATTAGGTGTAGAATTTCCATTTACCAGTGTAAAATTTTTGTCACAACCTCTGGGAGCAGTTGACTAATTTGTCGATTATTTAGTCGTGTTTTTTGACGTTTGCTCATCGAAAATTCATTATAGTTCATTTTTTTGGTATATAATAGTGAAGACACAAAATGAACTGTATTAAAAGAAAAAATTCGACAAAATATGTCAAAATTCACGACTAAATAGAACGACAAAGAGCACAGAACCATCCTCCAGTACTCGTCGAGCTACGATATTTCATTTGTGCTGCTTTATTTTACAGACATGTTTATTTTGATTTTTGGTGGGTGGTGGGGTTTTGGGAGTCATCCAAATATGTATGTGGGTAAAGTTATTTCCTGATATTCGGAGTCGATGAGCATCGATCCCTTCTCTGCACTTCGGTTTCTTACCTGAGTCCTTGTTCAGTCCACATACATATTTATAGATTCCTCGTTGAGATCCCGCCATCAAATTACATCCCTCGATGAAATCACCTTGTCCTAAAAAATACAAAAAACAAACAAAACCGCACAAAGAATCATACTTATAGTAAATGAACTCAATATACTTATCTGAACAATGAGTTTCACCACATCGAATCCCTCCTACAAGTCATCCCGGAGTTTATTCTATCTATAAATATTCAAAAAGTATTAATATTTTAATTAAAATATATATAATTAACTACAAACTCACCAAATCATACACCTCCAGCATATTTACATTTGTGTAATGTCATCTAATGACATTACGTCAAACAGCTGGTGTCGCCACCTTAGAATATATATATGTATATATATATTCTAAGGTCGCCACAATCAAAATTGGACCATCGAACCAAGCGTTGCCAGGGCAACATATTATAAAGCTGGGACATAGCTGTTCACGGCGGCTATAATAAGGCGGTGAGCCGCAGCAAAATCACCATTTGGTTTTCAGAGTCTCCTCCACCAGACTCTAATCTGTTTCCTATCCTTTGAACAAAAGTATAATTTTGTTCTATGCTTCATATAGAAGTTTAATTCTATTATTGTAGAAGTATAATTCTACTCCAGCAACCAATTTTGCCGCATATTATAATTTCAGATTTTAATCTGAAAATATCCTCCATCAGAGTCTAATCTGAATCCCATCCTCGGAGCAAAAGTATAATTTTGCTCTATCCTTCATATAGAAGTCTAATTCTATTAAAATACACTCTCCCAAAAATCTGACACTTGATCCCCAATCGTGTAACAGAAGTTTAATTCTGCTTACACGCTCCAGGACGTTGCGATTGAAGTATAGTTCTGCGCAGACGTTTTGACATTCGCTGTAACAGAAGTATATTTCTGTTTACACGCTTCAGCACGTTGCAGCCGAAGTTTAATTCTGCTACATCGTCGCTCTCTTTCTCAGAAATTCCTACTAAAATTGTCGCTATCTAATTCCGAAGAAATAAAAACTTTCTTCTTCTCCTTTCCAGGAACAGAAGTAAGAACGGAGAGTGTGGGCAAAGCAGCACGACTTTTATATTGAATTTTTATTTTGGATGTTATAAATTGTCGTCATTTTGTTGTTGAATTTTAGTCGAATTTTTAATAGTATTAGTAGTCTTAATAGATTTTAAGTTATTATTAGAATTGGAATTTTTAAACAAATGAATTGTGATATTTAGGTTAATTACTTTAATATTGAATTGAACTTAAAGCTGAGTTATCCTTTACTAAACCGGCAACCTACCTTACGCTCGAGACTAGATCTCACAGTCCTTTTAATACAAACATAGGTATAAATGGACAATAGAAAAGCCATTATATTCTCTAAACTCATTTCCTGTTTCGAATCTAATGGTTAGTTTAGTCTTGACTGAGCACCCAAAGCGTTCGAATTTTATTGGTGATAATCGTATTTTCTCAAAACTGTATTTTTCAAACTGGTGGCCACGATATCTCGAAATCTATTGAACGAATTTCTTTGAAATTTGACTGACTTATTCAGTACTCATGTAGGCACAGGATAATTCTGATTCATCAAGCAGTTTTTTTCATGTTAAAGAAGTCGTGAAAAACACCAGAATTCACGAAAATTTGTTCAACAAGATGCCAAAAATTTATCTTTCAATATTTTTTAATAATCCTAGCCCACAAGCTAGTGCACAGATTAAAATTACATTTGTTTTTTTTTGTTTCCGATAAGCAGAACGTCCGCAACCGTGGTCACCGCAAAACACTTTTTTTTTTTTAAGATGAGGGTTAAGTTGCCGTGTACTTCAGCAATGAGCGACGATTTCGGGCTGAAAAAATTGTAGAGTGTGTTCAAAATTTGAATAAATATGTGGTAAAAAATGCGCATCTGTATGTTGTACTCCCAAAAAAATTTAAAAAAAAGAGTCTGTGGAAGTTTAATTTTTTTGACTTCATATTTTGAAGAAATTTTCAGTACAATAGAACGGATCGTTTTCACAGTATACGTAAAAATCCTAAATTTATATATGGCAACACCAGGAAGGGGTTGCCCCATTTAGCCAATTTCTTAAATTACATTTACTATTTTTATGAAAACACCGTGTACAAAATGTCAGCGCTCTACGTAAACCCGTTCTCTGGCAGGGTCCGAATATGTAGTGAAAGATTAAAGTTTTGTATGGCAACCCCATAAAGGAGCTGCCCGATTAATCTCATTTTCGACCTTAATTTTACTTCTTTTTTTTAAAAGGCCCGTGTGCAAAATTTCAGCTCTCTAAAGGTACACGCGTTCTTCAATTATCGTGCGCACAGACAGACGGACGGACAGACGGACATGCAAAAATCAAAATAACTTTTAATTTTATGCACGGTGTCCAATACATTTTGCTCTAGCAGCATTATTTCTATACGTTACAAACGGAATGACAAACTTTTCTTTTTAGCTGTACGAATCAAGGAAATGTACTGTACCGGTTCGTAAAAATAGCCGATTTTTAATGACTTTTTTATACTGACGGAACTGTACATAACTGTATGCTGATTTTAATTTCAGTACTTCTATTCTTACCCTTATTAAAGATTTCTGTCAGATAGTCACCGACGTGTTAAAATGAACAATGACTTCTCCGACACACTTCTTATACTATTCGGCGTACCACAGAGCTCTATATTTGGCCCACTGCTATTTAGTCTATTTATCGATAATATGCCTGAAGTAGTTTGTGACGTAAGAGTGTATTTGTATGCCGATGAATGTGTAAATATATTCGAGCAGACCCATATTGGACTTATTGTAGGCTGCTTAGCACGCCTAATTGATGATTTGAATTTGTCGGATAAAAATAATATCGTAATGTAAGGTATTTCACAGCAGCACAGCAAATTTGTAGTACTTATTTCGCCTGTCTTTCTTGGACGATACTAACTTGGTTATGCTAAGTAAAGTTACAAATCTCGGTGTTAATTTAAGTTAAGGCATGAAATGCTGTGACAATATTAATGCAATAATTAGAATGGTTTACATCGGTCTTCGGAGACTTAAGCTATATGCATGCAAGCATTTTAGAATCTAATACTCGTCATTTTTCATTTTGTAGTATAATTTATCCCAAGCTAGAATCAATTTGTGGGGGTTGCATTTAATGACTGTTGGATTTATTTTTGGACTTTGTAGATTTGCTTATGTTTTCATAAAACTGTTATGGAAAGGTCTTACCCAGATTTCCTGCGTGTGGAATCCTCTTCTTTTGAATATTCAAACCGCCAACGCCGTCATTGCGTTCAGAACCTTCATTAGTTTGCATATAATGTATATTGTTTCCATTTTATTTTTTATTTATGTTTTTATCTTCTTAACAGCTGAATTCTTATTCTATTAGATAACTGTTTGTTGTTAAGTATTGTTTTGCTTTTAAATTTGTATAAAATCATGAAGAATATTGAAGTACTTTTAACTACTTTGAAATACGTTGAAGTGCTTTGAAGAAAATTGAAGTACCTTGAAGTATTTTGAAATACGTGAAGAACAGTTAAGTACTTTGAACTACTTTGAAGTACCTTGAAATACATTGTAATATTTTGAATTCATGAAAACATGAAGAATATTAAAGTACGTGAAGAACATCGAAATACTTTGAAGCTCCTTAAAGTAGCTTGAAGTACGTGAAGGATATTGAAGTACGTGAAAAGCATTGAAGTACTTTGAAGTATTTTGAAGCATTTTGAAGTACCTTGAAGTATGTGAAGAATGTTGAAGTAAGTGAAAAACATTGAAGTACTTTTAGGTACCTTGAGGTGCCTTGAAATACGTGGAAGAACATTGAAGTACTTTTGATTACTTTGAACTACTTTAAAATACCTTGGAGTACGTGAAGAGGATTGAAGTACATGAAGCGCACAGAAGTAGTACTTTGTAGTACTTTGGAGTAGGTACTTTGAAGTGCATTCCAGTACGTGGAGAGCATTGACGTCGTAGACCATTGGCAAGAAATATAATATGCATAACAAAATAGTGAAATTTTCACTACATCCTTATGACGTGAGTTGATAAATTAAATCTACTTAAGGATAGCAACCTCTTGATGTGAGTCTTTTCTTTATGTATGACACATAAAAGAAACATCTTACAAATGCAATTAGAAATATTTTCATCGTCAAAATATCCGCACACGCCGCTGTTAGCCGAAGAATTTCTGAAGAATCCTCCATTATAGCAACTCAATCAGCATAGAGGTGTCGTAGATTATCGTTAGAGTATATCTCGCAGTAATAAAATTTCTGACAAAAAAAGAGGCGCCACCGAAAATTAATGGGCGCTTGAAGGCTGTTTATAGGACCGATGCTCCTTTGTTTTCAAAGGTGAAATTCTGGGCACGGTAGTTCAAGCTAAGTAGATAATCACTGAAAGACACAATTCAACTCAGTGCACGCAAGATTATAGTTACTAATTTCTAGGAGGCCGAAGTAAACAAAGCACACTATTCAAGATCTAGGCCTCCGCCTCTTCATCTGATGTAGAAATCAATGCCATCATTTCTGATTATTTGGGAAAATAAAATTTTCAATGGCAACAATATCTTTATACCATTCTTCACCATTTCATCAAACACCTGGAAAAGATGACAAAATATAATCAATTTTATATTGGAAAATTTCACATTAGTCATCAAACTTTGGAGCTTAACTGTATCTTTTAACTGGAAAACTAATTTCCTATCATAACTTGTATAAGCGTCATTTTTTGCTGATAAATCAACCTCTCAAAGGTTTTATCGGATAATTTTTCATAGTAAATTGTTATGCTTTATCAATTTGCACTTTATGAAAATGACTAATGACCGATAACTTTTTGAGTGATAACGAATATAGTCTTGACGCAAATAAAAAAAAATATATATATAGGTATATAAAATTATAATCCCATTCTAAATTTCTTCATGAAAATAATAATAATTTTAATCCATGGTATTAAGTATTTTTAATTTTAAAATTATCTGAAGAAGTCTCAGGCAGTGTCGAAAATATACAGTATGTGATCATTAAATTAGACGCACTCCTCTATTTCAGTAACTCACACCAAAATCATCTTTTATTTTTATGGTTTTTCTTTGTGCAGATTTTTTTTCTAATTATCATAGACGTATGTATTTGTCTGCAACCCTCCAGAGGTAGGAAAAGGTCATAAATAGTCTACTAAACTATGTTTTTCAGGTATATAAATGCAATTCGATCCTTTATTATCTCACATTAGTCGTGTTGTTACATTGTAAAAGTTGGATTTTATGTGGAAAAAGAAATACGAGGAAAGAAATTAAAAGTGATTAGTTGTTATACAGTAGTTATTTGTTTTGTTTTTAAAGTAAACTAAGTTCGTGAGGTTGTTGGTGCACTTATACAATAAGAAGAAGAAGTGGCACACTGTGTTTTGATTTTTAATGAAAACGGGCCGCGAAAAAGACATTTCTAGTGAAAAAAAACCCATTATTATGACATTATTGCATTCGCAAGATCTCTCAAATAGACAAATTGCTCGCCAAGAAAACGTGTTCGCATCAACAGTCGACAGAATATCGAAATCTTTAAAATTAAATGCTTCTTTGCCTGTTAGTAAGCGTGAAAATTGCGGAAAACCGAGGAAAACGTCTACGAGGACAGACCAAAAATTACTCGAAGCGCACTTCTACAACGCCGGGCACCATATAGGACTATTCACCACCAATTTCAGGAGCAAGGAGTGGACATATCATTGGTTACATTACGAGGACGGCTGTACGAACAAAATTTTAAATGCAGGCGGCCAGCAAAAAAGCCCAAATTAACGGAATTAATGAAAAAAAGAAGAGTGCAATGGGCTAAACTTCATCAACACTTTTCAGTTGATGATTGGAAAAACGTAAAGTGAAATCTAGTCATACAAAAATTGTTATAACCGAACTTACAACACATTACATGAGATTAATGCATTTTTTAAATATTGTAGGTAATCTTTAGTGACGAGTGCCGTCTAGAGGCGGTACCGGAATCGGTGCGTTTTGTGCGCAGGCATCCTGGGGAACGATACAATCCAGACTGTATAGAGCAAACCGTGAAACACCCACCTTCGGTGATGATATGGAGCTGCATTAGTGGAGAAGGTCCCGGTCCCATATATGTCGTCGAAGGAACTTTACGTCAGGACCGGTATAAAACGATTTTGTCAGATGTCCTTTTACCACATGTAAATTCGTTTTCATACACAAGAAGCAATTTTACATTTATGCAAGATGGAGCGCCTTGTCACACCTCGAAATTAATTAAGGATTTCTTAAATCGTAAAGAAATTGAGGTTTTGCCATGACCCGGCAATTCTCCGGATTTAAATCCGATTCAAAATTGCTGCGCATACCTCAAGTCAAATGTTTATAGCCGTCCGAATCCTACAATAAAAATTCTAAAGGAAAATATAACTCATATTTGGCATAATTATACAAATTTGCGAGCAATGATAAATGCATGTATAAATAGTACGCCACGAAGAATTAAAGAAGTAATTCAAACAAAAGGAAATGTAACGAAATATTGAACAATTTGCCGTTGAAGTTAATGTAAACTAAATACCCCATTGCACAATAAATTGTTTTCTTCTAAAAAAGTCTTTTAAGTTCTAGAATTTACGCCTTTATTAGAAAATTTCGTTTTTTGCAAGGTGCGTCTAATTTAATGATCACATACTGTACAGGGTGTCCCGTACGTACCGCATTTCCTTTATACCCCGGATGCTTCACTCAATTTCGAAAAATAAATTGTATGTGAGGAAAGCCGGAAAATGCACGGTGTGGGCGGTAGGGGGTTTTGTGATTTTGGGTGCTTTTTATCCTAATGCCATGTAACTTTCTTGTTATACACCCTATGAAGGTGATTTCCATCTCAGGTGATAGTAAACCCCCTACGGTTTCCAACAAATGCCCAACCACATCTGTACTCCCTTTTCATCGGCAGTTATAAGATGTCAAAATCAAAAAATTGGATAATTTTACAATTTTTTTTTCAATTTTAACGATTTTCCCGCCAAAATGCATAATAACTATACAGTTTTATGACAATATTTAAAGACCCCGGAATGTTACCTTTAATTTGACTATGCGCATGTACCTACCTAAATACTACCGTTATTGAGATGTTCCCGTTTTTATGGCGCATAATTTCATTAATTTTGCTAATAATAATATAAATCGCGCCTAATTTTATGCAATTCCACGCAAATTAGCAAAATTCATGAAATTATGCATCATTAAAACGGTAGCATTTAGGTAGGTACAGGATCAAATGAAAGGTAACATTCCGGGGTCTTTAAATATTGTCATAAAACTGTATAGTTATTATGCATTTTGGCGGGAAAATCGTTAAAATTGAAAAAAAAATTGTAAAATTATCCAATTTTTTGACTTTGACATCTTATAACTGCCGATGAAAAGGGAGTACAGATGTGGTTGGGCATTTGTTGGAAACCGTAGGGGGTTTACTATCACCTGAGATGGAAATCACCTTCTTAGGGTGTATAACAAGAAAGTTACATGGTATTAGGATAAAAAGCACCCAAAATCACAAAACCCCCTACCGCCCACACCGTGCATTTTCCGGCTCTCCTCACATACAATTTAATTTTCGAAATTGAGGGAGGAGTCCGGGGTATAAAGGAAATGCGGTACGTACGGGACACCCTGTATAGTGAAAAACGAAATTTTTGTATGACAACTCCACAAAGGAGTTCCCGATTTGTCCCATTTTCGAACTTAAATTTACTCTTTTTTTTTAAAGGCCAGCGTGCAAAATTACACTTCTCTAAGTATACGCGTTCTTGAGTTATCGTGTAATATATATATCGAGTAATATAATGGGATGGAGTAGGTGTCCAAATCATTTTGTTCTCCCATCATTATTTCTATGTGTTACAAACGGAATGACAAAATTAATATGCTCTATGATTTCATCATCTATGTAGAGTATGAAAATATTTCATAATCTTTGGCTGTCAAAATATGTGCGTGTCACGAAGATCTTCTAACATTCAAATTGTTACGTCACTTTGTTCTCGAGAAAAACGTCTGTGACATGCAGACGGATGGACGCAAAAGTGATCTTATACGGGTTCTGTTTTTTTGCTTTTGAGGTACTGAACTCTAAAAATACATAAGTATAGCGAATCAGGAATGATTGAAACGTACCTAAATTGGTTTCATTAAGATTTAATATGTAAAATTCACATTGATATGTGCTTCGCAATTATCTCAATATGGAGTCCAAATTTTGTTATTTCTGTATATAAAATTCTCTGGCATCTTCTGGGACAATTTGAATTAAGTTTTGAGCTTAACTCCACTCAGACATCTCCAAATCTACTTTAAAGCAAGCATAAGTTTATTCTTCATTAGTATATAGACAACAAATTTTCAATCTGATTCCCATCTGAACTTTGTGACGATCACTCTAAAGTGTGATCCCATTTTCTGCTTTCCAAGATGCGCATTATTCTCATTATACTCTTGTAGAATCCCAGTGATCGTTGTTAGTGCCATAAAAAAACTCTGCAGACTTCAGTAATCCCATTTTGTACAAAATCAGCATCCAGGTTTTTAGTGACATCAATCAACTTTTTAAAACTTGCACCTAAGCTGTATGTTTAACCTGACGATGTCGCGACGTTACAATAATCTTTCACATTTTTTGTCCAAGCTTTCTTCCAGTAATTATGGACAACAAAAGATGATTCGATGTAAAATATGAAATTGCTCCAATCCTTGTTTTTATCAGCAGCACTTTAGGGTTTGTTCATATTTTTCAAGTCAGATTCTTAAAATCTTCGTTTAATTGTGAGATTCGAGCTACTCTGTTCTACAGTTGTTCTTTCCGTGGCTTGCCTCAGATTTATAGTTGCATTTTTTTCTGAATAACTCGCAGATATACCTCTGCTATAGTACCTACCTGGAACGTCATCTACTTCACTTCTTCACAAATGAAACACTTGTTTTAGTGTATTATTTTGGGATTTTTAAAATGTGTAAAAAAAAAAGAAAAATAGAAACGCTTCTTATATCTGGCACTCATTTTATAAGGATGATGTCTTCCAAAAAAACAAACTGTACTGAAAAAATAATTAATGTAAGTCAAAATTGTCAAAAGTACATTCAGACAAATAAAAAAACCGCACCAAAACCGATCAGGGGGAAAATTGTAGGATAAATAAATTTTAAGCCTTCTCTTCTATACATAATAACTAAATGCAGAAAAATTTCTTAGAAGTTGTCTGTAGATAATGTAAAATGTAAAAAAAAAGGATTTAAATGCCAGCCGTATGATCTTACAAGGCAATAAAACGAATTTTGAAGGTAAATAGATGTTTTGTTACCAGGCAGTTTTTTTTTATATATTTTAAATTAATTGCAATTGTTAATGGTCCTTTTTCAGCTACTTTTATCTGTATTAAAATCATACATGTTCAATCGGATTGAGGTCTGGACTATTTCCAACCACGGCATTCTTGTAAAATTTTATCTGTAAGAAAGGGGATGCATCAGTAACCATATTAGGCCTACAAGTTTTCAAAAACAGATCCATCTATAATAAGCAAAAAAGCTAGAATTGGTTTAAAATCAATTCTTATGATACCCTAGATCAGTGGTGCCCAACCTTTAACCTGGCTTGAGCAAATTAAGTATTTAAAATTTTTTGGCGAGCCACATAATATATATTGGTAATGCACAAAAAATTGTAATATATCAAAGAAAATGCGTACTTTATTAAGAATTCAATTACAAATTAAATATAAGAAAAACATTAATGTGAAACCTGACACTGCATTTCTTCTGCCAGTTTCTTGTACTCTGGTACATACGATGTTATAGCTAAATTCATGCAGTCATTCAGATGTTCATTAGTTATCCTGGATCTCAACTTTGATTTTAACAAGTTCATTGTTGAAAAACCACTTTCGAACAGGTAAGTTGATCCAAAGCAGGAGTGTAGCCTTTGAAAAGTTTCTTTTAAGAGTGGATATTTTTTCTCATCTACGAGTATCCAAAAATCTGTTTGTGATATTCTTGTTTTCAGTTGTAGATCAGATTGAAAATCTATTATTTCCATCTCTAAATTAGTAGCTTTTTTATTTATCATATTTGCAATTTGTTGTGATATTTCAGAAATATTCGTATTAACAAATGGATTTAAAATGAATGAAGCAATTGGCTCAATTTTACGAAAATCAGAAAATCTAATTTCAAAATCATTTTTGAGCTCAGTGAGAGATTCAAAGTATTTATTAGTTTCAATTTTCTCATATTTCTTAACGTAGTACTCCAAATTTGTAAAATAACCAAAGTTACATCCATTTATTTGGGCCATCCACAAATTTAATTTTGATTTAAATGCGTTGATACTTCCTATTAATTCAATAATAGTTTTTTCTTTTCCCTGAAGTTCAAGATTGCGTATATTCATTTTAGTTGTTATGCCTGTAAGAAAGGCTAAAGCACATAACCAGCTATGATCAGTAAGTTCTACATAATTTTCGTTTCTAGACTCTACAAACTGTTTCATCTCTGAAAGAAACTCTAAAAATCGTTACAGGACTTTTCCCTTACTAAGCCACCTAATTTCAGAATGTAACATTAAAGTTCCATACTCAGCATCAAGTTCATCGGTCAGTTTTTTGAATAATCTACACTGAAGTGGTCTGGCACGAATAGAATTGACAATTTTTAGAACAACTCTCATTACGTGTTCATAATGCAGGACTTTTGCACATAATACCTGTTGATGTGTGATACACTGGTAGTGAAAAAAATTTGGAAACTCTGCATCGTTTTTACAAAATGTGATGAAGCCAACAGCAGAACCAATGATGGCAGGTGCGCCATCTGTTGTTATGGATACAAGTTTTTGAAGCGGAAGATTAATTTCTGTAACATGATTTTTAATAACTTGGTATATGTCGTACCCACGTGTATTCCCTTTTAATGACAAAACTGACAGTATATCTTCCTTTGCTGTGCAATCGTTGAAAACCATCCTTATAAAAATATTTATTTGTGCTACATTACAGATATCTGTTGATTCATCACACTGTAAACTTAGAAAAACACTTTTTTGTAAATCATCTTTTAATTGTTCTGTGATATTCACAGACATTGCTTCTATTCTACGAGTTACTGAATTTCTGGATAATTGAACTTCCTAGCTTAGCTAGCATAATTTCATTCTTATTTTTCAATTCTTGAAATAATATATCTGATGCAGCAAGCATTGATTCTTTAATTATGTTACCATCCTCAAAAGGTTTTTTTGTGCATTGCAAGTACATGTGCAATCTTGAACGATGCAATAGTAGCAGCTTTTGATTTATTCACGGGCCTGGTAAACAAAGATTGTTGGGCAATTAATGCTGTTTTCATTTTTTTCAATTTATATTTTCTTAGGAGGATATTCAGTATCATATTTTTTATGAACTGTTGTGAAATGTCGTTCTATGTTGCATTTTTTCCCAACAGTACATAACTGTTGAAGCACAAATCAGACAAATACATTTGTTCTTAAAATGCCAAAAAAAATATTTCTCATTCTTCATGAAAATTATAGTTGTATACACGTTTTTTCTTTTTCTCTGGTTCCTGTGCCGACATGATTAGGGTAACTACAAAGTAATTGCTAATTTATAATAATGACTAACATGAATAGAATTGTATTTTTATACCTGGATGAAACCACTTGTTAGTTCATGCACAACTTCTGATAAATAAAAGTTCTGTATATAAACGTATTCCAAACTCAACGAACCTATCTCACTGCCCTCTTCGTAGCTACTGACCAACGTCACGCGTACCGATCGGCACATAACGAAAAGCACTTCGGGTGATGCCGTTTTGAAGCGAAAATATTCCTGACCTGATGTAGAGAAGGCCTCGATTTTTCCTAGAAATTTATTGGATATTTTTTCTTTAGAATTTAAGGCAGAAACGCATCCAAGCAAGCCTCAGGCAAAGTTTACCTAATAATAAGTTAAGAAGCTGTAGAGCAAAATGGGCAAATTTCTGGTGTTTTTTAGAATGAAACAAGTAATTTCATATACTTTCGTCTTTAGCATGAATGGGGAAAAAGAACTTGTCTATGCACTATTGTAGTGCAACTGAGACAACGAGTTAAAAACAAAAATCGAGAGAACGTAGGATTACCCGAACGACAAAATCTTATTAAATCCCTCACAATCCTTTCGACCTATTCATAATAATGTACTTCGGGCCACACTACCTCTCATTTTTAAGAAAAAGATAAATTTCGTTTTGGCCCAGATGCTGAAAGGCGATGTAAAATTCCTCTCAAATGAAATTCTCATTTTTCCCGAAAATATCAGAGAATCCAGGATGAGTTCTCCCACTTAATCTCTTCATAGCAAAACGAATGTAAACAGAAATAGTTGGATTACATTAAAAGTGCCGTCGTCGGCGTGGTCGTCGTCGTCGTCGTGAAACGCCGAACAAAACGCCGGGCAAGTTACATTAACGCTGGGCGGCAGCGCCATATCTTAATTTCCTTTACATTTTACAGTTGAGTTATTTGCTTTAATTTCTGCCGATTTGCAATAAAATTTTAAATAATATTAAAAAAGATATTTTCTTTTCCTTCAAGTTCACACTTTTTAATATAAAATCATTTATTTTCAGAAATTTAAATATCGTTTCATTTTGTCATGTTTTTTCATAATAGATATAGATCTGGCATATTGGCAGCAATGGAGCGCCAGCGTGAAATTTAGGATTAGAGATGGGTCGACGACCACGCCGGCGTGAGTAATGTAATGCAATTCATACATTCAGTACTGTCTCTAAATATTTTTGACATAAAACGACGACCACGCCGACGACGGCGCTTTTAATGTAATCCAGCCTAAACACGTGCTGTTCAAATATCATAGGATTACAGCAACAACATGTGTCCTTTTTTACCTTTTACAACAACAAGATGTGTCCTAACATTATCAATATTTCATGAAAACCGGTTTTCACAAAAGCGCGGGTGCATTTTATGAGAGTAAAACGTGAAAACTCCGCCCTTTCTCATTTATTTACGAAAATGAAACATTTGCCATTCTGTTTCGGTGCATGCAACTTGCGCTTTCACATTTTATATCTTTATTCATAAAATTTTTAAAGAGAGTTCAATTTTTTTCTCGATTTTTTTTCTTTCTTTCTTCCTTTTCTTGCCGTGTGCATTTTAAATGTAAAACACTCGGATATCTCACCAGCTTCTTAACTTATTATTAGGTAAACTTTGCCTCAGGCTTCCTCACAGCTCGCCTCAAGGCTTGCCTCAGAGAAATGAAAAAAAATGACACCACCGAGCTCGGTACTGTCATTGTAATTTAGATGGTATTTGCGATAATTCTTTACATTCTGAGCAGAAATAATTTATTATCGTTTTTCAAAAATGTTGATTATATATTTCAAGTGATCCTTAAGTGGCAAATATCTCGTTTGACAAAACAAAATTAAAGAAAAAAGAAATCTGTTGACAGAAGTAGGCCTGAGAGAGAAAAATATTCAACATTGAGCAAAGCGCGCTTTGCGGCTAGCTGCTGGCTTGGTTTTGTGTTGCATCACTTAAAAACCCGTGTTGGAAATTTTGACAACACCTCGAGGAAGCCTCGAGGCCTAGATGTGTTTCTGCTATTACATATATGCATTTTTGGAGGCCGACAATTGCACACATTGTATCTGAAAATAGCTTCAGCCGGCCAACAGACTGAATAAAAATTCTGCCGAAACATTGAATGCTTATTGCTCATCTACGAGTCTACGCTCATAAAAATTGTGGCTCGAGCACCCGTTGTCGTCCTCCAATAATGCATAACAATTCTATGGAAAAAATTTCCAGTAAATTTCTAAGAAAAATTTGTGGAAACGTAGAGGCAACGTTGATTTTATTGAACGAGGCACTCATATCCATTGCATGGACCCTATAGATTTCATCTAGGAGGGTATAAAAATTAAATGGCCAGCTCCTTCCGCTGTAATGCATTCCCATATATTATCATGACTAAGACCGAATATTTTACTCTCTTAATTATGCATTCATCGGAATACTTCTGGTCTCGCCTCTTCTCTGACTGTTTGCCGTCCGTCAGATCCCATAATGTGAAATTTGGATTCATCCAAAAATATGACTCGTTCCCAATCGGAAACAGTCCAGCGATGTTTCTTCATCCTTTGATTTAATAAAAGTAGAGATTACTCTTTAGGACTTTTTACCTGGATAAATTTTTTTAGATTGTCCGGTATATAGCAAAAGCTAAAACATGTTTTTAATTTGTTATTTCATCACACAATCCATTATATTTTTGGTGGCAAGTTTAAAGTCTTGGTGTGACTCATCAACAGGTCCCAAATAGTGAAATTGAGTGACTTTATTCAATTTTTCATTTGTTTTCAAGTCACTCAATTTCGCTATTTGGGACCCGTTGATGAGTCACACGAAGACTTAAAACTTGCCACCAAAAATATAATGGGTTGTGTGCGATAGAATAACAAATTAAAAACATTTTTTAAAAAAATTCCTTCTTGAACAAATATTTGATTTAATAGTAGCTTTTTTGCAGACACACAAGCCTGGAAACCGAATTATCAGAGTCGCCTTGGATCCTTTATTCAACTCTCCTCATTAAGTTGCCTTTCAATCACAGCCGATCTCTTTACGAGAGGCGGTTCAAACCGCGGTCTTCATTCTCGGTAATAGGATTGCTAGCAGGTTTTCGGCTTAAACTTCCAGTAGCATTGAAGTGGACAAAAAATCTCCTCACACTAGAATCACATTAATCAATTCTATACTAACAATTTCGTGATTCGATATAATTCAAGTCTTTTAAAGCAGTTGTCTTTGCTTTCACTTTCACAGACATTTTGCTTCTTTTCACCATGATTTCGTCCTTTTTAATTAAAAAGACTTTTTACAATAGAATTCTGCAAGTCAAGATATTAAAATTATTGGTACGTAAATATTTTCTATTCTTTATATAGGGTTTCCAAGGGACCTTTTTAACTTTCCAACCGCTTAGCTCGTCATCCGCAGGAATTAGAGTTGTGGCTGCTTCATGATGTGTCGATGGTGTGGTAATAATGAACCGTTGGAATGAAGTGCATCTTGCGTTATCAGTGGAAGCTTTCTTTAAGTGTAACGATTCGGTTGTGTTCGCAAGATGTTAGTACACACTTCAATATGTATAATTGACTGTCCGAGTACGCAATTAATAAATTCTTGGGTACGCGTCTTCAGAGACGGTACGGAGCGCATGCCAAATAATTTACCTGGTGTATCGAGTTCAGAACGCGATAATGATATGAGAATAATCACGGTACAATGCAAACGGTTAATTCTGAAAGGTATTGCCAGATGCTAGCAAATTTGTTGGTGCCGAATTTCAAGCTTTTAAAGGTGTGAACTAGTTGACATGGCTCCAGCCAGATGGCGCTACCGCACATACATACTACTCAAGAGTGCACGAATACAGTGTGGCTTATTTTCCCAGAAAAAATTATCAGCCGGTTTGGAAACATCCCCTGGCCTACAAAATCACTGGATCTGCTTCCTTTAGATTTTTATTTACAGGGATATCGTAATCTGAAGTGTACGAAAACAAGCCACGAAGTCTATTGAAGGAGAATATTCGCAATTAAATTGCACAAATTTCTCTAGGTGTGTGCAAAAAAACATTTTCAAATATGCAGTTCAGAATTTGAAATCAATTATTTATAAATATAAATCCATCCACACAATTGCTTTCAATTACTGATAAAAATTATTTTATTTTGATCAATGGTTTTTTATTTTATTTTAATGTTTGAAGTTGAAAGAACTCTGTCCCTTGGACATCCTGTACATTTATACCATACCCATGCTCACTTACGCAAACCTTAGGTAAACAAAATGGAGGAGTGCAATAAATTGAGTGTGGTTATTTTTTCGGCCACTGGTGTATATTATAAATAGTTAACCAACGCACATAAGTGTTGGGCTAGGTATAAATAAATAAATTGATACACGTTTCTTTGGAACCCATTGTAACAATTGAATTATTTTTCTTTACAATAAATATTACTCTTAGGCAGCATTCTCAAAAACTTTTATTCCCCTTAAATTGAATTGAATCATTTTTCACAACTTCTGAAAGCAATTTCATTTTGACAAGATATTTATCTTTACACTAGCTCAGTTCGTAGGCAAATTTAACGTTTTACTTATAATATTTTATTAATGAATTTAAACTTAATTCTTTTCTTAAAATTTATTTTCTGTTTTTTTTTTTTACAGATTCTTTCCCATGGTAAAGAGAAAAGTTGTTATTATAAACAAAAGTCATCATGAAAACCTTCCATCATATATATTTTAACACTTTCGATCTCCAAGGTAGTTTAGCAGGTTAAGTGTAATCATGGACCAACTTAAGGTAAAATTAGGTAAAACAAAATATTAAATTTAATGAAAATAATCACAAGTTTCTTAATTTAAACAAGAAAACATTAAGAAAGCAGAAAAGAAAAAAGAAAAAGAAAAATATGTAGAAATAAAAAAGATAATGTAATTTATACAAAAAATTTTATATTTTAATTAATTCTAAGGTATAAAAATGATTTAAAGAGATTAAAAAAATCATTTGTGAAATTTTCACACTTTATTTGGCAGCTTTTTCTCTTAATTTAATTTAATCATCTTTAAGTTTTTTAAGTTTTCTTTGAGTAGGTAATTTAATGGAATTAATGCAATCATATTTTGTCGTATCTACATTAATACTTTGTGATATAACTACATTTTGATTAAATTCATGAAATTCTATCTGTAATGAGTCATTTTCTTCAACTAAACAAACATTTATTGTAGAGGAAGTTACCGCCCACACATGTATAGATATCTATATACCCCTAGTATTTATGATTTAAAGAGGATAATTAAATTCAAGAATTGTAAAGACGTGCAAAATGATTTACATTTGGAATGAAATCAAAAAGGGTAAAAAAAAATGCATATTTACATATTTTAGTGTAAAATTACACATTATTGAATAGGTATGTAGTAGTAGTAGTAAATTTTCCAGGGAAATTTTTATTTCTAGTTCAAAAGCAATGCAATTGGTAAGGTATTCAGTAATTATGTGTAAGAATAACTTTCATTCATAAAAAAAGTATTAGGTAAGCCTGAATTAAATGTCGCTGATAATGGTAGTATTTATAGTTAGACTAAATTTTGGCAGTGAACTATAAAATTATTTTATGTCTCTAATTATTCATTTTTTCCTGTCTTGTCACCTGTTTTTTTTCGCAATTCAAAAAAAAAACAACAAGTTTGACGCCATTTTGAAATTTAAAAACGTCAAATTTTCGTTTTCTCTCTTGTCTTGAATAAAATTGTGAAAACTTTGATATGCCAACAAGATTTCTATTATTCTTTACTATTCTTCCATGAGAAAGAGTTGAATTGAAGTAGAATTTTTGTTAATGTTTGTTGTCTGAGTTAACTTAATGTTTGTTTCTATGACGTTCTTCTGTGTTTAGTTGATAGTCAAATTTTTTTCATATAAATCTTGTATGTAGATTTTTTTTGTTTCCCACATGAATTTGCAGACATGACAGGAAACCAAAAAAACATCTCATGAAGACTCAGGATAACAAAAGAACTAATAAACTAAGCAATAGGAAATTACATATCTAAATGAGGTAAAAAGAAAAAACTAAGCTGGAAACATAGTGCTATCTTCTGCAACCTCGACCTAGCATGCATTTTTTTTCCAGAAAGCTAAAAGTCGAAGAAAAAAAGTTCAGTGTGAAAACTTTGTTAGTAAAATTTATTTCGTGCCCCTTCGGTAATTGCACGGGCTTTCGTGCGTCAATGCGCTAAGCTCAGAGCAAAACAAAAACCTTCACATGAATTTGACAGCGAACACCAAAAATGGTGGAATGAAATAGAAAAACAAATCAAATACACGGATCGTGCATATGATTGCATCCCCTTTAGTTATTATCTCATTGTATATAGATAACCTGATCTCATGTATTCTAGAGATCTGTCGACGTTGAGACTGAGGCCGCGGTTTGAAAACTTACCACTGCGTTTCTCGCTTTAGTCTTGACAGGATTTAAAAAGAAAAATATTCATTTTGTTACGGACTCGGAACATACGTAGTACATTGCAGTTGTTAATGTCACTTGAAGTTCAACGAGGAGACAACCTGAACGTGGAAATTTTAAAATTTATTTCAAAACAATTGGTACAATGTTGGAAGAAAAATAATGTTATTAGAAATTTCTTTGCACACTCCTTTCAATAAATAAATGATTCTCCTTGGAGGAAATAGTGTGTATTGCTTGATGAGTTTAGTGTCAAAAATCGAAATATTTGTAAAAAAAAAAAAATGTAAGTTTTTATGACAAATTACATAATTTACCAAAAATTTAAAGAAACCAATTTAAATTTTCACTTTAGTTTACTTGTGGAGAGTAAGAAAAGTAATTTTTTTTCATTATTGGGATTTTACACGATATTTCCTCGTAATTAAAAGGCTGATTCAAAATCGCCAATAAAGAACCTTACGAAACTGTAAAAAATTGAAGTTTACTTACGCATGATTGACATTTTTGCCCTAAAAAAACGTTAGATATCGTAAGGGTTATTATTCTAACATTTGACATATTCTATTTTAAAAGAATGCAAAAAGCAAAAAAGAATTGACAAATTAAATTGATTTAATTGCCCAAAATGAACTTAAACATACACGGACTTATGTAAAAAGCGACCCATATACGGCAATTTGACATTTAAACTTAACGAAAATTTTCTTACGAACGTTAAAGGTTTTTTTTTGTACCTCTGTTTATTGTAAAGTGTTCGCCTTACGTAAGTAATTTTAATATATCCATACATTCATTCTGGACCAGCCTAAACTAAATTTAAGTTCAGGCAATACTGGAGGGCCTTTCGGTTACACTCATCTCAAAATTGTCCACCATTAACTTTCAATTTTCACACTCCTTTCCTTTTTTTTCGTTATTCGTGTAATTTTTTCCAAACTTTTCATAAAGGAATGAAGTTTTTCTCGAATAATTTCTCATTTATTTTTATCTAAACTTCTTCTCGTCTACCATACTCGAACAGTCAAAATAATTATGTGGGATCGAAGCTGCTATATAAATATATGTAGAAAGAGACCTTATACTGACAATCATGTAAGACGCTGGTGGTACAATTGATAGGCTACATAAGTAGAAATACAAAGGTTCAGTTCAAATCTCACCGATGACTAGGTGAATTTGTTCCAATTTCTATGTACATAAATATTATTATTAAATGGCAGCGTATAAAACTGATCGAAAGAATGGCATTCAGTGTGCGCGATCTGATAATAAAAATTCAAATAAATTACTCAAAATAATAACGCGTCTTCCGAATATCTGTCAACGCTCTTACGGCAAATTTTCATATCACTCTCATCGTGTTTTCACATTGAATCACATCAATTTCACCAATCGCAGCTCGAATATTATCTTTAAGGTCATGAAACGTTTGAGGATCGTTAGTGTAGACATTTTTTTTTTCTTCATATTGCCAAAAAGTTTAATAGTGGCAAATTGCCCTATCCTGACCATTTCGTGAAACAGGACGATAAGAAATTTGATCTCTTCACAACTTGTGTCTCTTTGGCAGCAGATATCAAACAAAGATCGTCGAAACTTATATACACATATTCCGATTCAGCCCATAAAAGTTTTTATAATTGGTACAATAGTATGTTCCCACATCAGTCTTAATTTTCTGAGACTCGAAACAGTCCTGAGTGTAATTAAGTGTGGAAAGTTATTTATAAAATGGGTGAAGACAAATAAAATGTGCTCCAGCTATTTTTGCTATTTCTTTTCTTCTAATTTTTGCTGATGTTTGCTAAGGAAGTAATTTATATGCCCAATCAGCTACTAATTTCAAATGACAGTTCTCAAGTGACAAATGTCAAACCATTACCCCAAGGTGTAAGTTCAGGGTAGCCCTAGGTTTTTCAAAAAACAAAACTGTGTAGCCCTTGGGTGCCGTAGGCTGACCCGGGGTTTTCATCGAACAGACCTAATATTACGTGTGTTCGATGAAAACCCCGAGTAAACTTATGGCTACACCGGTCTACAATATCTTGTTCGTTGAAAAACCTGGACTTACACGGGGTTACACCAACTCTTTCGTTGAAAACCCGGTGTTTGTGATTTCGTGCCCTAAACTTACACTAAAATTTCTTATTTTGGTATTTGTCATTTGTGAACTGTCACTTGGAATTTTTTCGGTGATAGCGGTCAAATAAAACTGAAAAATTCGTGGAGCTCATACCGAATTCAGATTATACAAAGGAATTAGATACGAAATTGGATGATAAAATACCCCCATCGATAATATCCACATAGAAAATTCGAATGAAAATGATGAGGAAATATTTGAGGAAGCGAACATGGATGAAATCTTAAAATCTGCCTTTCTAGTAAGAAATTTGAATGTAAAAATGCTTCTTCACTATTATTAACATGTAATATTTATTGACTTCACGTTATACCTGCAGGTACAAAGCAAATAGATTTGAAGCAAAGAACATATAAGAAATTCTCTAAGTTCTTAAATGAGATGTAATAGTTCATTTCATAGTCATTTCTGCGGATTCTGATCATCCAAATATTATTAATTTTATATCTAGTAACAAAACATCTGATAATAAAAGTGAAAATACTGCAGCACAACTGTTTCATGGAGAAATTATGGTGGCAGATGAAACAATTGTCTTTTTTCCGAAGTTGAGTTACAGAAAAGGCGACGAAATATCTAGCACCAATGTAAAAAAGCTAATAAAAGAATATGTAATTAAAAATACACTGAAAAACATTTTTTTTTTAATTTTATAATGTTTTCACCTATTTTATAAATAAATTTCACAAATCACTAGAAACTCAAGGTTAAATTATGTTCAGGGGAACTGTCAGAGAAATGTCATTACACTAGGTTTACCCCACGGTACAGAGATACAAGGTATTCTCTTTACAAACCGCGTTCCGCCATTTGTGTCCGAATGTATCGGAAAGTACGGTACAGAGAACACAATATTCTCTCTCATCTCTCTGTCTTTTCAATAGAAATGTATTTACGTTATAGGACGAAACACGTCACAGACTATCAGCTGTAATGTGTCAAAATTTTAATGGGAATACTTTGTCTTCTAATATACCTTGGGTTTACCCTAAATTCAAATAACTTGTTCGATGAGCGCACAAAACCCTGGGTAAATAGCCGCCGCCATATTGTAGGGGGGAAAATTACACGGCGTTTTCATCAAACAGACCTCTTTATGAAGGGGGTTTTGGCGCAATTATTTAAAATAAAACAAAATCGTGAACTGCCACCAAAAAAAAGTTGAGAGCGCCAACTGTAGAGAAAGAAATATTTTGAACAATTGATATTTTTGTTTTCTTATTCTCTTTTTCAAATCTTTTGCACGTATTTCCAGAAAATACACTTTCTAGTTAAATTTCAGGATCACAACTTTCTTAAAAAACGGCTTTTTGCGATTATAGCTGTGTTCTTTAGTGTACCTTGTTCTAGAACTCCCATATACTGGAAAGAACAAATTGTTCTGTTGATTGAAGCGAACTATTTGTGTACTGTTCGCTTCATTTAAATCTTTCTATGAAAATGTATGAGGTGTTCTTTTGTGCATTCTTGTTCTGCTCTGTTCTGCGGACACGAAAGAACACAGCTTATTTCAGCGACTATTATAACAGCACCGTACAGAACAATTCATTGTTAGTTAACATGTTCACAAATTTATTGATTTAAATCAAGTACTTAACCACGAAATCGTAATTTTAAATGTTTCTAATCAAAATTAAGTTAAATCATTGCACAATTTAAAGGTTTTTATTAACAAAGCTCAAGAAATTCAAAATTCTACAAAAAAACGAATCTGACGTTTACTTTTAAAAGTCTACCCACATAGAGTGCGTTCTATGATGAAGCGTTTGACGTTGATCGTTACGAAATCGCAATTCAACTCATAACGACTTGTGTCAATCTGACTTTTAAAACAAACATCAAAAACTAGAACCGAAAAATGTAAACCGAAAAACTTCATTTATTCCACTTTAAAACAAGATTTTTGCTCCAATGATTAATAAAATCAAGGGAAATAGGATAATCTAAGCAATTTACTAAGCAAATAGTATATTTATCTCGGATTTTTAAGAAAAACACAATTTTTATGTTTTATCCGCCGAAAAACGAAATTTTGGTTGCTGCATCTGTCAAGTTCTTTTCGGCTTCCACACTGTGGAACGTTTCGTAGTAACGCCGAGTTCCCCTGGAATCGGCCATACCATGAACGCGTTCAATGCCACTTTCCGTAGTGTAGTCGTTCTCGACTACGCTCGACTATCCTCCTGACCGTAGTCGAATGTAATCGATTATTTGGTACATTCAAAGTGCGGATTGAAAGATGTCGTAGTCAAGCATAATCGTTAACTGTCAAAATTTGGCGGAGTGAACGCTTGGTAGCGGCTCGTAGTCGACAAAAAGTCTCTATTTCGGTGGTGCAGTGAACTCGCCCATGTTATTTTTGTATCATGTGCTCAAATTATGCAAATGTCATCGCATTGCAGAAAGTAGGTATTCTGATGTGCAGAGGCCTTTATTGACATTAGAAAGTTTAAAGAAGTTAATTTCTTCTTGTCTTCCACCCCTTCACCCCTTCTCTCTCCCCGTCGCCCAATTTTTTCGGTACACACGATGGTAATCTAACATTTCATACATAAAATACATACGATACATACGATTCGTTATTATTTGTCAATGCACACACCGCTTGATATTTCCTTTAATATTTGCAACCTATGTAGTTGCCACTGTAAACGTCACTTTCTTACCAGATGATATATCTTGCACCGCTCACTCTATTTAAATTTTTTTTTTGTATTTCAACAAATTTTGAGATATTTTACATAAAACTAATTGAAATATATTCTTTAAGCTTTGATGAACCTGCACAAAATAAGTAGTTTTTCTCCTTAACCCCGTTAAGCCCTTACTAGGATATTTAGCCATACGTGTCCTTATCTGTTATTAATAATATACTTGTTGCAAATAAAAGTTAGAAGAAAATGATTCGCATTTAAATGACACATAAAAATAAAATTACTTAAAGTACATGTGAAAAATAGTAGTTAAAGCAACGTCACAAATTAATTTCTCTCATCATTATACATAATTCCAACAAACGTCTCCCCTTTCACCCTCTCCTTACATTAAACATAAAATAATTATAAAAAGAAAACTATTCTTGATGCCAGAAGAAATCATATTCCTCGTACATTATCATAGCGCTACAAGTGTCTTAACTATTCTATACATATTTATGTATCTCGAAAAACAAATTCCATTAGACATAAATGCAAAATTAAAGAAAAAATTAACATTGTTACTTGTGTACAAATATACTATAAATAAAAATAAATATAAATTTGTAAGAATTTTGTAAGCGAGACTTATAGACTTTAGTGAATTAAGAAATCTTTAATATGAAAACATTAAAAAAAAAAACAAAAAAAAATGAAATAAGGAATGAAAACGTCAAAAGACTTTGTATATTTGTTAAACTTTTGCACAGACAAAAGGCAGATTATGGCGTATTTTTTATGTTAGACTTAAGCGATAAATATTAATAGAATAAAAGAAAAAATTTTATATTTATTTTATACGCAAATACAGATAGGCGCACTATGTATATGAACGTAGTATTCCTAAGGAAATATATAGTTGTAGTTATGAAGTAATTGCGAAGAAAGACATTAAGAGTAATATTATATAATATAATATTGCGATAAAAGAAACTGCCTTAAGTCTACATACATATTCTAGCATATTCTGTCATATCTAAATACATTTTTATCGATTTAATTAATAATAATAGTATTTTGTGTAATAAAAAATCAAATTAACGTATAATATTAACACACAAGGCGACAACAAACTCGTTTTAGCGTTAAGCAAAAGTGCGTGATGTTTTTTCTAAGTTTTTTATTATAATTTTTTAGCATCGGTATATCTGTATTAGTTGATGAACTTCTTTTCTATTAGGTATGTTGTATTTTCCAATATTATTATTATTATTAATTTTATTTTTGCTTTTATACACAGTTTTAATTTTTATTTTACAAAAAGAAAAAAACAAAACCTGTTCCAAAAAAAACTATTTTTTTTTTTTTTTTGGTACGAATTGCTATGTATTATATTTTTATTAAACAATAATTTTTGCAGTTTTAATAATTAATAATTATAAATTGATCCAATCCTGATTGTCCTATAAATAATATAATTAATTACTCTCTATTACTTAAATTCTGCTGTAATTTCTTGTGGGTGAGATATAGAGTGAGGCAGAGCAACTTGTTTATTTGAATTTGCTGCTTGTTCCGTGGAGGAAGGGGGTTGGTACATTCGAGAGGGTGGAGCGTAAATCTTTATAATCCTTCATGAAGAACTAAAATTTCATCCCGACAACGTTAATCAACACGATTTTGTTAAGGCACTTATACATCAAAAACAAGAACAGAAAAATGTAAACCGAAAAACTCAATTTATTCCACTTTAAAACAAGATTTTTGTTCCAATGGTTTACTAAATCCAGAGAAATAGGATAAACTAAGAATTTTACTGAGAAAATAGTTATATTTATGTCAGATTTTGAAGAAGAACACAACTTTTATGTTTTATCGGCCGAAAAACTTTTTCGGCGGAAAATTCGTCCGATAAATCATAAAAGCTGTGTTTTCTTAAAAATTCTAAGATAAATATACTATTTTATTAGTAAAATTATTAGTTTATCCTATTTCCCATGATTTTATTAATCATTGGAGCAAAAATCTTGTTTCAAAGTGGATTAAATTGAGTTTTTCGGTTTACATTTTTTCGATTCTTGTGTTTGATGTGAAAGTGCCTTTACATGGACCAATTATTCCAACTCGCGATAGTGCACATCAAACAGTTACACGTTGTAAATGTAGGGGACGTCGATGAAGTTTTCTGGGGATAACTGGTATTCAATAGCGCATATTCTGCTTGTTTATAGATCCCGAAAGATAGAAGTGAGCCTCTTAACTGAAGAAAACAAGTATATCGAGAAGCATGCCAAGAAACGCCTCACATGCATTTTCACGAGCAACAAAATCGCGAGAATTAAATTCCAGCATCACATCCAATTTCTAGTGATGAAATTTCATTTGCTCATGATGGATTCTAAAACTTTACGTCCCGCTCTCTCAAATGTGCCTAACCCCCCCCCCCCCGCTCCTACATGGAGCAACGATCGTTTCAATGCGCCAAATTGAAATAAACTAGTTGTTCTGCCCCATCCTGTACCTGTACAAAGCCGGCTATTTTTCCCAACCTAGACTACCTCCGGATCATCATTAGCAACACAACCCCGGTGGTTTAATCCTGAGAGTACCATTTTATTTGGCCTTTAACGTGGCACTTTGGCGATGAGGGGTATCAATTCAGGAAACCGCTATCATCTTTTGATGAAAACTTCATAGAAGTCAATGATTCTCAGCGAGAATTCTGATAAGAGGTCTTGAGTAATGTCCTTGTTGAGGGATGTTTGAACTTTTCTCCGCGTTGCGGGCTGATGTTGTGCTGAGAGGGGTCGTTTAATAACGACACCTCTAAAAGCGGCTTGAAGCAGTAAACGACTGATACTTGTAAGGCTATCTTGAGTTAATGATTTAGATGCGGACAACGGTGTGTTCTAGTCGATATGAGACTGCCAGCCCAAACAACTGGGTATCAACTAGTTCGAGAGTCGCCTAAGGCGCTGGCTAGTAGAAAGACAGTCCTATTTTTGGCCCCGTGCTGTCCCAATGACAACTCGGACGTTTAGGAAGTACCGGCATACTATACGACGTCTTGAATGCAGGATTGAGCAGCGGTCCTTGAGGTGTGTAACGCCTCGACTCAAGACTGTTGCAATAACAACCTGGACGGGCGTTAATGGTAATACGGCGTGTGGACTTGAAGGTATTTCAGGAAACACAGCGTTACTAATCAATAACACCTTTGGTCCGGTTAGACCTGGCCGAGCTGACGATGTTACTACGACGATCTCTGCGGTGGCTCTTAGCAGTATTCCACTGCCTTTACGTCAGACCTCGTTAGAAAGGTCAGCTGAAAATAAACTTCTTGACCTGTAAAACATTAAAACCATATTTTGTCTCTTTATATTATCCAGTCCTCTGATGCTTTATTGAACTGCCTTGAAAGGGTATTTCCTTTTGTTATAAAATTAATGTAGAGCTTTATACATAAACCTTAGATTATATAACGAAAAGTATAGGCTATGCTGTGTAAAATTCCTGTACGTGTGATAAGCATTTTTTTTTAAAGACGGAGACGAAAGGACAAGTAGGCTATCGCCTTGTTATTCAGTTTGACAATTCTGATTTATTTCTGACATTTCAGATATTATCAAAGGAAAGTTCGTGTTTCATTTAGTGAATTTGTGATATATAAGTGATTATATACTTAATAGAAGTGCTATATTATACTCAAATATTGTTTTGTGAACGGGATTTCATAAAATCGAGACTCCGGAGTCTTCAATTATCGGAATGAACTGCGCTGTGGTGTGCTGCAGAAACAACCGGAGATATTCTCTTAGGAAATCATTTTTCAGGCAAGTTTAATTCTTTCAATAATAAATTATATTGTTCTAAATAAAATAAGAGTGAAATATTTATAAAAATTAACAGCCGTGGTAGAAAAATTTAACATTTTCCAATGCCGGTTTGTTTGTTGCTATACAAAGGCTACGCGAAAAAATATTATCAGAAAATAAATAAGGCACTAAGAAAATTCGTAAAAATGTAAAAAGTTATAAAAATATTATAAAATTATAATCTTAAAAATTAATTTTAAAATGTTGTGATATAATGGGATCTCTTCTATTGGATTTCTTCAATATTTAATAAAGTTTCCACCACTAAATTATGTGCCCACTCTGAAAATATCGTAGTTTACTACTTCCATGACTAAAATGAATACATCGATGCTGTTCTACTGCATGCAGAAAAATGCTTAAGTTTTTCTTCCTTATAGCCTATCCTTTTTGTTATATGATCTAAGGCATAACCATGGAGAGAACAATGTTCACTCGCTGACATTTGAACAATGAACAATATTTGTTTTTTTTTCTGCTTTTCATTATAAGTTTTTCAGACGTGTTCCTAGATAAAGCTCCCTTGGGTCGTCAGCAAGGTATCTCAAGGTATTTTTTAAATGGAACTTATTTACAGAAAATACAGCGGCGTTTGCAATCTATCGAAAGTGCAGTTCGGATCGAAAGCGTCGTCACAGGGCGTGTTTTTAAGGTCGTCACATTTGACGATATTGACGCTCTCTTGATTCATTCATTTATGCTCGTGTACAGTCTGTGCATTGAAGTGATTTTTTTGACAAAACAATCAACGACCCAGTTCATATTTATAAGCTATGAAAAACCATTATATTTCCATAATAATAATAATACCGTATGTATGTATAATATGTATGGCATTTTATATAAATGATATTAAAATTGTTTATATTAAAAAAGAACAAGGAAAACACAAAATGCAAAGCAATACTGAGAGTCCATCAAGTTAAAATGTCAAAACGATCATATCGTTGCATGAATCGCAGTGATTCCAAAAATATTCGTGCAGCAAGTGTGACGCTCCCTTTTGCATATCACAGACTTTAAAAACGATAAATGTGACGTCAAATGAATCGCAGAGAGGATTTAAAACTTATTTGTGCACAAATGATCATATGTGCACATTTGACGACTTTAAAAACACGCCCTACTATGGAGGTAATCTAAATTGAAAATGTAATAAAAGTGCGCAAAACAGATGTAACCATTACTACATAATTATACACTGACAGTTCTAAAATCGAGAAAGGTGTTTGAGCAGCAATATATGATGTAAAGCCTCAATATTCCAGGCAGAGGTATATATATGCCGTAATTAGATGTGCATACAAAATCCCTAGCCGCAATCAAATCTATACAGATAGCCAAGCGGCACTGATAGCCATCTCCTCAACTGAGGTGAAAACGAAGATGTGGGAATGCATTAACAAACCTTGGCACAAAAAACCATCTAACACTTCAGAGGGTGTCAAGACACTCGGAGGGGAATTGATGGGAATAAAAACACTTTCCAAAAAGGAAACATCCAAGACTCTTATATGGATGTACACCGCTATTGTAAGACCTATCTTCACCTGAGGAATTTTGGTGTGATGTTGTGACACACCTGGAAAGTCTTACTAAAATACAGAGAGCTGCCTGTCTAGGTATTACAGGTGCTCTTCGAACAACACCAACGGTAGCAATGGAGATTATATTCCTTCTCTTGCCTCTTGACATCCATGGAAACTGTATAGCTGCAAAAATTGCACAAAGACTTGGGAGTCAGGCTGCTGAATAACAGCAAGATTCTGAATATCTGTCCTGGGGACTGTATACGGGGAGCTACAGATTACATTGACCCTAGACTAGACTTCCAACACTTCCAACTAGCATTCCTAGTAGAGAGGAGTAGCATGATAAACTCGTGGCAAATGACTCTGATATAATATGTGTCTTTATAGACGATTCGAGAATAGATGTGGGAGAAAGAGCTTGGGTGTACTCAGCATTTCCTTAAATACAGGAATCGTACCGCCTACCGGACTTCTGTAGTGTATTCCATGCGGAGGTTCTAGGTATTAACAAATTACCAAGGCTGTTGGAAACAACAAATGATGTACCTAGCGAACGAGTTATCAGGATTTGTGTTGAAAGCCAAGCTGCAATCAAAGATCTGGACTCGAGTACCATTAGATCGCGTCTAGTTCGATGGTGTCTCTGTGAGTACGGGAAACTGGATGCTAAGCACAGAGTTATTCTCTGCAAGGTGCCTGGTCACAGTTACATGCCTGCAAACGAGGTAGCTGATGGTCTGGTCAGAAAGGGTTCCGTTATGAATATATGTCTCGCTGAGGAATCCATTGGACGGTTTCTAGAATCAGCGAAGAAGATTTTAGATATACAGGCTTGTAAGCTGGTAAATTGCAGATGAGGAGAACTGACCACTTTGCACCGAGATATGTCCTGTGAGGACTGAATCTCTGCTGAGCAGGAACCAAAAGGATGTGCGTCATTTTACTGCAGTTATTACGGGACACTGCCTTTTTGGCAAACATGCAGAGCGCATGCAAGCTTCTTACAATGACTTCTGCAGAACCTGTATGGACGAGGACGAGGTTGAGAGCGTTCAGCACCTGCTGTGTGAATGCCTTGGCTCTTTGTAGCAGGAATACGCTTGGTAGTTACTTTTCCTGCGAATTGGGGGAATTAGCAGACAAGGAGTTGGAGGACGTGATAAGATTCATTAACTGAGGCTGATTTCAGTGCATCTCCTAAATCTGAGGAATCTTTTCCAAGTAGGATCCCAATAAGGTGGCATAGATGTTCTAAGTGTGGCTGATCGTATATGCTTTTACAATCGCCGCCATTCTAACCTAACATAACCGCAGTAGTGAGGTAATTGAAATTGCATTTTTTGGATTTTCTCCTGGAAGTTTTTCTTTGTTTGTGATAAAATTACAAAAATCATTGTTAAATATGGCATGCGGTAGAGTTCTTCGGGAAAAGAGTAAAAAGAAAAAATCTACACTTTTTGGAGCCAAAGACTGCCAAAACGCTAGGAAAATTGACAGATTGAGACAGACGGATGAGGAAAATCTAGGATGCAGATCATAGAAAAAAGACCGAAATGTAAGAATGATTTGCTCAACAGTGTACAATTCAACGGTATCCATTTATGCACAAAAATTCGCAAGGGATTTATTTTTTTCGGCACGCATAAAGTCAGGGAAATATTTTCAGAGAAACCAAAAAAACTGTTCGGTTCTTTTTATGAGGAAGGAATTCCTGTCAAATAATTTTGAAAGAAAATTAAGCACAGGTAGATACCTGGAAATGTAGAATAATCGCAAATTGTACTTAAGGTTACGAAAAAGGATATTCTAAATTAAATGATAAATACACGAGGAAAAAAACAATCGCCTCGTCCGGTTTTTGAAGCCGAAACCTTCCGCTTTCCGAGCGACTGCTCTTACCACTGAGCTAACGAGTCAGATGCTTTTCCCTTTTGCATTTCTTAATTTTATCTAGCCTATAAAGCCACAGTTACTTTCTGTCTCGTTAGTTCACTTGTAAGAGCAATCACCGGAAAGCGGTAGATCCCGGCCTCAAAAACCGGGCGAGGTGATTTAATTGAGAAACGTTTTAAATAAAAATTCTTCCATTTTTCATCTATAATCTGATTGCTTCCCCACGCATAAGCCGACACCACATCAGTGATAACAACCATATAATTTTAGAGGAGCTGACGTTAACTTTCGTTAACGTTCTACGAAGAAGTCCAGGACACATATAAGGTGTTGTAAAGGTTTAATGAGCTATCAACAAAATTAAAGAATGTAACAAGATTTTCTGGAACTAAATCTTCTGGAAGTGTATTTATCAGCTTTTCTTAATTGCGAACGTAGTTATTATACTATGCATATGCAAAGGAATTTTACAATTTACTCTCTAATTATTAAAACATAATTAAAACTATAAACGAATTCTTTAAATAAACGAAATGATCTTTTCATCTTAGCTAAGTTTGGAGTCACTGAATTTGTCGAACCTCCTAAGTTGTTATAGACCACTTGAAATTTCTCATATGCACTTGAAAGGAAAATATTTTAGTTGAGGACAACAATAAAGTCCACTTTACTGCCGGACCTTAATACACATAAACACTTGAATTATATAGACTGGGGTGAGGGTGAGTGCCTAAAATATTAAGTCTCATAAATAATAAAAATGAAATTATTCCCAAGAGTGACTGGTAGTTAATATGTAGCATACGGACAACGGCTCCAGTCGGTAAGATTTACATACATGTCTCGCCTTAATTAGTCTAAAAACTGGCATGATGCATTATTATCAACTCACAGGAGTATCACACCGTAGAGGCAAAGCCTATTATAGTTTCATGGAATTTCATGCATATTTTGCACATATAATTACTAGAAGTTGACGGACAAGTAAGCAACTTTTAGGGTTTGTCCCTTTTTGTTTTTTTGTTTTTTTTTTTTTAATAGCGAAAATTTCCCAAGGATATGGGTTAAACTAGTAATGATTAGCACGAAACAGAAACAAACTACAGACGTCATGGTGAGATGAACCAAGCAACAAGTATCCAACTAAGTACGTTACCTACCATGTTCACATGCAGAGAATGAAAAGTTTTAACATTTACGGTCTATTTGCATAATGACCCATCCTGCAACGTCAGGCTTCTGATTGTCTGGGATAGTCAAAGTGGTACTTGCCAACCCTCTGGGGCTGTCGCGACACAAATTAGCTTAACCAGCTGAGCATTAATCAACTGAAACACGCGACCTGACCTGACATTTATTCGCTTCTTTAAAGATTTATGTACTTACGTACGTACGTACGTACGTATGTAGGCATGTATATTTGGGAATCAGGATATTCTTATCCCATGAATGGACCCAGCCCTTTAGACATGGTTTTTGACTCCGTCACTTTTTCCCCCCATCTATGTTGATTTTTCAGATTTTACATTTTACTGAATTGTGTATAGGTACTGCACATAGGTCTCATTTTCCAAGGGTCTATTTCAAGGGTTTGTTATTATGCCTCAAAGCTGCAGTGCTTACAGCGACTTACAATGAGGCCGATAGCTTGTGTAATCGAATTGTGTAGCGTTCGAGCAGAAATGGGAAACAATTACTGAATTTGCATACATAAACAGAAGGGGAAGGATTTGAAAGGAACAAATGAGGGTTGTTTATGACAAAATCACTGCAAGAAACATTTTGTTGATGATTAATTGCTGGTGTAAGCTGCGAAAAACTCTTCGTAATAGTACACAATCCGGAAAAAGGTTTTTGTGATTTTTAGAGGGAATTTAATTATTATTTTTTTTGTGCTTGTTCAACTGAAAATACGCGTAAAATTGAATTGAATAGAAATTACAATTTATACAAGCATTTCTTTATTAATATCGAAAGATGTTTGGTCTCGTTAATTTCACTGTTCTTTCGCACAATTTCTACTTGTTTCTCAGAAATAATGTGTACTTACAGCTGATTAGGCTAGATTAAGTCTCAGATGTTATAACCAATCAGTCAATTAATTTCATTAAATCGCTCCTGTATCGTATGGAGAACTGTGTAGAGAAATACATTCATGTGGCATTTTTTTAGTCTTAAAGCCCACTTAAAAATGCCACATGAATGTATTTCTTTACACATTTCTCCACATCACAGGAGGGATTTAATCATACTGGTCGAGCGAAATATGACATAATTCAGTGCCCCAACACTTTCCATTAAGTCTTCTGTCGTCAAAAGAATGATAGGTGTCGAGTCGATGAATTGAATCAACACCCCATCCATGGATCATATATACACTATACTGATAAAAAAGTGAGCAAAAATGGTCTTATTACGGTAATAAATGACACTAAAGTTTAATTAATAGTAAAGAAAACGACAGAAATAGACAGAATAATAATATTTTTAATTAAAACAAGAAAGTACCTACCTATATTATTTTAATTTTTATTTTTAAATATACTAAATTCTCGTATTTTCGCCTTTATTTTTTATTACGTCCTCCAGCCATCTTATGTTAAATTTTCAATTAAACTTGATGACATTTCGTTCCAAGCTTTTTCTACAGCTGTCCAAAGGTCGTAGATATTGCAAAGAGGACTTTTGTGAATTGTCCTATCAATATGGTCCCACAGATTTTCGATACGATTCAAATCCGGACTTTGGGCAGGTCAGTTGTTGAAAAATTTGATGTTTTGTTCTTGAAAGCTGGTTGTAGTCTTCCAGGCCGTATAGCATAAAGCATTATCCTGTTGGAATATGTCCTCGTTCCTATTCTGAACATCTTCTAAGGTTGGAATTAAACCTTTTTGCAAAATGTTAATATAAATATTCGCATTTAATTTAATGCCCTGATCCACTTCCACCAACTATCCAATTCCTGCTGCCGAAAAATACCCCCAAACCATAATTTCTTGGCTACCGTTTGTTGTCGTTGGGACGAACCGAGGATCATACTCTTCTCCAGACCCCTAATATAAGTTTCTAGACGATTTGTTGAAAGGCAAAACCTGGACTCGTCAGACCATAAAACTTTCAACCAATCTGTGTTTTTGTGCTTTTTGGCGCATTCGATCCTTCTGCACGTATGAGCTACTGTCTGCAGAAGAACTCGTTTGCATCGACAGTTACGAAATCCTGCGTCCTTCAGATAACGTCTAACTGTACGTCTACTAACTTGGGATTCAGATACCGTTTGAGAATTTGCCGCGACCTCCATAAAAGTTGCTTTCTTTTTCTTAAACGTGAGAAGCTTTAATCTATTGGAGTCTCTTTCCGTCAATATCCACGATCTTCCTGATTCATTTTTGCGGGCAACTGTTTCTCGTGCTTTGTACGATAAAATAATTTTGTGGATTCCTCCCGTACTTACTGTTACACCTTCTTTCATCATCTCAACTCGTATGGCTCATTCCGATATCCCACCTTCGTGTTGTCCAACAATGTTAACTTTTTGAGCCGCGTTCAATTGTTTGCTGCTAAGAAAAGAATGTGATAAAAGTATTCTACATATTCAGATGTATTTATAACCCTGATTAACACCAAACACCTACAGGTAGAATAAAAGGTGTGAGGTGACTGTAAAGTTCAAATTTCAAGAAAACTGCGGCTGCTCACTTTTTTTTTTATCAGTAGGGTATGTACAGGGTGTTCCAGTTTGAGTATGCAATACTCAAAGCCCTAAAAGTTGAGGTGAAATTACAGGGGATTTTAGATTTTTTCGAAAATGTAGTCCCTCCATGCCTTTTTTGGCTGTAACTCGGCTCGTTTTGCTAACAGAACCTCCATTTTTGTGTTGTTTTATTCATATTACATATAGTGGCTTTCATTTATAAGAACTTAAGTACTTTCAAAAAGGCTTATAGATAAGTAAAAAAATTAACGATACAACTTCAACCTGTGGAGAATTTTTTACCTCTGCAAAATTATGTGTAAGGTTTAGGGATGACACAAAAAACTTATGTTCTGAGCCATGGTTGATCTTCTATTTCTGGTACGGCACCTGAACTTAAAAGGAGCTTTGTTTTCTCTTCATTATGATTTTCCTTCTCCACATTTCACGTTTCTAGAAGAGGTTAAAATTAATTGTGCGAAACTATGTTATTAACAATCTTGAACATAAATCTGAAAATTATGAAATAGGTTTCAGTCGATTTTTTTGCTAAATGCTTAGTTTTCCCAACATTATAAAAAATTTTGAGTTTCGAAATTATTTTGTTTAAGTATAGGCGTGGGAAACTTGAACTAGGCTAATAATGTTGGATTTATCTGAAAGGTAACAGTTTTCTAATATGGCTACTTTAAGAGATTTTGACCCTCAAATACGATAATTTTTCGAAGTGAAAAAAATTGTTGAAGTTACATCGCTAATTTTTTACTTATCTATAAACAAGGCAAAAATTTCGGTTCTGTAAGCAAAATGAGTTGATGAGTTACAGTCAAAAACGCGTTGCAAGGACTATATTTTCGAAAAAAATTTAAAATTCCCTGTAACTTCGAAAATAATATTATTAATTTTTTCCAAATATTAATATAACATTTTCTATTGCAAATCACAGAATCTTTTAGGGGTCTCATTATTGCATACCAAAATGAAGTGCACAAAACAGGAGGTTGTGCAAAAATAAAGAATGAAATTGATGATAAAAACTATTCTTTACCAACAAAGTAAAGTAAAAATTATATGGATAATGCGTCATATTTCACTCTTCTTGATGGCAACAAGTGGCAAGGGCATCATTACTACGATATTCATCAATCAGCTGCTGCTGATCACATGAAGATGTCACCTACAAAGAAGTTCCCAGAAAAAAATTTGCTGTGGTTGGGACATCAATCAACTCTGAGGGAATGTTGTGGCCAAAGTTTTACTCCTCGAATTTGGTCGTAAATGCTTACCGTTATTCTGAAGTCTGTCTGCCAGAAGTGAAGAACTTCATTTTAAAACATCATATCACAGACGAGATGATTTCTGTCCCGATCTAGCGTCTGAACACTACGCTAAAAAATCAATAGACCAAATGCATCAGTTATGCCAACAATTCGTAGCGAAAGACCATAATCCTCCGAACATACCACAGCTTCAGCCAATAGAAAACTTGCAGGCCAATTTAAAGAGGAACGTATATGCAAAAGGGATTTCAGCCAAAACAAAGAAAAATCTCGAAAATAGTATCAAGAACGTGCTCAAATCTCTGAACATAGAGATTTTTACTAAGCCTATGAAAGAGTTCCTACTAAAAATTCGTAAGGCTAACAGACTAGGTGTAAATTTTTTTATTCATTAATTTATGAAGTTTTTAAAGAGTCGCAATGAAATAAATACTAATTTTTGTTTCTTTACATAAGTTTATGGTTGTTTAAATTTTGTGCCGATTTAAATCCCCAAGCGTTATTTACGTAAAAAAAATATATAACTCCAAAGGCAAGAATCGAACTCGTAAAGAGGCTAGATTTAGTCTAACCACTTTAAGGGCACACAATAGATAAATTCTGGTCGCTGTGTCTGCAAAGTCATAGTGGTCTAGTGAGCTCTACCCTTAACCTAAGTTAATACAATTTTTAAAACACACGAATTTAACGAAAATTCCAAGTTAAACAGAGCCAAGAATTTCATTATGCAGGCCGTTCCAGATCAAAGTATCTTATACCCTAGACACACAGCACGATCTAATGAATCATTAGTTCTAATTATTCATTAAAATGCCGTTTGTCACATAGTCGTCATTATGGCTCGAAAATCAGATCATAATGAAGTGTTTTTTCCTTCATTATAGCTTTAATGAGGAAAAATGTGCCAGATTTGTCATATAATATAAATCTGAAGCTCAGCTGTGCATCTGCCCATTTGAAAAATAAGAAGAGGAAATGCAAAGCAGAAAATATTATGTCAAAATATTTTTTATTAAAATGTTTTTTCTTATTTCCAAATCGTAAAATTAAATAAAATTAAAATAAATAAAAACAAAGTTTGTCGCGTTGATTCGATTCATATCGCTTCTGTAAATAATGTCATAAGTATATAAAAGCCGTGTGACAGTACAACTTAATTAAAGAAATGGCTGTGTGTCTACAGTTTATAATGAATCATTATAGACGACTCATTAATGCCCTAGACACACAGCGCTTTTAATGAAGAAATAACTAACGATTCATTAGTCTATAATGATTCATTATAAACTGCAGACACACAGCCATTTCTTTAATTAAGTTGCACTGTCAAACTGGTTTTGATAAAAAAGAAGCGATATGGATCGAATTAACGCGATAAACTTTGTTTTTATTTATTTTAATTTCAATTTAACAATTTATAAATGAGTAAAACTTTATATTAAAAGGAATATTGACAATATATAATTAGTTATTTGCATTTCTTTACATTTCTTCTTCTTAATTTTCAAATCGGCAGATGCACAGCGGAGCTCCATATTTACATTATATGCCAAATCTAGCACATTTTTCCTCATTATAGCTATAATGAAGGAGGAAAACACTTTATTAGTGTACTTCATTATCATCTGATTTTCGAGCTATAATGACGTATACCATTTGACACACGGTATTTTAATGAATAGTTAATACAAATGATTCATTAGTTCGTGCTGTGTGTCCGTTAGTCATTTCTTCATTAAGAGTGTTGTGATGATAGATGATGCCTTTGATTCCTGTACAACACAGAAATGATTCTGAAGACATCTATTACAGTCATAATCAATGGTGACGGTTAATTTCAAAATTATGGTGGTCAAATAGCTTTTCCCAGTGTACAGTCGTACATCAAATTTATAAATCGTTGCCAGGACTACTGAGGTGTATGGTCTCACACCAAGTAAAAATCAACTCAACTAATAAGAATATTTCCAAGGTTACGAAAGACAATCTTTTTACCTCAGTAGTCTTTGCAACGAATAAACTGATTATATATTACCAAACCAGCGATGCTAGACGTACGATAATTATCGTACATGTACGAGAATTTCTACTCAAGTACGATGTACGAGGCAAAATATATTCTCGTACGCGAAAGTACGAGAATTTCGGCCTCGAATATTTTTCAACCAGAATCTCCACGTGTGGCAATACTACAAACAAAGAGCAGTAAAAGATAGTTTAAAAAACATAAGCAAAGAAAACCATAAGCCCCGGAATATACAAGCCATGAAGTAAGACTTGAAGAGAGCATAGCGGCCAACAGTACATACTTTTTCTCTTATATTATTGCATTTAAATGTACACAGCTTGGATTTCGTTCAAACACCATGATTTCCATAAATTCGTTTTACATGCTATTATTTTTTAACACCATTAGAAAGAAAACATATTGGGCTGCAAAATGTTATAACTTCATATTTATGTCGGAGCGATAGTTTTACGCTCTAAGGCCTGTTTGAAATGAAATCATAGTTCTTTTTCATGAATGTATAAAAGTATAATGTGGTAAACTCTTATTGCATGACTATAGCCGGCCCACTAAAGGTGCCACCGGTGCACGCCTTTACGAGTTGATGATAAGCTCTCTTAAAGTTAAAGGCATACCAATGGAAACATACTGGGCTTAGGTTGTGACTCTGCAAGCAATAATATCGGAGAATATAACTCCATTATCAGTCGTCTCCGCTCGGATGTGAAGATTTAGCGAGAAAGGTCTTCTCCTATTTTAGACAGTGTCAACAAGAGAAAGGCTCAATACAATAATTTCAACATTTTGTTCACGTGAAAGAACATCAGATGCTCGGCTTAGCTTTAACTCGTTGGCTCTCCTTTCTACTTGCAATAGAACGAATTCTGGAGCAGTGGGAAGCTCTTCACCTATATTTCACAGATATTTGGATGACTGAGCGTACACTTGCGGCTGAACAAAATTTCAATGCCCTCCAATACCCATTCATGAAATTATACTATACCTTTCTAGCTTAGGTGTTTCCGAAAGTTACCTACATGAATGCATTCTTTCAGTCGATATCGGTTATAGTCACAACATTACATGACAAAATGGCAATAGCACACCGAGAACTTCTGTCCTCGTATATGTAGCAGGACTATGTTGCTAAGTCGAGCCTTGGGGAAATCAGACCGGATGATACTAGTAGATTTATACGTTTGAAGTCCACGTATATGGGAGTCGCTACCCTGGAAGGTCTGAAGAATCCCGAAGTGATGGCACGACCTGATCTCATAATTTATTTCAGGGAAAGTGCCGAGAGTATCTGCAAAAACTATGCATATGTAGGTATAAACCACGTTTTCCTTTTGAGGATGAATTACTGGTGGCATTGCCACTTTTAAATCCTGACAAAACTTAATCAACCAGCTAAGGAATGAGACCCTATCGCTCATTTTTTTATGTGACCCGTGTCCTAGGGCAAAGTCGTCAGACTCTAAGAAAAGGCAGCAACTTGATGATGAGTGGCGACTTCTTCCTTTGGACCAACTTCCTCCACACATCTCCAAAGAAAAGAAAGTTGACATATTTTGGCACAAGCTTGCCCAAATCCGCACTGCTGATGAAAATTAGAAATATACAGCTCTGCTTCAATTTGTGCTATCCGTGCTGACTCTCCCTCATTTCAATGCCGATACCGAGAGGATTTTTAACAAAAACAACTTAATTAAAACAAAATTTAAGAACAAGCTGCAACAAATACCGTAAAAGGAGCCCGCCTTTCAGCTCAGTGTGTTAAAACACAGTCCAAAGATTGCTGCTTTGTGTTCAAACTTACCACTCAAATTAAAAGTCGCATGACGTCGGCTGTTATGTACCAAAATAAACCTGCTACTGGAGCGCGACCTGATTATGAAAATTTGGACCAAAATAGTGACTCGGACCCAGATAATCCCAGCTTTATCTAGATGTCTGTTATGTCTCTTATTTTAAGATCAAGACCAAAACTATACACAATTTTAATACAAAAATTGTTGTAAGTAACAAATTTATAAAATAATTTTTTTTTTAAATATATCCATTATTTGTACTATAAAAGAAAAAAAATATTACTAAAATGGCGCCAGTTTTAATTTAGCCGCAATTTCTCATTAATTTCGCGATAAAACTAGCGTACGAGAATTTTTCACGATGTACGAGGTTTTTGCAAAGTTGGTACGAGAATACAGGTGTTGCAGTCTAGCAACCCTGTACCAAACTGCCAAACAGTGTCTTAAACTGCTTAGTTGCCACCAATTATAATGTTGTAAATTATACAATTCGACTGGTTGCAGCTGTGAGGGAACTATGAACCACACTAACGTTTATGGTATTCTTCATAGCTAAAACACCAGGACCACAATCACGGCAATAGAAACCTCATTCACATTTCTAGTGTCTATAAAATCAATCTATACACTGCTTTAAGATGTATAGAACCACCAGGCTGTAATTGCTATAGCATTACAACCATCTTATCTAACTAGACTAACCAGCAAATTCAAGATCGAGCAGACTAAGTCGACAATGACCAATTCTAAGTCCAATAACAACAGTGCTGATAGCTCAGCCGACGATGACTCGGATGAAGAGGACGAACATGGCAAACACACGATGAGATTAACCACCATAACATTAAAACTAAATTATTGTTATTATTTATATATATATGTAAATTGTGAATTACACCATAGAAAATAGGTTCTTGTCTTGCACGTGTTGAATAAAACATTGATTACTTCAAACTGAATGACTTATTATTATAATCAGCACCCTTTTTATAATTTTGTGAGACAACCTAACCAGAGGTTCGTACACTCGGGGTAAAATTCGGAATAAGTCTTTTTGGTTTTTTAATATTTTAGTTACCGCAGCTCATACAGTTTTTTCATCAACTCATAAGGAGGAACAACGTGGTATAGTTTAAGATACTTTGATCCGGAACACTTTGTATACTCGCAAAAGAAAACTGATAGAACTCTACCCCAGTAAACAAGAAGTGAAGCTCTGAAATTACTTTCTAATCGGGAATATATGCTAAACTCTAGCCCTAGAAAAACATGAGTTCATAGCTTCATAGACAACAATCTGGGGAGATTTGTAAAAAAACAACGATATTGTGTTAGACCAAGCAACAGACAAGACCATCCACTAAGGACTAGCAGTTCTACTAGCTGTTGTTGTGAAACTTATAATATAATATAATGTATAGACTCCGAATGCTCCGTAAGTAAGCTCAAAATGAGCAGACATAGTCTAGTTTTATAGAGTTTTATAACTACCTAGGAAATTTAGCAAGGTAAAATACTATTATGTGCAATCGAATTCCCTCACTGCTGTATATGTACGCTAGATTAGAGTGATGGCAAAAACCATTAGCTAAATCGCTTAACCAGAACCAACATGACCCAGATTCCACATAAATTATCGAAATGCAGCTGAGGGAGTTGATTTTTCTTTTTATTTTGAGAGACAGAGATTTCTATGCAACAGAACCAGGAATTATGTCATTCGTAACTAGAAATTTTATAACATAATATAAAAATATTGTTCTGCGATGGTGTCATAAGAGTAGACTGAAAAGCATGAAGGCATATAATGGTCCTTCGCATTGGACCGAGGTGTTGATACAGATCAGCCAGTTGGCAACAAAGGATCAGATGCACTACTGTTCGACCAATGAACGTCGGTAACTTCCAGCTTAGGTGTTACTATGTATAGCCACAAGGTTCAATCTGTATTTATAAGTAGGTATACCATAAAATTGGGCACATTAATAGCCATAAGCTAGGTTTTTTTTTTATTATAATAATCAAATAATTACCTGCGTGAAGAGAAAAGTAATGGCATCCAGTTATGAAACGCCCTGTATAATTATGTACATTTTCAACATCATTGATTGGCCGGCCTAATCAGTCTGTCAAGAATTAAAATTTTCCTTATCACCGCACTACACACTTAAGCTGCCAATAGATTTCGACTCTAAAGGTCTCCTCAAACATGACAGATGACACAAATAGCATGAAAATTGATGTCAAACCATTAAATTCCGATAAAGTCTTGATCAGGGGTATCTTAATCCAAGACTAAGTCCAGCCAGAGGTTCAGAGGTATATTCTACAGATGGATTTTAAGGGGTCGCCGGCCGTCGACGACGACATGATAGTTACCAAGAGGAGACATGTCCACAGTTTGTGGTCAGTCTTGTTGCATTCGTTAAAAGTGAGTCACGACACCTTCCATTGTAGATCTTAGGTTTTTTTCTTTTAACTGCCTCATGCTTTTACCTTCAACTTCGAGGTGCTGCATGCGCGATGCATAAATGGCAACAGTCAATTGACCGAGCCTCGATAACCTGAAGTTGGATACTTCCAGAGAGAAACATTCGTTTGGCATGACATCATTATGCCGCGTCGTCGTCGCCTTTGTCTGATTCATGAAAGCTCATAACATTCCTGTGCCGTTGAGTTATGTATGTTTGTATGAATGACAGAGCGAGCAGGAGTGTGGCTTGCAAAAATTTAGGAGAAATTTAAAAATTTTCATTCTTGTATCAAACGTGAATTAATATTTTTTTATCTCTTCTGATCTCGACATTTTAAACTCTAAGTGGAAGAAAAAAGGCGAAAAATTTTCACCGTTTTCAAAATTAAATTTTCAGGGTGAGACAAGTTTGCAGAAAGATTTCATTTCTTCTTTTTTATACAGAATAACGACTAACTAAAAGGGCTTCTTCTTCGCTTCAGTTAGTCTGTCTGTCGATAAAGATGGTCAGACCCTGCCTAAGGGTGCTTGCACTTTGGCGATGGGATGGTCGCCTAGAATGGTACCTAGATGATAGTGAGGGTTTTAAGAAGAAGACTAGTTGCCCACACTCGAAAGACAATTGCATATAGCATGTCCGCTTGTTTTTAAAACATGTCTTTACTTACATTTGTCTTATGTTATTTTTTTGTGAAAACTAGATGGCGCTGACTTTTGGATGGTAACTACTACTCTCCACTCATTTAACTGATATGAATTTAAACAATGACACTTACTAGGGCCGGATCCTGTAACGGTTAAGCGGTGGGGGGGGGCGAGTTTGGGAGAAGAGAATTTTCGTTTTTCCGATTAAAAACGTCCTAACTCTCCATTCGCAATTCCTTAACATATTTGGGGAGATAGGGAAAACGTGATAAGTGTGAAAAAGTGCGAATCGCCAAGGATGATAATGGGTATAAGTATTTGTTGTAGAAGGTTGGACTTTTTTTATATTAAGCTCATAAGTAAGCTCAGAATCTGCAAAACCAAAAATATGACTAAAAAATTACTTTGATAATTAAATATGCATGGGTTTTATAGGCTATATTTATTATGATTAAAGGCAATTTACAGATTTGATGCACCTCGGCACCTTGTCGCAATATTGACGGGCGCCTAACTCTATTGGGGTTTTCTCGGATGGTTTTAGGGTCTAGAGCACAAGAATATAGGTGAAAGGTTAAGTTTTTTTGCGGGAGTCGGAGGAGGTCGCCACCCCACAGGGATTGTCCAAAATACGTCATTTTTGGTATGAAATTAAAGAGAAGAGATAATAGAGTAGCTTAGGGGAAGTTTATCAATACATCGAGTAACAATCAGGCGTCCATTTCTTCGTTATGGTGTGGACTTTGTTGGTCCAGTCAATGTCTGTTCAAAGCATATATTTTCCATTTGGTTTGCTTCACCACGGAAGCTCTCCATCCGGAGCTTGTAAGCAAGCTATTTGCAGAGACATTTATTTCAACATTCCGTCGTTTTGTAGCGAAAAGAGTCATGCTAACCGACATGTACTCTAATAATGAGCCCGTTTAGACCGTGCCATTTAGGACTAGTTTTACGTAGTTCGACTTCCGTAGTACTAATATTAAGTGGTCTAAACATGCCGTATTACGAAAAACTAGTCCTACTTTAATTCGTTTTCTGAGGCGGTATTGACCTACAAAAATTAGTATTAAATGGAGACATTACGTCACATAAGGTAATGCGAGGCTGTTTGTAGATAGTGACGCCCTTATACGTAATTAATAAATAATTGTTGCAGATTATCTTATAATATTTTGCCATTAGCCTGAAAATAAATAGTAGTATTACCTCATTCTGATTTTAAATTTTCTTCTATGCTCCATTTTCTTGTGCAATATATTATTTTCCATTTTTCTCCTGAAATAGCAGGCAGATCTGACAATTTTGACAACTGTCAAAGCTTTAATCCGAGCGGACTAAACAGCAGCAGGATTAGTACTACGTAATTCGACTTACGTAAAACTAGTCCTAAATAGCTGCGGTCTAAACGTACTCAATGGAACTAATTTTGTTGACACAATTCGTCAACTCTTAGCATTATATAAAGAACCAATCACACTTTTGCACAACAATTCACTAATAACGAATTTTCTTTCCAAAAATTGCATTATGGGACAATTTATTCCGCTCTCATCTCCACACTTTGGGAGGCCAGCATCAAATCCCATGAAATTTGGATGCTTGCATCCGGCATCCTTAAGGCAGAAACACATCCAAGCCTGGCCTCTCTCAAGCTTCCTCGCAGCCCACCTCAAGGCTTGCCTCAGATAAATGAAAACAAAATGATACCACCAGGCTCGGTGCTGTCATTGTAATTTTCTTAGTACATCTGTTGAAGTAGGCCCGAGAGAGAAAAATTTCCAACATTGAGCAAAGCGCGCTTTGCGGCTAGGCCTTGAGGCTAGGTGCTGGCTTAGTTTTGTGTTGCTTCCTTTAAAAACCCGTGTTGGAAATTTTGTCAACACCTCGAGGAAGTCTCGAGGCCTGGATGTGTTTCTGCCATTAGTCACTAATTCTATGTCTAATGACACACTAAGGCTAAAATGTAGAATCATATACCTAAAGCCCAATTCAGAATCGGGCAGGAAGGTTTGATATCATGGAATCATATGGCGCAATTCGAAATCGGCGCAGCATGCATCATGACGCAAGAGTTTAGAAAATTTTAAAATTTGATGCATGCTGCAACAGTTCTGCCAACATACTGAGGCCAAAAATAAATTTCAAATCTTATTTATCTCATATTTCCTCCGGATCTATTTTTTTTAAAGAAAAACGACTAAATTAAAATTATGCACAATATAAAAACTCGGTATTAAGGTGTTATCTTTGTAAATAATTGTGAATTATAAAAAAAGTTAGCATTACAATGTTTCCTACACTGCTTGCTGCGCCGATTGTGAATTGGCCGGCAATATCTTTGCAGCATGCATCATGATGCATGCTGCGTTGATGCATGCTGCGCCGATTCTGAATTGGGCTTAAGGCAGCCGACACTATCCACTGCCTATCTATAGGAAAATGACAATACGCTCAGTCCATTGTTATAAGTCAGTGGTTTCATCTGATACGTTAATAATGACAAGCTTACTGAAGATGTAGATCCATCGTGTTTCTTGACTGAAACTATGGAAATGCTGGAAACGGAAGAAGAAGAAGAAGATAATGAAGAGATGGAGATGGCAATTGAAATGGAGTCTGAAGAAGAACCATAATAAAAGAAATTATAAATTAATTATATAAGCATTGAATAATAATTGTTATTAAAATAACCATGTTTAATACAAAAAAAAATTTGTAAATAACAAGAAATCTCTTTTAAATAAAAACAAAAACAATTCCTTTTGTTTTTATTATTTTGTAATTGTATTTATAATGTTTTTTTTTTTATAAATAATAATTTTTCAAATACTACATACACATATACATTTTTCAGTCACAAATAGACGTGTATTGTGCCAATTGGGGACAACAGCTTAAAAAAAACTCCTCTTGTACTCTAACTCAAAGGTGGTGTTGAAGGAGTGCATGTATCATAACAAACATAAACGTTACAACTTCTTAAATCGAATTTTCTCGAAAACCGTTAGTCATACGAAAAATGAGTATTAGTATGTTTTTTATAGGTAATTTTCTAAGCTACAAATTTGATCACTACTATTTTTTCGATAAAAGTCACCGTTAACTAAATTAACCATTTTTGTGACTTTTGAGCAAGCGTAACATCCTTAGCGGTACATGTATCGATGGGCACTTTTGGTATATTGTTTAGTTAGAACCATGAAACCATGAAGGTTCATGCTAAAAGTCCAGCTTTCCGGACCTTTTTTGTTTGTCTTTATTCCCTGAACTATTTTTTAATATTTAGTGATGGCTGCTGTAGTTATGGAAACAGCTCACACTATCATGTATCATCATTGCAAGCAGCTGGGTGCCTTGCTCAAACTGTCCTGTTGTAGCTGGGCGTCGCTCTGCACTAGGAGTGAACGCTATTGAGGTGAATAGTTGATTGATTGGGAGTCCAGGTAGAAATGCTTAATACAAGTGGCAATTACCCACAGTAAGTTGGATTTATGGCGGTTGCCTCGTCTAGTGGGCTAATTGTAGTGATCACGGACGTCTAAGTGTTGTTTAATACAGGATACGTCCAAATAGTAAAGATAATCAGAGATTAGTATGGTCTGAAAAAGAATTCGCGAGAATACTCGGAAGTATCGGAGCTGTAGAGCTATGCGTGACGAGTGTTGTCCCAATGACAAAGCGGTCGGATAATGACTGCAGGCTCTTAGCGAGTTCTTAAAAACTATCCACGATTCGTGTTGTCCCAATGACAATACTGTCAAAAAATAACGACGGCTATTTGGTAGTTCTTGGTCACGTCAGAAAGGGCGATCCAATAGAATGTCGTATGGATTGATAAATAACACGACGACCTCAGGTTAGGAAGTGCGAGATGCAAGCTAGATGTAGGACTGCTGAAAGATAACTTATCTGGGTAATATAATGCATAAAAGTTCAAGTAGCGTCTTATAGTCGTCCTTCAGGTTTATTGTTTCAGAAATAGAACTGATAATTAATTTTTTGGTATATTAATAATCTTCCTTTGGAGCAAAGCGTAACTATGTTGTTCGACGACTGACATCTATACAATTAATTAATTTTTACATTGTTTTTATTTACAATTGATTTCTAGCTTACCTATAGCTACGTTCAGCACAGGTATCGCTAGCGGTAAATTTAATAATGAATCTAATGGTCTGAATGGTCGAACCGAGACAGAAACGTCGCCACAAATATTTCTGATTTTTTTTTTTTACATATCTGTAGGTACTTAACTTTCTTACTTAACTTTTTAACTATAGAAAAGTATCTCCGAAAATCGGTGAAATCGCGTATTATAAGGCCTCAAGCAGAACGATTATAATTTATATTTGTGAATGTGTTGTTTACAATTTGACCGAGGTAGTACATAGGCTGTGTTCAACTTTTAGCTATAGCCAATTTTGAGCCACAAATAAGAGCTATAAATGACGAACAATTATGTCTGTATATGTTAGCCGGCTATAGCCAAATTGGTTAGTGCTCTGGATGTGAAGCCAAAGTAGCTTGACGTTTGTTTGTTTAGTTTTTGCTGTCAAGTCACCAAAAAAATGTCTCCACCATTGAATAAATAATAATAAGTTATTTATTCAATGGTCTCAACTTTATTACTTTGTGGATAGCAAAGGTGAAATTTAATAAGCTAAAAGCGAAATATATTAAAAAATAAAAGACAATTGAATATTTCTTGTGCCGTTCGATTTCTTAATTCAATCCATTCTTTTATTATAGTGTTGCTATTGCAACTAATTTACTTTTATTACTCGACATAATTCTTACAATGCAATTGAAACAATTTATGGAATGACGCAAGTTTGACAGCCATTTTGGCAATAACCAGCTATAGCTGGCTCTAGCCAAAAGTTGAACACAGCCATAATAGTTGAGTTTAAGTTGGCTTTTGTTGGAAAATGGCTTTGTTTGTTTTACATAAACAGTAATTTATACTCGCTTTTGTCAAATGGAAGAAATATCAAACACTTGAAATTGTTCTGTTTATATGTCCTTTTCTATGTGCACAAAACTAAATTTAGACATCGTTCTGTCGATTCATTCCGAACGAGAAAAGAAACGCAGCAAGATATTATTGCTCCTTTTCTTGTATCTATGATGTAGGGGAAGATCGGGTAGCCCCGGACACTTAAATGAATTGCAAAAAAAGTACGAATAAACAAAATTACAGTCTTTATTTCACCCTTAAAACAAAACTAGGAACTTCTTCAATCACATTAATTAAAAATTATTTATCATATACATTGCTTTTCAAGAAATATTTTAAAAACACTTTGGTCTTGTATTTTTGGCGACAGAAACAAAGGCGGGTAGCCCCGGACATAGTAATCACTGGTGGCCCAATAGTTTTTTGGCCTTACAAACATCACAATAATATTGAACATCTGAAGAATCTATATAAGCACAATCTTCATGGGCCCAGTCTTTGCATTCATGACACTGAATCCAGTCCTCTTCAAAAGTTTCTCCACATATGATGCATTCGGTTTCTTTTTCTTGATCTTCTTGGAAAAGGCTTTGAATATTTTTCGCTGTTTTCAGCGCCTTTACCTTTTTGTTTCTTCGCTTCGTCTTTTTTAGTGTTTTTACTTTTCTGTCTTTCCTCCAGATCTTTTTTATATGGTGAAGATGTTAAAATCTCGCTCCTTTGGGTTCTTCGAGCCCGCGTTACCAAGCGTTTTTTGATGCATCTGGAAATGGTGACAACTGTTGAAATACACCTACTGAACTTGTTGAAGGCACTGGTTCAGTTGCAAGCAATGCACGACTAGTGGAGGGCATCGATGAAGAATGGGCCGCTGAAGGCTGATTGGGCATATTGTCTCTAGAAAAAGCTTCTTGCGCAACGTCTGTCATAATTGATGGCAAAAAATCAATCTCAGTGAAAATTTCAGGGTTGAAAGGATAAATTCCTGTGCATTTGAAACCGTTTTGTGCTATGTCTAGCCTTGCTGCTCTGCTAAAGGCTTCGTCCACAAGCGCAGCAATATCATAGTCAGTAATTCTACCCCCGGATTTCGTCGCATTCACGCTGAACTTGCAGTTGCAAATGCGGCCTTAAAAGGTTTAAAAAATGTCCTGACCAACGGCTGTAATTTATGAGTTGTATGAGGAGGTGTGCTAAGCATATGAATGTGATATTTTCGTGCATATTCTATAACTGCCAGCTCTTATTGCTAGCATGGCCATCTAAGATTAAGAGGATAGGATTTGTTTCTGTAGGCTGAACATGCTATTTAAAATGCTGCAACCATTGCAAGAACACGTCACCGTTCATCCATCCGCTCTCTTGTGGAATCGCAATACTATCTGGTGGAGCTCCTATCATCAAACGACCGTTCTTATCCATTTTTTTCCGAGGAAAAATGAAAAGGGGTGGTATAAAATGGCCAGTGACATTCATAGCAAAAGTTAATGTGATATTTCGACCTCTTTCTGCAGACGTTAATTTGCCAACCTGCTTTTTACCTTTTATCGAAATGACTTTATCATTTTTATGCACATTTGATACCCCTGTTTCATCGGCGTTGTAAATTCGAGAAGGAGAGAATTTGTATTTCTCTTGAAGGTGAACAAGCTGATCAAAGAAACGGTTAACTTGCGGTTTATTAAACCCAAATAGCCCGCGCAATGCTAGTCGATTCGGGAGTTCTTAAAACCATATCCGGATATTTTTTGGTAAAACTGTAAAAGAAGTCTTTTCCTGCCATTCTTTTCTCTTTATTAAATCTATGAGGGATTTTGAGACTTTCTGCTAGATAAAATGCTAATTTAAAAAACTCCTTCCTACTCAATGGCATTAGACGATTGTCCAGTTCTTTAACGTGTTCATATAGTTACATAGAAAAGTTCTCAGAAAATGTGGATTCAAATCGCCCCAACTTCGGGTGAAAAGTAATCTCTTTGCCATTTTTCAAAACTTTCAGACGATCGTGAAATGAGCTTTTTGGTACATCATACCTGTCTGCCGATTGTCTTACTGATAACTTGCCATCCATCACACATTTAACTGCTTCTTTCATTTTATTTTCGTCCCATTTTCCTCTATCACTAATTCTTCCCTTAAATTTTGGCATATTTCTAATCTTTCTGCAACAATAGTAAAAACATTTCAAATTAGTGTCCATAAATAAGCAAACTGACAAGACAATTGTAGTTTGTTACACAATATTGAGGAATACAAAACTTAACAACACGTCCGGAGGTACGTACCCGACATTATCATGTCCAGGGGTACCCGATCGCTATCAGGCAAAATTTTTAAACATAGGTCTTAAAAAGTACAAGAAATGTTATAAATATTATTACAACCTTAAAATATATAACATTTCCAAAAACATTAAACAAAAGACAAATATGCACACTTACTTACTGAACTTACTGAACCTTCAATGAAGTTTGACAGGAGCTACGAAAATTGTTTGCCAAGAACAAAACACACACTCACGTGTAACTTACTTGCCGCCTACGTCGCAACTGAGTTGGATCGATTTTCACTCCAGAGGGCGCACATTTAAAATGAAGCATTACCAACGCAACGTGGTTAGTTTCTTAGAAATTTAAATGTCCGCGGTTACCCGCCGTCCGGGGCTACCTGATCTTCCCCTACCTACCTACAGCCAATATAAATTAGCGGATAAAGTATTTGCCATCAATGCAAAATAAGCAGGCTCTTCGATTCCATATCCCGCCATAGTAAGTTAATATTAAATTTTTCCATAGTATGCCTAATTCCAATAAATTTCAATTTCAGGTTCAGAAGTGCATAACCTTTTCTTGCTCGATGCATGGTATGTATATCAGCTGCAAACAAGTTGTTCTCTTCTTAGCGAAATCGTGAAATAAAATCCCGTCAGTTTCATTAATTGGTGAATATATTTTATCGCCATCGTGACTACATAAATGAAACGGTCGCTACTTTTGGTGAACTTTTTATTGACCTAGTCGCTGTCGTCGTTAGTCGTCAGTATGTAAAAAGAGAAGAATTTTTTCGCATATACCCGCGTTCGCCAATAATCTCAAGATCGTTGCGCTACTTTTATAGCCTCAACTCAAGTAAACAATTGAAATATTGAAAATCAGACAATGCATGCAGCAGAAGAAACGATACACACGATATAGCCGCAGCTCTAACTAAATGTCGCGGTAAATTTATTATGTTCAAAATGCAAATGCTCTATGAGTCATCATGGTCGGCACGGCAGTATCGTGCTTGGATTGAGAATAAAAGCCAACATAAGCCGGCAATGTCAGGCTTTCGGAAAGCAGCAAGAAAGTTTCTCCAATTTGTGGAATAGTGGCCGCGCCTACAGAGATCGAGGCTAGTTTTATGGATGAATGAAATGGTCAAATGCACACGGCAACGCACCATTTTTAAGACATGGATGATGATGACCTGATTGGCATTTTATTTATTTCATCGTGTAATTTTGCATTAACCGGTTCAGATTTATTCAGTCTTTTGCAAGATCTTATTGGACACACATTTATTATCTTCGATGAATCTTAGGGCAAATATGCACTAAGTAGATAGAATTCGATATGGAGGCGTGGTGTGTAGGCCCTAAGTATTAAACAAAAATCATCTAACAATTTTATCACTTATATTATATTCATTACAGATTTCCAGAAGTGTTTACCGTTCGTTGGTTACGGCAACGTTACATTCTAAGATAAGACCTTAACCCCAATACCTTCATCTACTAACTGCCAGCTATTAGCTTGCAAAGGAAATTGCTCAGAGTAATTACCCTGTGTTGTTGCGGTTAAGTGGTTTCTTCTGAAGAAGCTGTCTTGAAATTTATTTTTAATAAACTTGACTTTTTTCCGCGATGATGATGATGATATATACCTAGTAGGTATATACGTGGTAGGTTCGGGTTTTGTTGTGTGGTAAACCTTAACCTCTTCTTGTACATTATGTATAGGTATTGCAGGGTTTGGATAGGAAGGTGTGAAATGATATTTCCTCATGTAAGTTGCTGTAAGTAGGTATCTAATGTCTTTTAGATGAAGAGGTGCAGCTAACCATAAAATATAACTGTGCGTGGGAAAAGACCAATTTTCAGATTACGACTAACATTAGTACATACTTACTTACTTACTTACCACTCAAATGATTTATTCATAAGGTTGCGAGGACGGCGAATGTTTGGTTGATTTGCTGTAAATATGCGCATAAATATCAAAGAATTAGGCGGCAATCGTTTTATGTATTTTTATGAAATTTTTGGTATAATATAATTTTGTAAATTAATTACAGCGACATAGTGTCGAGGGAATTTTGTTTAATAGAGATAAATCGGCAAGTTTTTATCATACTTAACTCGCTCGTATCGTTTTGACGGATATCTACTCTGGTTTTTGTCAACTTATCGGAACAAGTTATTTTCATGAACTCTGAACTGATACGGTTATGCCGTTATGCAGTATAACCGACGATAAAACCATCGCGCGATCCTCATGTCTCTACCATCATCTTCCAAGATTTTAAAGTTATTAACATTGATGCTCTCTTCTCTATTTAGTGATGCCTATGCCTGTAATTGGGAAATGATTTATTCCATGAGAAGTGTTGATGAACAGATTAATTACTTCATGTACTTACTGCAATACCTTTTTGAGACACATGTTCCCCTCAGAACGGAAAATATTCTAACTTCCCGTATAGCATATGAGGCAGATGGAATGATTTAGAAGTTCTGAAACTTGGCAGCATTTTTGTATAAGTCATGCTTGAAATTTACTTGGAGACGCTTCGTCGAACAACAGGTCTTTAAGTTGAAGAAAAGTCAACGAAAGCTTCGTCAAATGGTTAAAACCGTTATAACTAATTTCACGGTGGTTATCTATCACCAAAAGACAGTTTTAAAGGACTCATCACAAAAATTGGCAGTCTCCAAGAGGTCAACAGTGTCTATGTTTCCGAGACTCAACGATGAAGGGTATCCATCACAGTTGCGCTTTGAGTTCCCAAACTTCTAAAGTCTCTTAGGTTCAGTACACAAGGCCGACATCATTCTATAAGTATATAAGGTACCTGCGACAAATAAAGCCCAGAAGGTAATAAAGCCCACATATAAAAATTCCTACTAAAATGAATCACAGCAACCTTATACTTTATGCGCACATGCATTAAGTCGACACGAACGCCGTCGAGGGGGCGTCTGGCAGCTCTTGCCGCCATCTTACCAGTAGCGAACGGTACGTTGCGTCACCGAGAGGAGTATGGCTGCTTGGAATTATAATTTTCGCCAAAATCGTAAGTTCTGTTGTTTAATTATAATTTCCACATGTAGTAACTTGTTTAGTTTGAACGTTAGGTAATGTAGTTTATGATTTCGGTGTTTATTTTCGCCCACCATTGTGTTTCTTTGATTAATGAGTAATTTTGTTCCTATATTGGACTTTGATTGTGACATTATTTTTGTTCCAAAGAATGAAGACTGCTTGGATTAGTGCTGATTACATAGCGTTAGTTCCGTTACATTCTGTTTCAGCCCGTTTCGATTCAACTGTGAAGTGATAACAACGCCCCGGGCCATCACGTTATTTGACTGTTATCTTCACTTTGTTTTTAAAGAAGTTTGTGTAATGGTATCAGCTAAATGAAGAATTTATTTGCCTTATTTCAATTTCTACATTGAACATAAAATGTTTTGGGGTGTCGGAAGAAAAGGCGGTAAGTAAAACCACTAAACATGGAAAGGTATATTTCTGGGTATTTCGTAGCAACATAGGTACCAAAGGATGAAGAAAACAAAACTCTCAATTCGGCCCACAAAGATTTCGAATGCAGACTGGCGTTATCGTATTACAAAATTTTATCCCAAGGTGTGAGCACTAATTTTTATCATCGAGCTTTAAAATGGGCAATAGCACCGTCAGAAATATCATACTAGATAATATCCATACCCATTTTGTCCATTTTATATATGTATATACTCACTTTGAAATTATAAGTTAAGTTATTTAATTTAAATTGAATCAAGTAGCACCACAGTCTGCAATTGTAAACAAACAAATTCCGAATTTTGGAGGTTATGTCTTCCGTCGAAATTGAAATTTGCTCAATTTCTCCGTCCCGTTCCGATCCGTTTCTTACAATGTGAGCAATTACATAGCATTGCGTAAGCTCAAATTTGACAGCTTTACGTGACGGAATGGAACGGGCGCTATGTAATCAGCACTTTACTCTGTTGTATGTTAAGAAATTTATAACTAAAGCTGTTAGGGGCTCATTTTTTTTATTCGAAATTATTAAAAATAAACGAATTTGGTTGATTTTCATAGTTTTAACAAGTTTAAAGGGAGTCACTCCTCTGATTAGATTTAGAAAAAGTTAATTTTTGCTTTGGGCCTTATTATACTGTGGTAGTTTAATAAGGCCCCTGGAAAAGGTTTTATAAAACCCACTTCTGTTATAGTTTTGCTAATTTTTTAGTTGTGCAAATAAATAAACTTCACGGAAAACATGTTTTTGTAGCTCTATATCACCAAATACTTGATTTATTGCATTTTAAAATTAGGTGGGCGTTATTTGCCGCAGCAGAGCTGGGCAATACTTAAGTAAAAAAAGACTTAAGTACTACTTAAAGTACATTTTCGTTACTTAAGACTTATTACTAAATACTTTTGAAATGCCCCTACTTATTACTTGAACATAATAACTTGCTTCTATTTAATTGTACTTAAGACTTAGTTTTGTAATTAAGTACCAAGATTTTTACTTAAGTAATTCTGAGTCTATTAAGTACCTACAAATATCTAACTCTTCGTAGAAAAACAAACATAATCTCTAGCGCAACTCCTTTTTGGTTGTTGAGTTTTAAAGCACGCAAAGAACTGTCAAACCATTGTGCAACACTCACGTGTCAAGGCAGAATCTAAGACAAACTAATAACTTACAAACAAGACTGGGCAAGGAGAACAAAAACCAGTAACGTTTCGCTCGAATATAAAATCGACGATGCCTCGAATTGATGACATAACCACTAACTTGTATAAATAGTCTGACTACGTTCATAGAAATACACTGCAGAAAGTGGGCTCACTTCGATATTGCTGACTCCTTCCGTATAAACACCAAGTACCAACTGAGAGAGAGCTGTAAACAACAAATAAAAAACTGGGGTCGGCGAAATAAATGTTTTTAAATTAATTATTTTGTGGTTGTTACTGATTGAAAGTGTTTTAACAAAGACAGAAAGTACTTGAGGTTTAACGTGAGCACCTCACCAATGTCGGCATGACAGCTTGTGTCATGGGCACCGACCCCGTGGTACCCGAAAAACCTCAGGTCAGGCTTTGTAGCAAAGACGTATATAGTCTACGCTACTTCAGTTGGGCTTCATGCAAGCCCGGGACTGATGGCCCTCTCCATTCTATGCTGTGTAGTATTTTAGTCCTCTTCTGCTACTCCTGGCATTTCCTGTCTGGCATGCATTCTCCTCCTTTGCCTAAAAACTTCCTTTGCCTATTCACTTATGCACTGCTACTGCTCGCTTAGGCTGAGTACCTTGCTGACATCATATCTTTCTCCAGATCTAACGATTCCCATTCCATTTAGGTCTCTGAAACCCTCGTAGGTTGGGCACTCACACAGTACGTGTACCCAGTCTTCGCAACAGTGTCCACACATACATCCTTCACTTTCAGACAGCCCCCTTTTATGCAAGAATGCATTCAGGGAGCCATGGCCAGTCAACAGGAATCCCAAGCTAAGACTGAATTGAAAGTCAGGATGTTCTTCATCGAAGGACAGCTGCCTTATAAACTCAAACGTCGCTCTTCCCTTTTTTATCAAAGACAATATATTCATTAGATACGCAGGAGAAATTCTAAATGCTTTATTAAAATCACTTTCCGAACTGCTTCCTCACTTTTCAACTTCCCGCCAATGATTTTTTCAATGTTGGCACCACTGACATATAATAAGAATGGACTGAGCCATCCTATCTAATTCCTTTAATCAAAAATGGCACAAATTTTGGTTAAGATCTATTTGTCTCTTTCAAGCTCAAAATGTACACTGAACTGTAACCAATTTTGGAAACAGTACGGCTGTATTAATTGGAATGCATTGGAATTGACATAAAAGTTCAGACAAATATATTGCTTTTATACGTCTATCTCTTACAAGCTCAAGGAAATTTGACAACAAATCTGCAGAGGAACACATTTTTCAGTAATATTAAAAATTAAGTTTTGGGTTAATTAAAACAAGTTTAACTTCCATAATAATTTTAATTTAATGCAATACTATTTTATAACATCTTTAGTGTTTCCAATCGACAAATAATAATAAATTATGAATCGGTGTGCAATTGTACGAAATATGTTCAATATTTGTGCCATTTTTGAAGCACGAACGCTCAGTCCATTCTTATTATATGTCAGTGGTTGGCACCGACGTAAGAGCTCATTTTGACACAAGCAATTGTGCCCACGTAAAATAGAAAAGTAAGCAGTCCATGTTATATACGTCAGTGGACGTAACGAAGGTTAAGCAAGCAATGCCTAGCTCCAATATAAAATCAACGATGCCTCAATTTTTTCTTAGAAGTTTACTGAAAATTTTTTCCTTGGAATTGTTATGCATTATTGGAGGCGATAATGGGTGCTTGGGCGGACCTCTAATAGTAAAGTGTAGCAATAGAGATGAAAGTTTTACTCTACCTGCAGCGCCGAAAACTATAAAAAACTATAAGTAGTAGCCACAGGGTTACTATACATATTATAGTTTTGAAAAGGTATTTATTTATTAATATCAACGTACAAAGATTCTAAAAAAGTACTTTAAAAGTACTTCAAAAAGCACTCGGTACTTTTTATAGACTTAGTACTTAGTTACAAGTACTTTTCATACATGCGGTACTTGTAACGCTGAAGTACTCAGGCCTTCGATACTTGTACTTATACTTAAGTACTTTTTCTTTGGTACTTGTCCAGCTCTGTGCCGCAGGCACCTTATAATCATTGTACAAGTCAGTCAAACACGCAATGTACTGAGTACGCGAATTAGAATAATTTACGTAATCAGCATCACTCTTTGAGGGAGGGAGCCTTCTCTAAACTTTATTCTTCAAAATTTTAAGATGCTTCAATGAGCCATTGCACCACGGTTGACAAGTCGCACAGTGAATTATACAAAGAAATAGTATGTCCAAAAGCGGTAGATATTCATTTATTTTATTAAAATCAACTTTTTAGCGGTAGGCATCACAATAGTTACTAGAAGTATTATTGGATGAAATTACAGGATCGAAAAACAAAACTATATGTAGTGCTGGATGATGAAATGTTTCAGGAAGAGCTAAACAACCCCCCCCCCCCCCTCCTCAGTAGCGTATCTAGGGTGGGGTGGTGTGGGTGGTCCGCCCCGGGCGGCATATATTTTGGGGTGGAATTTTTTATATTTCTGTCTAAATTACACAAAAACAAAAATAAATATTTATTATAATTAAGATAACCCACATAAAGATACGTCCCTTGGTGGTTGAAATTAGAAGTGCTCAGAAAATACTTTTTAAAACGGGAGTCAGATTAAAAATTTCAAACGCGTAACTCGCGTAGCGCGCGTTGAAATTTAATATCTAATATATACCTTCTTGTTGTATAGGGCTGTTAGATTACAGCCGCACGCGACTTTCGCGAAGCAAAAATTAGGCGAATTTCTAATTTTCATCGCAAACGCGATGAACTTAACCTCACATTTGGGAGGTTGTACCTACTGCTGCTGAATTTTTTTTTATTTCAGAGTCGAAAGAGACGCAATAAGAGATTTCCGATTGTCCTTCATTTAAATGTTAACAAGTAATAATGAAAAAATAGCAAAAAAGTCAAATTAATAATTTCATGAATAAGGACAAAATATGTGAAACTACAGATTACGTGCAATAAAAAATGGTGGCAAATGATTAATTCTCGAAAATAAATGAATTTTCAGTTTTTACTCTCATATAATGTTCCCGTGCATTTATGAAAACACGTTTTTACTGAAATATTGAGAGATGCGACCAAAGTTAGAGCCAAAGTTGTGACAATGACGAAGACCAGTTTCATATTAAAACGAAAAAGATCCAGAATATTATGTCTGTACCTGCTCAATAAGAACAAGCAAAACGTTGGAAAATCGGGCAAGGTCCTCTTGAGCATTTATTCATTAAGTAAAAAGCCTAGAATTAGTCTAAGATCAATTTTTATGATACCCCAACTCTTATCATGAACCGTATGTAATTTGGTATGGTCACTCATCAGTGCAAGTTTGATTGTATAGACAGTAAAAATGATTTTAACCAATTTCATAGGATTGCATGTTCTAAAGAACATTTCAGTACAATAGAAACATCTAGGACTGATCGTTTTCACAATATACATAAAAATCCTAATTTTTTATATGGCAACACCAAGAAGGGGTTGCCCGATTTAGTCCATTTTTGAGGCCATTCCCTTTAGCTCGTACACAAATTTGTCTGTCTATTTATTTATATATTTCTTTTTTACTATTTACGACACTCTCGTAGACCCACTTTTCGTCATCACAGCGAGCTGAAATGTGGCACACAGGTTCATGTCGCGTGACAATTGAATCTATCAAAATTTGAACCGGAAATTTCGGGAAAATCATTTGAAAATATGGTACAAACTTGATTAGTGATAAATCCGTTTCAGGAAAAATGCAGAGTTTTCCGATTTTTCCGAAAAAAATTCCGGAATTTTCCGACTTTTCCCAATAATTGTCCGGTAAAAAAGTTTTCTACATTATGTAGGATCAAGTTACTTATCAACTGGCATCATTACTTTCTCTCCGACAATGGTGAAAACTTGCAGAAAAATCGAGGAAAATTCATGTAAAACGCTTTTCCGGAGTTTTTCAGACCAAGGAAGCGTTTGAGCGTTTTGCAGCCTAAGACAAAGTTGCATAAATTTGCTTTTGTGGAAAACCCGGAAAAGCGGGAAAATCATCGGACAAATTTTCATCGATATGATTAGTTATAAATCTGTTTCAGGAAAAATGCAGAATTTTCCAATTTTTCTGGAAAATTTTCCGGAATTTTCCGACTTTTCCGGAAAATTTTCCGACAAAAAAGTTTTATAAGCTATGCGGAATCATTTTTTTCCGTCCTACTGGGATCAATACTTTCTAGTTCAACAATCATGACAACTTGCATGAAAAATCGAGGAAAATTCATGTAAATTTTTAAAAAAAAGTTCTTTGTAATAGGAAAAGTCTGTGGAAAACATGGAAAATCAGGAAAATTCATGTTATATGGGATCAAATTGGAATACAGCTAAAAAGCGCTGTTTAAAACATAATTTGAATTTCAGAAAACCATTGCAGTACTTCAAAGATTTGATACTCGAAAAATTTTTGTTTTCGGATCGGCACCAAACATGACTTAAAAATTGTTTTAAAATATCTCCATGCAGCACGTAATAACAATTTAGTTAACGTGAAAAAGGCAGAAAATAAAATAAGTAAAAAACGAGTTTTCAAAGAAAACTGAGGCCAAGCCGCATGAAAAAGTAGAAAATAAATTTTTCTTCACACACAGAGGTTGACTCAGATTTTATTCGCTGACAATCACCGATATATTTCAGTATGATCAATCAGAGCAGGTAATAAGTGATTTGATTCATGAAGTGAAAGAATATTCAAGAGAAATGTCCAATCAAAAAATCTGAGTCCACCTCTGTGTGTGAAGAAAAGTTTATTTTCTACTTTTTCATGCGACTTGGCCTCAGTTTTGTTTGAAAACTCGTTCTTTACTTATTTTTTATACCTTAGATGAAATCTATAAGGTATACTAACTTTGTCATTCCTTTTGAAACGCACAGAAATAATGATGGTAGAGCAAAATGCATTGGACATCCAAGCATAATATTTTGTCTGTTCGTCCATCTGTCCATTTGTCTGTGCGTACGATAACTCGAGAGCGTCTATACTTAGAGAGCTGAAATTTTGATCACGGACTTTAGAAAAAAAGTAAAATTAAGTTCGAAAATGAGACAAATCGGGTAAATTCTTCGTGGGGTTGCCATACAAAAACTTCGTTTTCCACTATATATTTGGACACCGTCTGCGAACGTGTTGATTACGACAGCTGAAATTTGGTACATGATGTTTTCATAGTAATAGCAAATAAAATTTCAAAAATGGAATTAATCGGGCAACCCCTTCTTGGTGTTGCTATATAAAAATTTGAGTTTTTTACATATACTGTAAAAACGATCCGTCCTACACATTTTTATTGTACTAAAAACGAAATCCTATAAAATTGGTTATAATCATTTTTTCTGTCCGACAAACCGTTCTAGAAATTAATGTGAAAAACCACTTCAAAAATCAAATTTGCATAGATCGTAGACCATACGAGATTTCATACGCCCATTCATTTAGGGTATCATAAAAATTGGTTTTAGACCAATTCTAGCTTTTTAGTTGTTTAAATTATACTTACTACATCTTGTTATAAAAACACTATATAGTTTCAGCTCTCGTTAACCCATGTCCAAATATATAGTGAAAAACGAAATTATTGTATGGCAACCCTACCCGATTTGTCCCATTTCCGTACTTAATTTTACTTCTTTTTTAAAAGCTCATCTGCAAAATTTCAGCTCTCTAAGTATGTACATGCATTCTTGAGGTATCGTGAGGATAGACAGAAAGACAGACAGACGGACGGACTGACATGCAAAAATCAAAATAACTTTTAATATTACATATGTGTGGATGTCCAATCCATTTTGCTCTACCATCATTATTTCTAGACAAACTTATTGTATACCCTATGACTTCATCTATGGTATAAAAATATAGGTTGAAAGACTCTATTCCCAACATAGTAATATGTATTGTTAAGAATTGTGTTAACAATATTCATCAGTGTAGCTAGTAGAGAGCAGAGCTTTTCCTAATTAAAATGAATCAAAAATTATCTTCGTTGAGTGATTTAAATTTGCGAAATCTAGCGATCATAGAAAAACAACTAACACATGATATGAATTTTGACAATGTCATTCAAGGCTCATATCAAAAGACGTTAACATTTTATCATTATGTGTACACAATTTGTTTTTAAACAAAAGAAATATATTTTTTATATTATTATTATTATATACAGGTATACCACGCGATTCCTTGAGGTAAGCTGATCAAAAAATTGTTCCACATACCCCCCCCCCCCCCTCACACCTAGAAACCTTCGATTAGGAGTTGTGGCCAGTTGAAGATTTCGCCTGAATCCTGATGGAAATAAATGAATAAAACTTTTGAACCACCCTATAAGGGTTTCTAGGAGGGGGGGGGGGGCGGTATGTGGAATAATTTCTTCATCAACTTACCTCAAGGAATCCCGTGCTATATCTGAAGAAGGAATCGCGTGCTATATCTGAAGGTATATGATTATGTTCCGTAATTGTCAATAACCACTCTTGATTTTGATTGACTTAGAAAGGGCGGCAAAACCTTTAGGTACGCCCCCCCTCCTCAATGGCCGCCCAATTTACCTTGCCAATGCAAAATCGTTTCAAATCGTAAACTTAAGCATACATGAAGTTCTCAACACACAAAAACTCTACTACATCTAAAAAAAATATTTAAGCTTTGAACTTAACAACGCAGAAATCAAATTAAAATTTAATTGGTATTCGGTAATAAGAATAATTAAGACCTGAAAAGGGTTTTGCTACGAAACAATGAGTGATAAATAATTGTAGCCTCGTGTAAGAAAACTATAATAAGTACTCACAGAATCACCATGAAGCATTGATTATGAGAATGCAATGGTCTCACTTAAAGCCTTCAATTCACGACTTTAGTTAATTTGTTGCATTCTTCAGCATGAAAAACAAAACGCGAATGCAATCTGAGCGCGTGCAAGATAATTTGTTTATGCGATGCGATAATCAAGCTTTACAAAGTGTGACCACTTTAAAAATATCCAAACGAGTCCTACGAGTAAATATTAAGATTTTATATTTGATGACGTAAGCGGTAATTGCAGCATCGAGCATATACACATGACGTAAATGAGTACATACATATGTATGAATACTTAAGCAAAATGCATCCAGTGAAATTCTATACCAGGAACCAGTTAGTTAAAAAAAACAACCTGAAAAGGCATTAACGAAGAAACGTGTTCCTGTTCCGGCTGATATTCACATCTACAGACTGCTAGCAACCCGCAGTCAGTTGGCGAGTCTAGTTTAACTCTTCAAAGGTAAACAGGCAGTGATTTAATAAAACTCTGTTGGAGACTGATAAGAACTCAAGAAAATAATATTTTCTTAGCTTATTTAAACTGAAGGACTGAAGATTTTTAAAATGTTTTACATGACGGACGCTGCGTGCAAATAGACAGAAAAAAAGGAAGACTCATTTCAACTCAAAATCCATGAATGCGAAATGAAGACATATTTGTCGCATAATGTTTAAAACGTTTTACGTTTATGATTTGTCGTCATATATTCAATGTAATATATGTATATCAGTAAGTGTGTATATTTCTGACCATTGATTTAGTAGTCCAGAATAACAGCGTTCTTTTTCGAAAAGCAACTTCGGCGAGAGTAGTTTAATAGTTTAATGGTATTGAAAAACTTTTTTTTTTCATTGCCCGCTTTCCAACAATAACATTTCGGCTGCGAGATTTCCTTTAAATACTCGCCTTCCACCACTTCATAGAATCCTTGGGACCGTGGTCTTAAGAATCCAAAATCGGTACCCTAGATGGCATTCTACGCTCTCCCCCTCCCCTTTTATTATGGATTGAATGCCTTTTATCTGGTTGCCTAATACACATTAGTTGCATTATATGGTGTTACATCTGAATTTCACCCTACACATCCCGGTGTGCCCCAGGGCTCTGTTATCTCTCCGTATATTTTCTTAATTTTCATTAATGATCTGCTTTCCGTTACTTTTAATCCCATCCATAGTTTGGCTGATAACAGTACCTACTCTTGTTGGAGCTTGTATCAATTGTAGTTGCATGATCATTGAATAACGACCCTGACAATACCCGGGCAGGGCAGCCATATATGTCATCACAAAACAATGTCGAAAATTTATCACAAAAATGTGGAACTTATTGTGAAAACGAAATGTCACACAATATTTTGACATTTATGTTATGCTGCACACCATTTTTTTATAGATAAAAATGTCAGAAGAAACTGTGAATAAACTGTAACAAAATTGTATGATGACACTAATATTTTACTAGAGTGACGTGCAATTGATTGTATGAATTTTCCACACAAACAATAAATGAAATTTTTTCAAAAATAGGTGTATTTGTTAAAACTTCAGTTTTAAATACCACAAATGTCACAGCATTTATTAACATTACTGTGACAATCTTAAATATTGTTTATGCGATATATTATGTGACAATTGGCCTCAACCCTGACCACAGTTTCGAAAAATATTTGTCACATCATAATTTTGTCGACAAATGATAAAATTTGTCGTTGTTTTGTCGCTTGTATGTCATATCTGGCTACCCGGGTATCTTTGCTTGGGTAAATGCGAATTGCATCAAATTCTACGCGCCCAAAGGCCGGTACAAATGTCCATGCAAGTCGTGCGACTTGGCATGCACAAGCCAAGTTTTCAGATTTGCATGAGCGTGTGTAGCGAAAGTCGAAGCTTGAGCTGAGACTGCATTAAAGTTGTTGCGTGTGGACACAAAGTTAACATCTTATTTTGTGTACAACTTGGCATGTCATACGATTTACATGAACGTGTGGAACGGCCTTAAGACAAAAAGATTATCTGTTTGCACCACTCTCGTTTCTTTTGATGGAGCATTAATTTCCGGTACAGCGTCACTAAGAATTCTTAGCATTAATATTTCCAGTAAGTTGGGCTGGACAAATCAGACCTTCTCTGCTGCCAAAGAAACATCGAAATGTCTTGGATTTCTGAAAAATTCTAAGAAATATATCAGCTCCTCTACAAGTCCTATATCAGACCTAGAATGAAATACAATTCCACAAACGTAAGATCGGTACACACGTTCATGCAAATCGTAGGACTTTGCATGCACTTGCCAAGTTGTGAACAAAATCGAATATTAACATTTGCTTCCACACGCAATGACCTCAATGCAAACTTTAGTTCAATTCTATAGCAAAGTTGACAGATTTGCTTGTATGCAATAGTTTCTGACTATTTCATTCATGTCCAACTTCAGTCTCAATTCAAGCTCCGACTTTTGCTACACACTTGTGTTGTGCATGCAAAGTCATATGAATTGCATGAACGTGCAACAAGCGCCGTTCAAGGTGAAAGTGTTCAGTTGTTTCAGGCTCTCAGAGCTATTAACAACCTCCACATTGTTTAATCTTAATCAGCGTGAAGTCAGCTGTAACCAGTCGTTGGTATCATCAACCACAGTTTTCTTCCAGACCTAACTTGTACGTCCGTCCTCCCCACGATTCCCGTGTATCCACTGTAGGAATTCCTTTTTATGGATATACAACTTATCCTGTAGTCCCCCAATAACTTGGATGTTATCCGAGGGCCACCCAGGCTATAAAGACTATATGTCTGAAAGGATAGCAATGTTCTTTCCTTTATTTCCATATCAAGGTTTAGCTTCGCTGCAATATCAATTGCGAAGACCTCACCCTGGAAGACAGTATTGAACCTTCCAAGTGAGTACTCCAACCCAATGTCAGGCTGGAGAAGATAAGCACCGGTTTCGGCCCCCTCATTTGGAAGTCGTTAGTTAAACTTAGAGCGAACCGAAGAAGACTCGATAAGGCTGATCTCTCAGTCCACGACTTTCTGAATTCTGAACACTCACAGAGAATCGGCGGCCAAATCGAAGTCGCGTTTTTTCATTCCAGCCTACGCGCCAATAAGCAATGGGAAGAACCATTCTATCCGTCCTCTCAAATTCGCCTTCTCGAGTTATTGTGATGGCGGACGGACGGACGGACATACAAAAGTCAAAATAACTATTGATATTATACATAGGTGTCACTGACTAATAAGAGTGGACTGAACGTATTGGCATTTTCCTATAGGAAAGAATGGCACAAGTTTTAGAGTTTTCTCTTTCGCGCTATGGCAGAATTGGAGCTACCAACACAAAATATTGCTTACTGAACGTTTTCTTATACCATTCGATATTTTTATGTTAGCTGTAGGTGCAATCACTGCAGGAAGAATAAGGTAAAGATAGTGTTTATCATGCTCCGCTCAGGTAAAAATAACCTTTTGAAAATTAAAGTCAGAATGAGTTTAATTTCTTATGAGAGTACTTATAAACGATTTTCGGGTGTTAAATTTCATCTGATTGGTTGAGGTTTACATGTGTTTTTTATGTAGTAAATGTTTTATTTTGTTTGCTAAAATAGACAGCTGATGCCAAAACCAAACTTATGCTATAACTATAACTAAATCTCAGTATGCTTCGATAGTAAGTACCTTATCCAGACCATTTCCCCCACTCAAAACTGGCTCAAAGGTTGAAGCGAGAACTAACCTAAGCTATATTTTTGAACATTCCAAAGGGTGCTAGAATCCTGATATACAGAAACACAAAATGTGTGCCACATGAAATAGCAAATCGCGCAGTCGTTTGTTATAAGTCAGTGGTAGGTGTCCAATCCATTTGGCTCTCAAATATTTCCAAAACATTGATTTTTTTACACCCAAAAGTTTTTGAAATAAATAACGGTATTTATGAAATTTGCGTGTAAAAAAAATCAATGTTTTGGAAATATTTGAGAATAATTTAAAGATGTTTAATTAAAAAATACAGAGTAATACACTTTTTGACAGCTACTATTCTTAGCTATTTAATAAGCCAACAATAACGAAAATCTATAGTGTGGTTCAAAAGTTATACTCATTTATTCCCATCAGGGTTTGGCTAAATCTTCAACTGGCCACCACTCCTAAAGGAAGGTTTCTATGGGGGGGGGGGGGGGGTATGTGGAACAATTTTTTGATCAGACTACCTCAAGGAATCGCGTGGTATACCGGAAGGTATCTTGATCAGAATCACCCTGTATATCTTCTATCTATCTATCTATCTTCTATCTGAAGCGGTCTTTTGTGTATCTTTTGTTCTACCCTGTTCTGCGGACACAAAAGAACACACTTAATATCTTTTCTTCAATAGAGTTCACTCAAGATTCAATAATGACGAATGCGTGACAAACATCACCCCTATGTTGTCAAACACGTAACCCCGTCCCTAAAACTCAAACTAACTTGATTTTCGTCCAACCGCTTGACATACTTTATGTCACACCGTCAAACAGGCATACAAACGATCAAATCTGCGTGACAACATCGTTGTCCTACTCAAGTTGGCCAACATGCGTAACTGCTATGGGCCGCCCCCACTGACATATATAATATGGACTGCTTAACTTTCTATTTCATGTGGGCTCAATTGCTTATGTCAATAAAAGTTCTTACGCCGGTGCCAACATTGAAAAAATCATTGGCGAGAAGTTGAAAAAATAAGCGCGCTGCTCGAAAAGTGATTATAATAAAACTTTTCGAACTTCTGCTTCATATCTTATGAATATATTGCCTTTGGTAAAACAATTTTATCAGTAATAATCCTAAATAATTAATTTAAAAACATTTATTTCGACGGACCCATTTAATTATTTGTTGTTTATAGTTCTCCTCAGTTGGTACTTGATGCTTAGACCGAAAGAGTCAGCAATATAGAAGTGAGCCCACTTTTTGCAGTGCCATTTCCTTTAACGTAGTCAGTCCATATTATATATGTCAGTGGCCGCCCCTTAATGAATGTATTTTACCCATTGATATGTACATAAATGGACTGACTGATCTCCTGTTTCATGTGGCACCAGTTATGATTTCAGAAAGTATGCCCTTACTGTCAATGCTACCAACTATAGTAAGCTGGCGCGAAATTTAAATTATTTGGGGATTTCATGTCAATGGATTTACTTAAATATCTGTCAGTGGAATTTACCGGATTTAATATCAAAATATTTACGACATTGTTTTTAAATTTTAATTATGAGTCGAAGGAAGTGTTTTTTACAAGGATCCTTTGGAAGGAAAGGTTTATTTATGTGGTCATGTTCAAGTATACAAAATTTTATGAACTAGTCAAATATATTACTAAGTTTCCAGTTCTGCAAATACCGCTGAACCTCTAGCAATTTCTCGTTCCCAATCGTGGGAAAGTATGCTCTCACCGAAAAAGACAGCAATATTAAAATGGTGCCATTTGATTTCATGAATTTTTGGTTCAACGAGCAGTCCAATTATATACATGTCAGTGATAATTTTGAACAGTCAACAGTTTTTATATATTTTAGAACATTTTTGATTAAAATTTTCCACATACATGTACTACATATACCTACTGGTAGCAAATAGCTACCCACAACAACGCAGTCTCACATCATATAATATGTATTGCAAGCAACTATGCTCGCCACGAGACGGAAACGTAAATCGATTTTTGTGCATTCATTGCAGTCGATAGATTACGAAAATATTAAAGAGCTCCATAAGATTATCTTCTTATTTCATTCCAGCCCAGCTAATCTTATCGCAATTGATTTTAACGTTTGTTATAAGAATAAAATGCAATTTCCTGCATAATATGCACTCTGTCAGCGGCTCCAATAATCACTTTGGTCCCGATAATTTAAAATCATTTAACGGAAGGCGAAACAATGCACCTTGCAGCGCATCATTTGCATAGTGTTCCGGATAAAGTGCTCGATACTCTGCCGTCTTGAGAACGTGATGAATAAAAGCGATTGCAAGTGCGCACACCGTAAGAGGTTCATTGTTCCTCTTTCTTAGTTGGCTGATATCATTGAGTTGAGTTGAGAGGCTCTTTGTATTCAGTGTGAACTAATTGTTTGTTGTGTTTATGGAAAATAATAGTAAATAAAAAAAATCAATTAGTCTCCTAAAAATGTTGATAAGATTTCTATTTTCACTGCTTTATTTTCATTATTTTTCCAATTATTTGACTACCCTTGAAGAAGGATTTATTTGGATCTGTGTAGTTTTTTGTAAAACGCATAAATAGCGCAGATAATTTCGAAATTCAACGCTAAGTTGGCAATATGCCTAAAAACTTAACTATCGGGCATGTACTGTAATTACATAACTGTATACAGAGGAGGATGATTAAGTAAAAAGATTGTTTAGGCCACTAGAATATTCCATCATGATTCAAAGTTCTTCACTGATAACGTAACGCTATTTTAAGTCCCCGTATTTCCCTGACCTTTTGTGGGCTATGTCAGTAGTGCGGTAATGCTATTGAAAGTTCAGAAAATTTTCAAGAATGTTTCTGAAAAGTTTTTTTTTCGTTTTAACGGGCCAAAGGTAATATTTAAGAAATTATTTCAACATGTCGGGTGGAAAGGTGTACGAATAACTGATATCATGTAGGATCAGTTCGCAATCCGGCAAGGTCCAAATAGCAAATGAGTCGCTGACCTGTTGACCTCCGATTGTAATCAATTTACCCGTTGCTCGAAAAGGAAAACAAAATCAGTTTTCGGACTTCAAGAGGACTGTGAAACTAAAATATCCGCTAATTCTTAAGCGATATAAGCATTGAATAAATAACTAAACAGAAAATGAACTTATCTATGAATACAGTGTATGTGAATAAACCTCTCGGATTGAACTTAACTTGTCTGAAAGTAAACACTTTAGGACGAAAAATCAACAAGTGTGAAAATATCATTTTTAATATTCGATCAGAACAAAAACGGGAGATAAATAATAAATCATCGTTGGATCTGCAAAATCTCCTATGTGGACAATATCCCGATTTTCAGTTTTTCGTACCATTATTGGAAAGAGCTCAAAAAGACGCATCTCATAGAAAATTTCGCCGATGTAATAAAGGTATGTAAAATTTAACAGGAACAAAAATATATTCTATGTGCCATATAAACAGAAATGTTATAAATAATGTATTAAAAGAGGAGGGTATTAATTCAAACGAATTAGTCTACTAACACAAATTTATTCTTCCATTTTTTTTTATTTTAAGTTATATATGAGATGTCTATACACGGTATTTCCCACTAGGAGGGCAATAGAGCAGGAGGTGATAGTACTCATCTGGACGAATCAAAAATTGTATGGCAGGGGGGGGGGGGCATATCAACCGTTTAGGAGTTACAGGGTTATTAAGAACAAAAGCTAGTTTTTCACAAAGCACCCTTTATCACGGGTTTACCGTGACTATTTCATTAATGTGACATTTTTTGTAGTATTTCATTGTGATTCCCTTCTATTAGTAGGTACCTACCAGTGCTGTCAGGTGAGAAGGTCTTTGTCTCCCTACAAAATTCTCAAAAACCCCCTAAATTGTTAATGTTGTCTGAAAGATCCCCCAAAATAGTCTGGAGCGAAAATGAAAAATGAAAAATATATTTGTTCACAAAAATATATTTACATTCCTTTTTATACCCATAACCCATAGGGTATACTAAGTTTGTCATTCCGTTTGTAACACCTCGAAATAATGATTGTAGAGTAAAATGGATTGGATACCCACGCATAATATTAAAAGTTATTTTGATTTTTGCATATCCGTCCGTCTGTCCGTCTGTGTGCACGATAACTCGAGAACGCGTATACTTAGAGAGCTGACATTTTGTACACAGACTTTGAAAAAAAAAGTAAAATTAAGTTCGAAAATGAGACAAATCGGGCACAACTCCTTCGTGGGGTTGCCATACAAAAGTTTCGTTTTCCACTATATATTTGAGCACTCCCTGAGAACGCATCGACATAGAGAGCTGAAATTTAGTACATGGTGTTTTCCTAATAATAGCAGATAAAATTTCAAAAATGAACTAAATCGGGCAACCCGTTCTTGGTGTTGCCCTGTAAAAATTTAGGTTTTTTACAATACTTTGAAAACAATCAGTCCAAGACATTTTTATTGTACTAAAAACTTCTTCAGAATACAAAATCCTATAAAATTGGTTACAATAATTTTTTCTGTCCGACATACCGTTTTAGAAATATATGCAAAAAACCACTTCAAAAATCAAAATTGCATAGATCGGTGACCATACGAAATTTTATACGGGCATTCATCTAGGGTATCATAAGAATTGGTATTGACCAATTCTAGCTTTTTTACTTGTTTATTCTAATTTAGTTCACTTGCAAAGCATATTGATATATTATTTCATCCTCAGTAGCGGTATTGTACACTTCAGTGTTGAATTTCATTAACATGTTCCTCGATGGTGTAAAATCGATGCAACCTCTGTTTGGCATGTTAAATCGAACTCTCATAATTGTTTCTACTTCAGTTTTATTTCGAAGTTTGTCCTTAATTATCCCTGAAATTGCAGCATTCGAAAATGGTAGCACAAGCAATGCAAGAGCTAGGTTCACGATATTGTTATATTTTCTTTCCCCAGCTGCGTTAGTTATTTTAGACACATAAATTCAAAAATCCTTTGTATTATGCAAAACTGTTGAAGGCAAATATTCTGTTTGAATAGTGTTCCACTGACGAATGGTTACATCTATGTATGTCACGACAATGCCGGGTAAAAGTCTGCGCTAGTTGTGTAATATCAGGCTGAACATGACTTGTAGGCTGATGTACGGAAAAACATTTCTTTAAAATATTTATATTCTGTGGAGCTCTCTTTTGCATAATAAGAAAGTCTGTTCATCTCGACCTAATCTTTAACACAAGATCACGAGACCGATATGTTCAAGTATAATCTTTGAGTGGTAGTTATATACATATAGTTTGATCCTAGAATGATCGTCGCTTGACAAATCTCACTGCAATCAGTAATACAGATATGTAATGATCCTCACGGGGAGAATTCATAAAGCAACTATCAGTAATAAAATTAATTCCTCCTCGAAGATTTCATATATAAATTTTTTGTATTACGGATTTATTATTTTGAGAAAAACTGCACTGCACTGGAGTTTTTTGTGAATTGCCTGATTACATGAGCTCTATATTTCAATGCAGTACAGTGCACTTCACTACATCGTATTATGTTTCAGCCTTAATGGTGGAACGTGGCTCGTAATGAGAATATACCTTGTATTCTCTGTCGTATCATAGGGTACCTATCCCTTTAGCTTGGCTTAATAATTTTTATAACGTTGATTTTTGTTTTTTTGTTACCATCTTCAAGGAGTTGTCTTAGTATAAGAAAAATTAAATATCTTTATACAATTCTTTTCAATAACCACAGGAATAATATTCTTCACTATTTTCAAAGAAAAACTTATCAAAAGCAGAAACAAGAAATATCAAACGTCTCTCATTGTCAGAAAATTGAAATTTACATATATTTCCGGTCATTTTGATCACACGCAAAGCTTTGTACAAAATCCAGTTTTCACAAACAGAAAGAGGATCAAGAAATTTTGTTGTTCTTGCTAAAATTCCAACCATCCGATCCATCCGTCTTCATATCGCAATTTGTGAGATTCCATCAGGTTCTAGTTTATGCCATTCCATTTAAAGAATCTCTTGCTGTGCTTGATGGACTGCCGGGCACCAACAACATTTACTGCGATATAAAAGGAATAAACTTTTACTTATATGTACGCTTTACTTTTACATAGAGAATAAGAATAGGCAGATCGGATGTAGCGATAATGCCACAAGATAATCCGCGACATAAAATTAATTATCGGCTCTAGTCCAGTGGCGTTCCAATTGGACTAGACAAACTCAAGAGTATACTCTTGACTCTTGATGAGTTCAGTCTTGACCGTGAAGTAGAGGTACTTAAATCTGATGGAAATGTCTCGTCAGATAAATGCTCTCTCATGCAGCTGCAAACAACGCAGCAGAGGCAGTTAATTCCTTTGTCGTCTATAGTTGCATAGAGGTACATAATACCTATTTAGTTTTTTAGATTAATCAACTCTGATTACAGCATCCAAGTCTCTCGGCTTGGCGACTGTATCTTCATTTGATTGCACAAATGAATTGACCATGGCTGTATTTCCTATAAGAGAATTCCTTTCACGTGGTGTTTGAATCTTCTCATTGCTTTTATAAAAGAGATACGAGCAAGTGAAACTCAAGTACAAATATGTCACGCATTTTTAAAGTATTTCGTAATGCACTTATAAGCATTCACTACGTTGTAAAATGCTTGAATTTATAATTACTCAAAACACGGTTTTTAACTCGAAATCAATAAAGTTGCATTTACAAAAAACTATATCAACGAAAACAAAGACATTGCGAATTAATACTTGTCAAATACTTTTATAATCAGAAAAAAAAATTAAAAAGGCTACCACAAGTCGAGCCTGATTGTTCATCTATTTCAAAATTCAATGCAAAAGGAACAAAAACCACCATCGAATCTGATTTGATTTTACCTTTCCAGTTCGCGGAATTCATGAGGTACGTCAGTTTCGGTGAATGCGATACCAAGAAGAAATATGAATGTTAAGGTAAGTAGTACCAAGCTACAAAAGATCATAAAAAATTGGGGGAGACGTCGAGCAATAATGGATCTTCCATTATTCTTTAAGGTGGACGGTTCCATGCAGAAGAAGGTAGTCAGGCAGCATCTGCTCTTTTGAATGAGGCTTTTGATATGGCTGCTTGGGAAGATCACCATTTGTTTGTATTCTGAAGCAATAATTTTGAGTTTTTTGAACTTTTCACGAAAGTTCCTGCTTATATAGATTACTGATAACGGAAATGTTATAGGTTTGTTTTTTGTCGTATTCATAGCAGGGATGCTTAACTATTTTAAAATCAATCATTTCCCTTTCATGCCTGCCGCTTGTTTGCTTCTGTTTTTTACCCTAGGATGAAATCGCACAGCAATTTTGTAAAAAAAAAATGTATGATCAACTTCGTAGATGGGTGAAATTGGATGAAGAAGTCATAGTGTTGCCATACAAAATTTTTAATTTAATTTTTACTACTAATTATACCCAAGCGTCTTATATGATTAAAAATAAGAAGAAGAAAAGTTTATATAAACATAAGACCAGAAATGAATTGTTAGTCAGTTATGGACACTTGTGGTATTCAGGTATTATCAAGTAATCTATGCTAGTTTTCGAACGTGACGCTAGGAAGAATAGATAATAACCAATGTGACTTTTATGCACGATAATTCATCGTCCCTACAGTGCACAAGTGATTTACTAAGAAACCGGAAGAAATGAATGATTTTTTGTTTTAATGTTTAACGGGTGTTGCTTTGCAACTTATCACTTCACAATTCTTTCTGCCAAAATAACAAAATAAAATGTTACGACCACTTGAGGTGTAACAAGCTAGCTCAGTTGAGGATAAGTTCTTGTTCACTTTACTAAATACAAAAAAAAAAAAAAAAAAAACTAAATAAATATGTTGGATACCACGTGGTTTTAAGGGTCCGCGAACACTCTGGGTAAGAAAAATGGTATACATAAAATTATGAACTAATTTATAGTATTTATTAAAAAAAATACAAAAGTTCGGTTAAATAAAATGAATGAAGAGAAATATTTAAACCTATAAAAAGAAAATTTATAAAATAATTCAAATCAGAGAATTTTAATAGATTTAAAAAAACAGAATTTCACTGGAATGAACTTTCAACCGAATTTTTCGACAAAGGCAGGCCCACGAGAGGTAATTTTAAATACTAATAAGAAAACGGAAAATAAAAGAAAATTAAAACAAAAATCACGTAAAGAAAACCCAAAGTAACTTATTTTCTCTCTTCTGAGTCTTTCTCCAAAGACTTATTATCTAGACTTAATCTAATCTCCGTACTCTGCTTTCCGCATCCACATTTTCAATTTTTTACACTTTTCACAAATTTAACTCTTCTCACATACCAAAGTATAGTTAGAAAATGGCTTTTAAATATTGCAAGATTTCCCAATTTCTATCCATGTGATTTTCCATTAATACGTATTTTTTGGGGAGAATTATTTGCTTTTTTTTTTTAATATTCTTTTATTTAATTTTAATTTTATCCTGGCTATTCCAGAAAAATAATTAAATATTGGAAATTCCTTTCCTACACTCAGAGAAAAATCACTTAAAATCAATAGTTTTTTAATAGTTATTCCCATTAATTTTGGTCAATAGTATTTATACCATTAATAAGTAATAGTACGTATAATTAGAATAATATGATGGTCGTCACATTAAAATTATACAGTCCTCATATTAAAATAATGTGATGTATAGTTAATTTTTAATGTGATCCTCCGTTTAATCTTAAATGACACATATTAAGTTTAAACTATTACTTTAATTATTTCCACTATTAGAGTAATATGATAAGATTATCAATTTAATAATGTGCATAATATTAATTCAATAGTTCAACCTATTATTTCTTCAATCTCTGCCTATTAAAAGCAAAGGAATAGCACATTGAATTAAAATGATATCTTATTAAATCAATGTGCTGTTCCATATTAAATCTAAGGGGTTCTCATTTTAAATTATGGGGGAAAACCATTAAATTTTTAATTCCGTTGAACCGATGAATCCGATGAACTTCGAATCAAACTCAAAAGTTCCGAACAAGTGAATTGCGATTTACTCGAACTCGTTGCTCGGAATTTTCGATTTTGATTCAAAGTTCATTCGATTCACCGATTCATCGGAATGGATAATTTAATGGTAGATCAAAATATGTAGATTCTTATTAAAGGACGAGGAGTGAACTCTATTTAGATTTAACTCAGGTATTTTACAGATCATGCCAATCAATTCTCAAATTGGGATTAATTGAACTGAATATATATAAAAGCAAGCATTTTCATTATTTCAGGGCTATGGAAACCACGAAAAATGTGTTAATATAGAAGTGGAAATAAAATACACTGGTAATATGAATATTAAAGATTTAATGCATAAATATTCATTCCTCAGAATTTCTTAACTCTAATACATTTCTTATCGCTATTCGTACAATATATGTGGATTGGGGGCCCATCAAAACATTTAACATTCTTTAAAAAGTAATTAGTTGACTTTCTTCCTACAACATAAGATTGCAAATGTTCACAAAAATATAGAATATTCCATTGGCAGCAAACAACATACAAATTTGATTCACTAATAACTAGATCTTCAATTTCAAAAAGCTTCAAATGATCATTGAAAGATATGGTCAAGAAAAATTTTGTTTTGTAAACTAATCCTCTAAATATAGCCTTACTGGTACATAAAGCTTCGGATAAGTTAATTTCATATTTTGAAATTTTTGAAAACATTTTTTCTGGGCACATTCATAATATGGTAAGTTTTTTTAAATATGAAGTGTTCTCATATGATTTATAAGCAAGTTTGAAAATGAAAAGTTTTCCTCACACAAAGAGCAATAAAACATCTTAAATGATATTAATGTAAATATGCTTGGTTAAATATAATTAAATAAGGAATTAATCTTGGCTTGTTTTTTGTAAGAAACTTATCAAGTTCGATATATTTGGGTTTAGTTCGTCAAATTCTGTTTTAATAGAAAAAAAATTTTTTTTGAATGAAAATATAAACAGTTTTGCCCTCATCAGGGTATTTAAAATTCAATACTTGGAAGCATTTAAAAGTACAGTCCAGAGATTTTAAAAAGGAATTAAATTTGTATAAAATTCCATCGTATGCGGTATAAAAAGAATTAAGCTTACTTATTTGCTCGCCAATTACAAGTACTAGCGGCTGTAAAGGCAAACCTTTGTCTAAATATTTTTCACGAAGTTTTTCGAGTTGTCCGCCATAGTCGTTAACTGTCGGAGAATGTAATAAAGTTGCTTGCTGGGAATCGATAATAGATGGCTTCTACCGAAATCGTTTGTTGTTACTTCTTGAAATAACTACTGCCGATGGCTTTAAAACTGCATGTAACAATAAAAATAGGATACAGTCACGTGAGTCTATAATAACGAAAAAATAATTTTATTATATCATAAATGAATAATAAATATGTTGATTCATACCATTATCAATGGCACTGCTAAGAATATTGAGAAGTTTTAGAGATGCAGAGTCCTTTATGTTCTCTTTGTAAAAGGGAATGATATTTCGCGAGAATGAATCCCATTTTTTTAAAAGGTGGTATTCTGTGCCTGGATGTATATACTTGTAATCAATTTCAATCTGTAAAAAATATCTTTTATTACAATATTCACAGTATTTCCTTTCTGTTTAAGATTTTGTTTATATTCAGAACATGCAATTAACCATATATTTGTGAATTTTGAAATTATAAAATAGTGTAAAAAAAATGAAGATGGAAAAACGTTAAGATAGATTCTTATGGTTTTACTTATACAGGCTGTTTCCTCCATGGTGGTCCATAGAGCGGGAGGTAATAGTACTCACCTAGGCAACCAAAAAAATGTATTGTATTGCATTGTAGCTCCGAAACGGTTGATATGCCCGCCCCCCTCCTGCGATACAATTTTTTTTTGTCTAGGGCTAGGTGAGTACCATCACCTCTCGCTCTATATGGACGATCATGGAGGAAAAACACCCTGTATAGCAAAGCGTTTTTATACTTCAACAATTTAAAAAAAAATTGTAATAAAAAGGAGTCAATAAAAAGTTCTAGACTTACTAGAGAATGTCCACTACTATGCTTATACAGTGGCCATTTCTTAAATATGTCCTTGCCGTTTTTCTTAATATAAGTATGTCTTAGATTAAAAACCTTTTCCCATTTTTCTACAACAGTATCCCAGGGTTCATTGTTGTGTTTTAGCAATAACTCATTTTCAATTTCGTCCTCAGCTAAGTGTAAAAGTTAATGAATCATACACGAAAACGGAAAATTGAAAGAAAATGACAGAAATAAATTTGAAATGAAAGGAAAAATGAAAACTATTCACACTAATATTAAACTATTTTAGGGAAAAAGTAACACATCTTATGCGATGTATAGCAACGAACATTTGTTTAAAAGAAGCAATGCGAAATTATTGGGATGATTTTTTTTAATAAAGTAATAATAATTAAAAAACCGAATAGTTTAGTTCTTAGTTCTCATAATTCCTTACATGTAAGTGCTCAAAAACACCATAAATCGAATTACTCAAACTTGGCTCAAATGTATCCTCAGCAATGTCAGATGAGCACGAAGGTTGTAATGTATTAGAAACTTGCTTTAAGCTGGATTTACGCTTAGCTATTTTTACGCGAGCATTTACGGCTTTGTCGTGCAATTTTCCCGTAGGATTTTTTCCCGGGCCTCTGTTCATGTAATAATATCCCTATAGAAATTATAGATTTACATGCATTTGGTTCGACTGCTTCTTGTACAAATAATAATAATAATAATGATAATGTTTTAAACTTACAATATTTTCAGTTGTAAAATGAGCTTGAATTGCTTTGCTGAATTCTTGAATGTCTTTCATATATATTTTTCGATTCTGTTCCGTGAAAAAATCAACAATCATATTAATTAGAAGATTGCGGTTCGTTTTATCCAATGAACCATTATTTTCATAAAATTCATTTATTCACCAACAGGTGTTCTCAAGAGTTCCACTAAAATTTGACTACACATTAATTCTTCACTGATAGCGGAATCTGATGGAGAGGTTGCCGCAGAAGAACAATTTCCAACCCAATTTCAGCAGTCACTATCGACCGATAATGTATCTGCCTAAAATGTACATATGAATGCTCATATTAAGAACTCATTTATGTATATAAAAATTATTAGAATTATTTACTGTTTCAATCCTCCATTTTTTTAATTGGAATTTGAATAAAGCTATTGTTCCTAGCTGTGTAACTGGGAATAATTCATTAGCATCCGAGTCCGTTCTAACTCTTAAACTCTCCACATTCATTCCGCAAGCTAAAATAAAGAATCATAATTTTCTTCCTAAACTAGGTTGACTGCAGTCTCATGCAATGCGATAAAATGTAAATATAATAAATAAAGTAGCCAAATATCCCAGATCAAGTGGAGCAATTATGCGTATATAACAAATTTTAAGCAGATTTCCTTATATTTGCACAAAGAAACACAGGTTCCTGTTCTAAACAAATCAAACTTTAATAATAAGTACAGAAATCGAACATTTAAATTCTGTATTATTGGAAATAAGACACAGTCAAAACCTCAACAAATAAATTTAATAAAAATGGAAAATTCGAATAAATTGGTTTGTAAAATTCGGCCAGTACATATATAAAAAACTTCTCTTTACTTACATTTCAACCTGTTGTAGATATTGATATCGAATCCAAAGTTTGTACACACAACTTCTTTCAACTCGTCCTGATCGTTGTTTACCCGCAATTCGTACGATTCACTGCAGCTTTGTACTTCTGAACCACACACAAATTCAATTTTACTGCTTTCGGATAATAACTTCTCCAAATCACTAATAATAACACAATTACTTTCCATTTTCTTGTTTTGTTATTCACTAAATTTTGCAAAACTTCTTCAAAGCACAACTGACTGCAGTGCACTGCAGAAACAATACGTACCGGACCACAGCCAGCAGAATGTAGCAACATTCTTGATCTTGCTTGTTTTACTTTAAATGCTGCCAGGTTAAATTTATGTGATATCACATTATTTAGGTTCAATCTTATTGTTTTTAGCAGATACCCCATAAATTTAATGTGACTTCAAATTAATTTTATAACAGACCTTTTAATTTTATTAGACACCATATTAATTTAATGTGTTATTTCAATAGTTTACAGTTATTAATTTCTATTGGGACTCACTATTATTTTAAATTGTAACAACATATAAAATTGTTTGTATGTATGTGTATATTCTTAATAATATATCATATTAAAATAAAAGGTTGCCTTATTGATAAATAATAGGTTTCGTCCTCATGAAGATACATGGGAAAACATTTTAAAACAATTCTTTTCTAATTGATTATATAGGAATTCCTATTAATTTTCGCCACATTAAAACAATCGTGAAAAAATTATTAAATAACGAAGGCAAATTTTCTGGGTGTACCCAAGTCAAAGATTTTTTTTACATTTTCTTTCACATAGTGCGAATTTTTTTTTCGAGGCTTCGACGCAGAAATTTTGGGATCAACTTTGAATTTAGGTTGCAGATGTTCCCTTATTATAGGGCAAATTATCAGAAACATAAGGCTTATTTTGACAATCGGAATGTTCAAAAACATACCATAGGTTAGTTCTCGCTTCGACCCTTGAGCCAGTTTTGACTGAGGGAAAAGGTGTGGATAAGGCACATTCTACAAAATATTAGTGTAAATTTACTAATAAAATAATAGGAAATTAGTTACCTCGAGTATTATTGTAGTAAATATACACCAGAAAGTAAATGCAAGTTTTTACTCTTTCATAGAGTTTTTTTCTTACTCTACAGACGTAGTACATTAAGCAAGTAAATTTTGAAAACATTTTACTCTACAAATTCTGACAGATTTTCTGTGATGTCACCGATATTTTCGGAATTCTGATAACATAAAGAGCGAACTTTTTCATGGTCATTAGAATTTTTATATTTTCTAAATACATCTATGTATGTGCTCTAAAAGTTATTTTATTACTAAAGACTTTCAAGCAGTTTTTCATTATGGTGGCGAACTACATCATTACATTGTTTAAAACTAAATCGGCTTTATATTTTCAATTAAAATCGCTACACTTGTGTACGGGTGCTGAAAAACACTGGTTCCTTTCAACATTTCTAAAGGAGTTTCTATGCCAGTGAACACAATAATTAATGGAGAGCGATTTTTCACATTTCTCCCAAAACATTTAAAATTGGAGTTAACTTTTTCACGATGAAAATATAAATGTTTGTTGTACATGTATAGACAAAACTCACATTTATTCCTTAGACCAGTAAATATAAGCTTTTCGGCTGAACGAGGACGCTACAATGCAAGCTGAGACAAGTTGAATTTTACTCTTTTCAGAGCAATCACAATGAAGTAAATTTACTGCATTCATTTAGGGAAATTTACCCCAAGTTAGAAGAATTACTACATTTGTTGCAGTAATTTTTTTATTTACATTTAAAACGTGTAGTTATCTATTCAAAATGTAATTAAACTACAGTAAATGCAGTAAAATTTACTTTTAAGATTGTAATATTTATGTTTACATGCATTTTTTAGAGTGTACTTACTATCGCAGCATACTAAGATTTAGTTACAGCTATAGCATAAGTTTGGTTTTGGCATCAGCTGTTTATTTTAGCAAACAAAATAGAGCGCATAGTTTACATTTAAGCCCTGATCACACTGGAAGCGGCCGCGATATGTTTTCACACCGGGAGCGTCGGATTTTTTCCAAATGTAGTCTAGTTCCGATGAAGTATTTCTGTAGTTGAAAAAAAAAACAGAGAAAAGTGATGAGGTTCGATTAGAATACTTTAGAATGCCAAAAGCGTCATTTAACGAATTGCATGGACTTATTACGAATGAATAAGAAATCTTGCCGCCAGTACGGCCACTTAAGTACCTTTTAGTTCAGCCTTTAACTGTAGATGCTTCAAAGATAATTTTTTTATATTTTTTTGTAAAACTATAATTTTTCTTTTTGGTCGTTTTCATTAGCAACGGACTTTTAGCTGAAAAGAAAAATTGGAAAGGACATTTGAAAGTTTTAATTTTGGTCGGTACATCGTTATGTGAATGCACTTTGTAGCAGTGAACAGGAACATTACTATGTCGGATATAAAGACAACAAAAAGTGAAGTGCAAATAAACGTTGAGCTAATTTGTATACCCTAGATGATGAAACAGTGGCGGATCCAGGATTCTTGTGAGGGGGGGGGGGGGCGCATCATGGATTAAAAATTCTATATGCTGAAAACTCAACGTTCTTTGCCACTCCCGAAAGTCAAAGGAGATGTTAGATTAAATAAATAAAATAAAAGCCCAAAAGTATGCAAAATAAAATGAACTTTTCGCTCAAGTATAAAATTAGGCATCGCACAAACTCAGTTGAATTCAAAAGCGTTTCACTTCTTATGTTCTATATACATGATTCTTCTTGTCTTTCTTATAGAAACGATGAAAAGCTTTAGTAGCGATATAATTTAATTACGCTATATGCTGCCGACACCGAAATTCAGTTGCATACTTAACATTGATTATTTATAAATAGATGTACCCAAAATCATTGACGTCTTAGAAAGGAGATGTCGCTACGTGTCTTTCGTTTGTTATTTCGAGCTTTAAGACTTCTAATAAAAGAATTATTAATGAGTGGGAAGGCGTTTTGATTTAGTTTTGAAACATTTTTATATTATATGCTGGAAAAATTGTATTTCTACCATTAAATAAAAGTTTCAATCACAATTTTGGCAAGTAGCGACATCTCGTTTGTATGCACATCTATATATAAATAATCAATGCCCTTTTCGCTTCTTGCATTTCTTACGCCTGTTGGTAGTCTACTCCACGTATGTTTAAGTAATCAAGCAGGTAATGATCAATGGATTCAACTAAATTGAAATTCTAAAAGAACATTAACCTCAAATGTATACAATACAGTAAAGAGCAAGGAGAGAACATGGGTTATGTTCTTATAAGAGTAAGGTTATCCGCTATAAACTAATTTTCTTAGTCATAATTCGAAAATAAAATTTTGTCAGTGGAGCTGGTAGTTGGAGTAAATCGTGTTTACTTGTTATGCCAGCCAGACTGGTAGTTCGAGCGCCAAGGGTTAAAACTGATTACGACATACATTAACGCGTGCACGATGAATTGTTTGGTCAGTGACGCAATCGTTAAACGTTGCGATAAATGTATGTCAAACTTTCTTTGTTATTGATTCCTTTAGTTTTTTTTCTTTATTGTTTATTTTTTGGTTGACACGGTTTTAAGTATACTTGCTGTGGAATGAAATTGTGCTTGCTTATAATGTAGCGCACAGCGTAAATTTGTCATTAATACAGGGTGTCCCGTAAGTGGTATCCGAAGACTACGGATAGGTCATGCTTAGACGAGTAAAAAATTATATTTGTGGAGGGAGCGGGGGGGGGGGATCCCAACGGTTTCCGTGATAACCGGACTTATAGATATTTGGGTATGGTTTTCTGGATCACCCTGTACCTTCGGAATGCTATACGTACTCTATGATGATGATTTAAACTTTGTTAGATAGATAATCGTTGGACCTTTCCAATGGTCAATAAATTTTTCCCTTCTCGTCTCCGTCTTGAAGTTATGGCTCAACAAAGTTAAAATTACGGAATTTTTACTGGTTTTTATTTATTTAACTACTATTTTTATAAATAAAAGCGTCATCAATACCAAATTTTTCATATTGAATTTAAGAAGCCCAAAATCTTAGCTTTAAAATGATTTATCACACTCTGTACCGAAAATGTAATCCTTTCTGCGTTTTTTGAAGTTTTTCTTAAGCATATCCAGCGAAAATGCTTGCAATTGAGACTGTAGGGTAAATGCGGGAATTTTTACCTCGAAAGTTTGTTGTAGGATTGATTTTAATTCAGGTCAACTTGATATTTGATATCGTATGCCTCGGTTGATAATTTGCTCCTTATTAAACTAAGGAAGGAGTCCCTTTAATTTGCCGACATTACTGTTGAGTATATGTCATCCAAATAAATTTGTGAAGATCTTTCGGATTTTCACTGAAATTGGAAATTACTGAACTTGCATCTGATAGGGAAAAATGCAATTGGTCTCCGAAAGAGACATTATCGTGATGAAATTTTTCATATTATTCGATTATTTTGGAATCTTGAGTCCAGCTGTTCCTGAAATGGTATTATAGTGTTTGTATACGATGTTTCTACATTAGCGTAAATATAATTTATAAACTAGTCATTGGCTATGTCATTGGGGCCAGTACACGAAATAATTTGAGTATGGGTTGTTTCAAAGTCATCCCAATATTTATATAATAAATAATTCCATATATCGATCTTTGTCTATCTTCTTGCAGTCTAAAAAGTATGGTATTTGATTGCTCCTGGTCTGTATACTGTTTTGATTATCAGTTGAAGTGATTTTTTATCAAATTCTTAGTGGTGGAAAGTAAAAGGGGTTATGTGTACTCTCTGTATAGTTGATATGGAGTTTGACGTATCAGACAGTGTTGCTTTGATAAGGGCAAACCATATCTTCTGTTTTGTTATACAACACGACGGCTTGAAATAATCATGAGTTTCGTCGAAGACACCATGATTTTGAATCAGGGGTTCGGTTTCTTCAAATGAACCCCAGATGTCAGATGTTTTCCAAATTGAAGTAGATGTTCTACTTCGTTTGTTTTCTTTATGATAATCAGCTAGATGTTATGGTCTTAGCATATCGCACGCAACAATATGCTACGCTGATGCTAGTTGCGTCGTGTAAGCGCGGACTGCTGCTGTATGGACGGAGCGTCTATACTCACCGAACGTGACAAAAATTGACATCCGCGCTGCCAGAGAGGACAAGTTCGATGACAGGAAGAAGACGGCTGTCAAGTGTGATTGTTGAAAAAGAAAGACGTGTGGTAGCGAGCTAGAAGAGGGTGTAAAAAAAATCTAGAAAAATTAAAAAGTATCTGTTAAATCTGGGCAAAGAGAATAAAATAAAATCTTATCAAGAAGTATTCTAAGTGAGGTGCGATGCGAAATAAAGGTTATTTCGAAGAAAAATCGAGAATTAATCGTTGCACCTGCTAGAATTGTGGAAAACAGGCACAAACAGCATTATACGATAAAGTAGAGGACAAGAAGGCAGAGATGTCGAGCGTCAACTTATCTAAAAGACTGCATTCTTTAGGAAAAATCGAAAAATTTGTGAAAGTCATCGTTTGCAAGGATTATTGCCCAGGAAATTTGCTAGGCTAGTTACGGAGTATAATTGACTGCAACAACAGTCCCCTGAGACGTATTGGTGTGGGTGGATAGCTGGCCAAGATGTGATAACTTAGTTGAGTAGTTTTGTAAATATCCACAAAATTTAGGAATTTTTCAATTTAAATGTCCTTTGATAAGATTTTTCCAAATTCGCGGAAGTACTTGACCAAGTTTGAATATTTAGTAGGCTAGTTGTATAAGAATATTAACCAAAAAGATAAATTTAAAAAAAAGTAGGATATAATTTACTAGCTTTTACTTTTAAAATTCTAATTTGCTGGATCAATCTGAATTAATTATAAATTACAGTGAAGTAATATGGAAATAATAGTTTCCGAGTGGTAGTGTAGGGAGTTTGCTCAGATGATCCATTAGAATAGTTTTGTTGAAAAGTTAAGTAGGAATAATAATAAAGAGAATTTGCTAGAATGAACGACATCTAAAAATAATTTTGCAAAAGGAAAGGAAACATTGAGATTCACGATAGTCTACTAAGATTTTCATTTCACTAAAGTAACCATTGAAAATCATTTGCACACGAAAAGTTTGTCTGCTGAGATAATAGATAGTAACAGTAAATTTTGCGATATCGGGGTGCGCATTGAGAGTTTGCTTGAGAGTTCTCCGTTTGTTTTTTTTTTGCTGTCACAACTAATTCGCTGAGATATCCACAGTGGTCTCAACCGGCCACCCTCATATTTCTATATATATACATAATGTGTTACATATTCAAACTGCAACATAGCGGAACATTTCTGGAGGCGCCTCTGTGATGGACCCCATCCCAATAATGTAAGTGACTGCTTAATTATCCCTTTTATTTTATAGATTTATTATATATTATATACATTTCAATTCCTGCTTGTGAATCCGCAAATGCGCAGAGTTTTGTTGCATTCCCGCGCGAAGTAAAGATAACTCATCGGGTCGAAATCGGATTTTCATTTGAATTCACGAGCTCATAAGCAACTCATTCTAAGCACGGTAAGGAATAATAAATGAATTGAAAATTTTTAGAGTCATACATATTTGACCATTAAAAGATCATTTACGCAGTACAAATAATTTTGCAATGACCAGTACATAGAACGTAAATACCCCACGCAAGGAACTACGGAAATAAAAAAACAGGAAGTTCAAACTTTTAGTACTGATGGAAATGATTCTCAATAAATCCGTATATAATATATAAATTTAAAGTCGCGAGAAATAAGGAGCTCCAATAGAAATAAGAGTTAACGAAGTTTATTGTTAGCTAACAGTATGTAGGTTATAGAATTTCTGTCATTGTATACTTTGTAACCTTGTGGATTTGAATAATGCTTATATCGTTATAATGGTTTGAGTCTTATTAATCTTCCTTCACCATCCTGGAGCCCTCTCATATGAAGGTCGTCTAGGCTCGCCTAGTCTCTCTCTCTTTACAGGTCAATTAGGGACTCTGATTAATTATGCCCCTCAGAGTCAGATGGGGCAGGCAAGGAAGGCAGAGCATCTGCGCCTTCAACTGCGCATATAGGTAAGTGACGTAAGGGTCCTTTCAGGACCGAATGTGTGCCGGCTTTTGTTGGATAGGCACGACGATTTTTTTTTATTATAGCTGACGGCAGCGGGAGGTTTTCGTGGAACCTCCTCACACTCTCTGCCAATGATCCGAGGCGAGCTAGCTTGCCGCCCTGCAGTCAACGCTGTCCGTCGAGTGATCTGTCAGCTCATGCTGGTAGTCGGGACTTCACGTCCAAGCCCATCACTCACTATAGCTCCATAACATAGATTTTTCCTAATTTCGTTATTTTTGTCCATTTATCACGAGCAAAGCTCATCGAAAGATTTGGATTTCATCTGTCATGTTTTTTATCGTTATATATATTTTAATAATATCTAAGTACCTATGTATGAAAAAATAATCCTCTGTTTATTTAAAAATTTTATCACTCCTTGCGATCATTATCTTCACTGGTCGACAGACCCACAAGTTTCTTTCGCAAGTGATGGATTATTGATATTTTCCGAAGTCCCCTGACCAGCAGGCTCACAAGGTCTTACCGCAGAGGACGCTTCGTAGAAGAGCGTATTGTATGCGTAGGAAATCAAAAAGCTAACCGCACCCAATAAATAAATCACTGATAATAAAAAAAAAATTGATAGACAAAGTGTTACGACTGCCTTAATTTTTATTCCTGTTTATCATCAGAAGAAGGAAAAAACATGTTTACGTTGGGGTCCTGGCCGACGTCTTCTTGGCAATTTAAAGTTGGATCGGGGTCGAGCTGCTTTTATTATGGTTATTGGGAAGTCAGCAACCTGCCCAATCATTTGGTCGTCTTGGTGAGGCAGGGGTTAAATCTCGCTAAATTCCGTCGCTGTTGTTTTTATTTATTTGTTTATTATAATTTTCCTTTTTTTACTGGTTTATTGCAACCAATCTTTTTTAATTTCCACTGATTAATTATTGAAGTTAGTTTATTTTTAATTTTTTTTTTGCACAAATTGAATTCTGTTTTAGACACTGAATTTTAAAAAAAATATACGAGTGTCACCAAAATGTTATTGTGTTATTTGTTGTTTGTTATTTTTTATTAATTAATTTAGTTTAAAATTGAAACAATGATTTATTTAAAAAAAATCGCTGTCATCAAAAAAGTTATATGGTCAATCTCTCGTGCTTCCTGGTACTCCAAGGAAGAATCCATCGGAGGGGAAATTAGGACACTCAAAATAAATGTAAAAAAAGTATTTCACTATTAAAGAAGATGTTAGAACTTGTATATCGCGATATTGCAATTTATAAAAATTATAATTGAAAAATATAAAAATATATATATAAAAATAAATATTTTGATTTCGCGAGGCGATTTAAAAAATACTACATTTTGAGAGGCTACTGCTCGACGACTGAAATAACGACTCCCAGATGAGATCCGAATTATTGCCCCCAGGTACCCATAAATGCGAAAAGTTTTGTTGCAGTACAATTGCATCAGAAAGCTGAAATCTTATATGCCTGTTATTGCCGTCTTAAAATGTTAATTTAAGACGGCAAGAATAATTGTATGTAAGTACACGATATTAAATTGTATGAATTAAAGAAATGTATGTATGTACTGTGTACATGCTAAGAGGAAGAAGACATTGTATGTAGGCATACCGTGTGAGTGGAATGTGATAACAAAATGCAATTTATACTTAATTGCGTTTTATTATAATATGGAAATGAATTTGAATGAAGTTTTTAAATAGAATTAAATTTTTGTTTTCATGGCCAAATTATGATACTTCAATGTATTGTATTGAAGGAGCCTTCGATAATACCTCTTTCTATGCAATTAAATCAGCTGCCGAGGATAAAGGCTTTGAGCCCTCCACGGTAAACTGGATAGACTCCATGCTTAGAAGCAGGAGGATAACCACATCTCTAGAGAACTGCTCAGTCACGATCACCGCAGCAAAAGGCTGCCCACAAGGAGGAGTTCTCTCTCCACTTTTATGGTCGATCGTGATTGATGATCTGCTAGAGAAGTTGACCAGTTCGGGTTTTAATGTTCAAGGCTACGCGGATGACCTAGTAGTTACAATACGAGGCAAGCAAGATCAAGTCATATCCGACCTCATGCAAATAACCCTCTCCAAAGTCCGCACGTGGTGTCTAAACAAAGGCCTTAGCATAAACACCAACAAAACGGTTATCGTTCCGTTCACAAGAAAATCGAAGCTTTCACTAACGGCTCCTCTTCTTGATAATACGGAATTGATATTTTCAGACGAAGTCAAATATCTGGGGATAACCCTAGATTAGAAACTTACCTCGAATTCGTATCTGTCCAAAGTGACGGATAGAGCGATGCGATCTCCCTACACGTGTCGTCGCTTCATTGGCAGAACATGGTGTCTGAAGCCAAAAATGATGTACTGGACGTACACCACGGTTGTTAGACCCATGGTCACCTATGCGGCCCTCGCATGATGGCCAAAAACTAATCAAAAGACGGCTGAGGCTCTGCTTCAAAAAACCCAGCGGCTTGCCTGTCTAGGAATAACTGGTGCAATGAGAACCTGTCCTACAGCAGCCATGGAAGCCTTATTAAACCTTGCACCCCTGCATATGCAGGTGAAAAAGGAAGCGATCTCCAGTGCTATTAGAGTACAAACGGAGAAACAGTTAAAGCCAGGCGATCTGATTGGTCATTTAAGTATCTTAAAACAGATATGCTTCGAGCAAGTGACGACAATATCTGATATAATCACACCCAGAGTGGATTTTGTAAGACCATTCCAAGTGGTTCTTGGAGACCGACAACAATGGCGCTCCACTAAACCGTCCTTCCAACAAGGATCGATGGTGTGGTATACAGACGGCTCAAAAACAAACAGTGGGGTCGGATTGGGGGTATACGGCCCCAAATGCCATATATGAAAGGCTCTAGGCTCTACCCCTACCGTATTCCAAGCCGAGTTATTGGCCATAGAAGAATGTGCCAATACCTGCATTAAAAGAGCCATAAATGGCTCAACCATTAATATCCTCTCGGACAGTCAAGCTGCCCTCAAGGCCTTAAAGTCCTACACTGTTAAGTCAGGGATAGTCTGGGAATGTCTACAAACCCTAAAAAATCTATCAAGGAGAAACAAAGTTATCCTCATGTGGGTACCTGGACATGAGGGCCACAAAGGCAATGAAATTGTGGATGGCCTAGCCAAAAGAGGAGCGGAAACTCAGTTTGTCGGACCAGAGCCATTTTCTGGCACTTCAAAGTGTTACCTCAGAGCTACCCTAAATAACTGGGAGAATAAACAAAAATCCCTGTATTGGGAAAGGCTACAAGTACTTCGTCAGGCAAAAAAGTTTATCGACTACTCTGGTGGAAAAACAAAAGAACTCCTACTCCTTAGAAGAACAGAGCTCAAAATGATCACTGAGCTCTTCTCAGGCCATTGCCCCTTGAGGTATCACCTAAACAAGCTGGGTTTGGCTGAGACTTCATCCTGCCGCTTCCGTCGGGATGCTCACGAAACCTCGGAGCACTTGCTCTGCAACTGCGAAGCATTGGCCAGGCAGAGATTACTCCACCTTGAACATGCTTTTCCTCCACCAAGTTACGTATGGAACCTTAACCCCAGAATGGTTCTAGACTTTATTAACAGTCTAAGCCTATAAATGGAGCAAATTCAACGGGGACTCACAATAGATCTTTCAGGTCGCAGTGATTGCGAGGCTAACGCCTATACACCCCTTCACAAATCTAATCTAATCTAATTGTATTGAACAATATATTGATGTATTGACCTTATGGTTGTGATTCGGGGCATACGGCACTTAGGTCACAACATTCTTTCATGAATGAAGTCGACTATAATTTTGCTGTAATTGTAGTATGTTGTTAATTTCTGTGTACTGAACTTAAGTCAAGGTAGACACATTTGTGGAAGGGTAAAATTTTCACTATACGACTTTGAAAATTGAAAAACCTCTCACGAACTGATTTCAATGCAGAAAATATGTTTATTTATATTAAATATAAATAAAAATTTAATACTTGATCTTATAACTACATTATACTGAGGTAAGTACCAAATTTCAATATCTCAGAAATCATAAAATGTGAAATAACTTCTATAGCCTATGACATTCAGATGATAGCTAGTGATGCTCCCTATCGCTGCTATTCCCTTGTCCTGCTGAAAACGGGAGACCCTGTATAGTACTTTCTTAATAGCCAAATCGATAGATATGTTTGTGATCCTACTAGGCCATCCCTGTTCCTGTGTGGGAAAAATAAAACTTCACACAAAGCATCGTGAAGCAATTTTAAATACTTATCTGACTCCATCCGATGTAAACAACAATCGCGCCTCTACTTAACATGCCTACGATGAACGGTGTATACATATATGCCATTGGAAGAGAAAACCAATATTAATTAATACTTATCATTATGTAATAGTATTACGTTTACAAATATTTGTTGAATTAGGATAATTTTTGTTATGATAGCATACTTGCAATGAGTGATTGGCTTGGACGTGAAGTCCCAACTGCCAGCACGACCTGACAGATCACTCGGTGGACAGCGATATAATGCAGGGCGGCACGCTAGTTCGCCTCGACTATTGGCGGAGAGTGTGGGGGTTCCACGAAACCTGGCGCTGTCACCTGCCATATACAAAAAAATTTCAATGTCCCTATGATGACCTGTATAATGAGAGCGGAGGAGTGAACCTATTCAACCATGTCAGAAGGGTCTCCAGGAGAGTGAGGGGAAAATACCAAAATTTTAAATATCCATGCCTATTTATTTCAATAAGACTAGCTAGGCAAAAGGTTACGCTTATCAACAATATGTACATGATTTTCGAGCTTACATTCACCTCCGTAGCATCTTAATGATCTCAAAAATCTACCTGGTCTACCTTAACAATTTATCGTATTAGGAAAGCATAGTTGGTTGACCTTGGCCCTATACTTTCATTGGATACTATCTAAGAAAATGTATGTACTATCTAAGAAAATAAAACTATTAGTTTATCATACAGAAGTATTTCAAAAGAACAAAACTTAATTGCAGTATGGTACTTTACTATAGCAAAAATTAGGCATAAATTCGTTATTCTAAGGTAATATTTCAAAAATAAAAGCCTAATTGCGTTATGGTACGTTATCATTTCAAAGGATACGCGCAATTAAGTTATTCTAAGATAATAATAAAAAAAAAACAAAGCTTGACTGTATTATTGTACAGTAAAAAACATATCAGATCCACATCAGGAGATATAAGAGGTAAATCCCAATCAGGATTGTCGATAAATTACTTAAATAAAAGAGTCCCTCCACGAAGGCCTTCTGGAGCAGCTGTGTTCCTGGAAAAATTAAAATCGAAAGGAGAAAAAAACAAACGACATCACTATAAAATTGGCCGGGATTTCCTGTACAATGCTGAATCACAATTAGTTGAACTTCTTGGATCAGAACTATACTAATACCACTATGCCTCAGGATTCGTTCAATATGCGCGCCTGCTAGTACAGTTGTATAATGTTCACTTTTACTTACATATCCTTGGGGACTGAATTATCGAATGGATATTTATATTTTCGGTGTTTAAATTAGTCCCTTGTTAGCGGGAATCTATCAAATTGTTACGCAAGACACACTGTTACTTCTACCAAGGATTTCCTCCTTAAATTGCCGTGTATAGAAAAGTAGATCTTTTTCTCAACTGTCAATTCGACCCCAAAAGTGGGTGTATGATACCATCTAGTTCAGATCTACGGTTAAATTATCGAAATAGGAACATGTAATACAATTTTGTTGAAATAGGTGTTAGCCTCACATATTGATACTTAGTACAGCTCAGATCTAAAGTTTTCCTTGGCTAGCTAAAAGCGTAAGATACATTCTAAGTTTTCATTAATTAAGCCTTAGCCGAAAAACAAAGTTACAATAATAATTATTCTGAGGTTTTTACAGTAAAATAAAAAGCGTGCATTAACTATTCTAATATTGTTGTTTTCTCATATGTGCTTTATCCGCAAGACACTAGCAAGATGATATAAATTTTCTGTGGTTTTAATAAAATAAAACTCCTGACATGTTTGGATAGCACTGCCGATATTCGACAAGTTGTTACTAAAGTCTTAGCAGAAGACAAATGTGCAATGTCCGTTGTTCTTCTTCAATTTTCTCTGACTGTTCAATTTTGATACGAATATGACTTTGCCAGCTATATTATTTTAAGTCACTTTAGAATTGCAAGCGACTCCTTGTTAATTTTGCCTCTTTTGCCAAAACCGTCGCTTCCACGGGAATAGGCGGACACCAGCCTGATAAAACACGTGAACTTGTGGTACTTGCGAGCCAGTTGCTTTTTTCCGGGTATCTGTTTTGGTTATAATGTGTGCCAACCAAATTCCTGTTTATGTGAGGTCACCACTTTTGGATAGAGGTTATCATCAATTTCCTTGAGGCCGTTTCACCTCGATTCCGTGATTATTTAAATATTCATTTCTCCTTCTTAATTTTTCTGTTGCTCCTCGCTTATTTCGCTATCAGACGCTCTATTCTCGGTTGATTCTTATAACTTTACCACTATCTTTGTATCTTTAATCTATTGAATTTCTTAAACTTTTCTACAGATCTCTTTTATTCCGTTCCAATCAAAAAAACTTTTTTTATGTCCAACCTCTTTTTCGTTTGTCTAGCTCAAAGCAAACTGTTCTTCTTCTCTTCTTGTCAGTTATTTTTCAGGACTTCACCCCAAATGGATTAGAATACCTAGCTGTCCAAACGTGGCAGTACCGTCGCCGTGTGGGATCGCCCTAGGGATGAAGTCACATGATGCAGCATGCTGCCTCGTGTATCTTCGACCATAACATTTTCTACACTTAAATCTTGTTAAACATTGATATTTTAATGCATATACTGAATAGTAGGGTTAATTTAGAATTAGGTAAACATACATACATGTAAGTTAGTATAATTAATATAGGAAACATTGAAATACACGTAACACTAGACATTACATCACACAACTTAATTCTTAAATTTTTTTTTATATTAAATCATAATTTAATAAGGAAAATTTTCTTCCGGACAGGATGATGTTGTATCCCAATGATCACAATTTATATCAAAGAGGAGAATTCTGCCTCAAGTGAAGCCTGAAACACAATTGGAGCTGTTCAGCCAGCTTTGTTCTAAAAAAAGCCGAATTGAACACAACTGGCGTTTTGGACATTTTCAACTTTAATTTGTTAATGGTGAGAACTTTTATTAAGAAACGACACTAATGCATTCGATTTTCGAAAAGTACAATAAATGTATGTCTTTTTGCATAGTTTTCGTGATGTAGGTACCAATTATATGAAAAAAATAATACTGAGTTTGTTTTTTATGTCCCACAGGAACATGCTTATCTTTCACCGACTCTATAAGTTTTCTTCCATTTTAATATTTTTGGTAGCTGTTTACTTCTCAATTGTCTCCAAAAAATATGTCAACAGAAGCAATTCACATCTAATATTTAACATTCGCACAGTTGGCAACATTATAAATTCGCTCAAGTTGGCAGCTATTGGACTTGAAATTTGTAAATTGATCAAATCTCAAGCTAGCTTGAAGCTGGCAAAAAAGCTAAAGCTCCAATTGTCTTTTCTACAATGATTTACATTGTCAACCAATCTCAAGCTGGCTGAAAAGCTCCAAAAGTGTTGCAGGACTGAAGGATGAAAGAGATACTGATACCTTTCAAAAAACGAAGAGCTTAAAGTAATTTCCCTATTCTAAAATGTCTGTAAAAATCAAATCCAATATTCTATAAAATTAACGTTCATGAAGAAGGAGAAATAGCATATGCAATTAAGTCGAAGAGCAACTCTGGTTCGTGACGGTCATAAGGTCTCGCAATCCGAAATTAACATAGAAATCTTAAAATAAGTTATTGTGATTAATTAAAGAAGTGTTTATAACCGAGAAATTTTGAATTTAATAAATTAAGAAAAGTTAACTCAGTGCGTATTTATTTCTTTATGATCCCTTTAAAACTATATATATATATAATATATATATTTTTAAATAAGTTTAACAACTCTGGCTACAGATGACTGTTAAAAATGCATTCAGCTAAATGCCGTATTTTAAACTAATTCTTCGGTTGATAAACTAAACCGAATGATTAATCGAAGAATATATAAATTCAGTTATGAGGCTTTATTTTAAAAAGTTCAGGAAGATGTATTAAAATTATGCTTTACGTGCCAAAAATATTTATTATTACCGAAAATATTGGCAAATAGTGGCAATATATACTTGGTCACAAAATGATTACAATTGAAGCTCTAGCCATATCAGCGCTATTCTATGTACCATTTATTGCATTATTTTAATGTTTAGAAATTTTTCAACTCAAATTCTCCCATACATCTAAACTCAAATTTAACTGAAGAATTTAGACATACGGTGCAATCCCCAAAAATGTATTTTAAAAGCTCGTAACATCGTGTCCACTAAACATGCTCATAACAGCTAGTAACCACACAGTTGATCATGATAGTGATTTTATTCAGAACAAGTTTAAGTGTTTGGTTAAAGGTTTGCATTTGTTTTACTTAATATTTACTAGAATGAATTGCAATTTATTTGACGGGATTGAAAACGTAATTCCTCTTGAAATTAGAGCGGATGGGAACTTCTAAACGACAGATACAAACTTAGACATATAAATAGTTCATCGGATAATTTTGTGAGAATAAAATTCTTCTCACATTTTTATAATTTTTTTTTTAATCAGCCTAACAAAAATCTTGGACGTAACTGCGCCTTCAGTTTTTTACAGAAAATGACTTAATGTGGGCAAGACTAGTTTTTGGATTCTAACCCGTCAGAACATAATCCAATTCTAAAATCGAAGAAACGTAATTATGTCTGGTTTTTGAATAGATAATAATTGTAATTTGCCTACGTTTTCTTGCATATATTACCATCAAAAAAAATATCAGGTTTTTAGTTATCCGAAATCTGCTTTAAAACTTCGCATATAAATTCCTTTTTGGTAGATTTTGGGAAGTAGTCGAATAACGCTCGTGGCTGTTGAGAGTGGTTGAGTTCGGTTGTGCATAAAATCGTTAAATTTTTGTGCGAATCTTGTATTGTATTTAAATATTGTGGCATAGAAATACTAGGAAAAATTACAAAGAATTAAGCTTATTATGCTTTCATTACTGCGGAAACATTATTTCAATAAATTGGTTGCTGCAAATCTATATTGCCAGCATCAAAAGGCAATTAGGCAAGTAGAATATTACGTTAATTTTATTTGAATTTAAAGTCTTAAGAACTGCAGGACTCTGCATTGTTTTATTTTCTTATTTCTAAAAGTTCTTAGTTACTAATCACGCACGCACTTTGTTATGGAACGGATTTGCATTGTTGTCCAGAATAATTTAGGAAAAAGCTCACGCAAATGTCCTTTTCGTGGCAATGCAATGTGTTGAAAGAACCGCTGTAAATTCATAGGTGCAAAAATATCACCATTGCAATGAAAAACTACGTCTTCATATATCAGTTATTAGGCTAGACCACAATTACCGTATTCGTAAGTAAATTTACTTAAAGTCTTAACTACAATATACGCATTACGTAAAGCGAAAGCGCACTTTAAATTTAACAAACGTTCACAAATTAACTGCAACTCGGCGGAGGGGAACTTTCGTTAAGTTTAAATGCCAAATTGTAGTCAGCAGAGGTGCGATAAGAGTCGCTCATTCCGTAAGAAAGCGATGTGTCAAACAATTAAATTAATACTAAATGATTAAAAGTGCAAAAAAATGGAATAAAAATCGTACTGCGAATTAATAGAAAGCACAAATCTTCAATTAAATCAATTTCCATTTGTTAGTTTTTTCACTTTTACACTTTTTAAAATTGAAAACATTAAATATCAAGATAATAACCCTTACGGAATGCGACATATATTTAGGATAAAAACATCAATTTTTCGTAAGTAAACCTTAGTCTCGTTAAAATCTTAAGGCTGAACCACAATAGAAGTGAATAACTTTACGAAATTAAACGAGACTGAGGTTTACTTACAAAAAATTGATACTTTTAGCCTAAATATATATCTCATTCCGTAAGGATTATTATCTTGATATTTAATGTTTTCAATTTTAAAAAGTGGTAAAAGTGAAAAAATTAATAAATGAAAGTTGATGTAATTGAAGATTTGTGCTTTCTATTAATTCGCAGTGCCCGAATGACATTTTCTGTGTTCAATTTTAAAAAGTGGTAAAAGTGAAAAAACTAACAAATGGAAATTGATTTAATTGAAGATTTGTGCTTTCTATTAATTCGCAGTACGATTTTTATTCCATTTTTTTGCACTTTTAATCATTTAGTATTAATTTAATTGTTTGACACATCGCTTTCTTACGGAATGAGCGACTCTTACCGCACCTCTGCTGACTACAATTTGGCATTTAAACTTAACGAAAGTTCCCCTCACACGAGTTAAAGCTAATTTGTGTACGCCTGTTAAATTGAAGGGCGCATTCGCTTTACGTAAGTAAATCTACTTACGTATATTTCTATTGTGGTTCCGCCTTAACATTTCTTTCCGACAATACATATAAGCTGTAAAACAGTTCAGTACGTTTACATGAATAAGGTACCTGCGGGAAATAAGGTCACCTAATTTGAAAATGCAATAAATGAAGTATTTGGTGATATAGAACTACAAAAACAAGTTTTCCGTTTGTTCATTTATTTTGCACAACTAAAAAAATAGAAAAACTATAACAGAAGTGCGTATTTGAAAAAATAATTCAGTTTTATAAAACCTTTTCCAAGAGCCTTATTAAACCACAGTATAATAAGGCCCAAAGCAAAAATTTACTTTTTCAAAATCTTAATCAGAGGAATGCTTCCCTTTAAGCTTGCTAAAACTAAGAAAATCAACAAAATTCGGTTATTTTTAATAATTTCGAATAAAAATAAATATGGGCCTTTTACCCCCCAGGTGGAAGATAATAAGGCCCCAACAGCTTTAGTTATAAATTTCTTAACGTACAACAGAGTAAATCCAAACAGTCTTCCTCTTTGGAACAAAAATAATGTCACAATCATAATCTTCTATAGGAACATTAGTTTCATTGAGAATTTAGGTTAGGTAGGGTAATAAGGACCACGGTCTACTCCAGTGGGCCTTATTACACCTATGACAAGATTTTACAAAATTACATAAACACAGAAATCATAAACGACATTACCTAACGTTCAAACTAAACAAGTTAGTATTTACATGTGGAAATAGCAATTAAACAATGGAACATATGATTTTATCTAGGCGATAATTATAATTCCAAGTAGCCATACTCCTCTCGACGACGTACCGTTCGCTACTGGAAAAATGGCGGCGCCAGCTGCCAGAAGCCCTCTCGACGGCGTTCGTGTCGACTTAAAGCATGTCCGCATAAAGTATGAGGTTGTTGCGATTAATTTTAGTAGGAATTTTTAAATGTGGGCCTTATTACCCTCCGGACTTTTTTTTGCTGCAGGTACCTTACTTCAAGTAGGGATCAAGTTATCAAAATGCGCATTGACTTCAAGTATACTTGAGTTAAGTAAATTACAAACGCACTTCAGTACCTACTTAAAATTTTATATTTTTGCGAATTATGAAAACAGCAAAGAGGAACAAGAAGAAGATTATTATTGATAATTCTGGTTGTGATATTTCGCACTTTTCTCTAAAGATTTATCTTAAAATCCGTGCCTATGTATTGAACCTAATGCAGAGTTGTCAAAGGTAAAATGTCACTTCAAGTACATTTCAAGAAAATTTCAATTCAAGTAATTGGAATTAATTCAACCAAAAACCCTACTTGAGTTTCAAGTGGATTTCAAGTCAACTACTCAAGTATTCATGTAAACGTACTGAATATCTTCTTCTAAAGTGTCACTTGCATAAATTATGAGAATCAAAGTTTAATAAAAACATGATGAGCAAACGTTCTGCACTGCAATCAGGTGGTGCATCCATCATCACATCAAGGAGTGAACGGGTACGGTGCTAAGAATTTCATTAGGCCTGAATTTGCAATTATGACTGATCAGTCGACTACGACTTTTCCAAAATGGTAAATGCATGTAGCAAGATACAATTGCAACTTCGGCTTCGACTGCGACTCCGAATGAAACTAAACTTTGCTCAAAGTGCAAAGTTGGTGTTGGCTGCGACCAACTTTAGTTCAATCACAGAAGTCCGGACTTCTGGTTTGTTTCACCTCAGCGTCGACTTAAAATCAAGTCACAGTCGGCAGATCAGTCGTAATTGTATTTCATGCTTAATTTACGCTTTAGATATTGTGAAACAAATTAGTTTGGTGGGCATTTTTAGAGAACAAATTTGTTTGAAATTTCTTTGTGGTTTATTAATGGAGAGACATGGTGAATTGTGTAGTGTTGTGTTGCGAAACCAAGATCCGTTCAAACGTTTGATAAACAAACTTTTATTGTAAATTACTTCGGTAAAAATGAAAAAGTGGTGGTGCGAAAGCACAAACATTGCCAGTTTATCCTGTTTCGCTTTGGTGTGAAAGATATAAATTGAAGCGAACAAAATGCACACCCTATTACCTACCGTAGCTACCAATTGACAGATCAGGAAAGTCATACTTGTTAATCGTTATACCATGAACCCTAACTAACTGTATTAGACTCATACTTTTAAACATCAAGTTTTCCAGAATGGAATATGCGAATTTATGGAAGAATTTTACGCCAGAAGAAAAATCTTAATATCGATAATGAAATAGAAATAAATGAGTGTTTTGATTGGATTGTACCATAGATGGCACAAGAACTAGATGTCGCATGCAATACCAAAAAAGTATACAAAATTTATATGGCTGGGTGGTCCATTCCGGAATGGACCACAACATTTGAACTCGATGTGTACGTAGAGTGATTCATATTTTTTCGTATCTGAATTGTTGAGGAGGTCGATCAAACGAATACATAACTGCTGTTAAAAAAAACATTTGCTCTCGGCATACTCTAAACCGTGTTGTGGCCCATTACAGAATGCACTACCCATTTCACAATTTGTATACTATGCTCTAGTATGCCATGCGACATCTAGTTCTTGTGCCATCTATGATTGTACCTAATAAAAAGTTATTGTTAAGAACCGATTGAATTTGAATAATATAGACTTACGAAGCATATTGGATATGTTTTGTTTTAAATAAAGAGCCAAAGCCACGCACGCAACAAAATATTTTATAGAATAAGATGAGGACAAGATTAGAAAGCAATGTGTGTCCTGATTTAAAAAATGCACAAATAGGAATCTGAAAAAAATCAAGCAGAAGATAGTCTTTTGAAGAGCTACAAAGTAAATAAGATGTCAAGAGACAACAGATAGAATATACTTTATCTTCCTTGCCATAATTTCATCCCCATCCACTTCTTCCACCTTTTTTTTTCATTATTAAGCCAAGCTCAGGGGATACTAGATATTTATTTTTCCCGCGGACGGGAATCAAACGTACACTTGTTAGAATTGGTCAATGATGGAGAAAGAAGATAGATATGATGTAAAACACAGGTTGAAAGGAAGGGAATTAGGGAGTATGAGGAGAGTGACGGAGGTGCTGATGTATGTCACACTTAAACCTTCGCAGATTGTATGCCGAAGGAAAGACTGAATATGGTAGACTTTCACATTCGCACAGTTCAGGATAAAAAAGCATCACGGAGTTTTACAGTACGGCCGAATGTAATTTTAAGGGTAAAATGATGTGCGCGGTTTGCAGCGCGAATATTGCGTGCAGGAATTATTCTACAAGGGATCAGAATAGATATTTCATCGTAAAATTGACCATGCATATAGCGATAAAGGAGCAACAGGCATCCAACATTGCGGCGGTGCTCAAGCGAGTCGATATGACAAGTTATTGCCAAATCGACAATGAGCTTGAAAGACTTTTTTGGACAATATCCAATGAAGCTAAGGATGTACGACCAGCCCCGGCTCAGATATGGGAATTGTATTCCATTCTAGGTCTGATATGGGACTTGTAGAGGAGCGCTAGATTTGACGGGCTGAAATATTTCTTACACTCTTTTCAGAAATCCAAGACATTTCGACGTTTCTTGGTAATAGAGAAGTTGTTGTCTGTTCAGCTTAACTTACTGGAAATATTAATGCCAAGAATGCATAAAGACAATGTATCGTAAATCAGTGGACAAATTATGATCTTGTTTTAAAGAGATGAGACAGCTTTGGGTTTTAGATGCATTGAATTCGACGCGATTCGCTTTATCCCAAGCGAAGATATTGGCAAGATAGTTATTCAATGATCTAATCTTGCAATCTCGTTTGACAGATATGGCATAAGAAGAGAGTCGGAGAGATAACAGACCCCTGGAGCACACCGGTATTTATAGGATGAGGTTCAGATGTGACGCCATCTAATACAACCCGTATAGTGGACTAGATAAGAAGCTTTCTATCAAAGGCATTTGAAATATCCAGAGCAACGATTTTAGACTCACCAAAATTGTGGAGATTACGGTTCCAACGTTTCGTAAGAAAGTCAGAAAGTCTGAGCGAAATGAGCGACCAATCGGGAAACCGTATTCGCGATCGTTGATGAATTGATTGGTTTCTAGATACTTCATTAATTTTGAGTTAATGATAGATTCAAAATCCCTTGAAAGAATCGAAGTGATTGCAATTGGTCGTAAACTTGAGGGATCGCTTGACAAGATGTTTAGCCAAGGATTTTAGGCATTTTTAACTAACAGGGGCGAGAAACCATCAGGACCTACGGCTATAGAGACCTTGAACACATCTCTCGTACGGATGTGTATCGGCTCTTGTACACAATCACACGGGAGATGTGAAACAGGTATCTGTGAAGTGGGTGGAAGATGAGAATTTGGAGCGAATCTAACAGCCAAAATACTAATTTTATCCACGGAGTCAACAACCACTTCACCGTTATTAAGCAGTGAGGGTATTGAGAAACTGCTGAAGTAAGCCCTTTGGTAAAACAAAAAAGTTTGCAGGTGTTCCGTGCATCTTGTAGACTTGCTTCAATTCTGAACATGGATGGAAATGACAGCTACGAAAAGCAGACTCTTTCGCTTTTATAGCTTGGTTGCACTTATCGTTGTTGAGATCTGCTGCATTATCGTTGTTGAGATCTGCTGCAGTAATACCGAATGTATTCACGCATGTCAAGACTTAAAATATTACTAAGTTCTAATATGATTCATCAACATCCCCCGAAGCAAAACACACCGACGTATCAATTTCTCTAAGATACTGATTGAGACTTTCCCAATCAACATTTATATAGTGCCATAGAAGCATACTTGTAGGTGGTGAGGTAGGGCGGCACACGTTTGAGGTGGTAAATTGAGCCGTGATTAAGCAGTGGTCTGAATTACCAAGAGAAGACCCGACTGAGATGGAATATTCGTCGAGGTCAGATGTTAAAAATAAGTCAAGTAGATTAGCTCTATCTCCAGCAGCATCAGCTGTTGCAAATTAATGGAGGTTCTAGTTCTATCCTCGCAGAAAATCTCAATACAAAACTTTTGTCTATGGAATTGTGTATAGTTTCTTTTATATGTATTATATACAGGGTGTTTTACAAGTGGTGGATAATAATGAAGGAGGCGATCGGTCATGTCGAGAAATGAAAAAAATTGTATGGCAGAGGGGGGTGCATTCTCAACCCTTTCCGAGATAATCGGGGTTAAAGGACTAAGGGTACGTGAAACGTAGGTTTGTACTAAAACAATTATATCTCCTAAACGACAAACAGTAGAAAGATGGTCGGGGTGCTAATTTATAGAGAACCTCCTGCCCTTTGATTCAATGTGTCAGTGCTTCTTCTACAATATGTAGTTTAGAAGAAACGGTCTGCCAAACTTCAAGTTTCAGCTTTTGTACCTCATTTTTTTGTATTTGAAGCAAAAAAACTGAAATAAAAACCTTATAATTTTTTTTTCTGTCTTACTCCAGATCGAAGCTAAGATTGTTTTCTTTAAAACGCACTTTGTTTTCATTTTGTACCTTTCACCGTTTATGAGTTATGACACAAAAATTCTTCCACTACGTGTATAAGAAAATCGGGATTAGTATTATAAAATCATAAAATGCACGCCTCTCATTTTGAATACAAAGTAGAAAGTATGACGAATCGTCATTTTCTACCTGCTGGCATCTCTTTTGGTTGGATATCTGCAAAAATATGTAATAAAGGATGGCTTACCTTACATCCTTTTAAAGAAACAAGCAATTTATTACCTGCAACTCATCTTATAACGGAGTTAATTTCTTATTGTAAGCCTTCCGAGATACGTGTGCATGTTCTGTAGCCCAGTGGTGTAAATTTGTTATCCCAGTTTTTGTAAATTGGGATTCATCGGTCCACAGGTTATTGTCCAAAAACGTGTAGTCGTCAAAATCTATCTCTAAGAGCCAACTGCAAAATTCGGGGCGTAGCGGCTGATCACCTGGTAGTAGCTCCTGCACAGGAGTAACGTGGTAAGGATACATGCCTTCCTTTTTTAGAATTCTCGAAAAGTTGACACAGACATTCCTAAGTGAAAAGCTAAGCGCCTAGTTCCTATAGCAGGATCATTCCTTGCAATTTCTAAGACCCTCTCCTCTGCTTCAACTGTAGTCAAAAATCAAAATTGCTCAAATGGGTGACCATACGAAATTTCATACGGGCATTCATCTAGAGTATCATAAGAATTGGTCTTAGAGCAATTCTAGCTTTTTTACTTGTTTTTTATTATTTTACAGCGCTTTATCAACACTCAAATATTCAACTGAAGCAACAGATTATAAGAATGAACGGCGCGAATTCATGGCTGTCTATCCAGGTATTTTAATTGAAATCTTACTTCCATTGACGGAACGGAATTTTGTTAAAGTTAAAACATGTTTCTTTCAGATTTAGTTAAAAATCTAACAGAATATGCAAGTAAATATCAACCAAAAGAAGCTGTTAAGTTATATGAAAAGGTATTTCAAAATCATTCCAAAGTGCATATATCATAATCAGTTATCTTATATCTCAAACAGGTCTTACAATATAATGTAATAGGAAGGAGTCAATTTACAGGAATATTTACGGTGCTGGCGTTCAAGGAGCTTGCTGATAAAGCCCAGTTGAACTCAGACAATATAAAATTAGCACAGTACTTGGGTTGGTGTGTTAATATGGTAAACATATTCAATTTACACATTTTTGAAAAGATTTATTTATAGTCTTTATCAGAGTTATCTTGAACACAGTTATTAGCTTTTCAGAGTACCCATTTAACAGTTTACATCAAATAGTATATGTAAAACTCAAGATTTCTAGATTTGATACGAAATATTAAAATTAGTGATATAAGAGATTAAAACATTATTTTGGCGCACGGATGTATGTATTCATTTTTAAATGTAACTATGGAGGACGTAAAATTAAATATTATGTCTTCTTACACTATTCATATAGAAAGAACTGTTTATACTCAACTAAGAAAAGTTGTTTTAATTACAACCTAAGCTGTAATGTAACTTCAGTAGTAGCTATAGCGGCAGCAGAAATGTGAAATATTAAAATCAGAAATATTATATTAAAATTAAAGACAGTAATGTAATGAAAATTCAATTTTTTAAACTAAAATCGTCATTATTTCTAGAAACAAAATGCCTACTTTATTGCCGACGATGTAATGGATGGAAGTGTTACACGATGTGGACAGCCTTGCTGGCATATGTTGGAAGAAATTGGATTGACAGCAATTAACGACAGTTCGATGGTATTAAACGGAGCCTTTCATATTTTGAAAGAAAATTTCTCACAGAAAGAATACTATGTAAAACTGTTGGAATTATTCCATGAAGTCATTTTAATTAGCACATTTGGACAATCCATGGATCTACAGGCTTCTAAAGGTGATGTGAGTAGTTTTACAATGGACAGATATAAATCTATAGCTGAAAATAAGACTTCTTATTACGCTCTTTATTTGCCAATAGCATCGGCTATGCATTTATGTGGGTAATTAGCTGCAAATATTAAAAAGTACTTCTGTAAAAGTACATCTTAAAAAAGTTTTACAGATCCTGATGTTTATAAAGAAACAAAAGCCACTCTTCTTGAGCTAGGTCACATCGCTCAAGTACTGAATGATTTCAATGATTGCTTTGGAGATCCTGAAAAAACAGGAAAAATTGGAACTGATATTCAGGAAAATAAATGCACTTGGTTGGCTGTGGTTTGCATGGAAATAGCATCAGAAGCACAAAAGGGGATAATGCGAGAGTGTTACGGAAAATCTGGTAAAACATATATATGGCAAAGCTAAAGTTTACTTAAATAATTTGATATGGACTTTTTTTAAGATCCCGTTAAAATAGCACAGGTGAAGCACTTATACGAGGAACTAGGACTTCCAAGCATATTTACTACGTACAAAGAGGAAGCATACAATAAGATCATAAAACACAGTCAGCAGAATTCCGGAGGTATTTCATCGCGTTTTTATAAGATTTTAGCACCTCTCATCTCCAGAAAAGCTCAGGCAGACCTTATCGGCTCTTCTTACAATTCTGCTTAAAGATATTTTCACCTATTCACTGTACCTTCAGTATGTGCACCGTTCTTCAGACCACAAAGCTCTCTGCATTGATTTTTTGTTCACATACCTATATTTGTCCATATTTAAATATCGTTTATAAAAATTTGTCTGTGATTAAATTGAATTCCAAAAACTAAATTTGTTAGCTGACTGCCATTCCATATTTGTCTGTCGATTTATTACCTTTTGTACATAACGATCGCAGCAGGGGTGGATAAAGAATTCTTGTGAGGGGACAGGGCGTAACTCTGATCTAAAAAAGGTTTAAGCTGAAAACAGATCCAAATGTCAAATGATTATTTAAAAGATACGGATCGAACAGATATTTATTTCACAGTTCAAACACAATCTTATAACAAACTTAAATAACTCATATAAGTGCATGGGTTCTTAGACTTCCTTATCACTCATCACATCTAGTCATAATTCTCCCTTGTACAAATGCAGGGGCCATATAACTAAACATGTACTTGATTAATTTTCAAATTTCATATTCATATTTATTTTTCAAATTTATTATTAATTAATTAAATTTACATATGAGCTTTAGCTCTATTTCATGTAATTACTCCAGGAAGGAAAGTAACAAAAAAGAATATTAAAGTAACTTGTACAAGTGAATGATTTGCTGTGGCAATTATTATATATAAAAAGAACAAATAAAAAAAATGGAAAGAAAGGAAAAGAAAAAAAGAAAATATAAAAAAGGAAAATTATAAGCAATGAAAAAGACATTAAATCGCGCAACAACATGGCTTTGTTAGAGGCTTATGGCAAAAAAAAAATAAGTAAGGCTTATGGAAGCAAAGAAAATAAGTAAATAGTCAGAAAAATAATTGAAAACATTAATTTTGAAATCGATGATAGTTGTGGATTGTTTAATACTAGTAAGCAGGGCGTTCCAAATTCTGACGCCATAAACGAAAAAAGATCATCGCTCTGCCTGCAATTACTGCGAGGAATGACAAGTTGGCAATTTCTCGATGATCTAAGATGCTGAAGTTTACTGGACAAGAAATTAGGTGCAAGGGATCTAATTATCTTAAAGAGCATAATAGTGACATGATAATCTAGGTATTTATCCAAAGCACAATTTAAAATGCTGCGAGCATACATAGACATATGATCAAAACGACTCAAATTGAAGATGTATCCCGCACAGGAGTCTAAATGCCACATTTAATTTCCTTCTACTAATATTGTCAGTCTTGCAATATACTACACTACCATCCAGTATAGCCGAGAGAATTAGAGTGGTAATTAAACGAGCGCTCACATCTTGTGGAGTGTATTTTGCAAAAAAACAAAGCTTGCGAAGTGTACTATACACCTTCCCTATCACTTTATTAGTTTGTAGCTCCCAGGTAAGAGTGCGATTGAAGACAACACCAAGATTATTGACAGACTCTGAGTAAGGTATGATGGCATCACCTAGTCTGATTGGGGGAAGTTGCTTATGTCAAAGCTTCTTAGATAAATCAGGATTGCTTGGGATTTCGATGCATTTAACAAAAGTTTGTTTTCAATAGCCCAGCCAGGCACCCTAGCAAGTTCACAGTTCATCAAATCTACAACATCTTTCATACAAGTAGCAGGAGCAGATAAAGTAAGCTGAACATTATCGGCATACAACTGGGTATTGCCACGGTAGATTACTTCATGTAAATTATTAATTTATAATAAGAAAGGCAACAGTGGGAGAATTGACCCCTGTTGAACACCTGAGAAGGTAGGTCTATACCTGGAAGCATTCACAAACTTTTGAAACCTATCCGTGAGGTAAGAAAAGATTAAATTAACTGCAGAACTACTAAACATGAACCGTGTTTTAAGTTTACTACGTAATACATTAAAATTTACACTGTCAAACGGCTTATATAATCTAATAAAACGAGCAATGATACTAGTCGGGCATCCGTATTTAATCTAATATTATCTACTAGATGTAAAAGCGATGCAACTATATTATGTCCTTTGCGGAAACCGGATTGAAATGCATATAAAAGAGACTGATCAGATGCAAAGGTTGAAATTAGGTCACAAAGCAATTTTTCGGTAACTTTCGAGCAAAAAGGAAGTAGGTATATTAATTGAAAGAAAATCTTCCTTAAGTCGAGGATTAGGCTTTTTATTGATTGGAACCACTTTTTCATATTTGCAAACAGACGGAAATTAGGATGTCATGATACAGGTATTTACTATATTTGTAAAAAGAGGTACTATAAACGGCAAATCGCACGTCTATATCATCAACTTCAATCGTGTTGGATTTAATAGATTTAATGGCAAGTACAACATCAGAGAGATTGTATTAAATGATAAAAGATCTAAATTTAGTTAGTTCATTGCTTAATTCCTACTCAGAGTTAGCAGCTCCATTGAAGCTGGGCCCTTGCACTAAATATTCATTTAATAAATTAGGGTCAATGTTGCAATAGGCAGGTGATTTTTTAACTCCAATATCTCTGATGTTTTTGCAAAGGGTTGCGGGAGGAGTGCAGGGTCAAGTTTCCGAAAACGACAGTCTCGCTTGGGTAGTTTTATATTTGATATTTTTCAATAAGAGATCCGTTTTATAGGTTTTCTAGAGTTCATATGCATAATCTCGCCCCACCCATGATGTTTTTAAAACGTTTGTTCATCCACGGGGATCTATTATTGAGTAGTCTGGATTTGGGCCAAACTGATTAAAATGGTCAACTTGAGTATCGACATCTGACGTTTCATAGATAGAGTTAAAGGAGACGGCTTCAATGCTTCAATTTCAATATTTTTAAAGTCCCTAAACACCACACGCAAACTACTCCGTTCGACAGGAAAAAAAAGCGTGCACATACTGCTTCATGATCAGATATCCCTGGCAATGGAAATTGGTATTGCCCAACCAGAGCTTCGATTCGATTTGTAATTATAACGTCAAGTAGAGAACTACCGAGTGGATGGTAACGTGTGGGACAACTATTTACTACGGCTAGATCTGATTCATTGAAGTTAACAAGCCACGTTTTGGGCTGTTATCTGCCAAAAAATCTATATTAAAATCGTCAAGTAAAATAGTAGACGAATATTGGCTTGAAAACTGCATGAGCGTATCATAAAAGGAGTTCATTGAAGAAACTCTCGGGGTTTATACACACACTCCAACAGTGTTAATTCGACAAATAATAACTCGACGTGAAGGGAAGATTAACTGCCCGTTTAAATTTTTGCGAAGGTAGATGGCGACTCTACCGCATGCAAATATCAGCGATCATTTCTAAAAATCTGATAACGCCATCAAGAAGCCAGAACTCACTACATCAAAATTCAGAGGAGTGAAAACTTGTTCGAATTCTTCAAAATTTGAATGTAAGCTCCGAGAAATTAATGTGACAAATACTAAGAATATTTTAACCATGGTTGTTCACTGATAAAGTATTTACGGTGTCAGTACCTACACTACCAGAAATATTTATCGCCATGGTGACAATCAGCAATTTTGTCTACATACCAATCCCATACCCAATACCCATGATTGCAACAATTTTTACAGTATGTAATTTTATCAACTTAGAAAGCTGCAATGTAGAATAATTCCAAAAAAGAGACGATTTAGTTTAATTAAATTCCAGAAACTAGTAAATAGCTAAAAAAGATAGAAAAAGAGAATAAAACTAACTACAATGTAAATAAGACTAAGCGTTAATAAGAAGCACATAACTATTTAAGTAAATGTGTTTGTATGAAACTATAATTAAAACCATATCCAGGTCCCAGCCATGCTCGATAAGATTTCCCCGTGACTTTAACGGGATTTTCCTCAGCTGAACGTCGGAGTACAAACAAACTCATTAGTAGTAAAAACTGATGTTTTAACTGCAATGCCAATCGATACAGCTCCAGTGATTTGTCGGTCAGACTCTCCTATACGAAGACTCCCGTTGTGCCAGAAAACCCAATGTCAGCCAATTTTGGCTTCATCTTCCGTACAGCTTTAACAAAATTCCCCTGCTCATGACTAGCAGAAAATTTCACTCCTATGTATGGTGCCTTTTTTTATTATTATGACGCAACCGATAAACTGATGGCTTGTTGATGGGCTTAAAGTGTATCGAACTGAACAATTTGTTAAGAATCTCACCAAAGTCTTCATCAGATGTTATGGGGATGCCGTTAATCAAGGCATCAGTACCTTTCGAAATTCTTTGAAATGATTCCACCTTGCCTTCCAGTGCATTAACACAATTTCGGAACCCGCCAAATTCCCCGTTAACTTCAGCCACTGCATTCTTACAAAAGACATCAACCAATTTTTTTGTTTCACGTTGAACTGACTCCATGAAAGCAGATAATATTTCATTTACGATTCTACCTATTTTTTCCTCGATAGATCTATCAAAGTCACTTAATTTAACATCAATTGTGTTTTCGAAGGCTTTAGTAGGTTTAACTACATCTTTTACTGAAATTTGGGCGTCTGAGATCGATACACTGCGTAACTGAACTTTTTCAACTTTGGGTGGCATTTTATTTAAGTACGTCTCTAAAATCAAGACGATTATATATTCCACATCATAGAACTTGATATGGACAACATGAACCATGCGACAATTGAGCTCGTAATTTAAATAAGGTTTGCCACGATATAGATTTAACTCCTGACCGTTCTAAATTTAAAGATTTAATTTATTCCAAGTACACGTAGATTATTAGATAGAAATTTCTTGGTTAAATAATTGCTTGCTTAACTTAAGTTTAAAGATATAATTTTTTATAATTGAATGTAGTTTCTCAGAAGGTATTTTCTTTGACTTTTAGTTTTTTTTTTTTGCATTATTTACTTGCTAATTTTTCATAATTTTTTCAATTTAATTCCCCAAATAGTTAAAAAATCGAAAATTAAATTTTTTTTTCTATCATATAAAAGTACATAGCTATTCATATGTTCATTCGTAGTCTGCAAGAGTAGCACTCTGTAAACTCTAGATTTAAAGAAACAAGTAGAAATGTTAACAAGATATGACCTTCCGTATGGTGTACTACAAAATATAAGAGCTCTGCGCTAAATTGGATTTGCTCATGCCTGTCATTTTGACGATAATTCTTACAAAATATATCACGCGGCTAATCCGGAAGACTTGTATAAAATTTCAGTAAACAACCGTGAATGCCTTAACAGTTATAAAATATCACTGTTTCAATATTTGAATTAAAGAATTGCTTTTATTTTAAATACTTGATATTAGTTATTCCATATTAGAAAAAATTGGTGACATCTGCAATGAAGTTGTACTAAAACTGCATGAAAGGTACAATAGATATTATACATTTTTGAAAGGAAAGCCACGCCAAAAGAATACATATTAGCAACAGAAGAATTTCCAGGAACTTTAAATCATTGAACAAGTTTGGAAGCACTTTTTAAATAGTGTTGTCTTAATTTGCGTTTTTCATCTTCACATACATTCATTTAAATACATTAGTGCGTTGCGATTATTCCAAACTATGCACAATGAATAGAGCTAGTAATCCAACGAAAAAAGATGTTATCCCTTCTGTCTTACTACTTTATTAGATGCGCCGTGATCTAGGTTGGAGATTTATCTTCGGGCACCGGTAGAACTTTGGACAAATTTCTCGATAATTAGTGCATACATTTTCATCATCCGACACTTTAGCTCAAAAAAAAATTTTTGGCCACAATTGTTGCTTTGAAGATTATTTACATAATCCCTGAATTCCACTGGAATTATATTTGAGTGAGTTTGAAGAAAAAAAATCTGGTAATGTATTAATATTCGCTAGTATTTCAGTATTTAATCATTTAATAGTCGGTCTTATTTTAACTCATCGGTTGATAATATGATGGCTAATTTGTGTGCATTCTCCTTTTGAATTATGGTGTATTGAATGATGTTGTTTCCGAAGACATTTAAAAAGTATGTTGTAAATTTCAAATTTTTCATAATAGGACTTAATTGGAAATGGAGTCACTATAAGGATCGATATCACTTCCAATCGCATTGAACTTGGATTTTCAATTAAGTCTAAAAACTGTAAACATTTTATTTACATATTTAACTCACAATAAATTATTTATATGGAAAACACCCTATTCCTTTCCTGTTGTCCAGCCTTTTGGTGGATCAGCCATAAGTGTCCAATCATGTCTTACTCCTCGCAATGATCCAAATTCGTGTGTTTTAAGAGGTGGGAAAAATTCCCAACCTTCTATTTTTGATAATTTCTTAACGGCAGCAGCAAGTGCTAAAAATACATGCATTCATCAGTTTTTGTTAGGATTAACAAATGGTAGAACATTTTAAAAGCATCTAAGAATTATATATTACCTAAAAATGTACCGCCAACGATTCCAGCTGCAATAGATCGTCTCCAGGATCCATAAACGCCTCCAGCGCAATATGCCCCAAATACATAATTAAGCCTATCATCTTTCTTGCGCAAATTTGTCATAATAAACGTTCCCATTGTAAATGCGGAAGCCATTCCCATGAAAGGACCAACCCAATATGCGTAACGAGCCAAACTTGGTAGGTATCCTCGAGGCTTGTTTAACATCAAAACATCTATAGTACCCCATGCGAGTCCTGTTATTGCTGCGTATTTATTTGTTGCCACCATTTTTCCAAAGGCATCCTGACCTTCTGGATGATCATAGTACTGAGCATTTAGATTTATCATTGCTAGATCTGGGAGAAAAAAAATTGTTTGTTGGTGAAATGTCAAATGAAATGAAATCAATAAATCTGGCGCGTTAATTATAAATGGTTAATATATTCTTAGAAATATTACATAGTTTCCAAGCTACGATTCGATACATATTCAATGAACTAAGATAAAAATAATAAGTAGTATCGAATCAGATTTATATTACAGCTTGTCACAAATGTTATGTTTTAAGTTCGTAACTAAGGAACGACTATCTTCTACTTAAATTACAGATAGTACAAGTGCTTAATATAAATATAAATATTAACCAGAGATAATAACATTAATCAAATAAATTCTACCTACAAAAATTTACGTAACCTGACTGAAGATTGGACTGCGGCTCTCCAATGACACCTTCCCATATGATTTTATAGGATGTCAATAAGACTGTCAAATTAATTGTCAGGTGCGTTCAAATGGAACATTAGGCAGCGTTCGCTTTCGTTTCAACAACTCTATCCGCCGAATTTAGCTAGAGCTTGCTTACACGTTCCAGTATACTTTTCGTTGCTGAAGGGGATTGCTAGGGAGCACACGCTTCACTTTTTACCGGTGAATTCCATTCGGGGGGACAAATTTCGAAATGCCAATAGCGCCACTACTACTGCAACAAATGGTTTGACTATTTTGAAATTGTGAAATAACTTCATTGTTGAACACGTACGCAATAACTTTGGTATGTAAAGGCCGTCACACATTAAAAGCAGCGACAGAAGCAGGAGCAGAAATCCGTCATTTTTGCTATTTCAATCACATTAGCTGCTTTTTTTTATCTCTTTGATCTGATCCGGTTCAATTTGATGTATGCGTGATCGATTGTTGTTGTTTTACGTACATAAAATTGAACCGGATCAGATTAGAGAAATAAAAAAACGCAGCTATTGAAAGCAGAAGCAGAAAAAGGTTATTTGTCAATTACACGTGTCAGTTGTTATAATTTTAAATTTTTGTTATTTCTAACAAAATAAATAAATTTTTCCGCCATAGACATTTTGTTTTTCTCGCAATAACACTTCAAAAGAAATTACATCACACAATGAAATAAAAATGCTAGCTATTGGCAGTACTGAGCAGAAGCAGAGATTTGATCAACTTTCAAGTCTGCTTCCGCTGGCTTCCTTTCAATTTGTTAGTGTTCGAACAGTTGCATGATTTCAGAAAAAAAATCTGCTTCTGTTGCTGCTTTCTGCTCTTAATGTGTCACAGCCTTAATCGTTTAAAGAACTACAGCGTAACAAAATCTTTGTGATAGTACGCCTAGATAGTAAAGTCTGGCGAAATGTGCGTGCAGTATCCTGCAGCGTGTAAGGTGGCATTAAGGCACTTTTACCAACCCACCGATCGTACCCATTATTTTCTTGGCTTGCGCTTGGCATACCTGTGTGTCAATGTGAAGTATGGAAAAGTCATAATCCCATAATCCTAACAAAAACACAAAAGTCCAGGCTAATTTATCAAATATTGAAAAGAACACTAGAAATGTGTTTTGAAAAAGGTTTAATTACTTTGGTCCAGGCAAATGAAATACTTTTTAATGTACGGCATAAAGGTTACCATAGGACCAGGCAAAAGGAGAAAATTTGGGAAGAGATTGCCAACGAATTAAATTCCACAGGTAAGTGGTGATAACTTAATTACCATTCAATAAGGGTGGGATAACTATATCGTTGCTATTAAGGATTACTATTACGGCAGTTCTAGCGCCCATTTATTGCCCTACTTTCCAGATAAATTCAAGATCAAGGTCTACCCATCCTTGTCTTAATACTCAACAAACTATTGTTTTACTGTTTAAGTTCTAGCTATATTCAACTGTGTAATTATCTTAATATACCTTGTCTTAATACTCTATTCGCTATACCCAACGCTTATTTGCGTGGCGCTCATGCCGGGGCTTGTAATAAATAATGTTGAATTTGAATTTGAAACATAGGTATGTTATAAGTAGGAGTAGGCATGAATCTGCCAATTTTGTCTACAATTTTTTAAGGCAGGCTCATTTTATATTTGATAGTACATGCGCATTATATTTCATGTGGAATTCATTTTTTTATAGCGCTCAGCATCGGTTTAATCTTATTGAGTTTGTAATTTATATGACTGCTCCACTTGAGCTTCTCATCTAAGATAAACCCTAAGAAGATATTAACTTTCCTTTACTCTCTGCAAGTTCACAGAACCAACCATAATTTGAGGGTCAATTTCGGCCTTATTGAATTGATGAAAAATCATTAATGTTAATTTTTCTTCATTTAATGATAATTTGTTGACATCCGTCCAGTACTTGCACATTTTTAGATCTTCATTGATTCTCTTTTTGCAGATTTTGTTCAATCTTCGCTTTATAAATAATATTTGTGTTATCAGCAAAGAAATGAGGGTCTCTCTTTAGTCCTGCGTTCTGCACATTATTAATGTATAACAAATAGAGATTCGTACCCAATATGGAGCCCTGAGGTACATCCGTGTGACAAATTTGCCGGTCACTGCGTATACTTTGAACTTTAGAAAAAAAAATTTCATTTGTTAAATACCTTTCAATTAATTTATTGGCTAGACCTCTTATTTCTAGCTCGTCCAAAAGCTTAAAAAGAAGATCATGGGCGCGTTCACTGCCACTTCGGTAGCGTAGTCGTTGTCGTAGTATAGTTCTGTCAAATCGACTACGATCGACTATCCTCCAGAGCGTAGTCGAGTGTAGTCGACTATTTGGTACATTCAAAGGGCGGAGTGAACGATAGTCGTAGTCAAGCGTAGTCGCTTACTGTCAAAATTTGGCGGAGTGAGCGCTCGGTAGTGACTCGTAGTCGACAAAAAGTCACTATTTCGGTGGCAGTGAACGCGCCCCATGATCAAATGTGTCAGACACATTTCTTAGTTCTACAAAAACTGCTCCTACATACAGTCCCTACTCTAAGGGCCGTATTCACCAAGCCATTTAATTGAAATTTAATTTAATTTCTGTTTAAGTACTCCCGTTAGAGAGGGTTGGGGCTCACTTAAATTAAAATTAAAGTTATATATGCATTATTATAACATAAATAACCCAAAATAAATTTTAATTTAATTTTAAGTGTGCCCTAACACTCTCTTACAGGAGTACTAAAACATAAATTAAATTAAATTTCAATGAAATGGCTTGGTGAATACGGCCCTTAAAATTAAATTTGGGTTATTTTATGTTATAATAACGCATATATAACTTTAATTTTAATTTAAGTGAGCCCTAACCCTGTCTAACGGGAGTACTAAAACAGAAATTAAATTAAATTAAATTTCAATTAAATGGCTTGGTGAATACGGCCCTAAATATTTGTTTATGACAGTCAGCTAAAACAGGCAGCTGACTAAGTTCCACTATTTTACTGAAAACCAAATTGTCTCTGATCATATTCCCCCATTTTATTGTTCATTTTTTTTAAACACTTCCAACAGATCTGAGTATTGCAATTGGTATGTAATTGCTCATATCTTTTTCATCTCTAAATTGGTAGTATTTCAGTCTCCTTCAGTTAATAAAGATTGATTTACTAGAATGGAACTAGGTGAAACTTACTTATTATATCAGCAAGAGCAATAAAATCTGTTGTAATGATTCTTTCAAGTCCTGGCGTAGAATATTTCTTAAGGTTTGTATTTCTGTTGGATGAGAAGGTTCAAGAAAAATTGATTTCATTTGTTTTTTATTTGTAGTTGGTAGTTTCAACGTCAGTTTTTTCTTAAGTTCATTTCCAATATTAGCTAAGTTGTGGTTAAATATATCCACTATTACCTTTGGATTGGTTTCTATATTCCCAGATTTTCGTATTTCTGCAATATTATTTTTGTTTTTATCCATATAGGATAAGATGAAATGCATTTATTGTTGGCAACTGTATAAAAACTATATAATCTTGTTAGCATACAGATAAGAGGGGGGAATATAATTAAATATAAGTATGTTATATGTTAATATTCCTGCCAATTTCAACTCTATGCAGATGATATTGAGTTGCTTCTATCAATAACTATAAACTGGTTGGAAATAGGATTGATTTACTCAATATTGAAGCCTTATACAACTCGACCACACGTAGTAGACTGTAGTTAAATTCTGAAATGTGGTGGTGTTTTGTCATATTTAAGATAACATTAATAATTATTTATTTAATTAGCTTCGGCTATTACTCTATCAAAAAATATACAAAATATAGCTCAATTTAATTTGATAATCTTATGTTTTCCTTCATCAACTCCATTTTATTTCTTCTAAATAAATTAAAATCTTCTATATGTCGTACTTATTGCGGTAGATAATTAAAAAAAATTAAATTAAATTAAATTTGTAAATCAATGAATTCTGTGCTCTTGCTACTCTATAGCTAGGTAGTCTTAATCTATCTCCCATCTCTAATATTATACAGCCGATAATCTCGAACGTATCTGATAAATCTATTCAAATAATTATGATGTTGGCTACATTTTATTTTAGAAACGAAAATTAAAAAAATTTAACGCAAATTAACGCAATTTTTTGCTTAATACTTTACCATCTAAGCTCATTTAATATGACATGTATACTACGAGGTTTGTCTGAAAAGTTTCCGATCTTAATATGAAGGTGGCAGCACTCGTAAACAAAAGTTGGGGAATGTTTTTGCGATGTGAGTGTATTTGTGAAAATGGAAAAGGTCGAGTATTGACCAATTAAATATTTGTTTTTGTAAAGCAATACGCCTCCTCAAATCAAAGACGCGTTGGATGCTGTGTGTGGGGACTGCACCATCATTTACCAGCGAAATTTTGGGCAGCTGAATTTAAACGTGGCCGTTCCAGCTTGCATGACCATGAACATTAGGGACATCTAAAAATTGCAACCACTGACGATAACATCGCTCAAGCTCACCAAATGGTGCTAGACAACCGTCAAATTAAAGTTTGACTTAGCAGAGGCTATGAACTCTTTTTCATATGTTCCATCAAGATTTAGGCATGAGAAAACTGTCCGAGCGTTGGGTGTCGCGTTTGCTCACTTTGACCTCCTTGACCACCTTCGCTTGGTGGACAGAGATTTTTGTCGAATGAGGAGACCATTACCTTCGTAAGCCACTATTTTGCAGAGAAAGACGCAGAGTACTATTTGGACGGGTTGAAGAGATGGGACCATCGCTGGGAAAAGTGTATAGACTTACAAGGAGACTACGTAGAAAAAAAATTTCTTGTATCTTTGTTTGCTCGGAAACTTCAGACAACCCACGTAGTATATTGGTCGGCTTTATTGTGACATTATACATATTAATAGCAGTTTGTTGTGTCAGTATTTTTCTAATAAATCCAATTTTCTCCTTCCTTCTAACATATATGTAGGAACCTCAAAATGATTTTAACACAAGTAAACAAAGAAAAAAAAACCAACATGTCAACTACGAGAATAACGGAACCGATCTTCAGCCAAGCAACGAGTAGCTTATCAGCAGACACAGTCGACTCTACGCCGCGAGTCTGCTCTTATCGCTACAATATGGTTTGTTTTTTGTTCATAGTAATCTCGTTCCTTTCAATAATTAAATTCATTTGTATGAACTTAGTTCTTATAAAAGTCTGGATTAATTTCATAACATATACAATTATTATAGAATATCAATTATAAAGGTGTTCTTGTTTTTATACCCGAAATTTATAATCCTACATATACATATATGCTGCATGCTGCTCAAATTTCAATCTCTCATAAAGTATTACTCCTGAGTACTTTATTTGTTGTACTTATTCTATCATGCATCCATCCACTACTAAATTCAGATCTAATTCATGATTCATACACATCCATATATACATTTTCTTTTTGATACATTTAGTTTTAATCTGTTACCCTTCATCTCATTGTCTAATCTATGCCTATTTTGTACATATAATATTTCTCCTACTTCAGCGTCATCCGTTTGAATAAAAAAAAACATCGTCATCCGAAAAAAGTGCCAATGTACAATTTTCCACTATTCTATTTCAGGCGTTTATTATATAGACAATAAAATGCGGGACTCCCAAATTTCACTAATCGTGGCATCGATCTATGTGCACTCACTTTAGTTGTTTGCATCTGATTTGTTAAATAGTTCTCGAACCATCATAGTTCTAGTCTTGAACTCCGTACTTATCTATCTTTTTCAATAATACACTTCTGTCTACTATTTCGATTGTTTTCTTTAAATCCAAGAACACACACATGATATTGATCGTAGTGGCCAACGCATTATTGGTCTGAAATCCTTACATTTACTCGCTTTTTTTCATTTTTTTTTTGTGTCCTCATAGATTTCTTCCATATTTGTGGCAATTTTCCGATTAGAAGGGATTCATTTCTTAACCTAAGAATTACTGGACCTATCTTTAGCAGGGCATCTATTATAATCCTTTTATTTACAAATAGACACACAAAATTGATAATGATTGCAATTTTGGTATCATATTTACCAAAAAATTGATGTGATTGTCCATATTACTCGTGATAGTCTCGTATTTATTCTGGGATTAAGGCTTTTTGAGTTTCTAGTAAAACTGGGGGTTTCAGATGTATATTGACCTATAGTTTGCTTTTTCAAATACGAAGCTGAACTACAAGTGTCTCTAATGAGCTAATTATTGGCAAGATCATGCCCGTATTACTTAAAAAACTTGCAACTGGTCCTAAGGGTCGAATTTTTTTGGCTCATTTAGATAACACATTTGTATTTATATAGGTCGTGGTCGTATTTTTAGATCTATTTCCTTAAATAGAGAATAATAATAGTATCGTTTTCTTTAAGTAGCTAAGTCGGGTCGTTGTCACTGCACCTATAGAGTGAGACCTTGCACTTTATTGTCTCCTTTTACACTCCTTTCATATTATCCTTAGTTCCTTCCTTTTCCTTAGTTCTATTATCATCACATTTAATTATTATGCTCCTGAGTTTATCCTTTTAAAAGGATTTTATAATGACTACAAAGTTAATACAATATAAATTGTCTTTGAATGTAACCAAATTTCTTTCTCTGTCTGCTCTATACACTACTGAGAAAAAAAGACCGAGCAGAGGAAAATATTTCAACAATTGTTGGATTACGGAAACAAATGGTACCTACTAAGGTTTAATATACAGAAATCGGTCACTTCAAATTTTGAATTAAAACAAGAACATGTATAATCTTAATTTTTATATTTCCTTCTTTATTTTTTATTATGTCCTGCAGTCTTCTTGGAATAGACGATATTAGTTAATCAACTAAACTTGATGGAATTTAGTTCCAAGTCTTTTAATACCGCTGTTTAAAGTTTGTGGACATTGCGAACATGAGTTTTATGAATTTTTCTATTGATGCTGTCCCAGAGATTTTCGATAGGGTTCAAATTCCGACTTTAAGCAGGCCAGTTGTTGGAAATTGTTGCGTTCTTGAAAGCAGGTTTCCGGGCCGTATGACATTTTTGGTGAATGGTTGAATATGAATAGATTTAAACTTAATGTAAATAAAACAAAGGCAATGATTATTAATTCTTCAAACTTAAGTCCAATTTTTATAAAAATTAAGCAAATTGAAATTGTTAATTAAAATACAATGATTAAGCTCCACTTTGAGTACTGTTCAACGATTTTACTTGTATGCACTAATGAGATGATGTCACATTTACAACGACTACAAAAGAAAGCTATGAGGAACACTTTATGCTGAATGAATATAAAACAAAGAACACTATTTAATGTATTACTCTTCGTATACAAAATTAAAAATAACCTTTTGCGCAATACATCTGTCGACCAACGGCGTTTGTCGAAGAGGTGCAGCCATATCCCTTAAGAAACATTTGGAGACTTTAGACTAAATTTATTGAGAAGATCGAGAGCAAAAAATATGATAATGTATCGAGGCCAACAGATGTTTAAACAGCTACCAACGAACTTAAAAATGGAAAGGATTGTGATTATATGTAAAAGTAATCTAATAAATTATATTAAGTGTAATTATAAGTAAATGTGTAAAATTTTAGATAGTGATTTGTAATGATATTATATTGAGTAATATTTGAATTATTGTTACACGCTAATATTCTATACAAATAGTATTTATGCTAATAAAAAAAATTAAAAAAAAACATCGCATAATCCTGTTGAAATATATATTCGTTTCTATTCTGAATATCTTCCAAAGCTGTAATCAAACCTTCTTCTAAAATTTGTTATAAATATCTTTGATCCTCTAACGCACTAGATAAGTTGTCTAGTCTAAATAGTATTTGAGCTGTGTAGATGAAATTTTCAGAAATCGACAAAAATTACAGATTGTATTCTTCTCGCGAAAACGGAAAATTTCTAATTTTTTTATAGCTTTGAAATAGAGTGTAGATCTCTAGGGTTAATTCTAAGTTGGAAAAAGGAGTTTAACATTATTCTGCTCACAGAAGAGAGTTCTCTGTTTGATCTCACAACGGAACATCCCGAGATATCTATTTTTTCCCCTAATTCATATGTTTTTGTTCGCAAACGTTTGAATTTGTATCTAAGTTTAATTCGCTAAAAAAGTTTCACTATACTATTCAAAAAAGCGCAAAACTTGTAAATTAATTCTATTTTATTTACATATTTTCTTTTGATTTTGGGCTGTTACTCACTGTGATGAAAATATTTTACCACCGAAAAAAACTTTGATAACATGACTGAACACATTTTTAACAAGATGTGGATATGAATTTTTTTGCTCTCTTCTATCTCACTGAGGAAACACTAATTAAAACTTGCATAATCATGGTTATGTTGTCTTATCCATCCCGGTCTGAGTTATCACTCAGGAAATTTACAATTGCGTTCGCAAAGATTGTAATAATTAATATCTAGACATTTTTATATAGATGTTCTATTGTACTTTACTAACTAATTACAATTTTATACTAGTGGATCATTGTAGAAAGCGATGGAAAGGCCTACGGGACACATACAAACGGCAAAGGAAAGATGAAATTCTGTTGCCAGAAATTACAACTTATAAGAAGAAATGGAAGTACTACGACTTACTTACTTTTCTTGATGAATTTAATGAGCCAAAGTCGTAAGTATTTCTCACAATTTATTTTTGTTTTAATATAAAAATTTAAAAATTCATTTTGAATCAACAGAAGTACCGAAAATACAAAAGAAGAAACTATTAGAAATAATGAGACTAGTTGTGAGGATGAGTTTAGATTGTCTGAAAAATATGAATTTTCCATGGATGAGTTAATTGTACCTTTGACAACTGCACCAGAAAAGTTGGTTATTTCACGACTGAAAAGCATCCCAACAAAAGGAAGTGAAGAAGAAGAAATACAAAACACAACAAACGTGGAAACTGCAATTTCAAAAACAAGCACTGACATGTTTTTTTCAGCGCTTGCAATGAAAATAAACGAAGCCGGCTTACCAGTTACAATAAAAAATGATTTGGAAGCGCAAGTATATAAAATCGTATACGACACAATAGCAAAATATAATAAAAATACATTTTAGTCTTAATTATTATTGATAAGTTGTTAATTTATGTTTAGTTTATAATTTCCATTTTAATTTTAATTATTTAGGTAAAATTTCTAAAATGGAAATTTCGCAATTCTATTGATAGTTTATTTATAATAAGAAAAAGCAGCACCAACTTTTATAATTAGACTAATAAATAATTAATTATAAAAATGAACAAATCGAACTTTTTAAATGGTTACCATGTACATACCTTGCTACGATAATGACCTAAGTATATAGAAATTGGTAACAGGTTGAGCTAGTGATTGGGTGTGTTTCTTCTACTTTTTGTTAATGAATTGAATTGCGATAAAAACAGTTACAAGTGACATGTGTTTGAATATAGGTAATAATTAATTATTCAGCATATTGCCATAGCTAAGTTAGCTTGAATCTTAGAATATAAAATATTAGCAACAATTTAAAACTAAAATAAAAATCTATGTCAATTCAGGAGGCTTATTTCAGAATTCGATTTAATAAAGAAGCTTGTCGATATCAACAATTTGAGATTACAGAACACGATGTTGACTTGTCGATCGACTGTCATAAATGCAGAAAATGTAATTGAGTTTGTAGAAGGGATGCAAAACATCCAATCTTTTGTTCCATCTTTTTCAAGGATCGAAACGAACGTAACAGATTCATCCACTCAATCGTCTACCTGCTATCACATTTAATGATTTGCCAAGGGCTACTGGAGGGTCAGTTTACCTTCAGAATCACCCAGGCAGTTGAATTCGAAATCAGTTTTCGTAAATTGATTAGATAACAACAAGCCCTATCTAATCAAGTTTTGGAATAAGGCCCGAGGATTTATTTCTTATACATAACTGTTTAGAGAAAGTTAAAGAAATACAATTAGGCCAGTAATTACAGTATTTCAAATAAAACTTTTCTACTTACAATTAAACCTTATATTATAAAACTGTTTTCAAATTTAAATGAAACGTCTATAACATAAAAATTATATACAAACTAATAAATTGCAACGAAAAACTAGCCATGTAGCTCGCGCTCGAATATAAAATCAATGTTTCCTTGATTTGATGTAACCAAAGCTTAATGCCTCTTTCACACGAACCACAGTGGTAAAACAGTCTGACCACAATTGTTATTGTATTTCACCCAATCGCCGTTCTTAGTGAAACTGTTAAAGCAGACATGAAAGAGGAAGTAATTATTGATTTGGTATTACGTCGCGTATTTCTTCGTCACCAAAAAAGTAGACCTTGCAAAAAAAGGTATTGGGTGCATTTTTTGATTAGTTGTCGTCTCTTAAAGAACAATTTTACACCCTTTTTAGTGATTTAAAAGAAGACCCAGAAAAATTCTTTTGTTACGTTCGAATGTCTTTCAAAACTTTTGACGAACTACTCTTTCTTTCAATAAACCTATAACGAAGCCGGTGGTATGACTGAACGGGTTGTATGAAAACACTAGTTCACGATAACAAATTTCTAAGAGTGGTATCATAATACGAGAGCGCATCCGACTGCGATTTCCACAGCACTCCCACAGTGGGATGATTGAATTATGGCTGCGTTTTCGTGTGAAAGCGGTTATATAAAACTTTGTTTTTCTGAGTGCGGAGGGATTGCTATCCATCTGTGGTGATCATAAAACTGACCGTCGACATAAGCCCTAGTAGAAATAAAACAGTGTATCATTTCTCCTCACGGGCATTTTCCAATGTTTTAGCATCGGCTAATGCAAGAATCTTTATTCCATACATATTAGGTTTCCTGGGTATAAATTGGCGGACAGCATTTACCTCTAAAAGTTTCTAGTTTTTCATCTATGGTACCATACTATGAAATTGTGTAAAGATATTGAATTTGTTAAAACATCCCTTTTTGGTGTCAATTTATTAATATTTTGTCGTACTTCACGCGTATTTTGAATTTTGGTCATCAAATAGAGACATTGTCAACCGAATTATTTCATGGAAGCGTTGATTGTTTTCCAAAAACCTTCAGTATTCAAATGATTGCATTTTATCAAATCGACGAGGTGCGGTCTCGTTGAAAGTCTGCTCGGCGTATCTGGCACCCGCATCTAGTGTCTTCCCACTGTTTGAATATAATATAAATAAGACGGTTCCGCTGGCGAGTCCCAACAGCAAGCACTCCGCATGTGAATAATTTGCTTGATTTTGGTACTCAAGTTTCACTGTTTGTGGAGATAAAATGAGTGAAGAAAAATTGAAGTGCGTCAAGTTTTCTTTTTGAGGTGATAATACACTTCTTTTTACATGTTTGCTGTCCATATTATTAAACAACGTGGAGTGTTCATTATATATCATCGAAGAAAACCTCCCAAATATTAGGCGAGTGAGTTGTTAGTTTTTTTTTTAGATATAGATAGTGAAGCAGATAGGAAAAGATTGGAATCAAGTACAAAATTAGTTTTTTTCTAGTGTTGACTGAGATACTCAAATTTAAATAAGTGGTTGGGTACCTGCCCATAGGGATATCCAAGGCAACGAGTTGGCTTTGAAAGGGATAGCTGCGTAGCAGTAGATTAGGTGAAGATCAGGATTGGGGCTTTAAAAGGGGAGATCATCAGGTGCGCCTATTAAAATCCTAGCCTCCGGTGGATCACCAGAGAAAATTTCTGTATTACGAGGCGATTATGGCCTGCATATGATAGGAGGTAATCGGTAATTCGGAGAAAATAGAATCCGTCCAACACCTACTTCGTGAGTGCCCGCTCTGATAAATAAACGAGATGGGCTATTACGTAGCTACCTCTTTTCAAATCTGGGGGAGCTACAAAGTAAAGAGCTCAGATGTATCCTGAGATTCATGGGGGAAGCAGGATCGGTCTGGGGCGGTTTCAAAAAGAATATCCCATGAGGTCAGGTGGCGCAATGGTTTTGCTGGAGATCTAATTGAAGCAGGCTAGTTATTTTTAGCAGCTCCCCTTTTACCTAATCTAACCTATTTGCCTGCAATTAGCAATAACTTCATTAAACTGTTCACAGAACTAACAGAGAGAAATTCTTGTTACGTAGTCACAAAGGCAACATAACACAATTAGAAAAAGAAGTTTTTGTTCGACTTTTCGCTTCGGCGTTCTTCTAAAAACCTCTTTTTTCGATTCTTTAGGGTGGTGGGGACATGGCCAGTTGACTGAGCATCTACACATGCCATTGCCATTTCGATATGGTATGGACAGTGTAGGAGCTTAAGCCATAGTTATTTCTTATGGCAAGGCTCATGGCAAACTAGTGAAAGCAATTATGGCCAGCCTTCTCGATATCCATATATTTCCCATTGGTTTACAATAAAGATGGCAGTTTTTCAAATGAAATTCGTTCCATAATTTGTCTACCGCAATAATGTGTGAGGAATACCAACATCCATCCTCACCAACAGAAATCCTTCATTTACTCTATTCCCAGTTTTCTTTTCCTTGTTCATATCTATTCCTTCCTATGTACAGGAAATTTATATAAATAACCCACCCTCAAATGAACTAATTTTCGCTCCGAGTTTGTCCACAATTTCATTTGCTAGAGTTATTATGGAGACTCTGTCTAGAGTATTAGCATGCCAGCCTGCCTACCGGTGAGCTGTCGATGTTAATCGGTAACCAGATTTTACGTCCTCAGCACCATACAAATCCAGAGAAGGAGATACATAATAAAAAAAAAAAACAAAGTATCAATAAAAAAATGCAAATTGTAAAAGAAAGAATTAATAGTCATAATCATCAGTTTTTTTATTACTAATGTCAACATATTTTTTTAATTACAAACTCATCTTCCGTAATATACATACATATAAATACATATACATACATATAAATACATATACATACATATATGTACACAATAAACTTACTATGTATTAAAGTATGGGTAAAAACTAGAATTAAAGTATCCTGCGACTAGACTGAAGTAAATATAGGGAACTAACTGTCGACGTAATAGTCTAAATACAAAGGAAAAACATAAAACTTAACGGCTAACGCCTAAGCAAAGATAGAAAACATTTGATACGAAAATGCTAATTCTGGACAAATTTCTACAAAAATATATAAACTGGAAGGTAGATAGCTTAATTTCCACGTCCCTTTTCGTATTCTATAATTCAAATAAAACTGCGGGACATAATTCGTATTTGAGTAAATCGTTGAGCATTTTAGTCTCAGTTTGAAGGATCTCTTTTGATTTGATCCAGCAAATTTTCATGAAAATTTGGCATTGATGTTTTCAGCAAAATTTCATAAAGCGATCAAAACAATTTGAAAAATTATTATACAGATATTTGGCAATAATTTTTAATTTTAGACAATCAGTCAGAGTTGAGCCATCCTTTCCACTTCAGCAACAATATTCATTCGTGCATATTCTATTCTTCTTTAGTGTTCTCCTGTACAAAAAAAAAATGGTTTGTGTTAAATGAAAAATATCAAAACAGAAAATTTCGCTACTATAATTTACTTCTTGTTCTTCGCCATTTATAATCTCCATATCTTCATCCAGAGGACTGTCGTCTTTGTCACTTGAAGATTCCTTCTGCTTATCATCGCTTTCTTCAGATGAACTAAGATTTATCAGGGATAGTGTCATTTTACTGCTTAAGACAACCTGAAATAAAACGAATTGAAAAATGGATTTGAGGTTTGGTTCTTTTTTTGCTTTGATAAAATCATACAGCAGGTTCTTCGGGAGTGCCATTTAGCTCCGTATCAAAAACATTTTCTGTCCGAATTTCGGAGTCCGCAACTAAAATTTGTGATTCATGAGGTAGAGCTCCTTCAAGGTAAATCGACTGAGGTTCAGGTTTTTCTGTATCATCATTAGTGGACTGAAAATATAAATTTAATTTTATTAGTAAGTATTAATATTATTATCATCTTATGGTACAAAGATTAACATTATAGATGATATTTTTTTCCTAGTATCCAGAATCTATTATCTCAAAAGCATACATCTCGCCTCATAATTAACTAAACCATGTTGACAATGCAATGCAACCCTTTTTATGCATAACGAGTTTTTTTTTTGTATTTGTTCAATTCTTTAGATAAGTTAGTTGGTGGAAGGACACCATACCACAGAAGCATACTGAATTATACATTTTACCAGAGCAATGCATAAAGATTTTAAGGAGTGAGGATCCGTAAAGTCTTCAGTATTACGTTTTATAGAACCAAGAATCTTAAAAGCCCTAGAGCATTATATAATCAATGGTGCAAGCTACTCTCCAGTTTGACGTCAAAAACGATACCAAGGCTCAAGATCTCACTATGCCGCTGAATGGAAACCACTACCAATAAAATAATTAAAATGAAGGGATTCAACAAACGGTGAAAAGTATTACACTTTACTCGTGCTTGGCTTTAAGACAAGTCAGTTTGACAAGCACTACTGTTGTAAATAATCAAGATCTAACTGAAGTAGGCAAATATCAAATATATATTTAGAGGGCAATAAAATCTTATAGCATCTGCTTCTGCATATAGTAGTGGTTGCGCGGAACGTAAAATATTTGCCATATCCTTAACAAAAATAGCAAATAACAAGGGACCTAAGTGGCTTCCTTGGAGAACACCAACGAAAACTTTTACGCATGGATGCCGTAGAGTTATAGGAATGATGCACCAGGCCCTATAGTAGTATAGTAGTTTTTGAGTGGATGAAAAGATTTAAGGAGAGAAGAGAGAGCATGGAAGATGATCCACGCACAACTTTCATTTATTCATCAATATTTATATTGTCGCCTTCATTTGATGCAACACACATATGCCAGAGCATTTTTCTGTTTTCGAAACATTTTTTATAGGTGCTTTCCGGTATGGAATTCAGCTCCTTTTACGAATTTTGCTTTATTGCTTCAATCGAGTTCATTCTGATAACTTGTTTGTGTATGTCAAACTCGTAGACCCATGTCTCGTCACCAGTTATAATTTCATGAATATGGAATCAGAATTTATGACGCGTCTCATGCCCAAAATACCCACCTAAATCGATCGAACAGACTCTCGTGATAAATGCCATGAGCTATTTAAAGGGCGGTATGCTAGTCGCTAGAGCCAAGGAATTGTTGTTCCTATACAAAAACTATGTAAAGAAAATGTCATGGGATGTTTAAGGAGTTTTTTTTTCGTGCCGATTTCTTCAAGCAGTATGCTAGAGAAAAGTTGGAGTAGGAAATTTCTAGTTCTCGATTGACAGAAAGATGGCCTTCTTTTTCGATAAATCTACCAATAAACTTATTTCTGTTAGGAATTTTGACGTTTGTGGAATAATTTGAAAAATTGAAGCATTAACGTCGATTTTGAATAGGTATACCAATTTTAAAGTGACAAATGAAGGAATAAAAATTGTTTTATGTGTATTTTCATTTTTCAATTGTTTAAAAAATATTACGTGTGCGGATAATATGAAAAACTGAAGGGAGGAACAGCGATTTTGCACTAGACTTAGGTGATCACAGGTAAAGTCCCAAGAATAATATTTATAATAAAATATGTTATTAACTGGACCACATAAGTACATACCTATGTGGTCCAGTTAAAATAATAACATTTTTTGTTAACATAATAAAAGTACAACTTAAGAATAAAAATTTTAGATTTGGATATAGTAGAATAAAGAAATCAAAACATTAAATGAAAAATGAACGCAAAAAAAGCACTTACATGTTCAGGATGAGAGATGAAAACAGGAGTTGGAGGGCGATGCCACCTTTGACCACCCTCACAACTGGCTGTCATTTCCATGCCAATAACCTAATGATTATTAAAAGCATAGAACAATTTTATACAAAAGAATCAAAGTTACTTTAAAGGAATTTCTAAAAATATTGTCTTAAATGTAAAGATTTTGAATGTATGTGAAATTATTGTAATTGCTGTGTTAGTTTTATACTTTTCAAGTTGAAACAAAATTAAAAAAATAAGTATAATTTGACGCTGTTTTTATTTAATTTTCAGTTATTTTTAGAAACATTCCTCATCTTAAAAGAAGTGGAGAAATTATAGGTAGATATAGATAGATGACTTAACCAATTTATTGACCAAGGCAGACATTAATCACAATGAAAAACAGCAGGTGCCACAGAAGCAAAAATAAATAGATTTAGATTTGAATTATATCACTTGTAGTTTCATTAGATTCAGCCTCGTTTGAATAAAAATAACAATATTTATTTTGTTTTCTGTCCAAAATCAGAAGTGTTACAACATTCTAAAATCTCTATTAAATAGAAAACCTTTTAGAGTAGTGTGAATGCAGGCCAGTTAAAATTTGATATAATTTTGGTAGAATAAAAAGTTTGAAAAAGATTGTGTTTTGGTTTTTTTTTATGCCATCCCTATTCATTTGAAAAATTATTGTACTCGTTGGATGAAACAACTATTCGAGTGTATGTATTAAAAAAACAAAATACAAACAGGTAATTTTAGAAACGGCAGCAAAAAATAGCACCAAGTAGTTATAGTGATTTTTCTTAAATTTAAAAAAAGTACAAATAAAACACAAAAAGGTGACGCTTTTTACTAAAGTTATGTTTTGATATTCTTGTACAAAACTATTTCTCGATGGGAATATCTCATGGGGTTCGGAAGGAAACAATGTAGAACTGTGTTGACATCATCACCGGCCAAAGCTCGCTTCACGCTCATTTAACAAGAATGGGAGTTGTTGACATTCCTGAGTGTCTGTCCTGCCTGGAAGGAGAGCCTGAGTCAACCGAACACTTTTTTGTGGGCTTGTCCAGCCCTCGCTTGGAGTAGGCGGGATACTCTAGGCTCTATCCTCCTGTCTGTAGAGGAGTTGAAAAACCTTCCTCACCAAGACCTGTTGCGCTTCATTAAGAGGACAGGAAGGTTTTGGTGATAGAGCTTCTAGCAAGACAGCATAATCGGCCGCTCTGGCCTACGTGCTTGGGATCTCTCGTCCCCTGTCTTAAAAAAAAAGAATATATATAATTCATTACTTTTTTTGTTCCAAACACATTCCGATTCTCCAATATGTTTTCATTCGCTTTAGTACAAACTCTACATTTTCTTGCAGAACAAACGAAATTTAAATGGTTACTGTATATTAGAAATTTTACCAGCGATTTAAATGTGAAATATTTAGGGTCCGCGTTAAATTTTACTTTGTCGGAAGTTATCAAAAAATGGATTATATTATAGGAAAAGGTTCCAATAATATAATCTTCTCATTTTTTTATATAAGTCGATTTATGTTGTTCTTTCCTGATACCACAATTTGTGTTGTATCTATACTATTTTGTTTGTAATTGCATTTATAGCATCTTCCTTTTTTAATTATCACCATTATTCCAAAACATTTATCTTTTTTCATATAATTCAATTAAATGTTTTTTCCACTATGCTTTCTAAGTAACTCAAAAACAAGGAAAACAGTTAGAATTGGTATAAGACCAATTCTCGGCGAACCGGGGTAAATTACCCCAAGTAGGGTGAAAATGAAATTCTTGGGGAACTGAGAACTCAATAGATATATGGATGGATGGATTGTAGTGAGGTTGAGATCCGGACTGGATCTCTTGAACGTAGGGCACAACGAGTCCCATTGTTCACCTTCCAAACTTATGAGCAATTACTCTAACAAAATTCAAAATTGGCCCCTAGTCCCCCTTACCGATTTCATTCTTCCAGAAGGTGTGAGACATACAAACATATAAATAATATTATACAAAAAGCGTGTTCCTTATTATAACAGAATTTTTTCCTGGCCAGACTGCATCTGACAGTAATGTCATCGCTAAATTTGTTTTTAGAGAAACCACACAACATCCTCAAAAATTTCTAGGATCAAGGTAAGATAGTGTGTTTTTTTCACAAGATTTTACTATTGATAAATTCAAAAGCCATAATTTAAAACTTTAACAAGGGTGCCGTTAAATCTTCAAACACATGCATATGCGGAGGAATCCTCCTCAAATAGTAGGTAGGTGTTCCTGTTTTTTTCTTATCTACGGAAAATAACAACTGAAGAAATATCTCGTATTTTTTATAGAAAAATCAATTGCATAACAAAAATTTCAGTGCTTCAAAAGCAATAAATATTTTTTTCCAAAAAACATTGTGCTAAATGAGTTTGGCCTGAAAATGTCCTTAGTGGAGATCACTTGCGATTTGCATCCACATCTGTTTTTCAAAATGCGATAATATTTTGTAAATTTGGATATGTCTGTAAAACGACACAGATTAGCAATTTGGTGTTGGGAGGTACATTCCATCAACGTTACGCTAGTTATCTTTGAAGTGGCCTGGTTGATTGTCGGAAGTGAGAAATTGGTTAGCCCAGCAAAAAGTGAAGTGAAAAATATTTTAAGCAAATCCTTTTGCTACATAAGACCGATATTAATATATATATGTTACCGCATTTTTTTTTTTTACTTTTCATATTTTTACTAATTGTATTCTCCTTATACCAAATAAAATTCAATTATAGCCTTTTGAATTTAAATAATCTGATTTTCTCAATTTCAAATCAGGAGGGGGGGGGGTAACGTTGGCGTAAAGAAATATATTTTGAGGTACTTAATAGGTAAAAAAGCTCCCCAATCTCTTTCTTAGATGAGTGCCCATATGCAAGTATGTATATGTATGTGCAAGTTTGGTTGTTGAAATGGTTTTTCGCATCTAAATATTTCTAAAATAGTTCGTCAGATAATAAAAATGATTATAACCAATTTTATATTCTAAAGAGCTTTTCAGTACAATAAAAACGTCTAGGACTGGTCTTTTTCTCAGTATACGTATAATCACATCAACCTCAATTTATGTATGGCAACGCTGCTTTCTATGTGAACACATTCTTGAGTTATCAAGCGGACAAACAGACAGACAAAAATCAAAATAAGATCAAAATTTTACTCTACTCAAATGGATAACAGGGTGCTGGCTCTGATCCGTTGTCGTCCTTTCTGTAGTATATATACAGATTTTGACAATTCACCAAAATTTAGTGGTATAATTTGGTTTTCATCTTAGTTCATTTTGATTTATCCTTTTCAAAAAATGAACTAAAATGAATTTGCAGTAAATAAGCGTCAGAATATACGACGCAAATACGACAAATCTGTCAACTTTTCGGTTGTGACAAATGTTGTGAAATATGATAAGTGAATATTCTACATCTGCATCCAGTTACCGTATTTTAGATGCTCGAACTTAAAATAACATTTTTTATTTGTAATTCAAATTGTCACTTTCAGTTCATTCCATGTCGTACTCAATAAAATACGACAGAAACAAGAAAATTTCATTTATATTTCTCAAATATTTTGACATTTTGATACGACAAAAGATCATGTAGTTATATGTTCGGGTAATATTTTGCAAAAATGTTGAAAATAAAAAAATTCTACAAAATATTCGCGATTATAATAGGCCGACAAACTTGCTCGTGTCCTCCACAATTGGGATCGCACCAAAACACCTTTCCTCTACTACCTTAGCTTGGGCCGACCCGACTACCAACAAAGGCACCTTTGGTTCGATGACCCTTCAATAGAACTACAAAGGCACTGTGGGGCAGATCTACCCCAAATGAAACGAAAAAGCTATTGGGACTAAACAAGCCAATTCTCACTGGGCACTCTCTTATCAGGTGTCACCTACATAAGATATGGCTTGTTGAAGATCCGGTATGCAGAGAATGCGGAGTGGAATCCGAAACGGTGACTCATTTTTTTATCTCTGTGCAGTGCTCTGGAAAACGTTACAGATTCCTTGGCTCACACCTCCTGGAAGAAGTGCATGAAGCCGGAAGGAGGGTTGGGGGCCAATTTTGCATTTTGCTAGAGCATCCGGTTGTGACCTATAAGGAATTGCTGGAGGGTGAACAATGGACCTCGTTGTTCTCTACGTTCCAGGGACTCAGTCCGGATCCCAACTTCATTTCAATCTAATCCATTCCGCAGTCATTTTGTTGTATAACAAACATCTTACATATGGTACATTGGTGTGGGCACAGCTATCTGTGTTAATTCATAGCGGTTGTTTTGATAACTTTTGATAACCTTTGATGACTTATAACGTGTTTTTTCTAATAATTTCGATATTATGTGTGTAATACGATGAAGCGGGTAGGGAAGGTTGGGGCCAATATTAAACTTTGTCAGAGAATCCGGTTGGCACTTATGACTGGAGGGTGAACAATGAGCCTTGTTGTCGCCTACGTTCTTGAGATCCTCCGGGGTCTCAACCTCATTTAAATCCAATCGTCCAATATGAGTGATATTTCATTTGGCTCCTCGAATTGGAACTCATCATAAAGTTGATGATCCAAAAATATGTGTCAAGAAAAAAAGAAATTCTGCATCTAGTCCCCCTATATCTACAAAAAGAACTAATAGAGTTTTTTAATTGATTTTTTTTTAAATAAAAATGCAAAGATGACTACAAAATTATTAAGGCAATCTTACTTTACAGCTGTAGGTACTCAAGCTAGCAATTATTAAAAAAAAAAAATGGCAAAGCCGATGATTGTGTAATAAACGAGAAAAGGTATCAAAATGTTCAACTATTATTCAGCAATTATATAAATTCTTTTGTGAATATTTAATTGGGTGTATGTTTTGTTTAGATAACTATATGTAATGTGTATAATTAATTTTTATTTTTATTATACCTTAACTCTTCTTTCCATATTTTTAATTAGATCCTCAGTTTCTTTTTCAATATCTTCAACAATTCTATTTGATTCTGGACTGGGTGGTTCACTATTTTCAGCAGTTTTAGCATGTCCATTTGAAATGTTTCCATTTGTAGATGGATGTTCTGATGTATCCTGTAGCAAAAAAAAAAATGCAAAAAAACTAAATTAATTTTACTTCTAGGAACAATGTTAAAATTTCAAACATCTAACCAAAACTGGAAGCTCAAAAATTAAATAAATAACATAAAATCATAAAATATAAATAAAGTAATAAACTCAGAAATAAAATAAATAAAAATAAACATTTTTCACATCTGCACGTTATTCAGTTTCAGAATACGTATGTATGTATAATATGTATGTATGTAACGTGATTATATTTATTTATTAAATATTTTGTGAATAATGTACGCGCACAGCAAAAAAGGGTTAGCAACAACAACAACAACAGCAACAACAATAAATTGTTTATTTTTTTTTCAGGACTCAATATTACGCTGAGGCCATTTTTTTATGATATAGTTTGCATCCTCTCGTATTTCTTTAAACAAAGGAGAGGGTTAGTAATAGTAGTAGTAAATAACAAAAGCTGTTTTCTTTTCGTATTATTATTATACAAACTGACAATGGATTTATAGATAAAATGAGAGAATCACCCAATCATAGATAATCTAACCTTGCTTAGGCCGTTGGAAATTTCTCGTCGTAGTTTTAAGTGTTCGTCAGCAGCATCAATCAAACCTTGAATAGCAGTCACGACTGATTGTATATGAAATAAGATAAAGTTATTGTCTTGTGTAACTATATTAACGAAAATTATGTTTTTAAATATTCATAAGGCAATAAGGAGGAGAATGAAAAAAAAAACGAGCTTGAAATTTTTAAAATATGTCCTCTTTCTTACTTATTGTGTGATTTAATATTTATGTTGTGTTGTTGCAATTTTTAATATTGGTGAGACATGCTGCAATTTCGAGGTGCTTAGAGCAAAATCATGCAATCAAAATGTATTTTTTTTTCTTAAATGCAAACTATTTTGAGATAATTTAAATAAATTTATTTTTTATGAATTCAGGGACTTTTATATACTTTTTTTTTTTTTTTTTTGTTATCATAATTAGAGGGGAGGAAAAATTTACAAACATGAGAGAGATTCGGGCTAACAGATTTCTTGTACATAATCATGCTTTCTCTTGTGATAGTTCAAGTAGAAAGACTAGAGAGAAATTATTAGATTTGTTGTAATTTGGCATCGGCATGGCATAAACTGAATTATACCCACTGACATATACATATTATATGGACTATTTGATAATTCTATTTAATGTTGATACAATCTGATAAAAGCCATTGAGGGGAAGTTGAAAAAGTGAGAGCGTAGTTGGGAAAGTGGTTTTTCGATTTTTTGCTTCATATCTAATAAATATATTGCCTTTGGTAAAATAATTTTGAACAGTAATAATACTAAATGATTAATTTAAAAGGATTTAGTTCGACGAAACTACTTATTTATTTGTTCTGCTTACAGTTTCTCTGTTGGTACTTAGTGCTTAGACCGAAAGAGACTGCTATATAAGAGTCAGTTCATAATATGTCAATATCCAAGAGTATTTTCTTTCAAATTTACCTAAAGAAAAAGATAAATTAAATAAAACTTTCAAATAATTTTAGTTCCTAATCTGGATACGGCCTTAATGGGAATTTTATGGCGTAATCTCTCTAGTTGTTCACAGTATAGTTGACTAACTGGATATATCTTACGATGGACGATTGCCTTTCAGTTCCACCTGACGTCGCGAACACTTTTAATGGCTCACCATCCCTTGTCCACGATTTTTGACGCTTCCGATTGTCATACGTAACCCATTTATCATAGTCGGTTATCAAACGTTTCAGAAATGGCTCTTTTTCAATTTTTCTAAGTTTGTTCCATTTAAAAGCATTAAACATCTGGGTCTTGATTATCTCTTTAACCTCTCCTATTAACTCTTTAAGTACCTTAAAGTAATTATCTGGTAAGCGATCGAAAATTTTTCGTCTAAAGAAATCAATACATATTTGGAACTCCTTACCAATAAAACTAAGAAACTCTCTTCACTCGGGCATTATCGATAGGATGCTGTTTTATTTAGGGGAATCATTTAGTTTTTGAATAAAACAAGCTGAAATAAATTTTCTTTAAATGTATCATTTATTGAAGGGTTGACAATTATGTATTGAAAATTATATCAATCAAATGGGCGCCTCTGGTGGAGCGATACTAATCCTTGCTCTTTCAATAACATTTTCCACAATACAGCACATTTCTGGAGTGGTGCCCAATCGATGCAATTCATTTCGATGTTAGTTAATCGGAAAATCCATCCTTCGAGCCTTGTATGACAGTTGGGCTATATTTTTTCAGTGAAACAAACTCTCCCAGCATCGCACATATTGGTTTTCGCTTCTTGGTAATAGTCACGGCATTTTTTCCAGCATATTCGGAAAAAACTAGACAAATTACCGCGCCAGCTGAAATGTCACACAACGCTGCCACTTTATGAGGATGTAGAGGTTGTTCATAGATAAATCTAGGCTCTCTGTTGCCAAAAATCGTGTTTTGTGCTTATTTACGTATCCATTCATCGCAAAATGGGTCTCAGTTTTCCTTCCTTTCAGTGTTTTCCAGTGTCACCCAGGGGTCAATTTTTGATCCTTTTTTACTTAAAATTTTTAAAAATTAACATACCATAATTTTATTTGTTTATTCCCCTAATTACTTTGGTGTAATTAAAAAAAAGGCCATTGCGGACTTCATTTTTTATGATCATCCAGCCACCCATTACATTGCGATTAATTTTTAGTGTATTGTCCTCTATTGGTACCCCTAATTATTTATGAATGTAAAATCTTTTCTAAGTCAGATTATAACAATGATTGATATCCCCTTGAACTCTTTAATTAGGTATGTAATCAGAACTCATTGGTGTATCACTTTTTATACCCTATAGATGAAATCTATAGGGGTATACTAAGTTTGTCATTCTGTTTGTAACACCTCGAAATAATGATGGTAGAGCAAAACGGATTGGACAACCATTCATAATATTAAAAGTTATTTTGATTTCTGCATGTCCGTCCGTCCGTCCGTGCGCACGATAACTCGAGAACGCGTATACTTAGAGAGCTGAAATTTTGTACACGGACTTTAAAAAAAAAAGTTAAATTAAGTTCGAAAATGAGACAAATCGGGCAACTCCTTCATGGGGTTGCCATATAAAAATTTCGTTTTCCGCTATTTATTTGGACACTGCCTGAGAACGCGTCGACGAAGAGAGCTGAAATTTCGTACATGATGTTTTTACTACATTAGCAAATAAAATGTCAAAAATGGACTAAATCAGGCAACTTTTTCTTGGTGTTGCCATATAAAAATGTAGGTTTTTTACGTATAAATTGAAAACGATCAGTCCAAGACATTTTTATTGTACTAAAAACTTCTGCAGAATACGAAATCCTATAAAATTGGTTATAATCATTTTTTCTGTGCGACAAACCGTTCTAGAAATATATGCGAAAAACAACTTCAACATCAAACTTGAATTCGGTGACCATACGAAATTTAATACGCGCATTCATCTAGGGTATCATAAGAATTGGTCTTAGACCAATTCTAGCTTTTTTACTTGTTTTTTAATTAAATTTTAATTGTTATTTTCTTGTACATAATGTCGAATAATGTTAAAAACTCAAATTCAATGATGAAATCTACATAACTAGCATGTGGTTGATCACCAAAGTAAATTCATAGTAATCTAACTTAGTAAATATCAAGGGTTTAATAGGATTTTTTTTCTATAACTGGGGTCAAGATTTACTTCATTTTCACTCAGAATAGGGAAAAACATGCTTAAAAAATTCAATGACACACGAACACGTAAAAAAAAGTGCATCACATTCTTTTATAGATTATATTTTAATAAAGAAAAGTTATAAGGTACATATTTAAATCTACTTTGGAATAGGTGAACTTTAATAATATTTATTACACAAAGTAAAGATATACTCAATTTATATAAAAGGAGACGTTGACATAAATTTGGATGTTGATTCATTGACCATGATCGGGCGTTGTTTTAGAAAATTCATGACGATCATCTTAAAATCATAATTATAAAATCAATATAAAAATAGTTTTAAAGCAAAACAAAAATTTAATGTTGTTTTATAATAAGTTATAGCTAAAATATTTTATTACCAATAAGTCTCATTGTTTTCGTTAAAGGTACGTAAGGGAGCAGGAGTAAAACGACATATTCGAGAAAAGATCCAGTAGAGGTCTACACGATGAACGCGTGACGTATAGGTGTTATTCAACCGTTAAGATAATGCATCAATTCAGCAGGTCGCAAAAATAATGAAAGGCGAGGCGATTGATATAATCTGGTGGATTGGATATTCAACAGTTGAATATTCTACGCGCCTCTATCTAGGGTGTTTCAGATCAAGATAACTTCCGGTATACCAAACGATTGCTTGAGGTGAGCTGATAAAAATTTCGTTCAACATACCCCCCTAGGTGTCCTCCCTCCTGAGGAATTACAGCTATTTAGAGAAAATATGCCAGTTTTTCACGAAACACCTCGTAACTTACTTCTTATACAACCAATGAATGTGATTTTCAGCTCAAATGATAGTAAACCGTCTAAGATTTTCATCGAATGTCGAGCCATTACTTCCGATTTATAGGACGTCAAAGAATTGGAAAACAAATTCATTTTTTTTTTAATTTTAATGATTTTTCCGCCAAAAGGACAACCGTTACAATTTTCGCAAGATTTGGAAATCTCAGAATCTTACCTTTTCTTTGATCCTATACACCGACATGCCCGCCAAAATAAGCGCATTAAAAGGCCCTCTTCGAACAATGCAAGAGAGAAGTGCATTTGAAGTGCCGGAAATGCGATTCCGAATACTGTGTCATTCAAATTTTGCTCAAAAAGAAAAAAATGCAACAAACTCGGCTTTTTATGTCATTGAATTAATATTTCCAGATAATTTTCAATCATTTCAGCACATATTTTATCGATTGGCCAACCTAGATAGCACTGGCCGACCTTGAGAGCATTTCACTTTTATTTAAATGCCTATATTTTTTCATTTTTTACTCAATCAACTTGTGGTGTTCAATAAAAGTGTTCCTTTTTCCCAGACCAAATTCTTCCTTAAATGGAAGTTACGAGCTTAAGTGAAAAGGGTGACCAACCCTTACGACATTTCCCTAGAACAATTTTACGATTGGATTTGTTTCAATCAATTCACGACTCGATAAAGTCTCACAAGAATCCTATCCAAATGTTAAAATCGCGCTCCTAATTTTTCTGACATTGCTAGTGGCGGTATATTCTCATTAAATTTTGACACATGAGCTATGACGAAATTTCGTCCACTAATTTATATACTCGTACATTCCTATTGAAAAGACAGAGAGAGGAGAGAAAGTGTTCTGCTCTCTGCACCGTGCTTTTCTATACATTACACGACATTTCGTTCGTTAATGGTGAAAAATGGTTCATAAATGCGAATACCTTGTATTCTCTGTACCGTGATGTGAACTAAGTTTCAGCAAATTGAAGTTAATAAAAAATTACCTCCGATCAATGGATTAAGAAAGATTGTCGAATGTGGCTATTTTGTTCATCAAAATAAAGATAACAATGTACATAGGTATATTAAACTTTTTTCAGTCATTTCCCACTGAAAAGAGAGAAGATTAGAAATATAAAAATTTCCACTAGAATCTTATCTTTTATTTTCAATTTCCGCCATCTTAACTTTACTATTGAATAAAATAGTCAGTAAAAGAGACCTCTACTGGTTTACACGAGCTCGTGTCAGTTGTACTGCTTTAAATATACCAATATCCGAACTCCATTCTAGGCTTTATGCATAATTTTCATGGCAGCTCACTAACCATATCCAATCAGAAGACTTTTTAACGAGCTGCGTTTTATTAGCCTGATTATTAATAATAAATTTTAATAGAAAGAATATTGCACAAAAATACAAATATCGAACGGCAATAATTCAGCTGTTTATTCTTCTACATGATAGTTTGGACAGCAAGGAAAATTTCGTTAAGCAGGCCACAGACGATACAACTGTTGGTCCAACTGTTGTACCAATCTGTGTTGGCATACAACCGTTGTATGGTGTGTGGGCCAATTGGTAGGAAGCATCCAACAATCAAGCTCGGTTGGATGGTTGGATGTGCATGCAGGTCAACCGCTGTTGTATATGCAACCGTTGTATGGTGTGTGGGCTTGTTGTTCAACCGTTGATCCGATTTCATTATCTGTCAAGTTTTTTATTGTAAATGCGTTGTAAAAAACAAACCAAAATGGTGTCAATTAAGTATAAGGACTTCTGGGAAGAGTTTATTGATATATTATTACTTTTCAAAGACATAATCACAGCTGAAAAACAAATGCACATTTTTTTTTTTTTGACAACCGATGACATTATTTCGGAAGAAATTATTGGTGAAGAAATCGGTCCAACAGTTGTATCGTGTGTGGACTACCATACAACTGTTGGTCCAACGGTTGGTCAACAGCCGTTGGACCAACAGTTGTATCGTCTGTGGCCTGCTTTAAGCTCAAGATGCATACTAGGCTTAATGATTAACCAAAAACCGATCATTGTTTTGCAAATTTTAGGCAGCTCTTATAATTGTGATCTGGACATGTAAGTACAGCACTTCAATTAATAATCAATATTAATTAGTATTTAACCAGTGCTGTACACGTGCTATACATGGTGACTAACTTAAAGAGATTGAAAACATAAGTATTAATATATAAAAAAAAAAACGTTGAGCTACGTAATTGTACACTGGTGACCATGTTAGACCAATCATATAAGAAGATTAGTCTAATCTGGTTACAAAATAATTGAATACTCATCAGTTCAATTCTGGAATTCGAGCTATTCAACTGTGGAGGAGATAACAATTAAACAAATTAAATCAGTTGTCAGTTGGTCTAAACCAAGTAAATTAGGCCGCATTACATAATTAATCTGGAAATGCATAAATTTCCCAGATTAGGCTAGGCTCTTTATATTCTTGGTCTAACATGGTGCCTTTAGTGCTTTCATTAGTGAAATATTGACTTATGTGTTTTTTCAAGATACCAATATAGATATAATTTTCATGTGAGTATAAATGATAATCGAAAGAATGACATTCTTATGAGCTGATGTTTGCTGAAATTTCATATGTATGCGTTCGCATAAAGCTAGTATTATTTTGGTAGTTAAATTTAAAAATTTCATTTTTAATTATTTAAATGTAGATATTTATGAAAAAAAAAATGTTTTTTTAAAGGCATCTCAATAAAAATAAAAAATAAATAACGAAATGAATTTAGCAAAAATATATATGACAGCAATAATAAATAACTTATTATTTTAAAGAAAAACTACAAATTAACAATAGTAAAATGTTAATTATAATATTATTATTATTATTATTAAATATTTATTGTTATTTCTAACCTTTGCTTTATAGCGATCACAATTCATTTCAGCAATTAATCTGGCCATTGCCTTTTCAGTTTCCTCAAGTTTTTTCCTTAATATTTCAATTGCCATTAATTGCTCGCGCTCTTGACCATCTTGGCGTACCATTGCAGTAGCAATTCCATTGATGCCGTTAGTAGTAGCAATTGCAACATTTTGTTGAGCTGAACGATTACTATAACTAGTTGATGAGAAGTCGCCGTTTACATGCTTTTGACCACAGTTACGAGAATCGTGCACATGTTGGTGAATGCATCCTAAAAGTTTTTGGTTTGTTGGTACAAAATAACAACGAAAAGTAATGTAGCAAACATGAAATTTAGTTTTTACTTAAAACATGCACCAATTTTTTGTTTTTGAAGATTTGTTTTTAATTGTAATTATTTTGGTTTAGTAAAAAAGAGTATGTAGAAATAGAGCGAAGAATTTGTTATAATTTATATTACAAAAGTGATTTGCAGAAAAAAAAATTGATTGCGTTTTGTGAGATTTGTGCGCATGTTTAAAGCATTTTATAACGAAATTTTAGGAACTGGTGGTGATTAAAATGTGCGAAATATGTACTTGAGCGGATTGTAATGTTTTATGGTGTTTTTAATTTTTTTTATATATGTAGGTGTATACATACAATCATATCTTTGTATAGCAATAATAGCAAACTGGATTGGTACTACATATATTCCTTTCAGTCATCATATTTACCAAAAAAATGTTATTTATTCAGACAAATTCAAAAGGACACATTGTGGGAAAATTACGATTAAGAAAGAATTTCGTATTTACATATATACACTAACAATGTGTGCCTTTCCAAGTATTCTTTACTTTATAACATTTTGTTTAAGAGGAGACTAAGTCGGACTTAAGGATGTTCTTTTCCGCAATTAGTAAGCAGTAAACGAAAATAAGAGAATCCCTTAAGAAACAATTTTTTTATAAAAAAAGGCGTTTCCTATCAACATGAATTGAATACCCTTTAGTGTGTCTAAGTTTTACCGTCCGTAGGCGCCTGAAAAGTTTTTAGTAACTCTACATCGCTTTCTTTCTGTCCTTCATGACTTTTGCTAGGGATAATTCAGTGCAATCAGACTCGTGATTTGGTTGCTGGAGTGCCAAGCTCTATAGGAACAGCAATATCTCCACTTATTATATGCTTGAATTAAGCTATGTAGACCAAAACAATTAATTAAACCGAAACTAATCCTATTTGATATTAATTTTTCAAAAGCAAGTCATCGAGACCGGATTGTTACATAATTAATTGTAAATCACGGGTCCAAAATTATAATGGACTTGTATATTGTATTGTAGAGCGCATAAATTCAAGATCGAAAACTACCAAATCGATCTTAATACCAGTGTGATCTACACACAAATACGACTCTATTAGGATTTTACAAAAGTGAATTGCAGAACAGTGCTTTAGCAAAATATTATAGTCCGATGATTTAATGACGGTTTAAAGATGGAATGTGGTGTAGACGCTGGTATCTTCCCTAAAATACTCACAACATCGAAGTGCAATGGACTACCAGACAACTCTAGCGTATTCTAGGTGGAGATGACAGCGGTTTATCGAAATTTAGACTGCCGTCAGAATACTTGTCACTAATAATCATCGAAGTATACGTGAAGAATTATAGAAATGAAGTTTTTTATTAATTAAAACATTTATACTGAATTCTTTTCACGAATTCGAAACTGATACTGCACTAGGTAAGAGCTGTCTAAAGCAAATGTCACACCAGACTATTGATATCCTGATGTGGTGATAGTGAAATCTTAAAATAATCAGCAGATGATATATTGCGAGGACATCACATCAGTATTTAATGCTATATCCACCTAAAGTGATCTGATTTTTATGTCAAAATCGCAAACACTTAAAGTGCTATTCAGCGAGGAGGTAGAGATTTTTCTGCTTTTATTATAAAAAAATATGAAGAAAAAGGCAAAATAAACGCAAATATTGGGTGTGAGGTGGGTTAATTATTAATATACACATTAATATTGCCGGGATTTCTTGATCGCATTTATATCTGAAAACTAACTCATTCATCATAAATGATAAAGGACAATATTTAATTATCAATCATGATCAATAATAAAATTGAGGTATCATTCATGATAAACGATAAAGTATAACTATCATTCATGATAAATGAAATCGAGGAAACCCAAGGCCTCCTGGAAGGTGGGTTATATTCCGTGTATGGAGGAAAGAAGCCATACTAATAACGATTGTAAATTGTAGGTAATTGGTATTAAGATTTTTTAGCATCTACCTTAAAACTGTCACATACATCAAACTGAGGCTATATACAGAGGAGGAAGCACCACAGAATTTACGATTCAGTGGCGACATGTTATAACTTCGCATCGAAAGCGTTTATCGAAGCGAAAATATCGCTCTGGCTGGTGGTATGTTTCGTTTGACAGGCGATTTTTCTTGTTTCGCAATTATTTTTCCCCCTAGCACAAACGACATTTATAAATTCTTTTCTTAGTTATTGATAAATTTTAATAATAATTAAATTGAAAATTATGAATTTTTCAAGCGCAATGGGGCTTTATTTGTGGAGGATAACGAAAATGACGAAGAAATAATTAATTACCCCGGGACAAAGAAAATTTTTAAGGCAGCGGTATAATGTTATGGATATGTCTAACAGACAGTACTATTTGTCTAAATTCAAAAAACGAGTTTATTTATATTGAATAAATTTAAAAAAATGTAACATTTAAATCTAATTTCTTAAATTTTACATACATTTTATAATCCTCGCTTGTATTATCACTCAGTCCGTTTACATGAATACTTGAAGTATTTTTTAAGTATACTTGAAGTAATCAAAATATGATCAAAATGTGCATTCAATGCCTGAATTTCAAGTCAAGTAATTGGAAAATAAATTTCAAGAAAAGTTCATGTCAAGTAATTGGAATTAATTCATCCAAAAGCCCTACTTGAGCTTCAAGTGGATTTCAAGTCAAGTACTCAAGTATTCATGTAAACGTACTGTATGTCTCTTTTATCAAATCACTGTAGTACATTTTAGATTCTGCATAGCGGAATGAATGCTGCAAATATCCACGAAATACTTTGAAAGTAAGCTTATTTCTTGTCTCATAAGGGACTTGAACTAGCAATTTTTAAAATCGATCATAGATGGAATAGAAATTTTTTGAGAATTTGTATTTTAACGAGTCTAAATTAAATTATTATGGCAGAAACACATCCAGGCCTCGAGGCTTCCTCGAGGTGTTGTCAAAATTTCCAACACGGGTTTTTAAATGATGCAACACAAAACCAAGCCAGCAGCTAGCCTCAAGGCCTACCCGCAAAGCGCTCTTTGCTCAATATTTAAAATTTTTCTCTCTCAGGCCTACTTCTGTCAACAGATGTACTAACAAAATTACAATGACAGCACCGAGCCTGGTGGTATCATTTTGTTTTCATTTCTCTGAGTCAAGCCTTGAGGCGAGCTGCGAGGAAGCCTGAGAGTGTTTTTACAGTTCTTACGCGCAATAAAATATAAATAAAATTCACAGAGGTCCCTTCTTTTCTCTTTCCACCTTATGGACGTAACTTTATACGTGGTTAGATTTGTAATCTTCTGTTCAAATTAACGTCTTTTCTCTTCTTTAATTAATTTATTTAAAAATTTTATTTTTATTATAATTTTTTTGTTTATTACGCTTTTCGTTTGTTTGTTCTGCTTGTAATACATCTTGTACACTTGAAGAACCTCACTTACTGTACAAAGTTTGCCCAATAAAAAAAAGTTGATTGATTGAAAGAGCAGCTTGGTGAAAAGTTTTGTCTCGTAGATAAGAAAAGAATGTCGTCTTGAAAATGACGATAGACAAACGAATTTTGAATTATAATAAGTTTCATACCTTATGAACATAAGTGTGGGCGTCATTATGAATCAATCATCTACTATTGGGATTTCAATCAAAGTACAAATTCATCTATGGACATGGGGATTGTTCATAAAACAGTAGAAGGATCGAAAGTAATAATTTTGTTGCTTATGTGTGGGCAATAGACTAAAGATTATTGAGAACAACTCAAGTCTGCTTATCACTGCCCCCCCCGCCCCCAATTTTGTACGAATTGCTTTGACTTAGACTTAAACAATACTATTCAGAGGTTGTTGTAGAAAAAATCTTAACAAAAACTAATCAGAATTTTGAGTTCGACTATTGATTTTACAATTTTCGTTACAAACATTTTATGGAACGTCTTATTATGTACATTCAATTGGCGTTGTAGTCGGAAATCACAGACGCCATTCTTATTAGAAATTTTGTCTGGCAGCACTTACCATGTTTACATTATATAGGGTTGAACCAGGTTTTAACTCGGGTTCAACTCCAATAATACACGGTTCAAGCAGGGCTCGACCACAATTTGCTGGCATAGTCGAGTCGAAATGATGTCCTTTAAACTGGATTTAGTATATTAAAGTTGGCAGCTAACAGCTGGAATTGATTTCGTTTGCTGTTCACACTTGATAGTTTTATTAGGCTATATTTATTGTGAGTTTATTTTGTTTATTTAAATAAATTTTAAACTTTTATGGGTCTATCACAAAAAAAAACCATAAATAAGATATTATGTTAAACTTTCACTTCAGCTATATTTGGATTCGTTCTCAAGTAAATTTTTCAACCCTGCGCACTCAAATACATGAGTCGAAAACTCAACTCAATCTCGACTCAATTTTTTAACTCTGCATGTAAGCATGTTATCTTTAAAGTAGTCACGTCCTTTCTCCCTTCGTACCTCTGTTGTTTCTTTATTGAGCTGAGAATTAATATATAAACGCCGCACTGCTAGGTGTGCGCCAAGCTATAGCCTTAGCTCTTTATTAATAAAGAAATTATGTTCAGTTATATTGACATAAATACGAAGTTTCTATCCCTCACTTTATAGTTTTCACTAGCTTTTAGCAAAAACTATGAATGCAAGAGAATATCTTTTCATTGAAACAGAGCAGATTTAAAAAAAAGGACGTTATCGTACAAATTTGCTCCTAGCTAAATGATATAACTGCCCTTTGTGGACAAGATTTTACCAATTAGAAGAAATACTAGTAGCTAGTGATAACTGAATTATAAAAAAGAGGTCCGTCAACAACTAGATTTTCAAGAGTTATTTGCAGTTAATAGCTGTGTTCTTTTGTGTACCTGGTTCTAGTACTCCCATATACTGGAGTAAACAAATTGTTCTGTAGATTGAAGATTCTCTTCCCGGGGGGTTGGGTAAGTGTGAACTTTGATCTGTTTGCTATGAAATGACCATAAAATAAATTAAATAAAAATTGATCAAAAAAAACTTTCTTTATAATAATTTGCCCAAATCACTCCCCTCAATTCTTTTTCTTTCTCGATTAGAGTAACTGATTGAGCAGAACACATAAACAGTCTTCGACGTACTGTAGACGAAAACTGAGCAAACTTCGGAGACCGGATATCGAATATGGTGGACTGTTTGTTTTGAAATACACGACGGGAAACTGAAGATTAAAAAAGTCTCTAGAGATTTCGTCTGTTTAGAGATTTCTTGTGTCTCTACAGTGTATATGTATGTAGATGGGTCTCTGCGTCTCCAGAGACTGAAAAGATGGTAACTCGAAGCAAAATCTCTCGCCGTCTAGCTTCACTTTAAGTATTAAAATAGTCGAAGTGGACCAGTTAAATAATTACATAGATACAGATGGCATTTAATTTTGCCCAGTGCTATCATCCATTCAACTGAGAAAAATGAATAAGAAACTGAATTCCAAAGTGAAAACTATTACAGCCAATAAGATGAGATAGAAAAAGAATTTAATATTTGCTTACATGAGCAATGTTGTCACTCGGATATGAAACTTTCTCTCTCACACAGACGGTCTCCCTCTCTCTCTCTTTCCCTCGTCTCTCTCTCTCTCTCTATTTATATCTCTATCCTTCTCTATATCCTTCTCTTTCTGCCTTCCTTCTCATCTGCTTTAATTAGAACTCTTTTATACACCTGCATTTGAAAAAATATACCTAAAAATGTACATATTTGCTCGTGTACACGTATTTTGTACACACGAACTTCTTTCGAACTTTTAAGGCCGGCCAAGTTGTTAAATATTGGGATAAACTTGATAATGGTGATGAGAGAAAGAGCGCTGAGTGGTTGAGTGAGTAGAGTGAGTGAGTGTAAGGAAGTTAACGGATTGATGAGTACGGGAGAAGGAGATAAGCAGATAAGTAGGCGAGATTAAGAATATTATCAAGTTCTTTCTTTCTATCCAATGACGTTTTCAAAAAGTCATTGTTAGTGTCACTGACTTTTCTAATACCTGCAGCCTGTATAGTAAGTCCGGTAATCGGCATCACTCCTGACGAAGGAGTATTTTCTCTCCTAAGCTCTGCTCTGTTATTTAGCATTGTGAGCTGTGACTCAATTCAACCGACACTTCATATACCACTTACATCCCCTCCAATCTCTACCCGATGTAACTACAAGTCCATTCCACCTCCATCAACCGACCTGAACACTTTTTATTAAAAAAAACTGACAATCATTCACATCTTTGAAGGTTCGAACTTTCGAAATTCATGTAGACAAAAAAAGTGTACACGAATTTTTAGTAAGAAAAAGTGCATGTTCTTTTAATTTAACATAAATAATCTATGTAAGTATATGGTATAACTTTTAATATAAAACTACCGGCAACTTGGATAGTAAGTAACAAAAATTTATTTAGGCTGATTGATTTGATTTTTTCGCTTGATTTAAATCTTTAATGACCCGGGGATTACACGAGATAGTACAGCTTGCATACAAGCCTCCCTCCAACGCGATTTTTAACTTGACAGCAGAAGGCAGTTCGGTTGATGGCTTATCATATTGCATGCAAGTTCATTTAAAAATGGCATTGAGACGTAAAGTCTTGCGTATATTGGAAAATTATAGCAATAAAGGAATTAAAAACCCCAGAAAAAATGAAGAGGAAGGTGTTTGTAAATGATGTAATGCAAATGATCCCAGAAAATCTCATTTTCCCGGAATAAATTTATCAAAATCTCCTAAGCATTTCTTTTCCACCATCTTGAAAACTGTATAATTTCAAATCACTATCACCTCAACTGCCATGGTTTTTCATCAAGCAAGTTCGCTGAAAGCTGAGCTGCCAGCATGGCAGTAGAGGTTACACGTACAAGAAGTATGGCAGTGCAGGTTGCATGCAAACTGTGTAATCCATCGGGTGAAAATGTATAACCCGGGGGTTACAGCTCCACTGCCATACTTCTTGTACGTGTAACCACTACTGCCATGCTGGCAGCTCAGCTTTCAGTGAACTTGCTTGATGAAAAACCATGGCAGCTGAGGTGATAGTGACTTGACTTTACACAGTTTTCAAGATGGCAGAAAAGAAATGCTTGAGAGAAATTGATAAATTTATACTGGGAAAATGAGATTTTCTGGAACCTTCTCTTTTACATCATTTACCAATACCTTCCTCTTAATTTTTTCTTGGGTTTTTATCGTTCTGCTTCTTCATTTATTGCTATAATTTACCAATATATGCAGGACTTTACGTCTCAATGCCATTTTTTAAATAAACTTGCATGCAAGATGATAGAAATCAACCGAACTGCCTTCTGCTGTCAAGCTTACATTCGCGTTTGAAGGGAGGCTTGCATGCAAGCTGTACTATCTCGTGTAACCCCCGGGTAATAAGGCGTTCTTTTGTCTATCTTTTGTTCGGATCTGTTCTGCGGATCCAAAAGAACACAGCTAATATAAAAAGTTAGCTAACCCGACAAATTGTTTGGCGAATGTATCTGGTACATATGAAAAGTGATTTTTTAAAGCTTATATCTCGAGAAATAACTGAAGTTTTTCCAGAATTAAGTATAATTTATTTTATTTGTGTTTATTTGTCCTCCTGCTAAACTCAAGAAGATAAACTAGTTTCATAATACCTGTGTACATTTTCATTACAATGCCCTTTAACTTTGCTTGAAATACTACTTGGGTTCAAAATGAAATAAGACACCATATTGAATATAACAAAGATTCTTTTCAAAACACTTATCCTTAATTATTGACTAGTAAAATACTGTTTTACTCGAATTGATGTAACTATAGATCGTTTTTAGAATAAAACTTTTAAATTTTATATTATTGTCGTTTTCATATCATAGAGTGCATAATATGTATAAAATTAAGTGCTGAATCGAAAAAATACAAATTTTGAATATAAATGCATTAAAGGTGAATATAAAATAGATATTTTAAATCTAAACAATTATATTTAAAAAAAATTCGTGATAAAACTCCCAAAAACAAAAGGCATAACTATTATACGTATAATAGTTTTAATATGGAAATATCCAATATAAATTAATTTAACGCAATTGTTATACTATTAAGCAAGCTTATAAGCCGAGTAAGTAAAAGTATGAGCATCCAACATAAAGTAAAGGAGAAGAATCTTCACAAGGACATATTTTAAAAGTTTTAGATTATAGAAAAAAGGCGGGACTTTTTTAAAAGAGCCTTACTTGCCGCATGTTCATTCCACCCTGAGATGAAAACGTTATGATAGCAAAGTAGAATAGTAGTTGTTTAATATAAAAATTGTGGATTTGTTTATATTAAGTACTTATATTATATATATATATTTATAATTTTTAAAAATATTAAAATTTATTAGCTTACCTATTTTTGGACCACATTTATCATCTGGCCTTTTACAGTAAGAAGTATCATGACCAAAAACTTCTTTATGAAACTTTGGATCTGTTTGTTGTGGTTCTCCATATGGGGCATTTGGGATCGGTTTTTTAAATAATATCTACAAAAATAAACAATTAAGATATACAAAAACAAACTTTCATTTTAAATTTATACCACTCACTTTCATAATAGTGTAAATAAAAAATGCAACAATTCCGACAGTATACAGAGGCATAATGAATCCCATGCTTCCTGCTTTTGGTTGTGCTTGATGAACTGATCCGGCACCCATTGGGGGCCTCATGCCGGGAATAGGTCCAGGCTAAAATGATAAATTAAATGAAACTTATAACACATACGAAATTGATGTTATTTTGCTTATTGTTAGAACAAAGTTAAAATCCGGCAATAAAGAGTATAAAATCTATGCATGGTAAAATAACCATTCGCTTCGATCTCATATTTGTAATTGTTTATAGAAATGTGTATATTAGGTATATTAATAGTAATGTTACGTATACATTTTTTTTTCTTATATAATTCTATGTAAACAAACAAAAATAGTTCATTACATAGTCGAGGAGAAATTTTTTTTCTTAAAATACTCAATACGTGTGATCCGAAATATATACATAGATAGACTATAAATTTGGTTTTCACATTCCCCCGGTGATTTCCAACATTTCTTGAGAATGTATGTATTTCCTTTTGCTACCTTTACGACTTCCTCTAATCAATGGCACAATACCCAAGGAATATAAGTACAAAATTGCTTTGATAAATGGGATCTGAGCTAGAAATATTTTGATCAGAAAAGAAATCCCTGTTAGTTGGCTTTCCAAAAATAGTTTTGTAAACACGCATTACTACGTTGCAATTTATAATGTTTGTTTGGACTAAAAAAATACGAGGGAGTGTGTAAATTTGAGTCCGGTAAAGCAGTCATTCATGAAATTTTGTTTAATAAAAACAAAGTTTACATAAAGGTGGAAATTAAATAGCACATATTTGATATCCTCCTATTGATAAAACCTTTCAGTAAACAGTTCTTGATATGGTTATAGTTAGTATAGCAATTAGTTCAACTTCCGGTAGAGAGAGCATTTAAAGTTTGAGCATCCCGAGTTTTTAGCTGTTGGTTTGTTTTTATCTTTTTTGCTTTTAAAAAGCCATCCAAATTGCAATAAATTTAATGAAACTTCATTTAATGCCATAATAACATGATATGTACATACATTAATTTTAATCTGCGCAATATTGCCTATTAGTTGGTCCAGAAGTTTTGAAAATAATATTTAGAAAATAATGCTTTTCTCATTTTTAAATAAAGGAATTGTTTTTGTTTTGTGTAACTTGATATTAGATAAAAATCGTGATATATGCATATGAAGTTATACAAAAATTACAGCCCCAAAAAAAGGCTATTAAAAATTTGACTTGAGAAGGATAAAAGCAAGAAATTGGTAAAATGTATTTAAGTTAAACGGTTTTATTTTACATTAGATAATGTACTAAAAGCTAGAAAATAATTATGGATCACAAATGTGGGGCTTACCGAGGTATAGATTAGAGCTGAAAATTGGATCCGGATTTGCTAATATCCGGATATCCGGATACCCGGATCTGCGAACTATCTATACTATAGATACTGCCCACTAATCGCGCAGGACAAACAGCAATGACAGACTCTAGCGTCGGAGGCCAAGATCCACTTTGGGTGGATGCGTCAGCGGGACACGTAAGTCAATCAAGGGCCTTTGATCAAACTTAAATAAAACCGGGTGGACTTAGGCTTGCAGATTCTCTCACGATGTGTTTTTCACTGTCAAAGCAAATGATAATCAAATTCTGATTCGCACTTAAATTCGAAAAGTCTGACATGAGGGCCAAGTCTGATCGAAGTCCCTTATTAATAACTTATTCGGCTGACGCAGCGACCCAAAGTGGAACTTGACCTTCAACTCTCGAGGACATCACGTGACTTAAGGTAGAGGTAGAATGAAATTTTGTACACGAGACTATCGTCGCGTGCTACGAGTTGGAAAAAATATGCTGTCGCGTTGACATTTGAGTTTCGCCAAATCTGTTTTGGTTTTTTTGTTATAAATTAGCTCACATTTATACAAATTACACAATAAACATTTCTCAAATTGATTTTTTGCCTTCAGAAATAAAAAAAAAACATCTACAATAAATCAGGCAGCAGTACAATTTCCCAAGTGTTAAGGCACTTTCACATCGAAACCGAAAACCAAAAACTGATAAGTTCTACACCGAAAATTCGCTTTTGCCTTCACATCAAAAAGTTGTATGATGAGATCTCATACGAAAAAGCGTATTTTAATTTTACTTCGAAATCCCTATCCATATTATAATAATATAATAAATAATAAAATAAAATAATATAGTTTTCAATGTAAATACAAAAGTGAGGTTTAATACGATCGAAAAAATGTTTCGTCTCGAAACGTTCCATATGTGGAAACCGAAAAGAAATTGACAGATGCAACCGATATCTGAGATCAATATACTATTTTATTAATAAAATTATTAGTTTATCCTATTTGTCATTATTTTATTAATCATTGGATCAAAAATCTTGTTTTAAAGCGGAATAAATTCAGTTTTTCGGTTTACAATTTTCGATTTTCGGTTTTGATGTAAAAGTGCCTTTAGGGCCGTAATCACAAATTCATTTAATTTCTGTTTTAGTACTCCTATAGAGAGGGCTAGGGCACATTTTAAATTAAATTAAAATTTAATTTGTGTAATTTTAGGTTATAATAACGCATATATAACTTTGATTTTAATTCAAGTGGGCCCCAATTCTCTGTAATGGGACTAATAAAACACAAATTAAATTAAATTTCAATTAAATGGCTTGGTGAATACGGCCCTTACTTTTGCCCCACACTATAGTTTGGATTTCATAGTTTCCAATACTTTGTTCTACTCTCTATTTTCTTTACCATCTGCAAAAGAAAAAGATAGTGGATTTGCATTTTGTCAGAACCTAATTTTTTCTTTAAGATTTTCCGATCATTTTTATGTAAGCCCGAACAAATAATTCCTAAAATTAACTCTTAAAAAAGTAAGGAAAAGCCTAAAAAAGCCTTTCAATTACTGACTTTATGAGAAAAGTGAATAAGGATAATATCCGAGCACCCGAGTTCGAGTCGTTCGTGTGTGTCTGTGTGTGTATATGGCTGCCTCGCCGTTGTGGGTGCGACCTACCCCTTCACCGCTCATCTACCTCTCTTAGAATTCGGTGGTGTTGGTTGGTATTATACTATCGGCGTAATTTCATGAAGTGACTAAAAATTTCAGACACATCATGTAAAAAGTCATTAAGAGCAAACTGTTACACTCTCTGCCTACATTTCATGAACTGCTTAGACTTTTCGTAAAGTGCTGATTTACATCAAGTATCTACGACATATATATATACTGTAATATGACGAAATACTATTTATTAACAAAACTTTTATTCGTTCGATGTGGTTTTTTATGATAAATACAAAGATTAGTTTTGATTTGGCATTTGAATCAGAAAAATCAGTTGCTCCGTTCTCGAGATATGATTTTTTGAAAATGACATTTCAATGTAAAATCACGAAGATATGTTTGTAATATCGAGTTGAAATAAAATTTTCTTTTTCCAATTAACATACGTTAAAATTCCATTATTTAGATTTTCAACTGTATGGACATTCTTCCTAGTTACTAAACGAACTACATTTTTAATGGTACGCAGCGTCTGATCGAATATTTAAGGGGTTAGGGGTAGTTAGAGGCATGAAAAAATGAGGATTTTCAATAATTTTTTTTTGTTACTTAATCATTTTATTTTATAACAGTAATAATATGGCATCATTACATCATGCTTTGACTTGACTTTAGGAAAATTCGAAAAAAAAAAAATTTAATAACTTCAAACGTTATGGCTGTTCCAAAAGAAGTGCCTTGCGGTGACCATCACAAATTCTTGGAAATTCATGTAAAATCAATCGGACAAAAAAAATAGTTTTTTTAATACATAATCTAGTGCCTGATCGTAGTTTTTTTTTTTTTTAAATTAATAAAATGGCGGCCTCAGGAAAATTTTCTCGAGTTTTCTGGGAAAAAACCAATAGTTAATTGTTTATAAAAAATCAAAATTAAAGAAAACAAATGTCCTTCGATCAGGCACTAGTTTTTTATGTTTTTACAAAGCTGTACAAATTTCATCGAAATCTACTGAGCGGTTTTCGAGTTACAGTGGTCACCAGTTCAAAAACCATAGTTTTGATAAAAACACTGAGTTATCTATTCCTGGGCCATATAATAGTTCTTTAGCCGTTGTAGGGTATTTATATATTTAGGTTTTACTACAAAGTTGTAATAGTTGCCGCTAGCTACCTGCTCTCGACCGTTCTACAGCGCCCGAGAGCCCTTTGCTAATTGTCGAATAACTCGAAAAATATTTGTCGGATTCACTTCAAATTTTCAGAGAATATTTTTAAGATATTATACTTTAAGAAAATGAAAAAAAAATGAATTTTTGAAAATTCTGACTACCCCTAACTCCATAAGTGCGACTCACCGGAGATGCACATCACATGATACATATCATCAAGGGGAAATAATACTTATTGATGCAAGATATGACCGTTTCTTGAACGTTCCTATCGTTTTCAAACATTTCAGGAATATGTACCTAACAGTTGGGATTAGAAGGGATAAAGTTACTGTCCTGGTAATATTGTTATTTCCCAAGATTTGTGATAATTTTTGAAAATTTCTAAATATATTTTTTTTATGTTTTTGGTAATCTATTTTCTGTCGAATCCTTTGCACATGAACCTATGTTTTCTCCCGTAGCTAATATTGCTCATTAAGTCACATTTCACGCTTGGTTTATGTATGGTATCTTCTATAAAATTAGGATCTGTATTTTAGTGGGGTTTCTTGGTAAGTATCAATACTGTCTATCAAGTAGAATAAATTAAATCTTTTTCGGTTAATAATGTTGTGGTACACGTTTGATATCCCTAAAAATCTTTGAAAGTCTCTTACAATGCTTCCAGCCTGTGACGCATAGCTCCATATAAAACTCACTGTAAAAATTGTTCTTGCTTACTTCGCTGAGATAAGAGCAACTAGTGTATGGAAAGTCCTAGAATTTCTCTAAACACAGCCGTCAACTATAGAGCAACTAGTTAGTTAGTTGAAAGTTTTGTAATCCCGATGAAATAAAGACAATAAAGATCCCTTCTATTTAGCGGAAAATATGTAATCAATATTCATAAATCATCTTGTAATGGATGCATACCTACATACATACATACATAAAAACAAATATTATTTTTAGAGTTCTAATATTTGTACAAGAATATTAAATTTTCTCAACTGCTACTAATGCGCAATAAATATATCTTTTCAGCTATAAAAGTAAGTCTTGACCTTTGTATGCTACAAGTATATTTTTCATACAATATCCCATCCATTTTCCCTAACAAGTTGAACGCATCCAGATATTTGGCCCGCAATACAATTTACAAAAATAGCCGCGCGTAAATAAATTCTTTGAAGTTGTGTGTGATAATGAAGTCAATATAATATGTATGTTCGATCTCACATACTTACTTATAAAACTCGAAATTCACGAGGTATATTGACGAATTAATTGGAGAGCAGATATCAGATCAATCACTAATTAACAACGAGATCAGATGAGTGGCGTAAAGTAGGTAAAGGTTAGGAATTTCGAAATGTGAAGAGTTCGTGCTATTTTCGTGAACACTGAATTATACAAATTGTCTAGAAATTCTATCTACTTACCCTGCCTTCAACAAGACGAGGTGGTGGTGAAGATTTCGACCTTTCAACTATTGGCACGGTTGGAGTTGAAGGAATGGCGCGACCTCTTTCACGCATTGCTGGATGAATTGCATCTGGTCTTAGATGTGGTGGTCTTTCCTGCCGTATGACTATAAATTGAAAATTTTTTAGTATTTTTTCAAATGAGTAACTTATATTTAAGTAATATTTTTATGTAAATTAATAAAGCAAACAAAGTCAAAACAAGTGCAGATCAGTTCTAAAAGTTAAATAAACTAATCAAAAGCCTCACACTAGTTTTACTAATTGTAATTTTGGAAGTACTTTAAATATTGCGTACAGAAGGTATTACCATTATTGCCTTATTTCAGCCGAAAATTGTATGGGAGGGAGACGAGAGGGAGTTTTTAGATACGATCTTACTGAGTTACAGGGTGATTACAAAATTTTGTCATGTTTTACAAAATACATGTGTTTCATGTGGAGCTCCTTGACTTTTTAAACACGAATTTCAGGAGCTTTAAGAAAGTCAAAATAGCGGAATTTAACTCAATATTTCTCATACTCAACTCTCCCGAGTTTGCAAGGCCATAAAATAACCGATTTTTGAAATTTATTTTTTGGCTAAGTTAGTACATATACAGTGTACTATATTGTAATAATTTTTTTTTTAAATTAGCGATGATATTCGTGAGAATTTAGACAATGATATTTTTACTATTCGTACCTTATTTCATTTCTCTAAGACATTTGACTCTCTCAACCATAGTAATTTATGTAAGAAACTTTCCACGTTATATATAACTACAGCCATAGAACTACTGGTTTTATAACTAACTTTCCATCTGATCGTAAGCAGTTCATTAAAGTTGCTAATCATACCTCTTAAGTCCTAGCTCTTTTCTCTGGAGTACCACAGGGCTCTATTCTAGCCACCCTCATCTTCGTCCTCTTTTTAAACGATATGACTTCTGTTGTAAAGTCTGTTCAAGCCAATATATACGCAGGTGACGTACAAATTTACCATGCTAAATTTGTTAGTTATGCTCTTTGGTGTATTAACAATACCAATTATGATTTATCAAAAGTAGCAGATTGGGTATCACATAACTTGCTGCGATTGAGCCCTGGTAAATTTAAATGAATTGCTATTTTGAAGTAAGTGTAGCTACGAGACACGAATGATACCTCCCGTACTCTTAGTGGGAGTTCTATGGCCTTCGTTGATAGAGTCACTAATTTTGGTATTACCATAAACAAAACATTAACATGGAACGATCACATTAACTCACCTTTGTCGAATAGTTATGCTTTCATCAGGCAGGTATTCTGCATATTTTACTTCATTAGAAATCAATCAATAAAAACCCTAACCATACCGATCCCAACTTACAGAAACGTAGTTTATGGGACCATAGATTAGCTATCTTGCCGAAAGCTTTAAGTTGCCCCCAAATTCTGCTGTTTGTTATGCTTTCAATCGACGCAGATTAGAAATTGTGTCTCATTTAATTCCTCAAGTATAAGAAATGAGCCGGTCCTCGTTCGTCGGTTTCGCAAATGTCTCTTTCTAATCAAATTGTTAATGTCTGGATTGCCATCCTATTTTCATAGTAAGCTGAGACTCCCTCGCTTTTCTAAAACTAATAACCTTCTGCTTCCTATTTTCAATTATTTACAAAGCAGCTGTATATTTTTCGTTCGGGCCGTTCATTAATTGAATAACTTGCCTGACTCTAATCGTCTTGATCGGAGCAGTGGATTGCTCCAGAGGGGGGTTGTTGTCGCATTTTTAGATCGATATATAATAGGCGCTCTTGACAAAGTAAAATTTTACTTAGTATTTTTTATTATTTCATTTATTTATTATTATTTTTTATTTTTCATTTATTGTTTGGCTTTAAATTATGAATTTCGATTTTATAGAATTGAATTTTGTTTTAATGGTAAGTAATTCTTTATTTTTTGAATATTTTTTACTTACGCTAAGTAGTACTTAGATATAAAAAGAATTGTCGTATTCTTGTTTGTACAATAATAAATGATTGAATTGAATTGAATTGTAGGTGAATAGTTTACGCTGGGATTGAACCAACTTATAACTATACAAAAAACCAAAAATTTGAGCAAAACAATATTATTTTATTTCAGCAACTATGACACTGACGAAAGAAGCGGCAGTTTTCCTGTTATCTATAACTCAATATCTACTAACCCTGATAATATCAAAATTTTAGCTATAGAAACCAAGAAATTAAAAGGGGCGGTTTTTTTCGCAAATTTTAAACTATATCATTATAACCAATTCATCAAAAATTTTTGAATGAATCCTTGAAATAAAACAAAAAATTTCATAATCTTTGGCTGTTCATCAGAGCCCAAGATTGTTTGTTTGATATACGTATTAAGATGATTATATATAGCTCTCACTTTAGAGACTGCAGTTAATAGTCATAGACTTAGCCAGTACCATTTATTTTTTGAATCTTTGGTGAGATAGATTTAGATTTCCTACCAAATTTCGTGCCGCCAAAAGATAACCACTTTGAATTTTTGGTTTCTTTATCACTTAAGAAATTGGAAACACTTTTTCTTCACATATAACTACAACTATAATTAATTTTTGTTTTAAATCAGTGTGGCAATATTTATAACAATACGAAGTGTTTTTTTTTTGGGTAACAATGTATTTTCATTTAAGCTAATCCCAACCACAATGCAGATTATTAATTAATAAATCTAGTTCTCTTCCAAAAATACTAATAACATACATGTATGTATGTATTAATATGTCTATGGTATATGATATCATGAAAATTCTCTTGGTAAAAACACACACACACACAACACAAACAAAAAACCAAATCAAATTCCATTCCATCTTGATCTTTCAGACATCTGAATTATGAATGCATTAAGAAATCTTACACTTTTCTTCAAATGAAATAAACCATTGCATTGACAAGAGTAAAGTTATTAGATCAAAACTAATTTCGTAATTTGTTAGAAATTCACTCGCAAATGAAGAAAGCACTCTGCAATGCAATTTTTATTGAAAGCAAAACTTGTAACGCTTCAATCACTTCAATGATGATCGTGCACAGCATATAGAGGCGAGTAAAACCTACTCATTTCGCCAGTAATCAGATTAAGTCGCTTTCGGTACAACTGTGGTCCAATTTCCGCCAAGGTTGCATTCATGAATGATTCTCTGTCTAACACAACGTCGCAGCATACTTAACGAGAACAATAATATTATTTAAAGGAAATTTTTCAAGTGTACTTGTACAAAGAGGGAAAGTTTAAATTTAACTTATTTCTGATATTTGGTTTTTCCTTTTTTAAATTTCCATTCCGTGATTTATTTGATCAAAAATAAGAAAATTTAAATTTCTCATGTATCTATACATATAAACTAATATGAACTTACCAGATCCACGGTGCTCTTTAATTGCACTTTGTTTCGGGGCTGTTCCCATCATCATAGGATAAAACACTTTGGGCCAAAGTATAGCGATACATCCTACAACTGTAACTACCACAAATAGGGTTTTTCGGGGGCCTATACCATGGCCTTCGGCCTGTGAAGCACTTGATAAGTTCCGCATTTTGTTTTAAGTATTTTTTGAACAATCACGCAAACACTTTTTACAAATTTTTACAATTTTACACATCTGTAATTTACTTGTTATATATATAAATCTGGATTGCCACCTTTAAGAGCTCATGATTTTTAATATAAAAATCAATGAGAGATCCTGAAAAAAGAAAAATGGTAACTATAAATTATCTTTATTCAATTATTTTAATACTATGAATATTATTTTGTAAATTGAATTAAGGTTGGTTGGCTTTAACTAATGCTAGTTATAATTATGATAACAATAAGTTTTCCTGGGATTTTCTACCTCTTACAGTAGCCTTCTTGATAGGTCGTTTAGTAAGTTTTTCTAGTGGTATACAAATAAGAAAATGTATGCTCATTCAGACAATATTCGAGCCACTTTTTTCGTTTTGTACCAGTATATTAATTAAAGTTTTTTCGCATATGGATTACATTGTACTCTGCTTAAAACGTAACAATATAAAAATAAAAACAAAATAAGTAAAAAAACTAGAATTGGTCTAAGACCAATTCTTATGATACCCTCTAGATGAATTCCCGTATAAAACTCCATATGGTCACCGATATATGCAAGTTTAAGTTTTGAAATGGTTTTTCGCATATACATATTTCTAGAACGGTATAACAAATTTTTATAGGATTTCGTATTCTGAAGAAGTTTTTAGTACAACAAAATTGTCTAGGACTGATCGAATTCACAGTATATGTAAAAAAACCTAAATTTTTATATGGTGACACCAAGAAGGGGTTGCCCGATTTTGATTTTGATTTTTTTTTTATTACTATAAAAACACCATGTACCAAAATTCAGCTCTCTGTGTCCGCGATCTCAGGCAGTGTCCAAATATATAGTGGAAAGCGAAATTTTTGTATGAAGGAGTTACCCGATTTGTCTCATTTTCGAACTTAATTTTACTTTTTTTTTTAAAGTCCGTGTAAAAAATTTCAGCTTTCTACGTAAATGCGTTCTCGAGTTATCGTGCGCACAGACGGACAGACTGACAGATGGACGGACATGCAAAAATCAAAATAACTTTTTTTTAATTTTGTAAAAACAATGAAAAACAAAAATGTAAATACAGTGGTGGAAATTTACATAAAAACACTAATGTTTTTTGATTTTTTCAACTAAATCTTCAATAAAATTAGATCTTTTTTTATATATTTAAATCTATATATAATCAGAGATAATATTACTACCTTTTAAAAGTAATTCCAGGAATTTTTTCGATACTAAAAACCAAGAAAACACTAAACTACAATTGTTTTTATATAAATTTCCACCAAAATTATACAAATATTCATTAGCGCGTTCAAATAGTAAATGTGGAGATGAACAATGATATGAGAGAGAGAAAAAGTCATAACGGAATTCTTGGTAAGAGTCTGATGGATGATCTAAATAAGAAAAAAAACTTAAGGTGTTGCCAACAATAATGCAATTTCAAATTATTTACGACACATCATGTTGTTTTTATGTAAATTTCCACCACTGTAGTTGTAGCTTCCAAAAAAAAGTCAAGATTTAAAAAAAAGATAAGAAGAAGGAAAACTTGTAATAAAAGAAAAGAAAATATATTCCTACATGAAGCTAGATTGGGATTTGCTACTCGTTTGACATGCTTAATAATATAAAGTTTAATTTCATAGACTCATCTACTAGCTAATCCGAGCATCTCGGGTTGTTGAACATTAGCGATGGCCTGAGACTTCCCCTCGAGGATTGAGCACAGCCGCTATATCCACTCCGCTAAAATCTTATCACATCAAGAATTCACGGTTCTATACGTCAAGAACGGCGAGCGTATGCTATCAAGAGATATCTCTTGAACAGCTGTTCAATAGAAAGAGATTACGCGCCAGAGAAGGAGAGATGTTTATTTTCTTCAATAACTAAGCACGTTGTTTTTTACACACTGGCGAATAAGGGTGGACTGGTTCACTGTTGTTTTTTACACACTCTCGAATAAAGGTGTATTGAACAGCTGTATACGCTCGCCGGTCAAGAATACGCTATGCTACAAGTATATGACAAGTTGCACAACTATTAGCATTCGCTAAACATTTATATGTACTGGAGACCTCCTGAAGAGTTCCATTTTTTACGATAAAACAGCTTTAATAAAGAGGGGGAGAATAACATCAAGGTGTTAAGGTGGCTATCTCTATTTGGTGGAACTGCATGAAAATAGGTTTAATTTCACGCTGCCATTTCCGAAAGCCTACAAACTGGAATTCCGAACTACTAACATGTAGATGGCGTGGAAAAATCTCCATACTTCTTTTTATCATAATTAACATGTTTTAATGCTATTTTCTGATTTAATATTTTTTACGAATGCTTATATAAAACAAGAGGTATTTCTTGCAAACTTCATGATTTAAAAACTAAAAAAATTACGTTAATTTTTATCTAGTTTCGAAGTAATCTGATGGTGCAACAGATGTCTCCTTTTCCGAATTTATTATTTTGACAACATGCATGTTGATTTGGCGTTGCTATGGCATTTTGTTATATTAATTTCAAAGTTTGTTGTTGATTTGACGTTATTATGCCGATTTGTTACGTTTAATTTAAAAGTTCGAATTTCACTCTGCGCTGTATTGTATGTAAAATGACCTTCACATTCTGCACCCAAAATCTAGTCCTTTTGTAATTTTTCTTCAGTTTTCTTCTTCTACGTTCATGAAATCATATTGAATTGGTTGATCATGTAGGTTCTCTTTATTTGATCGGCCTCGGCATTCAATGATAGCTTCGCTCTTGTAGTTTCGAACACATTTGCTAATTATATTCGTATCTATGTTGTTCTTGGGGGGAAAATTTACAGCATTTTCTGACAGTGAGAATGCCTTTCAGATGTGTTAGCCTTATGCTGCATTGAGCTTCACAGCCACACGGGACGTGTTCAGCAGTTTCATCGTCTTCCATATAGAAGCAAACGGTTTGATAATCGACCCTACCCATCTTTTTAAGGTGATATTTAAGTGTGCAATGCCCAATAATAGGTCGATTGTGAGTCTTCCTTCCGCTGAGAGTAAGGAATACTTTTGTCCTCTGTTTCGAGTCCTATATGAACTCCTTCGCTGGTCTCAGCCCCGAGATATTTCTCTAGTGTGCATTTTAATTCTGTCCTCCCAAATCCTCGTGAATTTTTTGTGTCCCAAAAACATGCTCAGGGCCAATAAACGGAAATCTGGCTCCTTCCTTTACAAGGCGGTTCGTATAATCTTGTTGCCCTTAATGCCTTCATGTTCTGGCATCCAAATCAGCATCAGCTTTTTTCTTCGGCCAGTGGTTTCAAGACAGTAAAACAGTCTCAGACCAGATTAGACTCAAAGGTAAAACCAGTTTAACGCTGAGTGCTGCTTGGCTGTCTGATATTATGTATATTTTTGCTCCACGTATATTCTTGTGAAATATTTCGCGAGAGCAGAGTTTTATGGCGTGTATTTCTACCTGAAAAATAGTTAATGAGGTCCCCAGTGCCTTTGGGAGATGGCACTTCGGCCATCATATGCCCACGCCTGCTCTATCTGCCATATTGGACCTATCCGTGTACTATACTTAAGAGATTATTTTTCAAATGATAGGTCCTCAATGTTCCATTGTTGATGGTTCTCTAAGATCACCTTGAATATTGTTTCAAAGTTATGGCGCTTCTAAGCATAGCCTCTAAGACTGCAGTGGGCCAGATGTACATGACGCCAGTTATTTCTAGACATGCAAGCCGTTGTAGTTTTTGCAAACCAGCTTGAACTGTCTTTTGTTTAGTTTTTGTCCACCAAGTGAGTCAAGCGTTATGATCACTTATATATAATAGATGTTTACGACCATAGAGTCATTTTTGGTTTAAGACCCCAAATTTTACCCAAAAGCCTGCAGTATGTCCATGTTGCCACTATGACCCTCTCCAGTACTCTTCTTAAGAGGGAATTCCAGGTTAGTCTGCTATTTAAGGTACTTGACCTCCTTTCAAGAATTTCAGTACCGTTCCCTCAAGAGGGGTGTTTGTAAATAAAGCTTCCTTTTTCTCGTGAAAGGAACAATTACTGTCCTGTCATGATTGGCTCGAAGTCCCATTGTTTGGCACCAGTCGCGAACTATGTTTAGGTCATTCTGCATTATATCAGAGTTCATCCAATCATGTTTGCCCTGAAATATATAACAATAATAAAGGTCCACAGAAAATTGATTATATGACGTGCATATATATTGTTGCGAGCGTGGCCTTTGGTTCGTAATTTAAAACACAATATTAAATATTTAATATATAAGTTCTTTATTTCACTCTAATCATACAAAATTCATAAACCTTCAATTAATCAACTCAACTTTAATTATCTTTAATACTGTACTTTCAATTATCGCAATCCAATTACAACACTTCCGCCTGTTTATTACTTTCGCTTGTTAACACTGCAACGTCTAAGACAAGATTCTTTTCCTGGCGGTGACAACTGTTATATTTATACCCTAGAAACTCTCCGGATTATTCTGGAGTGTTCTATTCCAGAAGCTTCTTGATTATTCTATTCATTCTATTCCTGAACCTCCCCGAAGATTCCAACATCGATTCTCCGAACCTGAAGTCATTTACACTCCATTGCCAGTAGATGTCACCAGTTGTCTCTTTCTATTGCACGTAACAATATATATGCGAAGGTCCAAAACTTGCTACCATCGCTGCAGCCTGGGTTCATGCCTGCCCCGAAATAGATTAAACTCGATTAGTAGAAATTACCATATATTGTTGTTGACCTGTTTCACTAATCTATAAAGCGACCGACGTTGAGTTTCCTCAACTCAGAATGGATCTTTCCTCAATCCTCATGCATTTCTGTAAAAGCCGTAAAAATGTATCAAAGGAATTCCCTGGTTTATTGGCTAAACTTTACTACTTTACTGATATTTTACTTCATTTTACCTCAACCAAATAAATATTTAGAAGGGATTATGAAACGGTTATGATAACGGAATGATTGATCTCTTATACTGGCGCAGGGTTTAGCTACATTTGGCTTTTTTACGATAACACGAAGATGAAAATTTGTTCTAGTATGACCATTTTTAATAATGTAAACAAGACAAAAGGATGTCTTATGATGCAACAACGTTGTTAAGTATGGAATATATTAAAAGGGAAGAGAGCTTAACCTTGGCCCTGTTAGCGTATGTTCGACTCCACCTAATCATACTACAATATTGTGATCGATATAAATGATGGAGAATACGAAAGCAGGTATAGCAGTGCAATTTGGGATAGGGAAATCATCCCCAAACTTCACGGTATGTTTGAAATATTTAAGGAAGGTCTTCAATTCTCAGCTCAAGTGTTTTATGTTGGGATTTTTCGAAAGTGTTTCTGTAGTAATTATAATAGTTTACAAAAATATTGTTATGATCAGAGAAAATGTTGCCTTCAAAAACTTTAAAGAGTTTTCGTCATCTAGCACATTCCACCATCTTCGTCAGATAAATAAACATATACAAGTTACATAACTCGAAAGTGTACCCAAATTTTATTTGAAATTTACATTCCTTTACTTTAAACCATACGTCTTATGTATGTACATCCATTAAATAGAACGAAAACAGGTGTGATTTAAATTTTTATTAATGAGCGAAGTATCTATCGCATAAATTAAATTCCATGAGATAATAGATTGTTTATTATGGCTGCTACAAACTACCTACATACGAACCATCTTATCCAGTCTCCGTTAAAAACGGATAAAAATAAAAATACCTGACAGCAATGATCTGTCTGTCCCTCATAATCATGTAGATTTGAAATATTTTTGTCAAATTATACAAAAAGAAATTATTTTGGGAAGTGACGACAGCTGAAATTTAACTGGGCGCTTAAAAACAATTTACACAATGCAAGAACAGTTTCTGTTGAATATTTGAAATAAATCAAATGACTAATTAGAGAAAGTTTTGCTTAAAAATTGCTTATTAAACTTTGCAAATGATCTGGCATATTCTACTTATCTTCCATTAGAATAATCAAAGACAAATTCTAAATTTAATTAGCTATTAGCACTGTGGGTTGAAGGTTATTCAATTTTGCAAAACTGTTTTTACAGTAAAAAAAAAATCTTATTAGTCGTATGTAAATTGCTTCTGATGTTTTCTATCTGCGATGCGAGTATTAACATAAGTTTCTTCTGAACAGTTCTTCTTACTCACAGTCACATTGGAGTCGACTTTATTTTTTTTTATCTATTTTTTTTTTATACAAATCCAATAAATAAGTGAATCATGCATTTGTTGATGTAATAAAATCTAGCGAAAAAATTGCAATTTCAGAATTATTCTTAAAATGTTTTTCTTTGGTCTACGAAAATATTTCCGCTTTTATTTACCCTGGTTTGTAGGAGTTTCATCAATCGTCGGCTTTATTCAATTGGAAAAAGTTAAATAGGTAGAACTTGCATAAATGATTCAGGAAAGTATATTTAAATAACAACCAGAAGGGGATCATTGAAATAAATAAGAAGCTGTAATTGCTGTGGCACCCTCCCTGGGTATGTCCAGATTTGCTTCGTATTATAACAAAATTATTGGCTTGTCCGATACGAAACTCAGAAAAATAAACCAAATAATTAGACAGGACGAAAAAAGTATTATTTATAAGGTTGGTTTGAGGATCGCAATAGTTTAAAGTGTAATCTTTAAGTTCATCAAGAAAGGGTCCCGTATTCACATGTGATTTGATGATTTTGGGTTTTCTTCGAGGATCAAAATTCACCTACATAAGTATAACTGTTTCAAGTCTGACTAAGGAAAACTTAATCAAGCGTAATGATAACCGCATTTTCTTACTGTGTATGTCATTAGAAAAGATTTAGAAATGTTTAGTTTTGGTTGAATGTTCTTAAAACACAGGCGTGGAAATCATCTTGCGAGTGTTCAAGCTTAAAGTATTGTAAAATTTTAAAACTAAAAAACTAAAAGAATTTATCATAACAAAACATTTTTTTTAAAGTAAAAATATCAGAATCTTTAAAACCGGACTGGATATTGATGATTATACAGCCAGATTTTTTTTTTTACCAATGAAGAATTTCTGAACAAAAATATTTTTTGCTGGTCCATATTTAGTACTTCTCAATAAAACCTTGTATACGGTGAGTAGTCCAGTCAGTAGAGGTTTTTGTCCTACAAAAGGTGGGGTACCTGTGATTTTTTATATAATATATTATGCAGTTCCGGGCCCCGACGAAAATCAAAATTTAGACCTTTGATGGGGTCCGCGCGGTCCGCCATCTTGGATTAAAGGTATCAAAAATTGGTTTTTTCAACGACAAAAATGTAAAAATATAAATTTGAAGAAGACTATATTCCCTACATTTTTTGTAAAAACCCTTTTTATGTAAGTCTAATGTGTAACGAGTTACAGAGGCGGAAACGTGAGCATTCTTCCAAAAAAATGTATACGAATAGTTTTTTAATGGTTCTTCAGTGCATGAAATTCTAATTTTCGAAACCTGACTGCATGACAACATAAATCTTCGTTAGTGAAAATTTCGGGCTACAATTTGTATAGGAATGATCGGAGAAATCGTGTCGGCGGAGGAGTAGCCTTGATACAGATATTGAAAAGTGTGCTCTTATGATAGCTTACTGCCTACCAGACAACTTTAAAAATGACTACATTAGCAAATTCCAAAACACAGCGTCCCAATTATGATTTTAACGTTGATGTTCTCCATCAAAATACTCTTAGTGATGCCCTTATGCAGGGCCGGATTTAGAAGTGTGGAGGCCCTGGGGCAACAAAGGAGTGGAGGCCCCTAATTATTTTTAAAATAGGTTACACATTTTTTTAAATTGTTTAAATAATTTATTGCACGAAAAAATAATAAAAAGACAAAACAAAATAAACTAGAGAAGACGAAAACGTGGAAAAACGGAGAATTCGGGGAAGAATGGAGAATTCTTTTCGGGTATAAAGTATACGCAAGCATAAACAGGCATTCAGTGTTCGATTCCTCGTCGCGATTATTTTTTTCTCATTATAAAATGATGAATAAAAATAAATAATAATATCCAATTAATTGATATTCTTTAATTATTAAAGAAATCATTATTTCCTTATCATTTCTTTTATGCAATAAAAGGTATGTGAATAAATGATTCAATTCAATTGTTTCAAAAAATAATAATTTGCGTATTTATAACTACTTATACAAAGTACATCCGTATTGGTGTCATCAATATTATCAGAACTTAAATAAGAGTAACCTCCGAAAATATTTATAATAATGTAATATTATTAAAAATATTTTTCGAGGTTTGTGGATGAAAATGGATGTATTTCGTCTGTGTAGTTAGATATTTCTATTGCGGGTTGTGGAGGCCCCGGGCTAGAGCCCCGGTTGCCCTCCCCTAAATCCGGCCATGCCCTTATGGATATTTTACAATCTCTACATCTAACTAGAATCAATTCTCAGCCAACCTACTTCAACACTTCTAATCCATCTTTACTCGATCTGATCCTAACGTCTGATGATTCGCGTATATATTTTCATAGCCAATTAAGCCCAACTTCTTCGTTCGACCATGATTTCTTATTTGTTAGCTATAAAATTCTTATTGATCTCAATAATATGATCAACATGGCTACTTATCGTGATTTCAATAATATTGATTATGTTAGCCTACATATATGATGCATGCCAATCAATGCCTTGTTATGATATTTATTATTGTGCTACAGCTGAAGCTCAGTTGAAATTATTGGAAGACAATGTGAAATACCTTCTAGACAAGTATGCTCCGCTAAAAGTGAGACACCAAAGATCCAATGACTACCCTGGTTTATTTCACATATACTTTCCCTGATTACTGAGCGGGAATATTTTTATCGTCAATTTAAGCGCCTCAACTCTACCACTAGCTAAGCTTGCGTATTGCACTTCGAAATTAAGGCCTGATATTCCCTCTAAATCTCTCTGGAAAAATCTTAAACTGCTGGGCGTTTGTGGAAGTGAGGAAAACAATTGCAATTTGAACCCTAATGATAATGTTTATTTTACTTCCAGTCATTCTAGTAACCCCTAACCCTGGTTGTTATCCAGATTTCATTCAAACCAGTCGACACTTCGAAAATCTTTTTGCTTCAGATGTGCAACCACTGAGGAATTGTTTAAAGCTGTCTATTCCTGAGGGGAGAGGAGTACGGGGCAGGTCGAGCAGTCGTTGGAAAGTTCATGAAATTCTGCATACAATGATCTCTGTAAGTGGCCGTAAACTCTGTATTTTTTCAAACGCAGGGTATGTTGTGAAAGACTACCGAATTTTCTTAATCACCCTGTAACTCCGAAACGGTTAAGATGTCGCTCCCCACTTGCCATACAATTTTTTGTTTGACTAGGTGACTACAATCACCTCCGGTCCTCTAGACCACCATGCACGAAACACCCTGTATAAATGGTACTATATGTATACATTTTTTTGGAAGAATGTGGACATTTCTGGTGCTGTAACACGTTACACATCAGACTTGCAAAAAAAGTGTTTTTACAAAAACTTTAGGGAATTTAGTCTTCTTCAAATGTATATTTTTGTCGGAGGATCAACCGTTGAGGAATTCTTTTGAAAAAAAAAAGAAAAAGTTGTTGGTACCTTTAATCCAAGATGGCGGACCGCGCGGACCCCTTAACGGGTCTAAACTTGGATTTTTCATCGGATCAGCATTAAGGTTGAAACTAAAACTAAAAAATTAAAACTTGAATGAAAAATAGAAAATTTAAAACTCCAAAGAAACTAAAAAAAAGTTTAAACTAAAAATAAAAACCAAAAAAATATACTTAGAAAAAAGCTTAGCCACATGTAAAAATTCCATGTCCATCTCATTTTGCAATTCCATTGCATGAATCTTTATTAGAACTTCGATTTTTGAGATTTTGTGCTTAGATATTTCAGGTTTCGAGATTTTGTATTTCAGGATTTTAATTTGGTGATTTTTTACATGGGAATTACCTAGGTAACCCAAAGCAACATATGCATTGATTGACGCGTTTTTTTTGTTTGTTATTGTTATAGGAAAACAAAAAACAATAATAAGGCGAGCACTGCGTATGCTCCTTTACTATTATACATATTTAAAAAATCCAATAAAAACTCTTTGGTCAATCAAAATAATGTCAACTACGAGTACTATTTTAACTGTTCAGTCATTTTCTTACGACTTGAAGAGCACGGAGTAAAGTCACTTGAGTACATACTAATTAAAAAAGAATTGCATCGAGCTTACTCTACTTAACTAGACTCCAGTCAGTTTCTAAACGTAGTCAAATAACTCAAATAAAGTTTTTCCAAAAAAAATGCGTACGGGATTGGGAGGACCTACACATTATTTACATTTGTCATGTACCTACTCTGAAGAAGTCTGTTTTTGATGGACGATATTAGCAACTGTTGGCAGCTAAACAGAACAAATTTAAAAATTTAATATTCAAGATCACGTCTACTACACTGAATAAATAACTAATAAGGAAACGGGGTACCGTGCGATTACAGTGTACGTGTTTAAGCAATTCAATGACAGTATGACCTATGATAGGGGGGTGGAAGATGAATAGAGAGCGTCAGTTCAACATTTCTGACATTTCATATTTTATGAAATTGTAATTGCTGCCTAAATTATGTCAGTCATACAAAGGCAACGCCAAGAAATATTATCTGAAAATAAGGGGGCGCTAAAAAGTTGGTTATTTTACATAGCAGTTTGGATTATAAAAAATGTCCCCCTTCAAAATGTCAGGAATTCATTACTGTCATGACGAAACGAATACAAATACAGCATACTAATACATTTCTCCGAGTGGCTTGGGTTTTCACCGGATATGCCGTTTCCTTATTAGTTATTTATTCAATGGTCTACTATCGTATATCGATAGAATTCGAAGTTCCTTAACTATAGCAGACCGTTAGTTTATTGAATAGATAATAGACAGATTTTTCCGACAGTAAAATACAAACGGAAAATACATTTTTTTTTGTTTAATTTAGAAGCAATTTGTAGGGTTCATAAAAATGTTTCAAAGACTATTAGCAATTAGCTTTGCAGTTAAAACCTATGCAAATATACCCTTAATTTTATCATCCGATATATGCATAGTCTCAAAATATTTGATCATGTTTCTGAATTTAAGAATTCAATTTTGGGGTGCTACATTTCTGTTTAACTTGATTATTGCTTAGTAATTTATTTAATTAAAATTATTAAGTTTAAGTGTCCTCGGTATCTTTACGACCTCTTGGTATCCTCTAGGTTCACCGAAACACACCATTTATTACTACCACGGTGTAATTTCCACAATCAATAACAGATATAATCCACACCAACACTTTAACTACAATTAGAAGTAGTGTTTTTAATTTTTTTCATTTCTAGTAGTTAGCATTCTTTTGGTTTATACATATCGTAATTTATTTTTCATTTTTTTAGCTTTATACAAGCATTAATTGTTTGAACTTTCTTTCTGTCTTCTATAAGTACATATTACTTAGTCATATTGTTTTCTTTTGATTTTTTTATATGTACATATAAAAAGGATTTGTGTCTTAATTGTACAATAGCTCTCTTAATTTGAATTTGAAATATTGCATAGTATAATTTTTTCAATTTTTCGGATAAAACCCAATTTTTGGTCCGAGAAACTGAAGTAGGTAAATATTTTAATTTTTTTTATTTAAATCAATTTTAGATAAATTGTTTTTAAAGTGAAAGCCAAGTACTCTTTCGATTTGTAGTTTTTGCAACCGAAATGTTAATAGTATGCAAAGCCTTTCAGGATGAATTCACCTACGAATAAAGTACGAAAAATAGTTGGACTATAATAATCTAACTCATGCAAAATTCAGCTATTACAATCGCGGTATCAATTCTCATTAGAATACATGGAAATTTCGCTATTAGGCAACCCAATTTACATATAAAAAATTTCCAAAGCCACCTTATTGAGAATTATATTTTTTAACTTTCTTTTTGTCTGTAGTAATGTATGCCAATTAGCAATTTTAGGTAGTTTTTTTTTGCATAGTAAAAAATACCTTATATCATCGGAAATGTCACTTCTAGTCAGAATAACTAAAAAGATGTGTGACCCAACTTCCGATCTGTACTGGAAAATTAATACGATATTATGTATACCACAAACCAAAGATGAAGAGAAGAAAAGTTAAAAATCAAAACATGCCTTTAATAACAGCTGATAGTGAAAAAGACTGAAATCAAGACGGGCATGTTCGTCTTAATCCTAACTTGCTTATTATGATGACTAAGGAAATCTGAACCGTTATACAGATACCTACATGTTTACAACTAAAGGCTATTAAATCTAAATACTTGAATTTGACATTGAATTTCAATGGTATTCTCCCCAAATATTCATTTACTGTCACATAATTTATCGTGGGCGGTAGGATTCCAAAATTCAAAGTTGGGTGTATATGAGAGGAGCTTGTCTCTTTTTATATCCAGACAGCACCCATAACAAAGTAATCGAAGGTCTTCCTCAGCTTCAGTTCATCATTTTTTCTTGGATAAATCTATCAAAAATTAATTTAAATTGAGCATTTTGAAAAAAGCAAATTGAAAATTTTGAGAGTGCTTAGGTTATTTTGACTATCAAAATTTATCTACCTATATTTACAGTTTTTAATCAGAAAAAATTGAGCCTTTAAATATGTGTTTATTCATTCAAAAGGCTTGGTAAATATGTAAATTTTTCAATAGTCTGTCTGAGCAAGTCTGGTAGATAGTGTAAAAAGAGTTTAAATCGACTTTTGTACATGCATAAGGCACTCCACAGTAAACATTAGTTTTAATGCCATATTTTGGTTTACAAATTCCATATTAAAGTCAGCTCTGGTTGTGACTTCAGATTAAGTCTAATTATTCGCTTAGCTACGAGAAAATGAATAACCCGACTTTTAAACTCAAATGGTGGCATTTTCTAAAGCGAATTAAAATAGATTCTACTTATATATTTATAGTATGTATATACATATTCAACTACAGCCTACTTTCCCACTAATAACAAATTTTCTTAGGTTTAAAGTAAAAAAAAATGCACGCATCAACACACAAATGGTGTCCACTTGCTTGTTATTATAAAAGTTTTAATTTTATCAGAGGAGAAAGCTCTCAACACAATTTTGGCTGTTATGATGCTAGATGAAAGCAGAAAACTCTTTGACACAATTGGTTCATATTTTTAGATATTTCTTTGTAAAATTTCAGTGGACTATCGTCCAAAAGAGACATTGACATTTAAACTGAAATTCTAAGTAAGTAGACGTATAGATATACGCATTTATAGAGACAACATTCATATATAGGAGATGATAACCACTTATTTCCTTGCATTCATAATTTTGTAGTACCTAATCCCTTGAAAATAAACAATAATCTTTGATGAGAGGCGCCTAATTAAAACTAAAATACGCTAACTTCTATTTATATGTGGCAGCATTATAATTACATAAAATTAGCAAGTCCTGAAAATTTATTTTTAGCGCAATATTCTTCTAATTTGTCGTTTTGCATTTTATTTGTGCAGAGAAACTAAATTTTAATTTTTTCATAGGTAAAAACAAAAAAAAAAATAGAAAATATTTTCACCGTTAACTCCTTTTAATTGAGATTTCTCAAAATTGAAAATTCAGGCACACTTTAATTATAGGAAATTTATTTTTAATATTTTTTTCTTAGCATATTCTTTAAATTCACATCACTTTTTACACGAAACACACAAAATGTAAATTTTTTCTCACAGATCACAATTTCGGATTCATTGGGTAATTTTTCGAGTTATACGAAAATTCGGTGAGTTGCATTAAAATGCACATAATCGCACATTTATTAATATTATTAATGAAACTACGAAGAAGTGTTAAACTTAAAGACTCTTATAAAGTTCGAATCTCTCGTTCGAACTGGTCAAGCTTAATTCAGCGACTAGATGGCGGCTTGCCGTACAGTACCGACACTCAAAGATAGATTGTTCGCTCGTTTCCCGGAGCTTTAAGTCATGATCTTACTAACTTGCTTGAAATGCTAGCACTCAAAACTAGAAAAATTGGCAATGGAGCATGCACCATGCAGTTCCTCAAGCACTATAGCGTGCATAATTTTTAATATTTTAATATTCGAAAAATCTCTTGTAATTTTTTTTTTTTTTTTGGTTTGGTTTTGATCTCTTTTTGTACGTAAATTTAACCAGTGCAGTGCTTTGTAGTTGAAATTTAATAAAGTTTTTAAAGACACTCAAATCTTTTTGATCGATAAATATTATTGGTTACAGACATGTAATGTAATACAGAGCTTATATGTAATAGGTGGTCCTGGTCATAAATAAAAAATGTGATAGGCTGATGTGTTAGAAACTAAAAAATGGAACTGAGGTTGGGGAAATCTTAATGGTGTTTCAGGTACAGTTAGCTAAAAGTGTCTGACATAATATTTTTATTTGTATTTCCCGTGATCCGTAACGTTGCTACTTGAAACAAGTTTCCTTTAATAGGTAACAAAATGTCCTTTCTCATGTGGATATCCAGTACTGATATACCTTCACATTTACGGAACAGTAGATTTACGTATGAAAAATTTATTTTTTTATTCAAAATTCAAATTTTTGTACCATTACGCACGGAATATAGCGCGATTCAGTTGTGAATTTTAATACAGTTCGGAATAGCCCTTACTATAACGGCCTAACATTTATTACGAATACTCGTACAAAATTCAAAAATTCAAAAAAAATTCTAAAGAATTTTTGTATGAAGTCGTTATGCAAATGAAACGTACAACTGCAACTTTATTACACTCTTTGTCTTAACATAGTTATGAGGTCGAGTATGAGTCTTCCAGTTGAGTGGACGTGTTGTCATTTGGCTCCACGAAATTTTTACTGGAGGTGTGTTTCGATTTTCCTAGACGCATTGTGTGATTTCCTTCGGTAATATTTAGTGAATAAGCGTCTATGGCAGGCAGAAAACCAAGCTGTACCGATGAGTGTAAGGTTTTCTGCTAACACGAAACGCTTCTTCGTCTTTCTTTTTTCAGCCCACTGCGGGCGTATACAGGTTCGATTCGTTTCGAATGAATCTGGTTTTTTAAATTTTTTCAAAAAAAATTGTTTTTCTATTTTTCTCAATTTTTTTTTAATTTTTTCATTTCTTTTCTTTGTTCTATTTTTTCATTTGTTTTTCAAGTCACTCAATTTCGCTATTTGGGACCTGTTGATGAGTCAAACCAAGACTTGAAACTTGTCACCAAAAGTATAATGGGTTGTGTGATGAAATAACAAATTAAAAATATTTTTTAGCTTTTGCTATATACCGGAGAATCCAAACAAATTCCTTCTTGAACAAATATAAGTTTAACCCGGTAAAAAATCCTAAAGAGTAATCTCTATTTTTACTGAATAACAAAATTATTGTTTTTTCCTATAATGCTTTCGTGTGGGCGTTATGGGGCTGGAGGGTTTTTCGATTTTTCGGCAATAGAGGTCTCGTGGTGTTTTGTTTATTTTTTCGTTCCTGTTGCGGATAAACTAGTGATTTGTGGTTGAATTGTGTTCTGTTCGACCGATTTGTGAAACTCCTGATTCATAATAGGTGCGTCATTCAGATAGACCCCGACAAGCAAAAATTGCATTTTCGCAACGAATTCCCGTTCAAAATAATGACGGCATTACAACGCTACTTTGTTTTTACATACTTCCAAGTAGCAAGGTACTAAGATGTATTTTGGATCGGTATGCGCTAGTGATGTGTTTTGAAGCTTACTCCACTTTATTTAGGTACCTAAGTAAAAAAATTTGAAAAAGAAGACTTAGAAATTTCTTATGGAAACCCGTTAGATTTTCTTATTTAAAAACGCAGAAAAAGTAGGAATATCATATAGAAATGCTATGGAAAAGTCTTGGAATGCGAAAATAATACGGAAAACAATGGAAATCCGTTGGATTTCCACGTCGTATTCCAACCACCAATACTATCAAAGACTTGGAATCTTGGTACAGTTCTCTTCGGCCAGAAGCATGGAATTCCGTGCGAAAAACGTACGGTTTTCCAGGTAAACTCGTCAAAAATGACATGGAAAACGCACAAAATTGTATGCGAAATTCTTAATGGAGTAGTATTGCATCCTTTCAAGATGTTTTCTGAACAAAATTCTCGTGTGCGAGGTTTATTAATTCTGTGTCAATAAATATTATGTAAGTAGGTACTAAAAACTTTTCATTAAAATTTTTCCGTGGAAATCACTAAACGGTGTTTTACACAAATTTTTAAAAAAGTCTGAAACACGTGACGTCCAACGACTGTAATTTATTCAAGGAATGCAGCCATTCTGATTTTAGCGATCAGCACGAAAAATATTTATTCAAAAGTAATAAAATTGGACTATCATCTTTAAAGCATTTTGGACGTGCTCTCAAAAAATTACCATGATTTCGGATACCATTCAACCACATTTTGTCGTGAAGTTTACGCATCTTGGAGGTCCTCCTCTTACAAGATTCTCCGTGTATTTTTCGAGAGAAGATGGAATGGCTTCTTGGGAAATCTCAGGTAAGGACAACTATACTTCGTGAAAAATGCGAAACCAAGAAGCAAAGCAGATAATTGCTAATGATCAAATTCTTGCCAAAGATGACTACAATTTAGTGGGAGTTGAAAGCCAAAAAATGAGCTACTACTTCTTTGAGAAATCGTCGAAGTTATCAACTTCACGTAATATCAAATTTCTACGGAAACATGTATATGGAACCGTTCATAAGGAACATAGGCTTGATACTCCAAAAAGATATTAACGCTAAATTGTTGCCTATATCCTCCAAGAACATTAGGATCGCAGAAGAAATACGTATTCAACAACTTTGACACAACATTCCTTAATTCCCTATAATCGTGCTCAATTTCTTTATTATTTTATCGTTCAAAGCAGAAATGAGACTGTTTTTGTTTTTCATTTGTTATACATTTGTTATAATTTTTGTATGAATAAAATATGAACTGTAGACTAATTGCCTTGATTTTTTTATTATATGCCAAATTTTCGCAGTCAAATGGTCCACTACCTGGGGAACATGTGACAAAAAGGTAGGAGTTTTCAAAAACACAATATGGTTTAACTAAAGCTATGGTAATTTCAGCAAACTGTTGCTGACAATTTATTGGGAAACATTCAAATTGGTGAAACAAATAAAAAAGGCTGAAAACTATGAATTTAGAAGTGGTAGACCGTTGAAATAAAGTTCTGAAATGGCCCCCTCATAAGTCACATTGCAAAAGTTAGAACTAACCCTAGTAGATATCCATTTCTATTTCATGACTGGGAAATTTAGTAAACACTTTAAAAACTCACATAAGCAGACAGAAACCGACCTCGAACATAAAGAGTACGCGAAGTAACATTTTAATTACGTACCACGCTACTTAAAATTTAACATGTCAAGTGTGTGGAAATCGTAGATTTTTAGCCCCACCAGTATATAATACAATCTAATGTATATATGTATGTATGGACACATCAAACTGTCAAGGTGAATCCTCTTAAAGACTTCAAATTTACATACATATGTGACATTACTTGAGTGTTATTTTAATTTACATATGAGCTTTACATTTTAGACAGTCTTTCAATTCTTAATTCAAATATATTTTCTACGATAGGTACTACATAAAATGAACTGTACAAAAAACAGGACTGTAGCAAAATAAAAGATATTTAAGTTTATTGCTCACCTTAGACTATTGTTATAACACCGCCAAAATTGAATAATATACAAAATGCACTTTTTAATGGCACGTTTCCAACAAAATACAATTTCCGAACCACAATGCAAAAGCATCGGGTGGACCACGACCCGTCTGACTCTGAAATTGACAAAGCAGAAAAGCAAAGCACTATGGGGGTGGAAAAATCGATTTTCGAACACGTTAAAGGATTTTCGAAAATGTCGTTGACTGAATAACTTTTCATATGCCTATATCCAACTTTGAAATTGAAATAAATTATATACTTATTAAAATTATGATTATGCGGAAACGTTCTACATTAAAATTTCTATTTTTCATACGCCGAATATTCAGTAGATGTTATTCCGCTACAACCACACGAATATCTGTATAATTGTGGCCATTAATTGATTAATTTTTTTAATTTGTTTTATTGATTAAAAATTACAATTGAAAATGTTATTTCAAGGAAAAAATGTGATTGCAGGAATCAACAGTTATTAGATATTATTCGTGTTTATTCTATTAAATTGTTTGTGGGAAAATATAAATCCGATATTGTTATAAAACAATTAAAATGTTTATAAATCTTAGTATGGCAAAGATTTAAATTTTTAGGTAATATGTAATATATAGTAAAATTGATGCATTGTGTAAAACTGTTGGTTCTTAAGATGAAGCGATGAAACGAGGGAAGCTGGTGTGGCAGGCCTCCGATGTATTAGTTCCGGTTCAATAACTGAGGTTTCTTAGATTTATTGCCCCCAGGGTTATCGCGGACACTACTTTCGGAGCGCGAAAGATGTAATTAACACTATTTTTGACCATTAATGTAAAAATACGAAAAATACATATATTTCAGATTTTAGGTTTTTTTTTATTACTGGGAATTTTATTATATTTTATGGTATTTTCCATTAAATAGTTACAAGTGATTGACTAGTTATTACCCGCGGCATCGCCCGCATAGAATTAATTTTTCAAAAGCTTTGTTTTTCCTATACTACATTAAGAAAAGTTCCCCAATTCGTTAGAAATAATGAGTAGTTTAGTAAAACATTGTTGTATGCTATACATACATATATGGTGCATCTTCTCATTTGAAGCTGGTATGTTTAAAGAGATTTTGTGCGTTGATCAGCCGCGAGCAAGCCATGTAGAGCTAATCGTGCCACAAGGATGGTTTCTCCAAATTAATTTCCAACACCTTCAAACGTTTGTCATTGTGCCTTATTTATATTTGTCGTGCACTTTACTGGATAGGAAGGGCTGTGCTCTGTATCCAAAATCGTGTCTAACGATAAGTATTCAGCAGCGTCCCCCGTCAATTGATTCAAACTTTTTTTGTTTCTTTTCTTTAGCCAACAGTTTCATTTTCTTTTGTGCAGGTAGGCACTTTTTTGCAACCACTAGGTATCATTATACAAGTTAGAGTACACGTTTGGTATTAGTTTTTAGTCACTGCGTAGAATTACTGTAAAATAACTTTTAAATGTGACATAACCCGCTGAAACGGTTTCCAAGTGTATGTCATCTATTTTTGAAAGGATTGTATCCCCATATTTGTGGTTCAGTTGAATTTCTTGACATCTGGCCACAATGTTTACTTCTTCAGACAGGCATTAATTTCATTTGCGGGAGTGATCCTCTCTATCGCTGGCCGGTAGAGTTTCTCGGAAGTCACCAGCCAGCAAGACGATCATCCTACATATTAAAGTCTTGTAGACTTCGATTCAATACTTCGGCAGCTCTTTTATGTAACATGGTACCGAAAACATCTATTACCTTTGTTTGGTAGAATTTATTTCACACATTCACATTCAAAATATTTATCATACGTGGGTTTAGTATTTCTAAACACTCGAAGATAATAAACAAGTAAAAGCTAGATTTGGTCTAACAATAAGACCAATTCTGTGTAAGTTTGATTTTTGAAGTGGTTTTTCGAATATATTTCTCTATAAAGGTTCGTCGGACAGAGAAAATGATTATAACCAATTTTATAGGATTTCATATTCTGAAGAACTTTTCAGTACATTAAAAACGTATAGGACTGATCGTTTTCACAGTATACGGCTCTCTACGTTGATACGTTCTCAGATAGTGGCCAAATATGTTGTGAAAAACGAAATTTTTGTATGGCAACCCTATGAGGGAGTTACCCGATTTGTCCCATTTTCGAATTTTACTTTTTTTGTTTAAAAGCTTATTTGCAAAATTTCAGCTCTCCAGTATTATCGTGGGGACGGACAGACTGACGGACAGACGCACGGACATGCAAAAATCCAAGTAACTTTGAATTTTACGCAATGACAAACTTAGGACACCCTATGATTTCATCTAGGTTATAAAAACTAAACAAGCAAAACAAAAGGAATGTTAATAACCTTTTTTTTTGTTATTTAAAAAAAAGATCATAGTAATAAAAATCCGTAAAAAATCTGAAATTTTTATTTTAGACTGCCATAACTCCGGATAGGGGAGGAGTACGTGGCTGGTTGAGCAGTCCTTGGACAGTCCATGAGGTTCTACATTTAATGAGATCTTAATAGTGATTGTACACCCTGCATTTTTAAGATACTGGGTGTTTCGTGAAAAACTAACATTTTTTTTTTAGATTTTATTAACAACACTTGGTGGAATAGATTAATGTTAACTGCCAGGTTATAAAAGATAATAAATCACTTCTTGTTATTTCCACAATGTACATATACATTTTAATTTTACATATAATGTAACCGCCTACGCGTTTCGTCTTATTAGGACATTATCAGGGCTCTTGTCGTACTGAAGGACTGATTAATTTAGCTGATAACTATACTCTAATGAGTTCTTAAGCGCATGTGTAGTATATTGATATTAGCATTCAAAAGTGGGCTGTTGTTTTTAAAATCTAACTGGTCGTTTACTATAAAATAGCCATCGTCTGTAGCTTTTATAATCTCAAAAGTTTCATATCTAACTATAGTAATCTTTTTTCTGATAAATTATGTAGTAATTTAATGTCGTCTCTCTGGATTAAGCTAACGTGATTAGCGAAACCTGAATTTGAGTTTGCTGCCTTTGCGCTATTAATATACTCTTTAAATCTAGTTCTTATGGATTATTTGGTTTTCCCAATGTAAATGGCATCACAATCCGCACAATTTAGCTTATAGACCCCGGATTTGTCAATTTCATTAATTTTCAGTTTCCATTTGTTGCTGACTAGAATGTTTTTAAGAGTTCTATTGTTAAGGAAGGCTGGCTTTATGTTTTTTTCCCTAACTAATTTATTTAAACTACTTGATATTTCGCCAAAGTAGAGGATCCTTCTCCATTTTATTGGATCTTGATCCAAACTTAGTTGTTTGGAAAGAAAAGTCATTTCGATGGCTTTTTTATAATGTTTTTGCATCAGTAATTTATAGATAGTTCTATTACTATACCCATTATTTCTAGCAATCAGTTTTATTGTCATGAGTACCTTTTTGAAGTTTTCATGAGTTAATGGTATTTCTAGCAATCTGTACAGCATGGAATGAAAAGAGCACATTTTAATATTCCACGGGTGCAAAGAAGATCTGGGTATTACCGCGTCGGAATAAGTGTCTTTCCAGAATATCTTATAATTTAGTTTAATATCCGTTAAAGATATTGTCAAGTCTAAGAAATTGATGGATTTATTGCCTAATTCTACTGTAAATTTTATATTGTTGCCAAAATTATTTAAAACATCCTTAAGTTAATTATTTTATTTCCTATTTGTTCCTGTTCAAATACAAAATATGTCATCGACATAATTAAAACATATTTTACAAGGGGATTCTCTGAGTTAAATAGAATTTTCTTTAGATAATTCATAAAAAATTCAACTACAAATGGAGAAAGGGCCATCTTTTTTGTTGTCAAACATGAAATAATTCTGTTCTAGACAGATATTTAACAAATTTATTAATTGTGCGGATTGTGATGTGACAATTAGTCTCCTATTGATTGTCTCAGTTACAAATATTTTAATTTGTTAACAGGGACCGAAGGGAAAAGGCTACAAACATCAAATGATACCAATTTCGAATTTTTGGGTAAGTTAAGGTCTTAAATTCTTTTGACTAAGTCTTTAGTGTTTCTAATAGAATTTTAGACTCAAAACTAATCAAAACTGATAACAATTCATTCAATTCTCTGCAAGCCTCTGGGCGCATTAAAAGTAGCTGAAACGGGGCGAACTGGTATATTACTTTGTTGAATTGTTATTGTTGTTATTGAATTTTTTTGTTGGATCATAATTAATTTCTGTTAAGTTCATTGAGTTTAAACAATCTGTCATTTTTGGCTATAAGTAGATACTGTTATCTAAAATCGTAATTGAATTGCCTTTGCCGGCCTTGCATAAAACTAAACTATCTGTCTACATTTTCTCTTTAATCCCTTTTAGTACTCTATCATATTGTATGCTATTAATATTTATATACCTAATACCTGATTTAATTAAACTTGAACTATTAGATTTAATTCCCAGATCACCGCCATCAAAGACCGCGTCAGCATGAATAGCCAAATCCAATATATATATATGGCCTCACTTTCAATATTGGCGTAAAGTTCAACCCATGTCATAATAATTCTTCCTCACTCGAGAATGGAACAGCTGATAAATTGCATGGAATGGTCTTTCTGTGCTGGTGCTTGTTATCACAGACGATTTTTTTAATCACCCTGTGACTCCGAAACGGTTGAGATACGCCCCTACCCCCGTCCAGTCATGCCTAGGTGAGCAGCTACTATCACCTCCTTCTCTTTGGACCTCTTACCAAAAAGCATCCTGTATACAAAATAGGCTGTGGGATTTACTATTTCCTTTGGCGCTAATTTTGTGTCGACATTCTGGGTATGAACCTTAGAAGATTGTTGCGAGCGTGTCCTTTGGTTCTTTTGTTTAAAACACAATATTAAATAATTAATATATAAGTTCTTTATTACACTTAAATCATATAAAGTTCACAAACATTCATTTAATCAACTCAACTCTAATTATCGCTAACACTGTACTTTCAATTATCGCAATCTAATTACACTCTTTCGCTTCTTTATTGCTTTCGCTTGTTAACACTGCAACGTCTAAGACAAGACTCTTTTCTTGGCGGTGACAACTGTTATATTTATACCCTCGAAACTACCCGGATTATTCTGGAGTGTTCTATTCCAAAAGCTTCTTGACTGCTCTATTCATTCTTATTCCTGAACCTTCCTGTCGATTCCATAATCGATTCTCCGAACCTGAAGTCGTTTACTCTCCATTGCCAGTAGATGTCACCAGTTGTCTCTTTCTGTTGCACGTAACACTGCCCCCTTCTTAAACTTGTTCGTCCCGAACAACAGGTGGTCCACAATCTTAATGCTTGTAGTATTGACACAAGCGATCCAGATGGACGTTTTTCGTTTGCCTCCTGTACCACGTTGAATCCTATATACTACGTCATTTATTCTAGTTACTACTGAATACGGTCCCTCCCACTGTTGTTGTGATTTTGGAGAGCATCCCTTACGTCGGTTCGGGTTGTATAGCCAAACAAGATCACCTTCATTGAATCCTGCTGAATTCGCACGTAAGTCATAGCGGGTCCTCATCCGATGGGTACTTACTGCTAATTTCGCCCCCGTGGCCCCTTGTACATTAGATCTCAGTTTCAATGGGGCTCTGACATTACACTTATACATTTCTTTTCTGCTGCTACGTGGCGGCCCTTTGTAAGAAGCACACACAATGCATCTGCGACACCACTTCTCTACATCCTCCCGCATATGTAGCCAGTAAAACTTTTTTCGTATTTTAGAAATTGTTTTATTCACTCCCAAATGTTCTCCAGATGCTTCACGATGCATTTTACCTAGAACATCGTTGACCTTTGATGCCGGCACGACTATTTGCATTCGGAACGATTTACCGTTAGGTGCTTCCCACTTGCGTTTTAATATGCCGCATTCAATATGAAGAGAATTCCATTGAGCGCAGTAGCTTTTCAGCTTTTCACTCATCCTCGAAATATCCTTCCATTCTGGTTTTTCTATGTCTGCTTTCCAAGCAAGAATAGGCGATATGTCCGGATCTTCTCGTTGCGCTGTTTGCAAACTCTCGATGTCTCAACCTGTTGATGGCTCCACAGTTACCAACTGTATAGTAGCTGTTTTCTCATTTCCTTTCTCCCAGCCGTAATGCTTACATTCAGATTCCCATTGACGTTGTACCAAGGCTTCTGCATTTCCATGGATACGTCCTTTCCTGTGTTGGCTCTCAAAGCCATAAGGTTGGATTCTAGTCTCCCTAAGAATAGTTTGCTCTCTAGCTCGCCAATTTGGACATTCTTCTCTCCCTTTTTTTTTGTTGATTCCTTTCGACGGCGTTTCCTGCAGTCGCTTTGAAGGTGTCCCAATTTATTACAATCCCAACATCGAAGAACACTGCGTGAAGGGGTGCTCAGTGATAACTGCAATCTATTGCAAGTCTGCTGCTCAGCTCGATATCTTTGCAATTCCACTTTCCTCTCTTCATCTAGAGATTCCACTCGTCGGCGTTTTCTGCAGTCGCTTTGTAGGTGTCCTGTTCTATTACAATTCCAGCATCGAAGGATATCACGCAAAGGTGAACTCTGCGATGACTGCATTCTATTACAAGTACATTCTTCCACTGAACTTTCTCTCACTCGTACTGCACTCCGTGAAGCTTGTCTGGCGGATTCATACGCTAATGCATAGGCTAGTGCTTCTGCTGTTGATTTCTTTCCTGCTAGCCTTAATGATTGTTGTAAATTTTGATCTGTAATAGCGTTCACAAATGCCTCCGTCGCCACTTCATTGAGAAAATCTGCATTCACGCTGGAGGATGAAAGATGCGCTAATCTTTCTATACATCTGCCTGCAGTTGTTGCAGTGATTCGCCATGTTTTTGAATCCTGTTGCGCAACTGTAGGCGATATACTTGCTGCATGTGCTCATCTCCGTAACGTAATTCTATCGCCTGTACTAATGAAGAGTAATTACGTTGATTTTCAATCGGTACAGTTTTTAAGAGTTCTGACGCAGGACCTCGAAGTGCTAACACCAGAGCTATAGCTTTGTCTGCATCATTCCATCCACTTACCTCTGAAGCTGCCTCGAATTGTCTCTTGAAGATATGCCACGAATTTTGTCCATCAAATATGGGAGGTTTCATTCTACCTGAACCGGATATTTCAGTTGCTACGCTTAGAGGCTGACGATGCTTTATTCTTTCCAGATCTGCTTTAAAGTTATCAAGCTGTTCCGTGACATTTTGTTGTACTCCCGACACTTGTTGTCGAACTTCCAACACTTCCTGCTGTATTCCTTCAATTTTCACATTTTGTTCGTCTAATGAAACTTTCAGAAATTTCTTCTGTTCCTCCAAACAAGTTTCTAGACAATTCTGCAAAGAATTCTTTTGTTCATCCCGACGGGATTCCAGAGAATTCTTTTGTTCCTCAAAAGCATTCTTTACTCGTCCAGACGGGTTTCCATAGATTTCTTTTGTTCCTCGAGAGAATTCTTTTGTTCGTCCATAGATTTCTTCTGTTCATCTAAACGTGATTCTAGAGAATTCTTTTGTTCCTCGAGAGAATTCTTTTATTCGTCCACAGATTTCCTCTGTTCCTCGAGAGAATTCTTTTGCTCATCAAAACGGGCTTCCATTTTACTCATTAAAGTACTCAAAAGCTGTTCCATTTTCATCGCAGGCTCTTCTTCAGATTCGATTTCTTCCAAGTTCTCTTCGAAAACAAATGTTTCAGAATTCTTTCCTTCCTCTATGAAAGATTGTCTAAGTCGCTCGACTAGAACTTTCTTTGTGCCTGTCGTTTGTAATGACCGGTTCCCTAACTCCACTTTCAAATCCTGCATTCGAAGCTCGTCCACTTTGCGCCCCATTATTTTAGTAATTCTCTTATAGATGAATATAAATTATTTTCCAGAACTTTCACAATTTAACACAATTTCTCAAAATTAATCACTCTTTTAATTTTTAGTCAATTGCCACCACTTTATTTCGCGAATTTATTTCACTTCTGACACCAGTTGTTGCGAGCGTGGCCTTTGGTTCTTTTGTTTAAAACACAATATTAAATAATTAATATATAAGTTCTTTATTACACTTAAATCATATAAAGTTCACAAACATTCATTTAATCAACTCAACTCTAATTATCGCTAACACTGTACTTTCAATTATCGCAATCTAATTACACTCTTTCGCTTCTTTATTACTTTCGCTTGTTAACACTGCAACGTCTAAGACAAGACTCTTTTCTTGGCGGTGACAGCTATTATATTTATACCCTAGAAACTCTGCGGATTATTCTGGAGTGTTCTATTCCAAAAGCTTCTTGACTGTTCTATTCATTCTTATTCCTGAACCTTCCTGTCGATTCCATAATCGATTCTCCGAACCTGAAGTCGTTTACTCTCCATTGCCAGTAGATGTCACCAGTTGTCTCTTTCTATTGCACGTAACACTGCCCCCTTCTTAAATTTGTTCGTCCCGAACAACAAGTGGCCCACGGTCTTGATGCTCGTAGTATTGACACAAGCGGTCCAAATGAACAATTTTGTGCTTGCCTCTTATGCCACGCTGAATCCTGTATACCACGTCATTAATTCTAGTTACTACTGAATATGGTCCTTCCCAGTGTTGTTGCAATTTTGGAGAACGTCCCTTACGTCGTTTCGGGTTGTACAGCCAAACAAGATCACCTTCGTTAAATCCTGCGGAATTAGCACGTAAGTCATAGCGGGTCTTCATCCGATCAGTATTTGTTGCTAATTTCGTCCTCGTGGCCTCGTGTACATCAGCTAATTGTTGTTTGAGCTCCGATACGTAGTCTTCTGGTAACTTTTGTTCACCTCTGGGAGTACCGAAGTTGAGGTCGCTAGGTAAACGCATCTCTCTTCCGAATACGACTTTAGCTGGGGTTTGTCCGGTAGTACTATGAATGGCTGATCTATAAGCCATTAGAAATATAGGAATAAGTCGATCCCAATCGCGTTGATGATAGTCAACTACTTTCTTGAGATGTTCGATCAATGTTCTGTTGAAGCGCTCTACCATGCCATCAGATTGTGGGTGTAGAGGAGTTGTTCTAGTTTTTCTTATTCCCAACATTTTACACGTCTCCTGGAAAGTCCGCGATTCGAAGTTCCGTCCTTGGTCCGAATGAAGTTCGTGAGGCACACCAAACCTACTGACCCAATTCATTATTATTTGTTCCGCAACTGTGGTTGCCTCTTGATTAGGGATTGCATAAGCTTCAGGCCATTTACTGAAATAGTCAATGGCAACTAATATATATCGGTTACCGCCATCCGTTTCTGGAAAAGGTCCAGCGATGTCTATAGCTATCCTTTCAAAGGGGGCTCCGACATTATACTTATGCATTTCTCCTCTGCTTCTGTGTTGCGGCCCTTTGCAAGCAGCACAGACAGTGCATCTGCGGCACCACTCCTCCACATATTCTCGCATATGTGCCCAATAAAACTTTTCTCGTATTTTGGAAATGGTTTTGTTCACTCCCAAATGTCCTCCAGAGGTTCCACCGTGCATTTCTTCTAGAACATCTTTGACGTTTGATGCCGGCACGACTATCTGCATTCGGAAAGATTCGCCATTAGGTGCTTCCCACTTGCGTTTGAATATACCACATTCAACATGAAGAGAGTTCCATTGAGCCCAGTAACTTTTCAGCTTCTCACTCCGTTCCGAAATATCCTTCCAGTCTGGCCTTTCCATGTCTTCTTTCCAAGCAAGAATAGGTGAAATGTCCGGATCTTCTCCTTGTGCTGTTCGCAGGTCCTCGTTGTCTCAACCTGTAGATGGTTCCACGGTTACCAACTGTATAGTTGCTGTTGTTTCTTTTTCTTCTATTCGGGTGCAATGTTTGCACTCAAGTTTACATGGACGTCGTGAAAGGGCGTCTGCATTTCCATGGATACGACCTCTTCGGTGTTGTATTTCAAAATCATAAGCCTGGAGTCGCTCTATCCATCTCGCCACTTGTCCCTCAGGATTCTTAAACTGCAGAAGCCTTTTAAGCGCTGCATGGTCGGTGCGAAGGATGAATTTCTGCCCGTAGAGCACAATAATTTTTCTCTGACTTTGAAACTGCTTTGCTATAGTAAGCTACTGGAACTTCTTGACCATTCTCCTCCTGAGAAAGCACTGCACCAATACCTTCATTGCTGGCATCCGTGTCTAATATAAATGTTTTTCCCAGTTTTGGATAGTGAAGTACTGGCGCTTCACAGAGCTGTTGCTTCAAATTTTCAAAACTTTCGTTGCATTTATCCGACCATATGAACGGCTTTCCCTTTTTGGTAAGTTGATGTAGGCTTCTTGCTATATTTGCAAAACCTTTCACGAATCGCCAGTAGTAGGTAGCTAAACCAAGAAAACTCCGTAATTGATGTTTGTCCTTTGGTGCTGGCCAATTTTTGACGGCTTCTATCTTCTCTGGATCGGTTCTCACTCCTTGTGATGAAACTATGTGCCCTAAATATTTAACTTCATTTTTGAATACAGCAAATTTACTCGCACTGAGCTTCAATTTTGCATCTTTGAGTCTTTGAAGTACGTCCCGTAAGCTGTTTTTATGTTCCATGAATGTCCTTTCGATTACTATTATGTCATCCAAATAGACCAGACATGTTTTCCAGGTTAAACCACGTAGAACACATTCCATTAGTCGTTCGAATGTGGCTGGAGCATTACATAACCCAAATGGCATTACTTTGAATTGCCATAAGCCACTGCCAACTGAGAAAGCAGTTTTCTCTCGGTCCTTGGGATGTATTTCCACTTGCCAGTAACCACTCTTTAAATCCAGCGTGGAAAACCATTGCGCTCCGGAAAGGGTATCCAATGTGTCATCAATGCTTGGTAATGAATAGCTATCTTTTCTCGTCACGTTATTTAGTTGGCGGTAGTCTACACAGAATCGGGTGCTGCCATCCTTTTTCCTAACCAGAACAACCGGCGATGTCCAAGGGCTGTTAGATTCCTCTATTATGCCTTGTTTCTTCATGGAGTTCATCATGTCTGCAACTTCTGGTTGTTTGGCTAATGGCAATCTTCGTCGTGTCTGTCGAATAGGCCTGGAATCTCCTGTATTGATCCGATGCTGGACAAGATTTGTTTTACCATAGTCATCATCATTTATTGCAAATTATTCCGAAAATTCATCGATCACCTCTTTGGCATTGTTTTGTTGTTGTTCACTTAAGGCACTGGACGAAAGAAGTTTCTGAACCTGTTGAGTAGTAGCTGGTATAGTTTTTGACATTACTACCATTATCCAAATTCACGATTTGGTAAACGGGTGTGAGTGTTCCAATTATACACCTTCTTTTAGTTGTACCTCATTTTCGGATGTGTTAAGCACTCTGACTGGTATTAATGTTGCACCTTCTGCCTTCACTAAAGTCTTGCCAACGATGATGTTCGATGTAACTTTTGTGGGGTTAGGCTCCACCAGATAGAATCGGCAGGTCTTGATGTCATCAGTAAGCTTTTTCCATATTAGTGTCTCGGAGCATGGCGAAAGAGTAATATTTTCGCAGACTATCGTCCTTACTTTAGCAGAATAATCTGCTCCTTCTCCTAGTCTCATAGGAATTTCTATATTGCCGTATTTGAGAATCCGCTCTCCGACATCCAGATTTATTTTGTATGTGGTCATGAAGTCTATTCCAAGAATGCAATCATCCATTATGTCTGAAACCAGGAAAGTGTGAGGAAATAGTGGTTCGCCTAGTTGAACATCTAAAGTTATTTCTCCAAACACCTGTGCTGCTGCTCCAGTTGCTGTTCTTAGTAGATATTTGGTGGTGTTGTGACGCCATTTGTTCTTAACAAGTTCTGCTCTAATAATTGATCTTGAAGCTCCAGTATCGATAGTAACTGCGCAGTCATTTTTTCCTACACTTCCATATATAACAAGACTGCTATTATTTCTCTGTAACTGACTTACTTGGATGATGACTTCCGGGCTGTCGATTCCACCAACCAACTTCTGCCCCACGAAGTTGGTTTTTACTAGTTTTCCGACTGCTCAAGAGGAGAGACGATGCGACTAGTCGCTGCTTGATATCTAGTCTCTCCACGAATAGCTTGTTCCCTGGCTCGACATCTTTGGCATTCTTCTTTCCCTTCTTCTGATGATTCCACTCGTCGACGTTTTCTGCAGTCTCTTTGAAGGTGCCCTGGTATATTACAATTCCAGCATCGAAGGACACCACGTGAAGGCGGGCTTTGTGATGATTGCACTCTGTTGCAAGTACATTCTTCCACTGAACTTTCTCTCACTCGTACTGCACTCCGTGAAGCTTGTCTGGCGGATTCATACGCTAATGCATAGGCTATTGCTTCTGCTGTTGATTTCTTTCCTGCTAGCCTTAATGATTGTTGTAAATTTTGATCTGTAATAGCGTTCACAAATGCTTCCGTTGCCACTTCATTGAGAAAATCTGCATTCACGCTGGAGTATGAAAGATGCGCTAATCTTTCTATACATCTGCCTGCAGTTGTTGCAGTGATTCGCCATGTTTTTGAATCCTGTTGCGCAACTGTAGGCAATATACTTGCTGTATGTGTTCATCTCCGTAACATAATTCTATCGCCTGTACTAATGAAGAGTAATTACGTTGATTTTCAATCGGTACAGTTTGATGCAGGACCTTGAAGTGCTAACACCAGAGCTATAGCTTTGTCTTCATCATTCCATCCATTTACCTCTGAAGCTGCCTCGAATTGTCTCTTGAAGATATGCCACGAATTTTGTCCATCAAATATTGGAGCTTTCATTCTACCTGCTCCGGATATTTCAGCTGCTACGTTTAGAGGCTGACGATGCTTTATTCTTTCCAGATCTGCTTTAACGTTTTCAAGTTGCTCGGTGACTTTTTGTTGAACTTCCGAAACCTTTTGTTGAAATTCCTGCTCAATTCCTTCAATTTTCAAATTTTGTTCTTCTAAAGAACTTTTTAGAAAATTTTTCTGATGCTCCAAACGAGTTTCTAGACAATTGTCCAGAGAACTCTTTTCTTCGTCCAAGCGCGTTTCCATAGATGTCTTCTGCTCGTCTAACCGGGATTCCAGAGCATTCTTTTTCTCATCTAAACGGGATTCCAGAGAATTCTTTTGTTCAACAAAGCATTCTTTTGTTCATCGAGAGAATTCTTTTGTTTGTCAAAACGGGCTTCCATTGATTTCTTTTGTTCCTCATTTGTTCCTCATTGGAATTCTTTTGTTCATCAAAACGGGCTTCCATAGATTTCTTTTGTTCCTCATTGGAATTCTTTTGTTCATCAAAACGGGCTTCCATTTTGCTCATTAAAGTACTCAAAAGCTGTTCCATTTTCATCGCAGGCTCTTCTTCAAATTCGGTTCCTTCCAAGTTCTCTTCGAAAGCAAATGTCTCAGGATTCTTTCCTTCCGCTATCAAAGCTTGTCTCAGTCGCTCGACAGAAATTTCTTTGTACCTGTCGTTTGTAATAACCGGTTCCCTAACTCTACTTTCAAATCCTGCATTCGAAGCTCGTCCACTTTGCGCCCCATTACTTTAATAGTTCTCTTACAGATGAATATAAATTATTTTCCAGAACTTTCACAATTTAACACAATTTCTCAAAATTAATCACACTTTTAATTTTTAAGTCAATTGCCACCACTTTATTTCGCGAATTTATTTAACTTCTGACACCAGTTTGGTTCGTTATTAAAAACACAATATTAAATAATTAATATATAAGTTCTTTATTTCACTCTAATCATATAAAATTCACAAACATTCATTTAATCAACTCAACTCTAATTATCGCTAACACTGTACTTTCAATTATCGCAATCTAATTACACACTTTCGCTAATCTAATTACACACTTTCGCTTCTTTATTACTTTCGCTTCTTAACACTGCAACGTCTAAGACAAGACTCTTCCCTTGGCGGTGACAACTGTTATATTTATACCCTAGAAACTCTGCGGATTATTCTGGAGTGTTCTATTCCAAAAGCTTCTTGACTGTTCTATTCATTCTTATTCCTGAACCTTCCTGTCGATTCCATAATCGATTCTCCGAACCTGAAGTCGTTTACTCCCCATTGACAGAAGATGTCACCAGTTGTCTCTTTCTATTGCACGTAACAATATTTTGCAGAGACTTAGAGCGAGGCAACCACATTTTTAACAACGGCTTATTTAATAACTAGTGAGTAAGAAGAATATGGCATGTATGTCGAACAGATTTTGTCGGAGATATTTGTCCTTAGAATGTATAGCAAACAGGAATGGTTGAATCGTGTATAATTCATGTATATGAGCGTAATTTGTCAAGAGCAGGACATTATATATAGGAGTAAGTGAGATGAAGGAAGGAAAATTTGTCAAAGCTGAGTGACAAGTTGTCAAATGTTCTTTTGTTTTGTGAGCAGATTTAGTCAATTTAAAATTCTTTTGTGAAATTTAGTCAATTCTTTTGAAAACTTTGAAGTTTATTTAGTGCAAAAATTTATAGTGCCGCTAGTGCCTGTTAAAATCTTCATATCAATTAAAAAAATAGAAATGAAGTGCTCCGTCAGTGCTTGCAAATGGATGATAAACTAGGAAAATCATGTTTCAGGCAACTGCTCTCTAAATTATCTTTTTTGTTAATAATTAGAAGCAAAGATTTATATAAATTAATTATGTGAATTATTTCAAAATAAAGTAGAAGAAGAACATTTTTTACCGCTAAAAATCTTTTGTTTACTTTTTGCAAATTGACAAGTTGTTTAGAATAGGGATGACGTGTAAATACATGTAAAACACGGCCTACCAACCCAACCAGAAAATCATTACGCAAAATCTGGCTTATCACCATTCCTGTTTGCTATATGTTCTAAGTATTTGTCGGAGATATACCATAAAGTAAGAGAAAAAGTCAGAGCTATGCCATAAAAAGTTCTCATCGCTCTAGTTTGACATTATGGGATATCTTCGACTTTATACATATCTGCGCGTATTTTACCTCCACGCATGAAGAAATCAAGAAGAAGATATCAATTCTTAACATTGGATATAGAAACCTTGAATTCTTAAAATCATAGGCCCAACTCAGACGAGAACTTTTTAGGGAAGGAAGGAATTTGACTTAGACGTGCCATAACAATAATGTTGCTTCTCGTAGTTCCTTATAAGATTACTGAAATTAATTGTGTGCGTGTTCAATTAAGTAACAGTTTTTGATATAAACAATAACTGTATCACAAATTCACGACACGTAATTGTTTTTAAATTATTATATTATCACCTCAAATCACAAATAAATATCTATACAGCCGTCCGATGAGAAATTTCAGAAATTTCGGAATTTCAAAATGGCCGGCTTGCTGTAGCATTGGTATGCAGCACTGACTTATAACAATGGACTGAGCGATTTGCTATTTCATGTGGCACAAAAAAATTTGTGTTTCTGTATATCACCGTTAGAGCACCCTTTAAAACGATTACATAAAAAACATGTAAAACTCAACCAATCAGTTGAAATTTACATCCGTAAATCGAATTTAATTAAAACAATATATTTTCTTGTGCCCAAGTGATATTTTAATCTCTTATAAGGAATTAAACTCATTCCGCCTTTAATTTTCAAAAGTTATTCTTAACTGAATCCTGCTTATGGGCAAGAGAGACGGAGCATGGTAAACACTATCTTTACCTTATTCCCTCTGAGGTGATTGCATCTGTAGCCAACATAAAAACATCAAATGGCATAAGCAAACGTTCCAGAATGCAATATTTTGTGTTGGTAGCTCCAACTCTGCCATAGGGCGAAAGAGAGAACTATAAAACTTGTGCCATATAGGAAAATGACAATACGCTCAGTCCATTGTTATAAGTCAGTGGTATGCAGCCCGTATTCCCGATCAAAACTTGGCATTTCGGCATTATTCCTCCCCCCCCCCCCGAATACTTATCATGGTAAAAAGTACCAATATCCTCCCCTGTGTGGGCTATGGCTTACATAATTACCGAGTTTTTGTGTGCTATTTGCTTGTAGTACTATGGGAATGCTTAGAAAAGTGTACCAAGCAATGCCTTTTATCCACAAAAAGTGTAATAGGGCGTTTTCACTACATCGAAATCACGTAATTTTGTGATTTAGAAATCACTGTAGGTGTTTTCACTACCGATTTCGTTTGACAGGTGCTACAAATACCAACATTTGCATGTAAAATAATTAATTACATAAACAAGGCCTTTGTAATTAAAAGGATATATTGACACATAAATGTCAGCAACTATTAATACAATATTTAATTTAATTTTAAATTTCTTCCTTACTAATTTATTGACAAATGTCAAATGATACAGTTTGAGAAAAAGTGGAAATCGAAAATTGGCGCGTTCGGGCAAATTTTTATGATTTCCGACGTGATCCATGAAATTAATTACACAAATGATGATTTCGATTTAGTTTTTTGTATAGGAAATTATGTGATTTCGAGGGTGATTTTGTCGAAATTACAAGATTTCGATGTAGTGAAAACGTATAACATGGATGCAGCGTGCCGGACCTAGCTAACATATGTTCATTTCATTTCCATCATAAAATATAATATGAATTGTTAATAATTAAATTAATTAGTTATTAAATACTATAGTCTTATTTAAAACTTACAATTTTCACTCACAAATTTAATTTCCCGCAAAAATAAATTTTTACAACTCCACTAATGCTAATGCTAATAAATAGAAAATTCAAATTCACACGTCATTTTGTCCCATATGATGGAACGTAGTTCGTTATGAGAATACTTTGTATTCTCTGTACATTGGATCGTTACAACCCGAGCTGTCAAGTGTGACACGTCTCCAAGTCAAATTGCATCTGCGCTGCGCTTTGTTATTTTCATATATTTTAATTTATGAAAGTTTTTTAAAGACTTCGTTTCGTGGCAACGTTCATATCAACTCAACTTTAATATCCTCGCTAACAAACAGTCTAAAGGCTGCAAACCAAGAATCGATCGAAAAAATTAAACTCAATTTATTTTAAAACAAAATTTTTGCTCCAATGATTAATAAAATACCATGGGAAATATGATAAACTAATAATTTTACTAATAAAATAGTATATTTATCTTACAATTTTTAAGAAAACTCAATTTTTCCGCCGAAAAAGTTTTTCGGCCGATAAAACATAAAGTTTGCTCTAACTATTTTCAAATTATTAGGGTGTGGACTATGGCAAGGGTATCTTTGTATCATGACAATAGGCCGACAATACCACCGAACTTAAATTAAAATTATTTATATCCTTAATCAAAAAAAAAAATTTTCATTTCCTGAAAAACGTGAATTATGAAAATTTCCTGAAATTTTTTCCGTTTTTTCCTACCAATCAAGCTTTAGGTTTTTTAAAGCCTGGCAATGATATAACGTAAACTGTCACTCAGTGAACCGACCGAACCGACCCGGCTTTTGATGAATTTTCGCTCTCGAAATTGTTCTTTTTCGTTGCATGAATTAATAAATGAACGCTACCAACAAATTCATTTGACTTATCGAACAGACAGCGCAGAGAACATGTGGTGTGGAACGTGGAAACGGAATTGATTTGTTGATTAGTTGATTTGATTCCCAACTTGGAGCGTGGTATTTTGGGCTGAAGCTGAGTAGGTTGATTGGATTTGCATTTGGACTGACCGCAGCAAATAAAATTACGAAGAAGTTTTTAAATATTGTGACAGAAGAACTTTAACTTTCACTTAAGCATTGCAGCTAAATAAATATAAATACAAAAGTTGAGTATATATTGTGCAAAATTGTGAAGTGCGTGGGAGAACTTTAACAGAAGGTAGCAAACAGGTAGGTAAATAATAATTTGTAGAATTAATTTTTAAATCACTCACTAAGCTTAAAGTTTGTTGAATAGTTGGAGTCAGACGCCTAATATCTTGGAAAATTTTGCACCAGCAATTACAAATTTTAACTTTTATAAACTTTTATGGCCATTAATCTTGTGATTTTACGAATTTACACTTTTTGGTTAGACTTTTTTTTGTGCAAAATAATACACATTTTGATAAGAGGCGCGTGTATGACCGTTGATCCAAAGAGAAATTTGCATAGCATACAAACAACAAAAAGTACAAAACTTGTTTCAGTCTCAACACAATCTCGTTCACCTCTTTGGCGCGTGTGAGACTTTTTTTTGCATATGTTTAGGGAATCGGGTCAAGTTTCAGCAGTGCTTTCGAAAGTAAGTCGGGTCCTGCTAGCATGAAATTGAATTTATGAATGTTTTCCTAATCGATAACTGATTTATTAAGGCATGAAATTCGAATTATTGCGCCGGATTAATTAAAATCCATAAAAACAAGGAACCACAGTATATTAAGGAACTAAATACATGTCGGAAAGGTGCTGTCCTGAATGAGTTAATTTGTTTCACAAAACAAATGGTAATTAGTAAAATTCATTGATGCAAGTTCACTTCGTTACGCTAGGTTGGATACTAAATGTTGCATTAATACAGTTTGGATTTTTCACAAAGTACACTAGAAACAAATAAAAAAGCTGAATTGGTGAGAGTAAGACCAATTCTTAAGACGATCGCACACAATGTGTGCATTTGTCAAATATTTAGCAATGCGTCTCGTTTACACACCACGTCAAATGAGACGTCTTGACAAATATTTGACGAATGCACAGATTGTGTGGGACCGGCTTTATAATACCGTAGAATCTAGCACCTAGATGGGCTATTCATGTAATTTTGTATTAGCTGTGTTCTTTTGGGTCCGTAAGACAGGAAAGAACTAAATGTATACAAAAGAACTCGTATATTTTTATAGAACAATTATAGATGAAGCGAACAGTACAGTTCGCTTCAACCGACAGAACAATTTGTTCTCTCCAATATATGGGAGTTCTAGAACAAGGTACACAAAAGAGCACAGCTATTGTATGGTCGGTCACCTATCTGTACGCCAGTTAGCTTTTGATGTGGTTTTTTGGGTCTAGAACGGTTCGTCGCACAGAAGAAATGATTATAACCAATTTTAGAGGATTTCATATTCGAATACTGTGAAAACCATTCGTAAAAAACCTAAATTTTTATATGGAGTTGCCCAATTTAAGTGGGTGTCACACCGCGCCCGGTTTGGCATTTTTAATGTTGAATGCTTTTCAACGAGTTCTACACCGATGCAGTGCATCGAATAAAATTTAAAAGCATGTCTTAATTCGAAAATCGTAATTAAACAAAGGACGGAAAATATAAAAGCAAAACAAACTTAAAATATCGTAGACTGTTGAGTTGATTCCTGATAAATGAATGAAAGCGTGTAGAAATGTCGAACATTTTTCACTGCTTTTAGAATTAATGGAGTGCTGTTTCATGGAAGAGCAATAAGGTAGGATCAAATTCGTAGCCACTAAGTTACCTGTATAGAAAGTTTTAATTCAACTTGGTGTCTAGCTCAATAATATTATTTAAAAAAATATAAGCAAGTGAATAAGGGGTAAACGCAAGTAAATGTGGAGTGGACTTGAATTTAAGATTTCAGTAGGAAGTCTTCTTAAACAGGTTGAACCAAAGAGCTAGACAAAGGGTGATGCGCGGTTTGTGGTGCCTGTTACGAGAGTGGCGAAAGTAGTTTTTAATCTTTAACCATGTAAGGCAATAGTGATTTCCGATTTGAATCAATATTTTACTCCACAAAACATTATCACCCGGCGTAATACTAGGACAGATCTTGAATTTCCGTTGGAGTTTTGTATGGTAATTATTTATTAGTGTTGCGGATGTCGACTCAGTGAAAAAAAATTTATGTTTAGAAAACTTTTCCTTTACATATAGTCTAAAAATTTGAGTTTGTGTAGTTTTTTTTTCTTGTGGGAAGCAAAATATTTAAATCGTACTAATGAGAAAAATCATAAATAAACGATTGAATACTTCATAAGTTCCATTGACTGTGTTTATTGATATCACAAATAAGTAAATATACATATCAAAAAATTGAAACCCTTAGTAACATTTCTGGTAACCAAGTTAGTAAGCTACGACGAAAATTGTAGCTAAGAAATGTTATTAACAGAAAATGTTCCTAATGTTCAGGCACACACCCAGTTTCTTTCTTTTACCAGAGCAATGCAATGCCTCGCTCCAATATAAAATCAACGATGCATGACCTGTTATAGGGAAGCCCTCAATTTTTTTTCTGACTTTTTTTCTTAGAAATTTACTGGAAGTTATTTCTTAGAATTTATACGTATTTTTGGAGGCCGACAATAGTTTTTATGAGCGTAGACGAGTAAATATGCAATAAGATTTTTTTTTATATACAAATTTACTGTCTGGGCGATTGGAGTTATTTTCAGATACAATACTTTCATTTGTGCCTTTGTCGGTCTCCAATTGCCAATAAGCATTCATTTCTTCTGCTGTTGTTAAGGCCTTCCTGCATCAGGTCGAGACATCGTCGATTTTATATTCAAGCGAGACGTTGCAAATTCTTTCAATTGACTCGCAACATATATCTGACTTCTGGTTTTCAATTTTCTTATTCGATTCGTTATCTGTTATATTTATTTACTTGTGCTGATATCTAATAGGTAGTATACCTACTATTCGAACCCAGATTTTTGAATATCTTCAGTAAACAATGATCATGTGTGTGCTATTGGTTCTTCTTTACCAGCTGTATTTTGTACTTAATTAAATTGTTTATTTTGATATTAAGATTTGGAAAAAAACCTATAAATAAAATTTTTATAAATTATATAAATTGGGCTTAGTACCTATCTCAGTTTAGCCCAACATATAAAGATTTGGGAAGGTATTGAACTTATAACAACATTTTAGTGAAGTGCTGAAATTTATTGTGGACAATTTTTGAGAAATCGACAATTTTATACTCTTTACTTTTTATTTTATATAAACACTATTTGCCCGCACAAATTTAACCAATTTTTCTTTAAATGACATGATAGATTTTATTTCTTCTACTAACTTGATGCTTGATGAAACTTAAAATATCAAATATCAATTGATGCCGGCATCGGCGAGCGCAACAAGCTGATGCCATTGCCCCCATTGTGTCAAGCATTATTACGATACTCGCGGTTTGATTTTGACAAGTATCGGTTCAATGCCGATGTCACCATTGTGTTTCGACGTTTAAGATCATGCGGGTTCACTGACTTAAAACAATGGACTGAGCGTATTGTCGCATGGCACAAGTTTTATAGTTCTCTGTTTCGCCCTATGGCAGAGTTGAACCTACCAACACAAAATATTGCATTCTGAAATGTTTGCTTATGCCATTTGATGTTTTTATGTTGGCTACAGATGCAATCACCTCAGAAGGAAAAAGGTAAAGATATTGTTTACCATGCTCCGTCTCTCTTGCCCTGTTATGGAACTATGAAAGAGTGATTGAATTGGACGTGAAGTCCAGACTGCCAGCATGAGCTGAAGATCACTCGGTGGACAGCGTTGACTGCAGGGCGGCACGCTAGCTCGCCTCGATTATTGGCGGAGAGTGTGGGGAGGTTCCACGAAAACCTGCCGCTGCCACCTGCCATAATAAAAAAAAAATGTTCGTGCCTACGATCCAAAAGCCGTTGCACTTGCACACACTCAGTCCGTGGGACCTTTACACTACTTACCACTTACTCAGTTGGAAGCGCAGATATTCTGCTTGCCTCGCCGTTGCCCCAACCTCCCTGTTGGCGAGATGACACAGTATCCCTATGTTGACCTGGAAAAATTAGGAGGAAGCGGACCTATACAACCACCTTGATCGAGAGGGCTCCGGGAGATTGAGGTGAAATAAGAAACTTACAGCGCCATCACGTTATAATATGTCGTTTTAATGTTAGATTTACACATCGGTACATAGGTGGCTTTACTACCACGATCCTTATTCCTTCTAATAAATCAATACCTACTGTCCTTACTACAAAAGAAAACGAATCTTACAAAATTCATAACACTAGCACTACTGAATCCTTCTTCGTCATAAGTCATATCACTGTATGCATAAATTTTCAATGTTAATTTAATTTTTAAAGAAAAAAAATTCATAATAGCTCTTAAAGAATCAAAACAAATCACTTACAACGCTTTAATTTGTTGCGGATCCCCGTAGAGGCTCCTTCGAGGATACTCCACGAACTTCAATGTAGTATATACCTAATTCAGGAAGAAAAGAATAAAATATAAACAAGTGTACGACCCTCACTGACTGTTTTGGAGAAAGCAATTTATATATATATATCTTTACTCTTTTCCTTCATTTCATACGCTGTTAGACTAAGTACTCAACTTCCTGTGATTGATAGGTGCTTAATGACACAACCTGTTTGGTTGGCAGGAATGACTAATAACTTCGGACTGATTACAGTTCTAAGTTCTACTGAAGATCTCCCAAAGTGGGCATCTCCTAACAAAAACTAAACAAAACCTATCTTTCAACGCTTCCCTTCTATCTTGATAGCTTGGAGTGACGATTCACGACTGACTGTTACATATAGTTACAAAAGCTGACTATTTTGACATAATTTCTTAAGTCTATTATATCCGCTTAGAGTCCGTGGTGGAGAAAATTCGTCCTCAAAATTCCCAGTGGAATCCTGAATATTTAATTCCACCAGCTTACATTTGTGCGTCGGTGCGCAATAGTAAAAATATTTATCCAGTTTTAGTAATAATTCTCGGAGATTGAGCACTTCGTCACGAAAGCAGGGTACTTTTAACCTGACGGCGCACTAATGTTGGTCTCATCCGGTCATAACCTCAACTCACCACATGTATTGGTACATTTTGGGAATCTGTGCCCCAAAGGCGGATGGTGCATCTAATCACGCTTTATGCCGTGTGTGGCTATATATATTCTATGTCTACTTTTTGTTTAAAATTTAAAGAAAATTGTTAACTTAATGACTAGCAAACTTGGTATGCGAATCCTCTATCCTTAATGCTTCACCTGGGTGCTTCTGTCTTTCCGCGTGGTTGCCCACGGAGCACTAGGACTTGTATTACGGGATGATGGTACCGTTTCCACCGTTACTTATCTGTCACCGTAATTCTGGGAAAATTCAACTGGAATCTCTGGGATATCTCTCTCAGAATATGAAGAGCTACTTTCGTTTTATTTCTTCCATACTAGACACTTATCCAAAATAACTTCATATAATTCAGTAGGTACTTTTGATAATCTGTTTAATTTTAAAAATTTATACAAAGTACTTAAAAATAGATTCGTAACTATCAAAACGATATGATGAGCTGTTAAGTGTTGTAAAACTCAGTTTCAATCACATTCAGATGGTTCAGTTGAAAACTGCCTGACATGCAGAAAAAGTTCAACAAGATGCCCCTTATCTTTAGTATACGGAAATTCTCAAAGGCCGAACTACACTGTTCATAAGCCGGTATATGCAAGACTTAAAAATTTGACGAATGCTTCTATAGGAACATTTGTGTAGTATGTACATAAACTGTTAAGTTTGCTTATGTAAAGAACGATGATCATGACCGTACAGACAGAATTTGATGAAAGGAATTAAAACTTCAGGAACGGCTTCTTATTCCCATTGTGGGTTACCATTATGAAAACCATTTGTCCTTTGCATATGCATATTGTAGTTAGTCCTAATACCCAGCAAACATTACTATTGGCCTACGAATCCCTTTCCTGTGATTTCCTATTGCCACAACGAGCATTTTTATTGCCGGCAATAATGCATTTTCATCGCTTACGTTTAACTTGACGGAGGTAAATGCTGCATCGCATATAAATCGTGTAATTAATTCATTTTATGATCGGTATGGCAATAAATACATATTCTTATATTTGTGGGCTTGCAATTTTTCCTTTTTCTTTGCTCTTCTACACTGCCGCACTTGAAGAAATAACAACTCCAAATTTTCAAAGCGAGAGTATACTGAAATATTGTCGATAACGGTAAAATATCTTTAATACACCAACGATCTAATTGGCTTTAATTCTCGAGCTATCGCCAAAACATCGCCATAGCAATAAAAGGGCAGCACAAATTTTGTTGCCGTTTTTACCGCCACAATGTTTGCTGGGATAGTTTCCTGAATGTATGCTGCAGTTTTACACATACTGACGGCATGACTAGACTGAGCTTATGTATTTCCTATGGACAGAAATGGTATGCTCAAATGGCTTAGAGTTACAGGCTCATTACTTTAATTTTTGTCAATAGTAAAAGCCTTAAAAGTTATAAAATCCTCTTTACAAAAATCATTTACTTAAACTTTCATTTCTTCTAGAATAATCAACTTGCTTCAATTGTATGATGAAAAATTCAGTCGACGTTATGTCGATTCAGCCACGCGAAAGTTCTACTAAAACACAAAAGTCAATATGCACAGATTACAGGTACCTATATTCAGCGCCTCAAAATAGAATCGAATTTACAAGAAAAATGTTTTACTCAGGAAAAAGAGTGGTAAAGGACTTGCAGCCCGGTTCCTATTTGAATGTGCCATAAAGCTCAACTTAAAACCATTGACTTCTGCAACTGCAGCGGTTATTTTTCATAAATTTTACAAGGAGGTGGACAGTTGCAATTATGATGAATTTGTGAGTATATATCTGTATAAAGCAAGTATCAATTTATAACGGTTATAATTAAATATTTTCAGTTAATCGCTTCCGCAGCTCTATATTGGGCTGGAAAAATAAAAGACGATCAAGTAAAAATCCGTGATGTGATTAATGTTGCACATAATACGCTCAATAGAGGTTCTGGCCCATTGGAATTAGGAGATGAATATTGGTCCATGAGAGATGCTATCGTTCAAGCTGAGTTATTGATTTCCAGAATGTTAAAATTTGAGTTTAATTTTACACACCCACATAAAGTAAGTTCAGGTTTACCTTATCAATAATTGTTTTTTTTTTCTATATATATATTTTTTTTAGTATATGCTTTACTACATGAAATCTCTGCAAGATTGGTTTGGACCGAATGTATGGAATTCTTTACCAATTGCAAAAACAGCTGCAGCTTTTCTACAGGTGCGTGTTTTTACATATAAATTATTCTTTTTTGTTTTTATTTCGCTTTATAAAAATTGCGATATGTCTGTACCGCTGATGTAGAGATGTTTGTTGAGTTAAAAATTCCAAGAGTTTTCAAGATGGTTGCATAATCGGCAAATTCCAAAGTGCTTGTTATAAAAACAATCTGTTTCGGGAAATAAGTGAAAGATACTATAAACAAAAATTCTTTCGTCTCGATATGTGAACTTTGAAGCGTTGAAAATAACGTGCATTGGTAGTATTTTCAGCCAAAATGATAATATACATATATGTCGTGACATTGACGTAATTCAGTACTTCAGGAAAAGTCTAGACAGTTCATGAAGAGTAGGCAGATAGTGTAACGGTTTTGACATTGGCAGTTTTTACATTATGTGTCTGAAATTTTTAGTCTCTTCTTAAAATGCTATAAGCCTTTACGTCGATAGTGTAATACCACCCGATATAATCAAATGCTAGGAGAGGCGGATGAGTGGTGAAGGGGGAGGTCACACCCAGGCCTACGACACACACATACGATGTGTGTGTGTGTTGTAAGCCTGGTATTTGGTTATATCGGGTGGTATTACACTATCGACGTAAAGGCTTATAGCATTTTATGAAGTGACTAAAAATTTTAGACACTTCGTGTGAAAAAGCATTAAGCGAAAACTGTTACACTGTCTGGCTACATTTTATGAAGTGCCTAGACTTTTCATGCAGTGTTGAGTTACGTAAAGTGTCTACGACATAAATAAATGTAGCTGTAGTGTGCTTAGAGAATGGTAATGGTACCTCTTTGAGAGCAATACCAAAACCTTCGAGTGTTTTTGTCACTCGGTTCTCTCCTGAAACGCTGTGTGATGACATACTGACGTATCTAAAATCCAAAAATATTGCAACAGGGTGTGCAAAAGGTTATCAGACAGATTGTATTTATACTGACTTTAGTAAAGCGTTCGACAAGTTATCTCACTCCGTGATACTCTTTAAAATGGAAAAGTATGGGTTTCCTCCTACTTTTCTAAAATGGACGAAGTCTTTCTTAAATAAAAGAACTTATCAAGTCTTATTTCGACATTCCATCTGTAGAGTCTTGAAGGCTTCATCCGGCGTACCTCAAGGAAGTCACCTGGGCCCGCTGTTTATTATTCTATCTATCGACGACATTGTATCTGTTATGAGACACTGCAAAGTCTTGATTTATGCTGACGATATTAAACTTTTCGCTCAGATTGAATCTTTTAGTGATTGTGAACGGGTACAAGGTGACCTTCACAAATTTTCCGTTTGGTGCCAAAACAATGATTTGGTGCTCAATATCGACAAATGTGAGGCTATGACTTTCCATAAGAATCAGAAACCCATCACCTGCGATTATGTGTTCTCGGATTCCACCATTTGCCACCGCGAGGGTGCTGTTTGTGACTTGGGTGTCAAATGTGACCACAGATTGAATTTTATCTCCCACATAAACTACATGGTATCAAAGTGTTGTTCTATGCTGGGCTTTATCCAACGTTGGTCTCGAGAGTTTTCGAATCCCACCATAACATTGCGTTTGTACACTTGCTTTGTGAGACCTCTCCTTGAATACGCTAGCCAGGTCTGGTCTCTATTTTACGGTACACATATCGATCGCATCGAGTCTGTTCAGCGGAACTTCCTGGGCTTCGCTCTGAGGCACCTATCCTGGAATAATACATTGATTCTTCCCCCTTATGAGGACCGTTTGAAGCTTTTGAATATGCAGAAAATGTCGCATGGTCGCCGATGTAACTTTTGTGCATCAACTCTTAAACGCGAATATTGATTCTCCCCTGCTATATAGTAAAATCTTTTTCCGTGATAGTGGACACAATCTGAGAAGGTTACCTCTGTTGCACGTTAACTCTGCAAGATCCAACTTTAGCATGTATGAATGAACCCATCAACCGCATGTGTATTGCTGTTAATATTAAGGCTGAGCATATATTTATGGTAACATACTAATACTAACGCCGACTAAGTGATGAAATGCATGTATTGTTGAACGTTTATTTATTAAACGTGTCCATGCAGCGATCTTGTGTTAATCTGGCTCTGATAGTCGAATAAAAAAAAATCTTATTAACCTATAATGGTTCAGTTCGGAATAAACTCAGTATCTTCAGCTCGAGTGTGGCATTGCATTATTTATTAAGCATTGAATTATTTTCTAAAAATCGCTCCATAGTGGTTGTTCCCCTCAGCTAAAAAAGATAGTAAAAGTGAATTTTATAATTATAGACCTATTGCAAAATTATCTTGTATGCCAAAACTATTGGAATCTATCATTTACTCTATCAATATATCAATTTTTTGCAAGGTTTTGCTCTCTTCAAACGAATAAGGGGTTATTTCGGGCAGGTCTACAACCACTAACTTGTTGGAATTTGTCTCGGATGCAATTGGCGGGTTTGCAAAAGGCTACCAGACGGATTGTATTTATACGGGCTTTAGAAAAACGTTTGACAAGGTATCTCAAAGTATGGGTTTCCTCTTAACATTTCTTAAATGGACAGTGTTATTTAGATTACAGATCATTTCAAATTTTATTCCGTCATTCCATCTCTAGTCTTGAAGCCTTCTTCTGATGTACTATCAAGGGGATTACTTGGGCCTGCTGTTTCTTATTCTATCTATTGACGACATTCTCTTTGTTGTGAGGCACTGCAGTCTTGATTTATGCTGATAACATTAAGCTTTTCACTCAGATTAAATCTTTCAACGATTGTGACAGGTGCAGGATGACGTTCACAAATTTTATGATTGGTGCAAAAGCAATAATTTGGTACTCAACACTGACAAATAGACTTTCCACAGGAATCAGAAACCAATCGCCTATGATTATGTGTTCTCGCATTTCTCGATTCGCCATGTGGGTGCTGTATGACTTTGGTGTCAAATGTGACCACTTGGAATATTCATTCATTGCTGGATACTGCACTGATTCATTCTGTTTCTGGAATATGACACCATCTACAACAGTCAGTTTTGCTGCGTTTAAATCCGCTGAATGTGAATGTCTTTGTTGAGTAGCAAATGGTATATAATGGTATATAATGGTATAAATACTGAACCTGTTAAAATTCGAACAAGAAAGATTAAAAATTAATTGAAAATAAATAGATTCGCCAGAATGGATACTCCTTCCATTAGCCAACAAAAATTGAATTGAATTCTCTACATTAAAATTTGGGAAGAATGTGTACTTGAATCCATTCAAAGTCTCATTGGCCATTTGCATATTTCACAATAACTCCTGAGAGGAGAGGAGTATGCGCCTGGTTAAGCAGGCTTCGAAAGTACAATGCGCTTTGACGGTAACCGCACACCCTATACTTTTTCAGATACAGGGTCTTTTGTGAAAGGCTAGTATATTTTTTTAATTATCCTGTAACTCTAAAAATTGTATGTGTGACTAGGTGAATACTATCGTATCACCTCCTGCTCTATAGACCACCATGGAGGAAACACCCTGTATATTGCATCTCAGAATCACACTCATGATTTTATTTTATAAGAATTAGAGGCGATTCTTTATTTCGTTCGAACTTACATATAGAGGATATGGTAGAGCTATATACAATATTAACGCTTTTCTTAAATTTATAGGCGTAATGGTATTCCTCTTAGGAATATCTTACTTTTTAGCTATTTTTTTTTTTTTTTATATAGTCGGAATGGTCTTTAAACTTGAATTAATCACACCGAGGTATTTAAGGTTTTCCACTCAATACTAGTGTCTTCAATGCAATGATATATTGTCCCCAGAGTTAAACTTCATATATTTGTTCCTAGAAAGATTTAATTTTAATTTGTTTGCTTACAAGCTCCTCATTCAACTTTTCACACAAACAGTGTTGTGCAAAAGAATAGCAACCGTTTCAAGAAAAAGAAAAATTTATGTTTTTCCCTTAATTTTAATTGACTTTATTGATGATTGATGAATGGATGTGCTTTTAGCACAATATTATCTCTGTTATGTCAATTAAAATTAAGGAAAAAATATAAATTCTTCTTTTCTTGAAACGGTTGGTTTGACCCTACTGTTCCAGGTTTATGACATACTAACCTATGCTTAATCTAAAGAGCTTTTAATATCATTTTTTATCTTCTCTGACAGTCATACAAAAATTAGAGCTATTTCATTTTCCGCGTTGAAATAAAGACTCTTGTGGGAATATCATTCCGTCTATGCAATGGACAGGGAAGGAGTAGGACGGATGTTAAACTCTTATCTGATATGATTATAGGCAACTGAGGATGCATCTTGTAAGTAACTATTGCGGTAGACGTGTCTGGTGAATGATAAAAGATTGCTTTACATGTATTGTGTGAATGCATGTCGATAGTTAAACGTAGAATGGGAGTTTTTGGTAAACCACAATTGGACTCTGGTGAGTTGGTGAACAGATCTCTTTGCAGGCTCTTAAACCTACTCAAGGGGACTGGTTTTAAAGAATTGAGTGGGTGAGCACAAATGGCCTTTTCATTGGACGTATCGCTTTAAAACTTCTCATTTTCCGCTTTAACTAATCAAGCAACCAACATACACATTAGAGACTTACAGATAATGTTTTTGTGTTGATTTATTCCAATATTGGCTAAGCCTGAGTCTTCTATTCAAATCTAATTACTGAAATATATATTTATTTTGTAATAATGTGTACATAATTTCTCAATAATTTGTTAAATATTTTCCCTTGATCATGCACATAATTGATTGTAAAAAAAACGTTTGAACATTTTTTAAAATTATTTTAATTCCATTAAACCTAGGACTTCCACCATAATTCAGCGATTTTGAATTATAAGCCATCACATATTGCTATATGCTGTCTATCACTGGCGCTACAGACTTACGGAGTACAAGTTCCCCTGACTGATGAAAATGATGAATCCACAACGTGGTATTTTGTAAGTTTTATTAAAAATATAAATTAAAAGAGAAAATTAAATTACTCACGTACACTTAAATTTTACTAGGTTTTTGTAAAGGATTTGACAAAGGAAAAACATTGGGAAATCATTGAGCATATCATGGAAGTTTACAACAGTGAAGTAGGAATTGAGGCACAGTAAACTTTCGAGGATTGGCTGGCCGTTTTCAATTTCAATCTATCTTTTAGTTACCTTCATTGCACTCTAAACCACTTGATTCTAATTGCAGTACCTATTTTAACTGAATTGCGATAATACGGTATTTCTATGTGATAAAAGTTAATTGTGTGTATTAAAACAGTAATTATACACTCAGAATAATGTAATGATGTATCCATTTTTTTTTTACAAATATTAACTGATTGTAAGTTTAAATTTTGTTTTTATTTATTATCAGTACTGGAAATTATTCTACTCCTCCGACCTGCAATATCTGTGTACACTACTATGTTTTAAAGAAATTTGATACGAAATCCCGTTTCTAAGATCTCGCCTTTTAAAGTTTTGTTTAATTATAATCATCGCAAAAAGAAATTAATTTGGCTGAAAACAAATGAAAAATCATCTGAAAAAGGAACCAAGTTGACTGAAAACAAATGCAAAATCAAGTGGCATTGTAGACAATTCTTACCCTGTACTTCTTCTGCCCCTCGACATCCATATAGCTTCAAGGAGTGAAATAAGACTTAAAGAGTCGGGTTCCCTCTTTACTGCAGAATACTGAAGATCTGTACTGGAGACTACGGGAAGCTACGGATTACACTGTTCCAAGACTAGATATTGAGAAAGCGTTCTCACCTAGCATTTCTAGCAGAGAGGAGTGGGATGATAATCAGGTAATTACCTGCCAAGGAAATCTGATATGTGTCTTTACGGACGGTTCGAAAATGTGGGGAATCCTACCGGAGCACTATAGTGTGTGCTCCAGGCGAGGTACTGGCCATTTGCAAAGCAGCAAGGGAGCTGCGTACAACTTATGACGTACCCAGCGGACGACTCATCAGGATTTGTATTGACATTCAAGCTGCAATCAAAGCTTTGAACTCGAGCACCATTACATCGCGTCTAGTGCAACTGTGTCGCTGTGAGCTCGGGAAACTGGGTGCTAACAACGATTTATTCTCTGCTGGGTGCCTGCTCACAGTGATATACCTGGAAACGAGGCAACGGATGCCCTGACCAGAAAACGTTCCGGTATGAATATATGTCGGCCATAGGTAGGCCGCTAAAATCAGTGAAGAGGATTCTAGATTGCAAGCTGGCAAATCGCAGATGGGAAGAACTGACTTCAAGACAGCTTTGGCCCGAGATTTGCCTCTTTGGCAAGCATGTAAAGCGCATGCAAGCTCCATGCAATGACTTCTGCAGAATCTGTATGGACGAGGAATAGGTTCAGAGCGTTCAGCACCTGATGTGAGACTGCCTTAATCTTGCTAAGCGTAGAAGGACAAAGAGTTGGGGACCTGGTAATCTTCATTAACTCTTGTGACTGGTTTCATCACACCTCCTAGCTCTTAAATATCTTTCCCAGACAGGGTTCCAATAAAGTGGCATCACAATGGGCCACAAGTGGCACGGATCGTACATGCTTTTACAATGGCCGTTATTCTAACCTAACCTACCCAGTACTTCGGCACAAAAACAAAAAAAAAATAGGAAGAGTACCGACTGTTAATATAAAAGAGGCTACTGTTTTAGATGATATTACAGATTCCAAGTCATTTAAAATTTGTAAAAGGATAATAATTTGTTTTATGAGGAAAAAGTTTGGGAAACAACAAAATTATAATAAATACTTGGTACCTATAGCACCGTAAACAGTAAAAATTAAAGACAACCAATTAGATTTCACAAATAACAGCCCGCTATTAACTCCATCTCTCGCAAGATAATATATATCTCAGCGGATGGTACACGTAAGATGGTAGTGGTAGATTGTTTGGTAGCTTCCTTTGATAATGTGGTAGTTAAGTTAGTCCTCTGAATATTACCTGTCCTAAGGTTCTTCTAAAATCAATAGAACAAATCGCAATTTATTGTGAAACATAATAAATGTTTTTAACAATTTTACACAGGTGAGGGGACAACCATAATAAGGATGAAAATGTTAAGAAAAATGTCACCAAGTAGTTACATCATATATTATGTACTATTAACCATTCGTCGTTCTACCTTCGTGATGGATTGCGTTTATTTACCTAGTAGACATTTTTCTTGAAGCGCTTTCAAGATTTATTCTGCCCATATAACTTTACCTACTAATTTGATGAAGTGGTAAATTCGGAAACCTACCAATTTTCTGTACAATTTTTCCGTGGGGTAGTGTTGCGTGTTAATATTTATTTGTATTAGCAAATATCAGGGTTGTAAATGAGCGGACTCATTTATCATATCAACTCATCGCTCAACACTTGAGCGGTGGTTCATCGCTCGAAATTTGAGCGGACTCATTGCTTGTGCGGCTTGAGTGGACTCATCATTTGAGTTGAGCGGACTCAAATCATATTTTAAATAATATAAAAAGAATCTGATTTAATTAAAATTGAAACTGAAATTTCAATCGAATAAGAAAAGCTTATAAAAAAGTCATTCATTATATTATATTATATTAATTTAGCTTTTGCTAATTTTCTTAGCCAACATTTCTTCTTTCTCTCAATATAATGTACAAATTCAACAACTTGTAAAACCTGAAAGGAAAATACAATACTTGAAAATGTTATAATTCAATTCAAGGAAATTGTACTTACATTTTTCCATAGAAATACTATAAAGGAAAAGTAATATGCACATGAGCAAACTCAGTTTTGTGAATTGTATTTAAATTTTACAGCCGAAAATAAGTGTTAACTTTAGACTTTAAAAGTTCTTTTGTTATGACCATGATTATTGTCATTGCATGATTTTTATATCCTAGATAAAATCTATAGGGTCTGTCTACTAAGCTTGTCATGCCGTTTGTGACGCGTAGAAAAAAACTCTTGTAGAGCAAAATGGATTGAACACCCGCATAATTGGTTGAGAAATTTATTATTTCCAGAATCAACGAAAGTCTGGAATGTTTCGACATGAATACGGAACCCCAAAATAACAATCAAGCTACGCAATTTTGGTATTTAGATTGTGAAGATAACCAAAATTCAATGGTGCGTCAAAAATTTTTCTTGGAGTATAATTTCTCCACAGACAAGACTTCGGGCATATTTGAAAACAAAAGTTTTTCGGTGATAAAAAACCTTTTTACCGAATACTGCCTAGTAGTGGTTCGGTAGACAGATTGGATCAATGGAAAAAATATAAAGTAAGAAAAATGTAAGTACAATTTCCTTGAATTGAATTATAACATTTTCCTTTCAGGTTCTACAAGTTGTTGAATTTGTACATTATATTGAGAGAAAGAAGAAATGTTGGCTAAAAAAATTAGCAAAAGCTAAATTAATATAATATAATATAATGAATGACTTTTTTATAAGCTTTTCTTATTTGATTGAAATTTCAGTTTCAATTTTAATTAAATCAGATTGTCTTTATGTTATTTAAAATATGATTTGAGTCATGAGTTGAGTCAAAATTTGAGTCCTTTACATCCCTGGCAAATATCACCCACAGATTTCAATGTTATGTAGCCCTCGGAATGGGGCATGCAAATACTTGTAAAACTGACAACTGGACTCTTGGCAGTACCATCGCGTTTATGGACAGCCCGCTCTTTATAACTGTCAAATAGGTGCAATATTTACTTTATATTGCAATTATTATTTCAAAAATTAAATATAATGAAGAAAATATGTTGTAACTTAAAGAAAAGTTCCGTTTCCATGATGTAAAAACCGCTGGTAACAAACAGAAGTTGAAAAGGTATATACATACATAAATAACATCAAAAGATAAATTTGTAGATAACAACTTTGGGAAAAGCATAAATTGTCTCGGAAGTCATGTCATTATACCTGCTCCTAGCTGCAAGCAATTCCTAGATGTACCATACAGGCCGATTATATGTATATTTGAATAAGAGCTAAATCAACAATTTCAATTATTATTATGTAAATCAGTTTTATTTGAACTGGAACATTCACCATTATGGGTATTGTTTGCTTCTTCAGTACAGCTCTTCAAGGGAAATGAGTGTTATAATATATAAATCGTACAAACAATTTATGAGGAATCGGATTCTAATTATCTCGGATTATCCGGATACTTTCAGCTCTAATTAAAAGGCATGAGCTGGCCGGTTACAGTCATGCAATAAGACATCACTCTCACTGTTTTTTTTTGTAGACTCATAATGGTTGAAGAACTAATATTTCATCTTAAACTATCACAGCCAATTAAAACAAATTGCAGTCAAATATGTTTTCTTTTTAATGGTCTTAAAAAAATAGCATATAGAACAAATTTATGGAACAAAATACAAGCTACTTGTATAAGTTAAGACTCATTTCATTTACATTCCCACAACAGAGACAAGGAGTCAGATTTCACCCACAGCAACATACCAGCAGCACGTTGCAAGGCCACATTTCATTCCCAGGCATTTTATGCTGACCAGCCAACTTTCCGTTCACACGGATTTCAGCCAGCAGTATATTTCCCTAAAGTAGATTTTTAGATTTTAGATTTAGTCAGTTGTAATTCGCATTTCAATAAAATCACTTCAAATCAATTTCGTGTTATTTTTTTTTTTTTAGTTTTGACCAAATTAAATTCATTAACTTATATGAAAAAATCCTGCAGTAAGACAAGGCAAGAATGTGTGTGTTGTGGTCCGCTAACCGGCCCGCTACTCTCTCTCTCTAAGACTTACTTCACGGCTTGTATATTCTAGGGGTTACGGTTATGTCAATAAATGTATATTCCTTTGTGTCCAACATAACATAGTGTCAAAAGCTCCGAGCCAGTACTAAACTGCAGACAGCACCGGTAGTGAATATTATTTAGATCTACATTGACGAAAGATATTTAATTAAAATGGCCGAAAATGAGCAGAATGTGTTACAAGTGCCCAGTACAAGTTTTAATTAAGCCACCGACAAATTTACCATTGAGTTGACGGAATTTCTCTTGGATCTTGGGAGAATACATTGTAGAACTATGGTCGACGTCTTTACCGACTAAAGTCCGTTTCATGCTCACCTAACATAAAAAATGTGATATATTTGCGAATTAGCTAAAAAGCTTACTTCACCTGGATCTGATGCGTTTCATTAAGAGTTCCTTAAGAGAACGACAGGAAGTTTTCGATAAACAGACTTTTCTTTTTAACAAATTCGCACATTAAGCCACTTTGGATTCCGTGCCGTGCTCGGAGTCTTTTGTCCTCTGCATCGAGAAAAAAAGTTATGCTTTAGCAACATGTCTGTAAGGAAATTAATGAAAAACACACTCCCATTAATTTACAAATACATTTATTCTTCTTATTTCGAATTATTTATTTACTTTTTTTTTTTCTTAAGCTGCTCATACGTTTGCTCTAATTTTCTCATTTCATTTTAGTCTTATCACTAAAATATCCTTCATTATTAACATTTTAATTATCTAGAGTAGGTAGGTAGGTATGACACGACAGGAGTTATGTTACTTACTTATGCTTAACTAAAATTTTATTTTAGTCTTTAACGCCTAAAAATTGTTTACTGCTTGTTTGCAATGATAATGATTTTGAGATTTTTGATATTTTTGCTTGATCCATTCAATTATTGTTATCGATCGAGTGCGCTTAGGTTTTTATTTTTTTTTTATTTTTAAAATTTAGTTTCTTAGAAAACTACCAAATTTATTTTCGTGTAACAATTGTCGCGTGTTTTTGTTTTTCAATTAAGATCCGAAGACCATTATCCTTAAAAATTATAAAGCGAATTGTTTCATATTATGAAACAACTTTGTAAAAGATCTGACAGTTCAAAAATAGCTTCAGTTTTTAGAATGTATGCATTTAGAATATCAGTGATAATAAAAAATGCTTTGACTTTAAATATTATTCAAATATTGCGGACCTAAAATATTATAAATGCGTAAACTAGGACTGGGTTCATTTAATTCGATATCGATTAAATCAGCTAAATAACACGAGTCGGCTTTGTATCCAGCACTAAATAGCTGCTTTGAAATGATAGTTAAATTACTCAAAAGTGAATTGCGTGAACTGGTTCTGATCTTAAAAAAAAAAAAAAAATACCAAAGCAATCGGCTAATGACAACGTAATGAGGAATATATTCTACTGTACAAAGGCTGGTCTCTTTTAATACTTGTAAATTAGTCATAAATTGTGTAGAGTTGAACTGAATATTGGAAAACATAAATATTTTTGTAGAAGAATCTCGTTTGTATTTTTCTTTATTGGTGTATAATCTCAGTTCTTCAAAATTCTATTATATTTATAATTATTTATGTATGTATGTATATTTCCTCACTACGTGGACTTTTCTTTTACCTAAATGTGCGGATAGCATACGGCAGTTCTTTATATTTCAATAGATTTACATTACATTTGTTATTGAACGTGTTGATGATGATGATGATGATGATGATGAGTTTTATGCCATTGTTGTAGGTACTCCTTTTGGAGATTTTTTGTTTGTTAATTTTTTCTTTTCATACTTTTCACAATGAGTTTCAAAAAATATTTTGCTTTCTATAATTATTACATAAGACTATAATCTAAGTATATTTTTCGAAATAGGGCTCTCTTTTTCCAGAACCATCGATTTTCACATTTTATTTTAACAGCTTTTTTTGCTACAATAAATAAAAATTCTTTCCAAATAAGTATTATTTTGGGTGCTGTTTGTATTTTCTTAATTTTATTTATTTATTTTTTGTTTCTTTTAATTATAAACTTTGAATTACAATACAAAAAAGGAACTATTTCATCGAGCGCAAAAACTGAAGTATATTTTTAGTGTAAAAAAAAACGTAGTTAGGATTATTTTTCATGCGCTATTATTATCTCATATATGTTTATAAACTAGGACAAGGTCCGACTTAGACCAGTAATTATAAAAAATAACTTAATGAAAAATTAATAATTTTCGGAGGCGGGTTGGTGTTGGATATTGAAAATTCACGAAAGATTTTGTTTTAAAAAGAAATGCAAAATCAGAGAAGCTTGATATATTTATTGGTTGCATCTCTTTTTCAACTCTTGCAGTCGTACGTGCTTAAGTTGCAGTTTCAGCGGTAAGGAGGATTCAAGATTTTTTACATTTTTTCTTCCTATGTACTTACACCCTCTGTACCCAAATTGTAACAGTGACCTAGTTGTTTGTACTTTTTCTTAAATATATCCAGTGAAAATGAATTTAAAAGCTCAAATCGCTTGCCCTCAGGCGCATTTACTGAAATGAAGAAAAAATACAAAAATACAATGTGTGCTCACCGACAAAAAATAGTGACATAATGTCACTACCGAGTCACTGCACAACGCTATTGTGCGTTCACTGTACACAGCAAATGAAAGATAGTCACTTCCTTTTACTAGGTCTGTTCACGTACTTCTCGGGTGTTTTTGTTCTTGGGCTTTTTTGTGTGAAAATGTGCAGGAGGGGAAACTATCAACTATCAAATTTGGAAAGTACATGAACAACTTTTGTGTATTCTTGGGCAGAAAACGAAAGTGAGAACTACAAACTGTTCAGCTAACAACTTTAATTTCAAAATAAAATGCCAAACATAACATATCTATTAATTTTACTTACTATTTTGTAGATTTTTATACGACCTAGGCAAACAGTGCACATCATTTGCAAATTCTGCCGCCTTTTCCATTTTTCTTTTGACAATTCTCGATTTAAAATTTTAATGTGTTTGACAGTTTTCCACATTTACCCCGAGTTTTTTTGTTGGGTGGATTTGGGCTAAAACTTTATTGAAGGGGAAGTGTGACGTCTACATATTTTCCCCAATTTTCTGAGTACGTGAACAGAGTTTGGGTGCTTTTGGGTGAAAATGTTATAATGCATTCACACAAATTCGAGTACGTGAACAGACCTACTTTCTCACGCGTTCCCTGAGACGGCCAAGAGTAAAAGGTAGCGCGCATTATTTCACTACCCGTATTTAGGATAGTAAAGTTATGCGATAATAAATTTGTGTTGTCAAAGTGACATTGATATGGAAATGGAAGCAGAAAATATATCAATTTTGGTTGATGGGAACAATATGACCTGTGTGATGGGCCAACAAGTTTTTTTTATTATAAATCAATTTCAATGAATTACTCCTTGTAATGTCGAGAAAAGTTCATCTCCCAACGATAACGCTATTTGCAATTTGACGGTCATGTTTACTTTTAATTATTTATTTTTTGCAAACGTCAAAATTATTTATTCTCTTTTGGCAATTTGGTTACACAAGAGTCACCACTTTAGTGATTAATTGTCAAATTCTTTTAACATTTGTTCACAAACACAACGCTATAGGACGCTATCGTGTCAGTGAACGCACCCAATGAAGAGAAGGAACGGAGGGAATAAGGAGAAAAAGTTATACATTGGGAAGAAGACTGCTCTATATAACAAATTTTGAAAATCTTCATAATAGTGTTTATATCGTTCAGCGATTCATGAAATATGAAGGAAAAGATTTCCAATCCACCCCCCCCTCCGCCAACCGCGGCATAATTGTTCCACCCATAACCTTTATTCTTTTAAGCATCCCGTATACATATTTTTGTAAATCGAGGAGACATCAAAACATCTAAAAACGACAAATTATGTCAATTTCCACTTAAAATTTAGGTATGTGCATTGAGTGCAAAAGTGACTGATCCTTAGATCGCTAGACTCAAAGTCCATTAACATACTTACATGGAAGGTCGCGACGAATAGCACACTGTTGGAGAAGAGTGTTCTATTCGTCGCGGCACTTCAAAAGCAAATTAAAAAAAGCCGGTCACCGTATATTAGAGCGCAGATTAGTTACATTTATTTTTTGCAAAAAAGTTTTCACTAATTAAGTTTCAAGATCGACTGTAGATACAAAGACATAATTTTCAGAAGCCTTGGTCTTCGTAAAGTAACGAAATCTTTAACTATAGTACATTCAGTGCCTTCTCTTTATCCGGAGGTATCATAAAATTTGCATCTGTGGATTTAGTTCCGCTAATGAAGGTCCTATCAGTAGCCACCACAAGTACTTTCTATGTACATGTCGACGTACAGAAGAACTTAAAGTAGTAAAAAAAAACTATTTGTTGATGTCTCCAGTAAAAAAAAAAACTGGCAGAATTGGCTACTTTAGTTTTTCTATGTATCATGAGTACACTACGCTCAACGGATTCCAATAACTGCCCTTGAGATTTAACTTACCGCCTCTGGATATGGTCTATCAGGCGGAGAATGTAGTCATTAGTACTCTTGGAAGTAGCTGGAGTGGGTTTGGTCACATATTGTTAGTGTTTAAACTGGAGGTGGACAATTTTGTGATCTGCATGCGTAACGCAGTGATATCAGAACTGTGTTTTGGTTGTTGATCATCGATTGGCAAAACGTAAACGGAGAGCGTAGCTCCCCAATTAGTTCTCCGAACCTTCATGAATGAATTTCTGTTGATATTTTCTTACTCAGTCTGGTACTGGAATATGACTTTGAATTGCCCACTGACGGGTCCACTGTACTAGGTTTATGGGAATCTATCCTTCTAGGAACAAGCCTAGATTTATCCTGATTCCCTAAGGAAACTCAGGTAAATCTAAACTCTGTACCTTGCAGTTCCTCCAGCTCCGAGAAGAACTAGCTACCAAGCAGCCCGCCTTTTTTGCTCGCTAGAGTATGACACTCGCAAGGCACATGTAAAACTGACGGCACATGTAAAACTGACTAGAGCTGACTCAGGAGCTTTATAGCTACGACAGAAATCGATAAACTCTAGACCCAGGCTCATAGCATGGTTACTTATGGCTCAATTGCACGTTAACAACCCTAATAGTTCCTGGTGTCGGCTATGGTCTCCCTCAGGAGCTATATTCTTCCTACTGTACACAGGCCATAATTGCCTCGCAATACAACAGGTGTTCCGATTGACCTTAACGTCACTGTCGTTGGTAATGTCACGTTTTAATGTTTCGATCGGGATTCTCATATACAATATTGCATCTGAGCTATCCATTTCGGAACCCTAGCTCATACGCTATCTCATTTCTTTCAAAAGTTCTCTGGCTAGGCATCCAGTATAGGGTCACTTTGTGTCATATGAAAATCTCCTCTATACTGTCTTCGCATAGTTGCATCATTTAATTATACCACCACCGCACGGAACACCTTAATGGGCGTTTGGCTGTCAGTATGTATGCAAATGTCTAAATCCGACACCCTATCCATAGATACCAGGAGTATCGCTTAGTGAATCGCCATTAATTACGCCTGAAAAACCTTGTCAGGCAATCTGTATGACTCGTTCCAGTGCCAGTTTCTGGAGTATATTCTGCTCCTTTACATCGACCCTTCTGTAAAAATAAAGATGTCTGTTGTTACAAATCAATTTCCTCATTCCCCTCACAGTCGATTGTAGTGGGTAACAATGTATTGAATCCACCACTTAAGGTTAGGGTAGGAGCTTGCGAGTCTGTTACTATATTGGCATCAATGCAGTCTATTTGCTACTATAGTGGAAGAAAATCTAGGAGAGGTAGAATATCAAGGAGAAGCATAGAAATATCCTCTCAGATAGGCAGGCCGACCAAATTATTCAAGTATGATGCATTGGCTAGTCTCTGTATTTATAATACAATGCCTTTGCGATGGATACCTGGGTACCATGAAATTATGGATAATAGGAGAATTGATCTGCTTGCGAAGTCTATCTTTAGAACTCGTTTTGTGTACCAGAACCTTCCGATGGTCTTACCACCTTTGTCCCTTAAATAAAATATATGCTCAACACATCAACGACGTTTGTTGTATCTAACATCTTTTAGATGCATAGAATCTTCTCCAATAGGTTCCAAACAGAAAGTTCACAAGCTTTTCTTTCGGACTCATTCTGCGTCTTTACGAGATGCTTTTTGTTCTGTTTTGACTTCAATCTTGTCTGCAAATTAGCAGAAGGAGAATAAAAATTTCATTGGCAGACCAAAGTTGTCAAAATTTCTTTCAAGATAATTGACATTTTGACATTTATAAAATTTCAATGATTTTGTGCAGAAGAGACTAATAAAACAATGAGTACGTTTAGACCGCAGCTATTTAGGACTAGTTTTACGTAAGTCAAATTACGTAGTACTAATACTGCTGCTGTTTAGTCCGCTCGTATTAAGCTTTGACAGTTGTCAAAATTGTCAGATCTGCCTGCTATTTCAGGAGAAAAATGAAAAATAATATATTGAGTTTGTTTGTACACCACACCGCATGCACAAGAAAATGGAGCATAGAAGAAAATTTAAAATCAGAATGAGGTAATACTGCTATTTATATTACTAAATACCCAAGATAAAACATGCAACATTATAAGATAATCTGCAACAATTATTTATTAATTATGTATAAGGGCATCAATATTTACAAACAGCCTCGCATTACCTTATGTGACGTTATGTCTCCATTTAATACTAATTTTTGTAGGTCAATACCGCATCAGAAACCGAATTAAAGTAAGACTAGTTTTTCGTAATACGGCATATTTAGACCACTTAATATTAGTACTACGTAAGTCGAACTACGTAAAACTAGTCCTAAATGGCACGGTCTAAACGGGCTTATTGATTGATACTGTAATTGGCAATGGTTTGTATGACATGAAAGGATTGATTGAGACAACTAAATACTACCCGTGTATTTAGCTCGGTATTTCATACAGGTGCAGTATGGAAATTTTAATTATTCTGATCTTCTGTTAGAAGACGACCTCCTCATATATCTACTAGAAAGGCAGGAACGTTTCAGTGAATGCATGAATCAGATCTTAGCATCCGTGCTTGTATTCTGAACATTCACTTGATATGGTCGACGGAAAAGAGAGAACCAATATTATACCAAAGTACTTTCCCGTCTATGGAATTTCCCCACTCGCCCATTATTTGCTTTCAACAGAACCGTCTAAACACCAAACTTAAGGCGGATTTCCATTACTGCGACATTTATATTTTACAGAGTTTAGAGCGAGACAACCACATTTTTAACAACGGCTTATGAAATAACTAGTGAGAAAGAGGACTATGGCATGTATGTTGAAAAATGTTTGTCGGAGATATACCATAAAGTAGGGGGGAAGTCAGAAATATGCCATAAAGATGTGATTTTCATACAGCTACTACAAATATCATATAAATAAATTTTTAACTATTCCGAAATTAATTCTAAAATTCTAAGAAATAAATTAATAAACAAAAGCTAATACATAAATCAAATAAATTTGTTTAAAGATTTTAAAGTGACGTATCGCCATATTTTGGTGGGGGATAAGGTTTCAGCTATAAAAACGTATTCTTTCACTCTTGGGATAGTTTTACATATCACTCTCTCGCTCTAAGGCGTGAATTACAATTACGACTAATCAGTCGACTACGACTATGCCCAAATGGTAAATGAATGCGGCAAGATACAATTGCAACTTCGGCTTCGACTGCGACTGAAACTAAACTTTGCTCAAAGTGCAAAGTTCGTGTTGGCTGCGGCCAACTTCAGTTCAATCACAGAAGTCAGGACTTCTGGTGTGTTTAAGCAGTTGAAACTTTAATTTAATTACAAATTTCACCTCATCGTCGGCTTCAGCTTAAAATCAAGTCGTAATTGTAATTCACGCTTAAATCTCTGCAAAATAGAAATGTCGCAGTAATGGAATCCTCCTTCACTCACTCTAAACGTCCGTCCTGAACTATTCGAATGAAAACAAAATGAAAACTTAATTCTAAATAAAATCAATGAACTAAGAAAAAACATAATTAAATATAATAATTCCATAATCAGCTAAAAGCTCTATTGGGTGGACTTAATAATTAGTAAAACTAAAAAATATCCTTAAATGCTAAGCAACGATGAAATGTATCACAAAAAACGATATAACCACATAAAGTAGCTAATAATGATGAAAATGGCCTGCATTCTCACTTACATTTTCTCTAACTACGTGATAAGTTAATTTTTTGTTTTATTTATTATTTTTATCTTAATTATTTTTTTTTTCTTTAATTCTATGTAAACTCTCCTCGCATATTTAATTTTAAATTTTTGTTTTTACTTACTTTTTTTGTGTTGTTTTTTCTAAGTATGTAAAATTATTATTACGCAAAGCGGAACATAAGTTTTTCTTTAGAGTGTTTCTACAAATTATTTGCAAATAGTTTAACAAAATTAGACACTACTAATTTGTGTCGTCTTCAAACAATTCACACATATTGTCGTAATAGTTTTTTTTTAAATTTTTTTATTCGTATTAAGCTCTTTTATAAGGGTAATAATTGCTTTTTAAAGCTAGGTGAAGTATTTTATTGTGTTTTTTTTTTAATTTTCGGTCGTAATATTACGGTTGAAACGTTACCCTAAATGAAAGGAAGTTTTTAGCTGGAAATAATTTAAAAGTTGTTTGCATGTACACTGTAATTTCAATTCATATTAAGTATGACTGCTTGCTATGTATGTATGTGTATTTAAAGTTTTATTATTGTTTGATTAGTTAAAAAAAAAATGTACAGGATACAAAAGTTCCAGACAAGACACCTTGCTTGCACGGAACGACCATACAACCTAAAGAGGTAAAGTTTCTAGGGATTATCCTCGATCAGAAATTCAAATGGAACCAGCATTTGTCGAAGAGATTGTACTGAAAGTCACCGCAATTTCGTCTATCTGCCAACAAAATGGCTCTTGAATCCGAAAATACTTTATAAGACTTGCAAGACTCTAAGCCTCGGAACAGCAGGTGCTATGAGAGTAGTCCAGTCAGTAGGGGTTTTTGTCCCACAAAAGGTGGGGTACCTGTGATTTTTATATATGTTGTTCCACATAAGCCTTAGAACTGATGTTGGGTCTACCTTCTGTACATATTCTCCTTGAAAAAGGATGCTGCTCTTAGCGCTAAGGTGTTAACTGCCAGCTCCAAAAAATCTGGAAATTTTGTCGGTCATTAAAAAATTCTTGAAGAGTTTCCGAATAAAGCCTACCGGGGAATTCGATTCGATCAAATCTATATCGAATTGAATTTTTTCAAGCAGCACTTTCTACTGTTTAATGCAATTGTATCGAAGATACATATTCCAAATTAAATAGGAAGCAATTGCCGGTTATTTTTGATTGACACTGAAGAATATTCGATGCGATTAATTTTACTAGTAAAAAATGCTATATGAAAAACCTTGATTCGATGGAATCTAGATGGCATCGAATTCTCCGGTAGACTTGAATGCCTCAATATACTCTTAAGTTCATAGATACAATAACTCTAAGATTTGCAAGCACCGCTTTGAAGTGGTCATAGAAGACTATCAAGTCTGGGCAGATTACTCCTCTCGTATACAAATGGATCTAAGAAAAAAAGCACGGTCTATGGGCCGAAATGTAAGTTACACAAGGCTGGGATCGTATCCAATTGTTTTTTAAGTACAAGATCAACGCCATAGAGAAATGTCCATCAAATCAATCTACGAAGAGGCTATCGACACGCATATATGTATATATATATATATATGTACATACATAAATTCCGATAACCAGGCCGCGATAAAGGCAGCATATTCACTTCAAAGCTGATTTGGGACTGTAAGGATGTCCTAGATCTACCATCAAAGGTTAATAAAATAACTGTTAGCCTTAGTGGTGGGTACTAGAACACGAGTGGCATGAAGGTAATGACACTGCTGACTACTTAGCTAGGAAATGAGCAGAATTTCCATTTACAGGACCGGTAACCTTTTGTGGCCTTAAAAAAGGCACCTACCAGTAAAAATATTGTTCAAAACAGAAAAGGTTCACCAGCTACAATGGCAGAGCCATATAAAGACTTATCATCAACTATAGTAAGCCCAAGATCAGGTTATTCACTGGCATAATGACTGACCATTGCCCACTTGAGTACATGCTTAAGATAATGGGCAAAACCACAGACGAAAACTGGCGATTCTGTAACGAAAAAGTAGAATCTGCAGAGCATGCACTCTGCCAATGTTTAAGACTTGTTCGCTAAAGACTTCATTGTCGGGAAACTTAAAATCAATAAACCTAAATTTCAGAAAAGCCAACTAATGAATGCTAATTTAGTATTTACGCATGCGTTACTAACTCATGAGAGTTTAGTTAGCACCTAAATTAATCAATCTCTCGGTACAACCATGAACCCTGACGATGTCCTGATAAGACGAAATGCACAAGAATGAAAATCTGCTATGTTTTTAATATTGTCTCCCGAAGCGACTTGCTACTAGGCAAAACTCACTATTTTGGGTAACGATGCGATTTCTAATTCGTTTAAACTAAAGCCACAGTTGATGGTCCGAAAGCGAGAAGTTTTTCGGTTTGGGCATGAGCATTCTCTTAGAAAGTTGAATGAAGTTTTATCTTCTATGCCACAGCGGCAAATTGGAGGGTCATGTCATGTTCACAGTAGCCCGTAATGATGCATATAAATAGCTTGATAGTTTTTTTTTATCGTTTTTCGTCAACCACTTAATTATGGTTGTGTCTACTTTTGGTAGGAACATCTTGGACGACCTATAGTCTTGTCTGCTTATTTTCCATCTTCATTTTTGGACAAGTGAAGTGATATAATGATAATGTGCATTGATGAACTCTGATCCACAGCTTCATATGAGAGGATCTGGGGGCCAAATATTAGGCATGGGTACCAAATAAATATAGAAATGTCAGAAGATTTTTTGCAATCACTGAGCAAAAACAATTTCATATCAAATTTGTAATTGATATTACTAGTTAATAATGCTCGTCTTGGTTTCAGATAGTACACGATGTACGTTTTTGTCAATTGATTGATTGAAAACTGAGGTTGAGGCCCCCTATGGGCTCTCTGGAAAGTAGGTCATGGCAAGGCCCATTGTATACCCTCCAGACTTATAAGCAATTGCTCATAGGTCACAAGCGGACGTTCTTACGAATTTAAGTATTGGCTCCCAACCCTCCCTGCCGGCTTTATGGAGTTCGTCCAGGAGGTCTGAGTCAAGGAATCTGTAACGCTTTCCGGACAGTGACAAAGAAAGTAAATCACCGTCTCGGATTTCTCCCCGCATCCCCTGCATATAAGATCAGCAAAAAGAACCAACCTGTGTAGATGAACCCTGAGAAAGGAGTGCCCAGTGAGAATTGACACCAGAGTTCTTAGGGTTGGCTTGTTTAGTCCCAATAGCTTTTTCGTTTGGTTTTGTTAGGTCTGCCCTAACGCTCCTTTGTAGTTCTACTTGAAGGGTCATCTAACCAAAAGCGACTGTGTTGGCAATCGGCCCAAGCCGAGGTATTAGAGACAATGTGTTTTGTTGCTATCCCAATTGTGGAGGAGGATACCTCCGAGGTTGCACCACGACAAGCAAGTTCGTCCGCCTTTTCTTTCCCGCTAATGTCGCTTTGACCTGACACCCAAAGCACCGGTACCATGTTCTTCGATGAAAGTGAGTTCAGGGTGGTTTTACATTCCAATACAAGTTTGGAAGTTGTAAAAGGTTTTGACAAGGCCTTGACAGCTGCGTGGCTGCTTGAGTAGATTGCATGCTCCTTGTTCTCAGTGTCTGAGTTAAGAAGAGTCTGTATATATGATAGAGTTTGTCAATGGTTGAAGCACGGAATGTGATTCCTATTCTGCCCAATCTGGAATTTTCGATTTAAAGTTGCTTTTTAACATAGTCTCAAGAAGGTTATCGCTGGCCCTGTCTATGTCAGGTACGACAGACTGCAGGAATTCAAAGATGGATTCATGTGGAACTCTTGTACCAGGATGAATCCAGCTCTGATTGAGATGACGCCTCAGCGCAGCGATTGACGCCCCTTCTTGACGTGTATATGCATATGTATATTTGCCAAAGATGACAAATAGAGGATTATTTTCAATAAGCTGATTTATATGATGAAAGTCTTTCCTTATATCGCCTTAATGTGTTTATTCACTTGGACAGCAACATTTTTAAATTTTTATTTTTATTATCCGTAAGCAGAAGTGTCTTATCGTACATATGTAGTCACCGTTCTGAAAACTTTGCTTCTTCGAAAAAAGTATAAAAGATACAAGCTACGACATAATTTTTTGCTATTTCGCAATAAAAACTAACAAAATTTCATTCCAGCGATCCAAACAACTTTGTCCGGAAAAACTTTTTTCAATATCTTCTTCTTATTCGAACATTCATCACCTAAATATTACGACCATAAATATATTAATTAAAAAAAAAAATGTTATTTGAGAGAACGAAACTGATAAAATGAACGATTATGAAGTTTTGCTAAATTTGATTGTCAATGTGAGAATTGGTATTGATATATAAACCAAAATTGAAAAATCTATCAATAATATTAATAACATTAGCGAAAACAGCTTTGTGCTCTAACAATCGCAGTTACACTTGAATAAATTAAGTAAAAAGAAATTGTAACAATAAAAATTGTATTTTTCAAGATATTGCTAATTCCTGTTGTATCAATATTGCTTTTATAAAAATTTAGAAATGTGTTTCGGTAGGTTATACAAGTCTTGTGCGCATGCATTTCATGTGCATTTACAATATTACATATTTAATACTTAAGCATATTTCGAATACATAATAATTTATTTATATTGCTTGAAATTATTAAGTTTAATGTATGAAACTAAGAAAAAAAAATAGTACAAATAGTAGGTACAATTGAAGAAAAAAAAAATAAAATATATATTCTTCGTGTATTTGGTCCCTATATATCCAAATAATTTTTCAAAACCTTTTTTTTCTTCTAATGAATGAATTCATTTCATGTTGACTACCAATTATTTTGTCTCTTATGCATGCAGCCCCGGGTCGACGGAAAAAAAAAAATTTATCTAATAAAAATATAAACTTCTGTGTCTGCCACCATAATCTCATTGATGGGCCGTTTTTTTCACAAATATTCCAAAAAAAAAATACGACAGTTATATAATTGCAGGCCAATTGAACAAAACTGCTATAAGCTGAAACATTCTTGTATTGTATTATATTGTGTTTGCTTGTATTGTATTGTAATTGCAAAAAAGCAGAACGGATTTGGCTGACGATAGGATCAAGAATTGGAATTCTTTTTGAGATGTTTGCATATTTAATTGCCGTCTATAACTGCATTTTAGTGGTGGCAATTGCATTGTTTTTTTTTTTTTGAAATTACTAACTGAAGTCGATTAAGAGCGGCGATTTCATTATTATTTCACAAAGTAGTGTCGTGAAGGAAGTTGAGTTAAAACAGTTGAACAGTGAAACTCATCCATTTGAAGTTAGGTTTTAAAATATTGAAAATTCTACAAAAAATGTCAGCTGTATTGAAAATTAACATTTCGTATAGGATATTTCAAAGCATTATTCATATCTCATTCTAGCTACTATTTCGGACCGAATATGAATCACAATTTCAGAACGAACTCGAATTATTGAGGACAGGAAATTAAAACCAATACATTCAAAAATTTTGAAGACCTAGAAGTCCTAGCACACTTCGTTCAGGCGTCGCCAATTCGGATTCATCTCTTTCGAATTCATTCGATCCGTAATGCGTGCTTGAGATGCGATATATAGACTACATCACACATCGATTAAGCAAAAAGCAAAATTACAGTACATTTAAGCTTGTTGGATTGTGCTGGAATCCAAGGCAAGAGACCTTTGTTTGATGGTAAAACAATTCGCTCCACAGTTTAGTTTAGCACAAATGCATTCTATTCTTTATACAAATGGTTCCACCGCATCGGAGGGAAATACCGGAGCAAACGTTTTCTGTGAGGACCCTCATGTGGAAATGGACATATACCTCGAAAACAACATCACAGTTTTCCAGGCGAAAATCAAGGACATCATGGAAGCTGGAAGGTATCTTCTAAATTCAGGTACTGTCTGAGAGCAAGGCGATTGCCATCTGCTCGCATAAGCAAACGGCTGTAAAATCCTTGTCAGAGCTGATTAGTAGAACCATCCTGAATATTCCCTTGTTCCGTACAATTACGTACTCGTCCTATGGATACCAGGCCAAATCAATATGAGTAGCAGTGAAAATCTGCCAACACAATCGGGATTGAATCAAAACTCCTCGCTACTAATATTTTGACTTAGACCGACTGCTAACACGTCGTCGTCTTTGGTCATATGACCCCTCGGGTAGAACTACAAAAGAGATGTGAGGGAAATCTAACCCAAACTTAACGAAAAGCTGGGACTTAACAAACAAACCTTGAGAGCCCTAGCTTCAAATGTTACTCATTTTTCAGGGGTAACCTACATATATACAGGATAGGAATAGTTGACAGCCCTGTATGCAGAGGATGCGGCGAGTAATTTGAAACGGTGGCTTGCTTTCTCTGTCAATGTTCTGCCCCTTTCCGGTAGACATTACAGATTCCTTGGCTCACACTAATGTAGATTAACTACATGAAGCGAGTATGGATGGCTGGGTGCCAATCCTAATCTTTGTTAGAACGTATGAGAAATAACAATTTGGAGGGTGCGCAATGCGTCTTGTAGTGGCATAAGTTCTAGAGAATCCTTAATGGCAGAAACACTTCCAGGCCTCGGGGCTTCCTAGCTGCATTGTCAAAATTTGCACAAAAAATTAAAAATTAAATTAACACGGGATCATTTTCAGACAATATTTTTTAATGATTTTATAGGTGGATAGGCTCAACAATAGTGCTCACAAAAACTAAAACGGTTATCTCTCGACCATTTTATAATGGTGTTCAATGAATTCTAACGTGGACGTAGTTTACTCAAGGATTTCTTTCCCCTGTTGTCATCTCAGAGAACATCTAAACTATATGAAACATGCTGTTTGAGAATAACTGGTGTACCTACAGGTGTATCAAGTCATTCCATCCCTAGGTATATCTATGATCCTAATAAAAAAAATCCTGACTGATCAGATGACCACCAGGAAATCTGTGCTCGCTGTATACCCCACAATTTTACTGAGGCTAAAAAAGGCTCGAGTTGACTGGAGTAGAAACAAATACTCAAGTAATCCAATTGAATGCAAGCTGGTCTGGAACTGTTTTACTGTCTTGAAGCGTCCTAGAGAATTTACGCATAATGTCAAAAAAGATCTTACAGATCGCAGTAGTAATTGCCAAAAAAAAATAAAGAAACCCTTAGGTGGGTTTTAATTACAAGAGTCATAAGCACTTTAGTAAGAGACTGCACTAGATATACTGACAGAATCTTGCTCCCCTAAGATGCAAAAAGAATTTAATTGAATTCTTGTACAAAATTTTTAAAAAACTTTAACAGGTTATTATCAATCTATCTACATACATACTCAAGAAAATGGCCGAGATCATAGAAAATAACTGCCGATTCTGTAACGAAGTAGTAGAGTCCGCTAATCATGGAGAATTTGTTTGCCAAGGACACCGATATTCAATGGATGGTTAAGAGAGAAAAGAGCATAAACGATTTTCTGCAGCTTCCAAAAAAACTGGCAACGTAAGAGAGAACTACCAGACTATCTGATCGATTCCTCTCAGAAGACTACTCACGCATCTCACTTAGCAACCAAACGACTAGAAAGAAAAATTCATAAAGAATTTTTATGGTGATACATAATACCCAAACAGATTATCTAACTGTTAACTGTAGTACTGAACCAATTTTTGACTACGGCCCACAGATAAGCCCAGAGGAGAGAAAAAAATGGTATAAGAAGTTATTTGTTAGTTAGACGTAGTCTAGACTAATATATAGTCTCTCATTAGCTTTCGAGAAAACATGATCCAGTATTGACAGTTTGAATTGATTTAGATAGATGGGAAGTGCCAGTGGTAATTTTCAAGAATCTCGGTGACTTATTAGCTGCCTTATGGATATTTTATGATTACGGTTGTTGAAATAAAAACAAAAATTTTCTGTGAAGAACAGTCGCCACATCATAATGAATAAAAAATAAACACAGAAAGTGATTGTTTAAAAATGACGTTAAAAATTCGCACTATTTTGATATTTGGCTATAAGAGGAATCAGGGTTGGAAGCTCATTAGCCTGCTAACATATATGCCAGTGCGTCATACGATTATTTTTATTCATTTTAAGCTGCATTTTTTTATCTCTCTGATCTGAACCGGTTCAATTTAATGTACGTAAAATTGAACCGGATCAGATCAGAGAGATAAAAAAATGCAGCTACAGGACCTATTTGGCTTGGTAAATTGAATGAGTTCGAGGAATGGGAAACGAACAATTAGGGCAATCGTTAAAATTATTGATTGTTGCGTTTAATTCAATTCAACAACTGAAAGTTAATTCATGCATAAGTTCGCATGCATAAAAGCTTTTAATAAAAATTCAAAAAATCTTAATGCAAGCCTACCATCCTACTTTAAAGATAGAGTCGTCGTCGGTAATAATTCAATGCAATTTTTCATTTTAATGCCAAGAGATCTCAAATAAAATTTCTTATGTCTATGTCACCGAAACTGTAGTATGTGCAGGATGTATGCAGGTAAAACCATATTTAATCTATTCAACCCACGTTAGACTATTCTTTTGAAATTAATAAGAGATTGCAATTCTTGCTCGGAGCATAATTCACGATAACTGACATTTATCACCCAAAGACAGTACTGCAAAGAGACTGATATAAATGTAACACAATTGCATGTAGTTCGCTCAAGGCGTATTAAACCTGGTAAATTGATAATATTACCTGCTGTGTATATTCATAGTCCAAAAAAACCGTAACCTTCACACAGTTCGACGGATATCTCTTCTAATTCATTGATATTTTTTAAGTACTTTCAGAAAATAAAGCCTACATAAAGAGTTGTCGTTAACGATATTCCTGAAACAATGAATATAAATTAAACAAATATAAAATAAACAAAACAAAACATCATAAATAAAATAAACAATATTTACTAAAATATGTACATAACTACAAAACAGTTTTTTTTACACATAATGCATCTATTATTTTGACTGAAATGGCATCTTCTCCAACAAAGGAGAACTCTTAAGGCAATAAATTATATTTGGTTCAGTTTTAAATAAGGCTGCATTTGTTATTAAATAACACAAAATTGTAGAAATAAGTTAAAAAAATAAATAAGAAATATAAATTAACACTTTAAAAGTGTTTTTGTTTTGAATGTGGAGACAATGGACGTTTTAGAACTTGTGATTAAGCAAGTGTATAAAATTTCCTTAAACTAATATTCTTCCTACATGCGTAGGGAATTTTTAGAGCGTCTTATATGGCATTGTTTCGTTTTTTTCTTTACAATAATTACTAAAGCAAAGCTTTAATGTGTGCCTTTCCTTAGCGATTATTAAAAAAATAAAAAAAGTTTGAAATTATTCAGAGCATTTCAACAACGCGCTATGCTCTTTTCTGGCCTAATATACTAAAAGAGATTTTAATGTGAAATCCCACAATTTATCGTACAACCTGATTAAAACGTTTGAAATCATAATGTATGAGGGATTTATACATGAAGTTGGTATGAGGTCCTAGACTTATAAAGAAAGAACGAAAATTTGTCTGATTTAAATAGACTGAAATTTTAAAATCTGCAATTATCAAAATAGAAAAACTATCCAATTATCTAAATCACCAAGAACTATATTCCAAGAGGCTTAAAATGTCAAGAGTGGAAATTTTCAAATGCACGATGGAAAGACCGAAAATATATGGAAATGAAAAAGCTTAGTGGCAGAAAATTTGCCTATAGTAAACATGATAGAGGATAGCCTTTGGAAAGAATGTTTCCTATCCCACACTTCAGCGCAATATTTTGATTTACTCGTATGTCACACGTTTGGTATCCTAACACCAATGGTCAGTAGATACTCAATAACAATCACGTGTACACAAAATGAATCCATAATATTTCTAGTAAGTTAAGCTGCACAGATCACATCTCCTCTGTTGTCAAATAAACTTCGAAATGTCTTAGATTTCTGAAAAGTGTAAGAAATATTTCAGCCTAGTCGGGAATAAAATTACGTTCGAAAGTGAGACAAATCGGACAACTTCTTCGTGGGGTTGCCATACAGAAATTTCGTTTTTCAATATATATTTGGATACAGCTTGAGAACGCGTTAACGTAGAGAGCTGAAATTTGATATAAGGCGTTTTCATAAAAATAGTAAACAGGATTTCAAAAATTTGCTAAATCGGGCAACCCCTTCTTGGCATTGCTATATGAAAATATAGGGTTTTACGTAAGCTGTGAAAATCATCCCTTCTAGACGTTTTTATTTTACTGAAAAATTCTTCAGAATATAAAATCCTATAAAGTTGGTTATAATCATTTTTACTGTTCGATAAACCGTTCTAGAAATATATGCGAAAAACCACTTTAATAACCAAACTTGCACAGACGGGTCATCATACGAAATTACATACGGGCATTCATCTAGGGTATCGCAAGAATTGGTCTTAAACCAACTCTAGAGTTTTTACTTGTTGTTTTTATTTTGAGGCAATGGGTAACTGTCTCAAATCTGTTGTAATCTTGAATAAACTGTGGCTATTGTCATTGGAAGAAATCTGTGCCCTATGGCATGTATCGACAGGAAAGTAAGTGAAGTGCAACCCACGTATTAGGTGGAAACTAAGTGTCTATACAAAAAGAAGTAGCATTCTCCGGTATCTGTCTAGTTCGTGCACTCATTTGAAGTGTATCCACGGAGCATGATGCTTCTCAGCGCTTGATCTAGGGAGACAGATGCTGCCCGCAATGTACTTGGACGCAGATAAAATTGGTGGAGACAGGAAAATTTTACCAGAGTGCTGGATGCGCGCAGCCTCTATGCTTCCCATTTGATATGGACAACAATTGCCTATTCCGAATGCTTTTCAGACGTTTTTCGTATTCTTCTTTTTTAGTTCCCTATTTATTTAATCAGCCCACATTTTGGAAACTTGATCAAGATCGAATGTAGTTTACCAATATCTAGACAAGAGAAAAATTAAACAAAATTCCATGAAATCAGACAGCAATCATCCACAGAAGTGAGTAGACGTCGTTTTTGTGAATTGAACTGTCAATTAGCTCAATGATATCGAAGGGAGCAGACTACATACAGCATCCGTGGGGTATCCACGAAAATTCTAGCTTTTGTGATGCGTATGCATTGTGTGTCAATTTCGGTTTGTTTGTTTCTTTCGGAGGATACAATTAGGACGAAGAGTTTTTCTTAAGCAAATGCCTCGAGAATACTTCACAAGCCCCATCAAACAGACTCCTTCACCACCTCATGAGAGTCCCAACGGAGTCCTAACATTCTAAAATATTTGCAGTGTTCTTATGTAAAACTGACAAAAGTTTGATTTGAATAGCGCCTCCGCCCTAAACTACTATTCATACAGAAAAATTGTTTTCTGATAATCTTAAGCTTGCTTTCTTATTTTCCGAATCGAAATAAAATTTTTATACCTTTCTTAACAAAACTATTTCAAAAAATTACTTGAACCAATTGACTACGATTCGTTAAATAAAAACTCTCAGCTAAATAATCACTGTATATGACGCCGTGCTGTCATGGTATGTCGTGGGTTGATGCAAAACCCTCTAGAATACTTTCCAAGCCATGAAGCAGAAATCTATATGTGTGCGTTGTGAGTCCGTTTTCTCAAATGTTCTATATTGATGCTTATGGAAAAGTACCAAACATTGACTTTATATATGCTATAGAACCTACACTACTATCCATACAGGAAAATAGTCTTCTAGTAATTTAAAGCTTGGTTTCTTACCTTTCCAAAGGCTACACTTACTGTAAACCTGTATATAATGTTAGGAAGGGTATAAAAATGTTATTTCGGTTCGGAAGATAAGAAAGCAAGCTTAAGATTATCAGAACACCATTTTTCTGTATGAATAGTAGTTTAGAGCGGTGGAGCTATTCAAATCAAACTTTTGTCAGTTTTACATAAGAGCACTGCAAATATTTTAGATTGTGAGAACTCCGTTGGGCTCTCATGTCTGTTTCATGGCTTGTGAAGTATTCTCGAGGGGTTTGGCTGATGATATCGAATGTAGCTGCCTACAGATTCGGACTCCTGTTGCACATACACAAATGTATTTTTTACTCAACGTTAGTGAGCATAAAAGGGCAAGGTTACTTTTAAATCAAAACTATTTTAATATTTTGTTAAGTACGGTATATAGTAGTAAGTGTATCCTGTAAATTACTAGATGACTATTTTCCTCTATGGATAGTAGTTTAGGCTCTATAGCATATATAAAGTCAATGTTTGGTACTTTTCCATAAGTATCAATATAGAACATTTTAGAGAACGTGGGAGTCCGCTCACATAGATTTCTGTTTCATGGCTTCGGCAGTATTCTCGAGGGTTTTGGCTGAATGCGTACCTTTCAACTGAAGTAGTGTGCAGCTCACGCACACCTTTCAGTGTATACATGCCCTTAGAAGTACTGCGGACAATAACTTAATTCTAAACAAACAAAAAAATGCATACAATAAAAATAAATATAAATAAAACATGTCTTAAGCAGGTGGTACGAAAAAAAAAACAAAAATCCTATGATTTACTATTTTTCATTTCCATGTGCCTATTATGAATATTTCATTATAAATTTACAAGATAAATCGAAACAATATTGCTGACGCTCAGTAATATTATATAATAATTATATACACATGACGTTGTGTGTGTATAATTTGCGCTCACACAATTTACCATAGAATCTTAAAAATTCATTTGACCTTAACTTTTAACAAAAATCTACTCACTTTCATCGGTCGAAGTATACACAAAAACTGGTATATGTATGTATGTGACTGTGTGATGTGGTGAAATACGTACTCCTTAAATACGGTACACTTACTTACAATCATAGTTTTGTATACAAAATTAACTTCCCCACATCCCGACTTTCAAATTATACACCTAAAATTATACATACATATGTATATTCTCAATATTAATAGTATTCGCACCATTTTCTCACTTAAAACATGGCATCGAATCGGCTTCTTGTTGATGTTGTTTTTTTGTTTAGTTTACTTTAAATAATTTAAATAATATTTATCTACCATTATTTGTTTGCTTCTTGTTTGCTTTCTGCTTTATATATATAATTTATATTTAGATTTGTGTATTGTGTTGTGTTTAGGGTTGCTTTTAATTTTTTTGCATTGTAGGTTAAAATTTCTATCAGCCTTTTTATCGTGTGTCCGTTATGTTGTTTTTACTTCCGAACATTCGGATTAGCTGAGATTCATAGTCATCAATGTTTCGCTTCATGATTTCCATACATGGACCCAATAGCCGTTCAAATGCGTCTACATCCAAACCTGAAATTATATAGAAGAAAAAAATGTTTTTGTTTGAATTTGCTTGGTTTTGTTTTAATAATATTTTCTTAATTTTATATCTTTTAAATTAAAATTTTTAGTATACTTACAAAGCTGATCTGCAAAATGAGCTTTTAGTGTACGAAAACTAAAAAGGCACATGTAACACGATAGTGCGAAGCTGTTAGAAAAAGGAAACTAATAAATGTTAAAAAGAGAAAAACATGCTTAAACCGAAAAATATGTACGTGCGCATGATTAAAATTACATTTATAGCACTAATGTAAATTTCCCCCCTTACAATAGAGTTTTGGGCACACATCGAACAAGTTATTTGCAGTTAGGGTATAACGATAGTGTGATCTGACATTTCTTTGACAGTTTTTCTAGTGTTGTCCATGAAAGTTTTAGCAAATTTCTATAAATGTATCTTTCTGTTGAAAAGTGTAAAGTTCACAGCAAAATCCGACAAGCATAGACTCTTATCGTAACATTGGAAAAAACGCTCACTTTTTTCTTGAAAATTTATTATAAAATTCATCGCTTCTCAATTTAAGTATTTTATGATTTGTGAAAATTTATTTATAAAATTGGTGAAGAAATTTTCTATTTTGTTATATAATTTTTGCTTAAAAAGTATTTTTTATATGCTGCAATCAAATGTTGCTCCTTTTCTCGTTCAGAATGAATTTTTTCAATCAATGTCGATCTTTTCTCGGGCCGAACGATTTAGTTTTAATCTGTTGTCGCTTTGGACTCGGAATGGCTCTAAATGCATCTGAGTTTTTCCCGAATTCAAGCAGAATGATTTTAATTTGTATTCATGAATGTGTTGTTTAATTTGGCCGCATTTGGAACACAACAATAGGCAAAATTTCAAGTGACAGTTCTCAAGTGGCAAATGTCAAACTCTTACCCCAAGAAATTTTTAGGGGTTTTCATCGAACTCTCTGGTGTAACCCTGTATACGAAGCTTTTGTAATAAAATTGTTGAAGAGAAAAATACGAGAGAAAAAAATCTATCTTAAACATCACTACTGCCCCGATCAAATTCAAGCATTTATAAAACCAAATTATATTAATTTATCTTCAACTGAGCAGCTAAAATTATGTTTGGAATGGTACACTCAAAACAATAATGAAAATTTTAACGAACTGCTGCGACACTTCATCCCCAAACACTTATATTCGGATGATCAAAAACCGTTCAAAATGCTTTTTATTTTAAATTTAAATATAAATTACATAATGTTAAAAGTGCGGAGAGACGCTTGGACAGCCCGTAGAATTGCAAATGCTTCCCTAAACGAGTTTTATGAGGAAGAAAGACTACCTTCTATGTCCCTGGAACAGCGAATTAATTGTAAATATATGAAAAAGATAGGTAAGGTCGTTAGCGACACCTGTCGGTTCCGTACAGAGGATGACTAAACTGCTGAACATGTCCTCTGCAACTTGATTGCATAAAACTTCTAGAAAAGGCATTTCCATCGTTAGAGGATATTGCTGAGTAGTCGTGTTTCTAAGAGCTCCTGAATTTTTTTCGTCTTATTCCGTATAATATTGCCGAGTTCCGAGTGACTATAGAGTTTAATTAACAAAAAGTTAACTTGTTTATCGTAGCGATTTGTGTCATTTCTTGTGATTAGTTAAATTGTGCGTGAATTTCTCGTTTCATCTAAATTCATTACAAAATGAAAAGCACTAAATCGCATATGAAAAGTGCCAGCACCACTATACCCACAGATAACGCTAGGAGCACGAGAAGCAAACAACAGCAGCTGGGCTAGCTAGTAGTGGCATCAGTACCGCTCCCTCATCCTCTCGATCTAATTCTATTATCTCTACGGACTCCTCCGAGCTATTTGAGTGACGGATCATGAAAACATTTACGAACGTCATATTGGAGAGGATTACTGCACTTGAGGAGTCAATGACCGATAAAATTAATAAAATTATTGCATCTATCAGAGGCGAGATGAACGAGCTGAGGGCAGAGCTGGATGTACTTGTTAATTTACAACATGACCTTGAAGACGAGCGCAGGCGTTTTAGGCTCACTGATGATGTGTTAATTGGTATCTCTCATACCTTAAACGAGAATCCTTAACAAATACTAAGCAGCATCTCTTCCTTCATAAACCATACGCTATCATCTTACTGGACTGCTTTCCGTAATAAACCAAAACATCATTACCGTGGTGGCAAACACAAAAATTTCCTGATAGTCGTAAAGTTCTCCTCTCTTAGTGAGCAGAAAATATTTTTGCAGAATTTCAAAGCATTTGGTCTGCTACAACTAAATAAAATTTCCCCTGTTTTTGTCTCTGCAAGTAAAATAAGTGCGTTTAAAGTCTGACTACATATAACCAGAGGGTTCTGCGTAGGGCTTTGGAGATGAAGTCAAACAAATTAGTACACTCTGCTTTCACCCGTAATTGGCTGGTACATGTGCATATGAAAGGAGATGACGTCCCAATTATGATCAACAACATAAGTTCTCTCGATCAACTTTTTTTGGATGCGGAAACTGAGGAGGGGACCGTAAAGATCGTGTGGGGGGAAGTGTGGCGATTTTTGTAAGGGAAGGTTTGAAGTCAAGGTGGGTTTTTTCATCTAAATGTATTTTATCAAGTGTATACTGTCCGCCAAATGGCTTCAGATCGGACCTTGTGCAGGAAATTGTGGATATATTGTCTGATATATCATAATTATACGAATGTGATAGTGACCGACGACTTCAATGTAAATATTCGCCGTGATCCTTCAGCCGACCAATGTCTACATTTTCTTGCTACCTTGCACTTAAATGTTATTAATTCATATCCCACATACTTCAACTCCACAAATCCGTCACTACTTGAATTGATCCTTTCTTCTGATGTTACCAAAGTTAATTTTCAGGCTCAGCTATGCTAATTTAGTAACTTGGATCAGAATATTTTATTTTTTTCTTATGACATCCCGCTAAACCCTGAATCACCTCACAGATTTTGTTATCGAGACTATAAAAATATCAACGTCAACGCTTTATCCGAAGAGTGTGTGCTTTTACCTTGGCACTCTATATTTGACTGTTCATCTATCGATGACCAAACCGCATCTTTTTCTTCATTGCTCAACTGTTTATGTATATCAAAAATATGTGCCGTTAAGAACTAAGACCTCGCAAGTTAATGGATGTCCTTGGTATACACGTGAAGTTCAGTCTATTATAGCAGAACGTGAGTTGCTTTATCGCCGCTATATGCGGACTAAAACTGATCATGACCGTTCTCTATATCGCCACAACTGCAATACGTAGAGCCAAACGCCGCTGCTTTAGCTCTAAATTTAATTGTCATCTCCCTGCCAAAGCTCTTTGGCATAGCATGCGGCAAGCGGGAGTTTTTGGTATGGATAAAACAAGCTGTGAACTTGACCCGGATGTACTCAATGCTTTCTTTACATCTCCTACTAGACTAGCACACAGCAAGGACTTGTGCATGAAATGCAAGATAATCGAAATCTAATGCCTTCTAATTTCCTTCCGCGGAATCGACCGCCGCGAATTAATTGAAGCAATTTTTTCTGTCACGTCTTGTGCTATCCGTCCAGATAATATGTCTCCGCGGTTCGTCAAGTTGCTGCTTCCTTTCATAGACACCTACATCCTCCATATCGTACTTACATGTCTTATGACTTCGTCTTTTCCTAGCGGATAGCAAAAATAGCTACTGTGTTGCCAATACCCAAAAGATCTTCTCCTCAGTCCACTTCTGATTTCAGACCTATAAGCATCCTATGTTTTTTATCGAAAGTAATGGAAAAGCTAATGAATAAGCAATTCGTTGAGCATTTGGATTCGAGGGAGCTCCTAAGCAAATGATAGTCTGGCTTTCGTGGTGACAACAGCTGCGAAACAGCAGTACTGCGAGTGTCCACTGACATTAGAGTTGCCGTAGATCAAAACAACTTGGTTGCCTTGGCACTGATTGTTTTGTTCGAAGGCTTTTGACAGCGTTGATATTGGGATCTTGCTTCTGAAACTCAATTGCTGCTTTTGTTTTACTCCCTCTGCCGTCGCTCTTATCTAGGAAGGCTAATGGCCTAAAGCTAAACCCTGACAAATCCCAATGTATTGTCTTCCATAATGGCACTTTTGACCCGCATGATTCACCTCTTGTGGTCTTGGATGGTACAATTTTAAATTTGGTACCCAAAGCTAAAAATCTAAGCATTATTATGAAATTCTGCGACAATACAAAGTTAATTATCGGTAAGGTTTATGCTGTACTTCACTAGTAATGATATGAACAGTAAAAAAATATTGTAGAGCAAAATAAGCCATCAAATTGTTGTCAAAGTTTGAAAAAATTAGTAAAACATGGTAAATGTCTAAATGTTATCGACTGTAACTTCGTGACATTTCATCGCAAAGACATACGGAATATTTGGTTAGAAAGGCCTATCTCTCTTCTATCATATACCACAAAAAAATTCGACATGAAATTAAAAATGGCGGAATTATAAATTATTATATACATGGTCCTAACGTATAACTGTTTTTTTGGTCTAAAATGAGATTTTGAGGGTGTATGGAAAATTCCTAGTATGCCATTACTTTTAGTTCCACTAGACCTACAACCTATACTACATCTCGTCAAAAGTATATCGAGTTTATCTTTTTTTTTTGTAACACAGTGTATTTAAACAGTCGGACGCGAGAGTACCTAATTGTATAAGAGTTAGTCATATTAATAAGAGTTGTCTCTTAAGTTAACACAAAAAACATAAAGAAACAAGACCAATAATATTATATCCTAGATGAAAATAAAAGTTGAATGAAATGAAAAACCAAAGTTTTGTGTGGCAATACCAAGAAGGGGTTGCATGATTTAGTTAATTTTTGAATTTTGGGGGATGTAGTAGAGGGAAGATAAAAGATATGTATGAGCTATTTTCGTAGTTCATACAAACTCTAAAAGCTTCATTGACGAAATTGAAGATGATCACATTCATCCAAAATTAAGGTCCAAGCTTTCGTGTGGAATGGCTGAATATGAAGTGGACCACCTTTTTTAAGTAACTATCGTTCATCATGAGCTGAGTTTGTTACACATGGTCAAGCAGTCAACGCAAAATTTTATAATAGGCTAGACCGAGGCAATGCGAAGTAGTGCCCATCCCGCTAAAAGTGAAGGTATCAAAACCCACTGCGCGTATTGGCTGAGATTGGATTTCTGTCGGTATACGTACTCTCCGCGTGGATAGAGCGCCGAGACGCTTGTGTAGCATGCAGCTCAGAAACCTATTTAATGTAACTTTAGTGAAAAATCTCTCTCTCTCGCTCTCTGTTTACAAGATAAACCAAAATATGTGGCACAGTTCATAACGATTATGTACCTGAAAGATGGTTCTCTAGCTTTATTTTGAATATCAAAATCTAAATTCAAATGAAGGTAAAATTGCACTGTGCATGCTTTGTTTACTTATCACATATGGGTCAAAGCGGGGTAGGCTAACCGGGGCAAAGTTGGGTACCCAAATTTGTTAAAGTTCTAGTGCTGTCTTTATATTTTATCGACATTTTAGTAATCCGGCTTATTTTTTTTTTCATTTTGTTTATGTTCAAAACGAATTTTTACTGTTAATTTCTGATCTGTTGATTTAAACACAAAAAAAAAAAAAAACTAATTTGACTATATACCAGAATGGGGGTACACGACTCCCGCAATATTTTCTATGATAATCTAGATAGTAGAACGAAGATTATGCTTAGAGGTAATCAATAACAAGTAGGCTACGATAACCAATTTAGTCGATTGAAGTATTTTTATAATAAAAAAAAAAAAATGGTGAGCTGTACACTAACGAAAGTTAAGTATTAAGCATTCAAATAGGGGATACTGGGGAAAATGGAGTAGTTTCCCCAGTATCCCCTATTTGAATGCCATGTAATATTTTGACAGAGTGCAGAAATAAGATCATGGCAACGCATCTGTTATTCGTTTCACGATATCAAAAGAGATAAAAAAATTCACCACACACATTCCACATTCCATAAAATTACATGAACTTATTTTATTTTATTTTATTGTCTATTCCTTGTACTTCTAAGGTGCTGTAAATTAGCATACAAATATCTTCTTCTTCTATTTTATTTAAAAACTTGAAACTTCCAAACTTCTTGTCCTCTTAACAATTCCCAAACACTTTGATTTGGAATATTTTCTTTGCTTAATTAATAAATTATATAAAAATAAAAATTAATATAATTTCTAAAAAGCATAACAATTATTTATTCGAAATAATAAAAACCAAAAACTAATTTAAATAACTGTAAATAAATGTATGTAACAATAAATGTCTTCTCGTTTTCTTGTTCAGCAGTGGCTGCTTCTGAGTAAAATTTGTTGAATTTGTTCTTCATAGTGTTCCAAATTTCGTTTTATAATGTCCAGGAATCCTCCAAGTAAACGCGAGAAGGAGTCTTTTTCAAGAACTGTAAATTATATAGATAGATATTCACCACTGGTTAACGAAGTTCACTACTACAACTACATAAATTGAATACTTTCGGTAAATTAAAAATATCGTCCAGAAAATGAACAATTAATTATTCTTCTATCAACTACAAGGATTGTAAGAGATTCTTTATCTTTTTTTTATTTTCTCATTAAAATCCTTCTCCTGACGGAGTTCTGTATAGAATCATTTAATGGTCGATGTTGAAAAAGAATTTGAACGAACGGAAACATCAAAGAATTCTTATAGAAGGAAAAAAGAAGGATTCCTTTTACAACCTTGAGAAATAGATTTTAAGCGAAGCTATAAAGCAGAGTAATTGTAAGTAATAAAAGCATCTATGTATCTACCTCAAAGGATTTTACGATTTATAATATAGCAAATTTTAAATTGTGTTTGCATTGTTCCTTACAGAGAACAGAGAATACAAAAATTTGTTTAATTCTCGAATTTTTGTCGAACTGGTGGGAGTATTTTTGTCTATAATAAGCTTGTAATTAGTAGAAAGGATGCTAATTATTTGGTATTTGGATGTTGTTAATGAACGGCCACAGAGCCCTAACTTGTATGTATACAACACGTGCGTCGCCCCCGGAGTCTACATCATAGGTCTGGGAAAATATTACATAGGACAATGAATTATAATGGAGGAAAGAAAAAATAAAGTAAACCGTCTTCAGGTAAAAACGAATAGAAAATGTTTTTTTTATTGAATTTAATTTGAATGAGAAATTTAGAAAGGAAAAAGATGTATTATAAATTTTTTGTTTTGTTTCGGTTGTTCTTTGTACACCCATTTAAAACAAATTGTTGCGATCATGTCATGCCCGCAAAACGTGTCCTCCTCCTTACTTTTTTTTGGTCAAACAAATTTTGCCTAATGACTTCTTCTTAGTGTGGACGCTACATTGCGGCTCTTGTAGTCGATAGGTAACTGTACACATTGTGATACAAAGGTAGGTAGACTTCAATGGCAAATCGAGAGCTGAACTGTTTCATGACCGGTGCGCACACAATTCATTCTCTCCTCAATGTTTTGCTTAAAAAGAGAATAGTTATGTAAAGATAACCGGCGAGTGTCCATTTACGATCTCTATTTGAGCTGTGAAGGAATTATGTGTGCAGCCAATGTTCCAAATAACGAAAATGTTGCAAAATGACGCTAAAAATCATGTCTTATGAAAGTACATATATTTTACCAACCATTTCGTCCATCACATCCCGCCATTGTTTTTATTATAAAATATTATGGGGCGGCTTTTAATGATATATTGGTTTTGTGTATCCTGGCGTATGGATGTCTTGTAAATGAAGTGTTCATTATCAATTTGATTTGAAAATTACAAAAATTCAAAAAACGCGAAGCAGAAATGGAACAGTATGATGAAATGTTGTACAACAGGGTGAGGCATCGTGTAGTATGGAACTACAGAGTTTCTGCAATAACCGTTGTGAATGGTGTCTGTTTCGTGTTCTTTTGATTAGTGTGGTTTCTGTCTTCCTAATTGCTGTACGTCTTCTATTTGTTATGTTATATTAAGACATATCCTAAAATCCCTAGGTATCATTTTGCTCAAAATCCTCTAAATGGACTATCATTTTGCTGCTCGGTGGATTACTTCAGGATTTTTTATATAGTTGACGATTATCTGTTCGCATATAGCTTAGCTCAGCCCCTTGTATTCTGTAACGTTCCCTACATTGTTCTTAATTTTTCTTGCTCGTATATTTTATATTCTATAGTTTATTTTTCCTTTTTTCCTCGAGCCGCCTCATTTCACGTCCTCGGGTTATTGGACTTACTATATATATTTCAATTTAGCTATACATACTTTTCTATGTATACTATACTAAGTTTATTTCAGATAAGTTTTCTGCACTATTTGCATGGATAAAAAAATATGTACAACAACTACATAATTTTTTATGGAATGTTCGTGTAAGCTAAGCTCCTATTTGGCAATTTACTTGCCTAGTTTCGCTCCAGCCACGGGACTCCTCAGAAGTTCACCATTCTAACCTAGCAAACTTTTAGTTTGCTTCACTGTGTACAAGTCTAATATACAAATTTTATATCTTAAATATTTTTTTTCAGATTGGACTATCATACAATAAACTCTATAACTGTGTACCTGTGTAAAAATGGAAAAGGCTGCAGAATTTGAAATTGATGTGCACTGTTCGGCCAGGTCGTATCAAAATTTACAAAATAGTAAGTAAAATTATTTTATTTTCAAATAAAATTTGTTAGCTGAACAGTTTGTAGTTGTCACTTTCGCTTTCTGCCCAAGAATACACAAAGTTGTTCATGTACTTTCCAAATTAGGCAGCTTCCCCCTTGCACATTTTCATACAAAAAAGAACGAAATCACCCGAGAAGTACGTGAACAGACCTTATGTAACACTGTCAGTCTCTTGGAGCACATCTCTTACAGGGTATGTCGTTCACCAAGGATTCATTTAATCTACTCTTTACTCCTTCCAGAAGTCATTCAATGGTACAATTTATTTTACACATGAAGAGTTTCAAAGTAATATATAGGCAAGTAGGGGAGTTATAATTGAATTTCTTATATTATATTAATTAAAATGCTCCGACCTTGATTATTGTTTGGGTTTTTATCTGCCTTTGCCATTCTTTAATCTATATTTACCCGACCTTATTTGTTTGTGGTTTTTATTGTTTATTTATTTTTATTTTTTTCTCGTGAATTGACTTAATTTAATTATTTTCTCTTACTAATTTTATGGGGAGAGTCAAAATATTGATTTTTCGTCCCAAACGGTTGTCCACATTAGTAGTCTAAACCACACCACCGGTGTATTGTATTTTCCAGAAAACACTTTCTAGAAATTATCGCTAGGGTGCTTAATAACGTTTAAAATTTTCGATTTTTCTTAGGGGAGGCTATTTAAAGGCTGAATTACAATGGACGCAACGGAACGCAACTGAACGGTGTGAAATGTCAAATTTACGCAGTAAAACGGACGTCGAGGTTAGCTGCTTACAATGCACGCATGATTAATTGAAAGTTACAGTGACGTTTGATCCAAAATTTATAAACAAATATGGATAAAATCAAAAAACTCTTTTCATTCCATTTCCTCCCTGCTTATTACACATTACCCCAGCACAGTTTCACTTGAAGGAACAAAATAAACAATCCCAAAGCTAATTTGAGGTTATGTTTATCCGTTCAGTTGCGTTAATTTCGGATTTTATTAAACTTGCTGCGTACGACTGCGTTTTCGTCCGTCCACTGTGCGCAACTCCATTTGAAAAGCATACAAAGAAAACCGGTTTGACATTTCTCTCCGTTCAGTTGCGTTCCGTTGCGTCCATTGTAATTCCGCCTTAAGACTCCAGGCGTGCGGCTACTCAAACTTCTTCTCGCGACCTGAGAAATTTGATTCTGTACTAGATTTTCATAAAAGTACTAGAACAAACATCGAAAAATATACTAGATTAAATTGTGCCCCCCCCCCGGAATTTTTCCCGACGCATCAATTATTTGGAATCACTTTTTCACTCAAAGAACTCACTTTCTTTTTTTTCAGTTATCTCCGAAATTATTTATCGGACGTAAAAACTAATTAGATGTCCAATTATGAGACAAAATGTAGATATGATTTCATTCTACAAAAATTTGCGAACTTTTATAATTAGAAATTTCATATCATCTCTTTTGAGCTGGAAGATGAACAATTCAACTATTTTTCGGATCACCTGAAATTTCCTTGGCACACCAAAATCGATATTTCTCTGCAATTACTCCTTGGATTTCAATAATTATTTCTTTTTTGAATATAGCCAGGATGTGCGCCAATACGAGAAGTGTAAATTTAAGGGGTGGATCCACTCGGGTTGTGGTGGGAGCTAAAAACGGCAAAATTTTCGGATCTTTTTACCAATAATTCAATTTCAAATCAACTTTTTAATACTGAAATTAACAAAGAGGGCTAAGGGGGTAGGGTTAATTTCAACGCTTATTTGTACTTAAAATAATTGCTTTCGCCAAATCCAGTTTCGATTATAATTATCGAATCTGTGATTTCCGTAAATACTACCTCAAATTTGAAATTAGATTACATACAACGCCATCTTGCGGTACATTTCGCAACATTTAAGCCACTATCTATAATCTGTTATTTTTCATCCACAGAAAGCCATTTTGTGTTATGTATGTACGTCAACTGGTTCTGACACAAAAGCAAAACTCGTTTTCATTCACTTCCAGCGCACAATTTTGTTGCATAAAAAAACAGGCGGAAAATAAGTACAATGGATTTCTTAAAGTGTCCTAATCACACTTTTGGTCAAACCTCCCCCCCCCCCCATCAATCCTTTCCACAAAAATATCCGTTTAAAAATGTTTTGTTTCGTTATTTTCAAGAAAGTGTAAGCACTTAAATACCAATAACTCCTATATAGTCCGATATAGCAGAATCAAACTTGGGCAGATGTTCTAACGTGTTAGGATTTGTGGTCAAACCCTTCAATTATTTTATTCCACTATCAAAACCAGAAATAAACGGTCAACAATATATGCGTTTCATCACATAGTCGGTGTTAGTATTACTATGTTACCCTAAACATAGACCAAACACCGGATCTAATGACATGCAATGAGGCATGGAAACAGAAAATTAAGTATTACTATAGACGTTTTTTTAAAGCATGCTTGGAAACGTCAACGACAAAATGCTCAGCCTTAATATTAACAGCAATGCACATGCGGTTGATGGGTTCATACATGCTAAAGTTGGATCTTGCAGAGTTAACATGCAACAGAGGTAACCTTCTCAGATTGTGTCCACTATCACGGAAAGAGATTTTGCTAAGTAGAAGGGGAGAATCAATATTCGCGTTTAAGAGTTGATACACAAAAGTTACATCGGTGACCATGCGACGTTTTTCAAGGGAGTGCATATTCAAAAGATTTAAGCGATCCTCATAAGGTGGAAGAATCAATGAATTGTCCCAGGGTAGGTGCCTAAGAGCGAAGCGCAGGAAGTTCCGCTGAACAGACTCGATGCGGTCGATGTGTCTACCGTAAAATGGTGACCAGACCTGGCTAGCGTATTCAAGGAGAGGTCTCACAAAGCAAGTGTACAAACGCAATGTTTTGGTGGGATTCGAGAACTCTCGAGACCAACGTTTGATAAAGCCCAGCATAGAACTACTCTTTGATACCATGTAGTTTATTTGGGAGATAAAATTCAATCTGTGGTCACATTTGACACCAAGTGGCAAGTCGTGGAATCCGAGAACACATAATCACAGGTGATTGGTTTCTGATTCCTGTGGAAAGTCATAACCTCACATTTGTCGACATTGAGAGCCAATTTATTGTTTTTGCACCAAACTTAAAATTTGTGAAGGTCACCTTGTATCAGTTCACAATCGTTAACAGATTTAATCTGAGCGAAAAGTTTAATATCATCAGCATAAATCAATACTTTGCAGTGCCTCATAATAGGGACAATGTCGTCAATAGATAGAATGAAAAACAACGGGCCTAAGGGACCCCCTGAGGTACGCCGGATGAAGCTTTCAGGACTCTAGAGATGGAATGACGGAATAGTATTTGATATGTTCTGTTATCTAAATAAGACTCCGTCCAATTTACAAATGTTGGGTGAAACCCATACTTTTCCATTTTAAAGAGTATCACGGAGTGAGATAACTTGTCGAACGCTTTACTAAAGTCAGTATAAATACAATCCCGCCCACGGTATTCGAGACAAATTCCAACAAGTCCATGCTGGTTTGAAGAAAACAAATTCTTGCAGGAAATTGATAGCTGAGAGTAAATGTAAGATTCGAATAATTTAGGCATACAAGACAATTTTGCAATAGGCCTATAGTTATAAATTTCACTCTTAATACCTTTTTTGTGGATAGGTATGATAAAAGAATTTTTCCATAGCTTTGGGAAACAACCGCTATTGAGCGATTTTTGGAAAATAATTCTCAGCGGAGATGCAAGGGCATGTCAGCATGACTTAAAGGAGGCTGGATGGAACCCATCAGGACCCGTCGTGAAGTCATTTGCAAGTCCATTAATATGATCGAGTATATCCTCTCTGGCAATTGTAGGGATAGTGAATGAAACGTTTTGAGAATCGTTCATATGACTGAAGTCGTCATTTCGAGGAAGGAAATTTGACGAAGAAAATGCATTGTCAAAAAATGAAGCAAACATATTGCAAATTTCGGATGAATCATCACTAGCAGAATCTTTGTACCTCATGGTATTGGGATAGTTGTCCGTTTTTTTCTTCATATTAATAAACTTAAAAAAAATACGTCGGTCACGATATATATTCATCATAAAGTGTAGAGGAAAGTTCTTTGAACTCATTATAGGATGTGAGGAAATTGTTGTGACTTATAATGCCTTTGTTGCATCTTGCCGTGAATAAAATTAGATGTTGAAGTGAGTAGGTCGTAAATATTCTGACCTTTGTCATCAGCAATGTTTATGGAGTCTGGAGGAATATAGCAACATAATATGTATAAGTCGCGTTTTAAGAGAGACAGCTTAATAACTATAAGTTCAGTGTCAAGAGTGTTGGAAAAACTTGGAACCTCAATTTGGCTGCAATTAAAAGTGTTTTTGCATGCGAGGAGTACGCCACCGCCATGAGCCTCTGAATCCGTATGTCCTTTCATAAAAATCTGGTAAGAATTGTCTAAGATTTCGGCATCACGAAAGCCGTGATGCAGCCAAGTTTCAGTGAAAGCAACGATATCAAAACAAATTGCAACAGAGGATTTGAAGATATGTGCAGTTCTTGTCCGAATCCCCCTTACATTTTGATAGCAAAGGGAAAGTGATATCTGTTTTTTGGAATAACGTTGCTTATATTAACTGTATTTCTAGGTTGGCGCACGGAAGGTACAAATAATTTAGTGAAAGCGCCGGAGGGTTAGAATAAGGGATCTAATAACTTGTCCTGCATATCTGACAAAGGATGCAACCGGTTTCGAGGATTTACTAATTTTACGACAAGAAATACTCTCTGTTGCAATGTTTTTGGATTTAAGATACGTCATCACACAACGTTTCAGGAGAGAACCGAGTGACGAAAAAACTCGAAGGTTTTGGTACTGTTCGCAAGGAGGTGCCATTACCATTCTTTAATGTGGACACAGAAGTAATAATATTCGGTACTGCGGATTCCGAGCCAAGAGTTAGAGTGCCTTAAAATTGAATAGTCCTTTAAATAAAAAAAATTAACGTGATATCTGCTTCCGTTCAAAGTAAGTAATATTTTCATATTATGCTAAAAGTAAACAAGTTTGATTTCCAGATTTTAATTTCATTAAGAAATATACCGCAAAAAGTGCCGGCGATGATATTATCTAAATGTGAGATACCGTGAGAAAGGGTTAAATTACTTCTTATTTTCTATGGTCGCCATTACATTTTCCCCGTGGTATATAATTGTGTTATCGAATTAAGTCATTAGTTTTTTACATTTCTGAAAAAATCATAACACCAAAATGGTTGATTTTGGAGACTCAAGATTATTTTTCTATCAATCTTGGATATGTCATTTACAATCCTGCCATGTTTCACATTAAAATTAAAGTTTTTATTTTTTAAAACTTCTTTTTGGTTTTTTTTAAATTTTCTCAAAACTGCTAAAATTTACCGAAGTGGCAGAAAATTAGTCTCTCTAGCTATTATTTATCTGAATAATTTTTGTCTATCTGACCAAATCTTATTGCTCAGTATTAAGGCCACGAACATCCTCTTTCATCTGAAAAACATCGCATCCCAATACCTGGAATAGGTTCAATACAGAAGGTAAATTGGCTTACCCAGGCCAAATCATAAAATTACTTTGTTCTGCCGCACAGGAAGGTATATTGGGTTCTTTAGTTATTCGACCTGCAATTGTTTTAAACATAGAAAGCAGTGGTGCACTAATTTATTATTAAACAATATATATGTATATTAATAACAATACAGACAGTTACATAATGCAATTAATAATTATTTCATCTAAGAAACTAGCTGGTCTCACAATATCAATATCAATATCACAATAGGCTCATAATGTGAGCTCAAATAGGTACGTACTGTTCTCACTATCAATCAAACATGAACAATTAATAATGGCCTAAGGCATGTCTCGAATTTAGCCTTGTATCAACCTTAGATCATATAACGAACAGGATAGTCTATGAGGAACATTTTTCTTCAAGTAGTAGAATCGCATCGATGTGTTTGTTTAGTCATGGAAGTCGTAAACTACGATATTTTCTGAGCGGGCACATAATTTAGTGGTTGAAAGTTAATCAAATATTGAACAAGTTTTATAATTTCCTGTCACCGCGATTCGTATCATTTTTTCAGTTTATAATTTTATAATTCTTTTATAACTTATTACATTTTTAAGAGTTTTCCTAGTGCCCCATTTATTTGCTGATAATATTTCTTGTCGTTGCCTTTGCTTGACTGAAATCAAACAAGACCCCCGATGACAATTCATTTGTAAGATTTGTAAGAAATGACAAATGAGAAATGTCAGAAATATCGAACTGACAAAAACTAAAACCTCAGCCCTATTGCCATTTCCTCCCGTGTCCACAAAAAAATTGCTTATCACACGTACATGAATTTTATACAAGGTAGCCTATATCCTTTCGTTTTATGATCTAAGGTATCAACTAAAAAATATAGTTTATAAGCTGTTAATATTGTTCTCAATAGTATAATCAACCAATCGGCTGCTGGGAAGCTACAATAGCAATGCATGGCTCTATTAAAATAGTGATGGGGGAGGGGGAGCCCGAGCAGTGGGGTGGAGCATTTATCGAATAGCGCTCTGTTCCTCTGAGTCACCCACTTTAGTAAAAGTATTTACAACAGTTTTAATTACTTTATATAACAGCAGAAAAACGATTCACGATTACAACAGAAATAACATATCTAATTGCTTAAAACTTTTTTCTTCAACATGTTACGGATTGGATGTTAAGTTTATTAAGTTGCTATGCTTCAAAAGTCTTTCATTTAAGGTTACAGATGAAATGCCACAATGGTGCTGTTAAAATGGCCATTCTCCTTTGAAATAAAATCACAAAAAGCTAATTTTAAGGGCATGAGAGCTGGATTCATCTACAATCAATTTCATCATTCTGCATTCCACGGCGCAATATTATATGCCCCTGGACTAAATGTCATAAAAGTCGAATTTCTAAATATCCTAGAGTTTGATTTTTTTAACATTACTGAAGAATTTTTAATTTAATTTAAAATAAATATTAAATAGAATTAACTTAAAACGTATCAGTTAAGTTCACAATGAAAAAAATTAATATGCACAATGATGAACAAAGTCACGTTACATAGCTAAAATTAAAATTTAGTAAAGGCAAAAATGAGGTAAAAAGAGCGCTAATTAAAAATGCATGAAACGCAAATATCGTTTTTATTAAAATATAACCAAACATAGCAAATGCAGCAAAATACAAGAAGGTAATTGAAGAACTACATAGTTAAATATTATTATTCTACTGTTTGGGTTAAGTTATGAAAATTATTCTATGCTACTCATGCAAAAAAAACAAAAAAATCATAAGTGTAACAAATATAGATCTACACAATAACTTAAATTAAATTAAAATGCTAGATATGTATGTATGTTTACGGATGTAAATATGTATGTAAGTATGTTAGAGTTAAAATGTCAAAATTAGAAAAAAATTTTATGGCTACTAAATATACTGTTATATGATCACTGATACTGTTACAAACATTCCTTGAATATTGTAATTAAAAAAATTTAAGTAAAAAGTGGCACATTCGGGTGGTTCTTAATTTTCAATTTACTTCCTTTTTTTTGTAAAACCCTTAAGGCTCCTATTCACTTACAGATTATCTGCAGGCTCAGACTGTAGATGGCATCTTTAAGTCCAAATCTGTTTTCTGACGAAAAGCACACACCTACAGTTGCGTCTTCAGTCCATATCGTAATTATTTTGTTAACGTTTATAACGCAATTCGGTTGAATTTTTAAAATGATTTTGTTAAAAAAGAAAATTGTTTCTCTAGTAGTAATAATTCTTTTATGAGAAGCACCAGTGAAAAGTGAAAAACGTTTCTGGGTCAAAGATTGGTTGTTTCACAGACAAAGCATCTCACATATGAGGCTTAACAGAATCAGTAGAAATTTTATAACGATCTATTAATTACTTATAACCTTTTTCTGTTAACTTTCTGTCCGAATAAGAATCCTTTCCATGTTTCCTGTACACTTTAATGAATTCTGAAGTAAATGTGTACTTCTATCCATGTTGGGAACGATGAGAAACCACAGTTGTCTGACGAAAATATCAAATACAACTGAAAATAATGGATTGACAATGAAATTGTACAATTTGTATGCACGATTTATTTAGAGATCTATGTACAATCTGCAGTTCATGTACTTCCGATTTGGTTAACAATTAAATCTCACAAATTTTCAACATACACACGCACATTACCTAGACTGCTGATCAAATCACACGATTTGGACCGTTCAAATCGGAATCAGAATATATCAAATATATCTTCAGTTCGGATCTGCAGATAATCTGTAAATGAATTGGGGCCATGAGAATAGTAGAACTCCATACAAAATTATCTACATAACATTTAATGCTGATCAGAGAGAGAAGAGAATATTAAACCAATTTGCGCGCAAGACAACATTTGGAGGTTTATATGGTTGTTTTCTTTGTTACGTCTTAATAGACAGCAACATGACGAAAATAAAAATAAAAGATAAAGAACTTGAAAAGCTATTATTATTCTTTTGTTGGTATTCATGGCTCATTGTATTTCTATGTACAATGTTCTGGTATTGGTCTGGATGTGTCGTAAGTGAGCATTTAGAATACATTCTTTCATCGTGTACTCTTCCCAGATAATCAACTATCACGTGTCGACCTCCTAACTTAAAGCATAGATGGCATAAGAACTCGATGGTATACTAGAACAGAGTATATAGATAATGAAATGGGTGGTGCGTTCCGAAATTGGTCACATCATATTTTAGAGCGTGCCGAAAGCAAATGTTGCTTGACAGCAGTTTTGTATATGTACATTTGACCGACCCCTCAACACAGTACCTATATGCGAGAAAATATGAATCACTCGACGTATCCATCATTACAAATCTTGTGGTTCTTTCTGGAATGTACCACCAGGCTACACAAAATTTGTATACTTTGCTCTGGTATTACATACGATACGACATCTAGTTCTTGTGCCATCTATGCTTTAAGCCACACACAATTCGTGCTTTTATGTAGTATGTTTTCTGAAGAAATAGGAAATAGGATATTTAACTGGTGACTCTGTTAATTATATTTCAATCCCATCTAATTAGTCAATACAATGGGGGACTTCGTGAATGGTTTCTGTGGCTATTGAAGTTCGTTATTCTTTATTAGGTCAATGAATGAATCTATTTTCTAATCTGAATATTGCTGTGAATATTCTGAGCGTAATTTCTGAAATGGTTCCACCGTCACCTATGTCCAAAGTATACTATAGCTATAGCCGTAATCTTCTTCTCCTCTCCTCTCAAAGATAAAGCGTAATTGTTAATTGCAATGCAACTGGAAGTTGATTGCTAAAACAGAAAAGCTGCAACTCATCGTCATCTGTAATTAATGACACCAAATCATACAGATTAGGAAGGATTTTCTCAAGCCAGTCCTTTAAACTTATTAGCATTTGTTTCTATCCTCCAGCGGCATAGTAACTCATCAAGGACCGTATTGTTCGACGCTATCAGCAAAGATACGCATATCCAATCATTAAGAGTTGTGGTGATAACGTTTATCTCATTGGATATTGCTTATACCACTTGCAATGTATTGAGGATTAGCAAAGAAAAATAAATTTTAAGGTAGGATACTAGAAGTATCTCTTTTCTAGACTGCCCAAAATTTATGTTGCACATCAATAAGTTTGAAGTCAAAGTATAGAGAAAGGACTCTCTAGATACCCAATTGACCCTTTAACTGTCGTTATTTTAAATGCATACAGCTTCTAGTGACTTCCTTATCCTTTTCGTTATCGCAGTGAAAATAATGACCTTAAGATTCATATAAATTATTTATTTTGGTTTTAGGAAGACTGACTTAAAAAACTAACATTGTTTTACATTTTCAATGCCTACTTACTAATACATATAAACTACCTGTTCACGCTACACAAACTAGATTTTTGGGAAAAGTAAGAATTTGGAATCGTCCCTAACAATAAGGTCAATACAGCGGTTCAATATATAAAATGTATTTCCGTTAAAGTGCACCGCTTTGCCACAGACTCTCACATTGACTTGCTACAGCTTCAATTAAATAAATTAAGTTATCTGGTTCTTTTTAATTTCCCACAAAGTTTTCAGTATGTACATCATTCAAGATTCAGCTACAAAAACTTTTGATGATCTCAATAAATGACAGAAAAATCTCCACCCATTACAATGCGTTCACAACTTATTGTAAATGAGTGTTGTATACTTATTTTACAATAATACATTGAGTCGTGAATACCATTATTATTTTACAGAGCTGTAGATACTTATTTGAGTACAGTGAGCACTTACGTATGATAATTTTTAGTACGTAGATTTTTTCTAATTTTTCTTTTTTTTGCAACATCAGTATACTCTTGAATGGCACAAGCAGCATATTGTAGCTCTTTATTAAGCTCTTCCGGGAAGTGCTCAGTACTATCGGTATTTATCTGGCTACATATCTTTTATTCTAGAGTTACCCCATTTAGCCCTAACCAGGTGATATCGCTTCTATGAAGCAGCCATATCAATAATATATAATCAATATATAGGGATGAAAGGCGCCTACCACAACTTTTTATTTAGAATTGCAATTCTGTATGCAGCAATGAACTGATCCTTAAGGCCGATGTATTTTATTCCGCAATTACATAGTTATAACTTTGGAAAACGGCAAGTTGTGAAACAAGCAATTTATATTTCTTTTCTGTAACCCAGAGCTTAATTATCACAAGGAATTCAAGCTTAGTCACAGTAGTTAGTAGCACTGTACGGTACAATATTTATTGTCTTTCCTTCGCAATTAAAATCGTTCATTCTAGCTATCAAATTAGTATTCGTACAGTCCTCTTTCCATTTTCATTTCTTTTGCTGAAAGAACAGAAAATTATCAACGTAAATCTTATGATTTGATGTATTTGAAATATCAAAATCAAATTTAGAATTACTTTTGCTCCTAAGAGCTTTGGTAGGATATCCTGTTACGCTGCTTAACATCCAAATTTTCTAGTCAAGCACAATTGGCTGGCTCTTTTCTTATTAACTGATTAGTGAAGTGATGGCTATATATGGTATTTGAACATCGTTTCAACTGCACAGAAAATTGTTTCAGCCTCTCGTTCCAGGCAGGACAGATACTCAGGACTAACAACAACTCCCACCGTTGTTAGATGAACGTGAAGCGAGTTCTCCGAAGGCATACGAAGAAAAGGCACAAAAAGCGAAGGCGGGTGAGGATTACAACGAATCTACTCTGGAAAAGGCTGTCGTCAAGAGAAACCGATCCGAGGAGGATTCGTTCAAATTTAGTCATACGATTCAGTTTTTGAAAGAGGAATAGGCATAATTTATCTTCCAAGATATTATACAATAAATAACCTTAGAATGAGCCTCTTTTCGGTTATATATACATTATATGCTAAAATGTGTATAGGTTAATACTTATAAAGTTTCGAAATTCGAAGATTGGAATTTCACATCCGAATCCATCGAATATTTCAATAGCTCGAATGATTCAAATATTCGATGGATTCCATGCTTCGTAGATTTTGAATAAAAAGATTTCAAACTTTAAAGAGTTCGGAAGATCAAAAATTCGAAGTCTTGAATGATTGGAGGAATACCACACAGATTATCCAAATATTCGAACTTGTGAATTAGAAGTACAGATCCTCTATATTTTTCGTTTTTTCTTCTTATATAAAAGACTCTATGATCACAAGATGTAATACTGATAGAGTCAAAGTAATACTTCATGCATTAAAAAAAACCAGAATCTCTCGATCAAAATACTTTTTATGATAAATAATCAAAAAAATGTTTGTTTAAGTGTATATATATATATGAATTGTGTGTATGCGTGTATTAAAATAATATGATAAAAACAACTAGTCTACGATTATTTCTACTGAAATAATAATTAGTAACTAAAACAAAACAAGCACTATTTGGAGATCTACCTATACATACAAACATAAACAGAGAATAGAAACTGCCTAAAATCTATTATTAGCAATATCTAAACGCAAGTCGTCATCTAAATATTTGTAATTGCGGATGCCACGCTTTATTAGGTTAATAGCATTGCCCATAAGTCTTTCAAAGCATCCAGTTTCTAAAACTTTTAGTAAAAAAGAAATGAGAAATTATATATAAAACGAAATAAGGAGCATGACATTAGTAATGGTAAAACGAACGAATTGCAGGTGAACAGATGAAAAAAGTTAGTAGTTTTGTTTTTTTTTTTTTTAGAAAAGAAAAAGATAACAAATGAATATAAAAAGTAAATTTTTTTCCACTTACATGCAACCTTAAGATCATCTACTGCATATGCGGATGCTGCTCGTGGTCGATGCGTAACAAGAGCCAATTCTCCAAAATATTGACCTTTACCCAGCACCGAGATTTCAACTTCACCTTCGTCCTGTTCTAACCTAATTGATACAGCTCCATCTTCAATGAAGTACATACCGTCTGCGACGTCACCTAATATAAGATTGTTTTTAAAAAGTGCAGTTCACATATTATTTATGTAGTGTATGTATGTATGTAACTCTACTAACCTTGTTTGATTATCCTTTCACCCTTAGCGTAGCTCTTTGATATGAGAGCATCAGCTAGATTCATGCGCTCGTAACTCTAAAAATAAATGAAATCATACACGCATTAGAGAGAAACATGATAAGGAAAACAAAATCAATATTGGCAAGATTCAACCAGGTATGCGGTTAGCATATAAGTTCCTATAAAAGGGATTACCACACATATGCATGTAGTTATATGCATAAAAAGTAAATAAATATACTTTTTTTTTCTGACCTGCAGTGCTTTTAGCATAGGAACACTGTCCAGCAGTGACTCGTACATTTTTCTTTTTTTGAATGCAGATTTTAATAGAATTCTTCTAAAAGTTTGTCGATCCATCGCCCATAATTGTCCTACTGAGTCTGCCTGTATAGTTGCAGCTCTGCATGCGTATCAGTTAAAAAAAAAACAGTATGAGTTTATTAAATTTCCTTTCAATTTGCTTTTTTCTATAAGTTGACTTATACCTTGGCATATTGTACAGCAAGGCCAATTCTCCGAAGCTTCCGCTGTTGTTATACGTGTGAATATGTTTGTCTCCTACAAATGCTTTGTATACACCACTGCAAAATTGAAAAAAAATTGAGAAATTTAATTTTCATCGAGGAATAAACAACTTTGATGTATAGGAAGTAAGTTATAAAGATTTTATTAGTATAAGCTTTTGGATTCGAATTTTTAAAACAATATTGTTTTAAAGGAAAAAAAAACATTGGTAAAGATAGTATAATGCAAAGCACGAAGGACAAGGTATGTTGATGAGATTACTCGGTCCTGGTAAGGTAGATATTTTACAAGAGTTGCAATTAATTTTTACTTTTCGTAGCAGAAAAGCGTGATTTTACTTAGTAGAAATGTAATTTTATAATACACATTGATTTTTTCATTATGCTGTTACGTGCAACAGAAAGAGACGACTGGTGACATCTACTGACAATGGAGAGTAAACAACTTCAGGTTCGGAGAATCGATGATGAAATCTTTGGGAAGGTTCAGGAATAGAAGCTTCTGGAAAGAACACTCCAGAATAATCTAGAGTTTCTAGGGTATAAATATAACAGTTGTCACCGCCAGAAAAAGAGTCTTGTCTTAGACGTTGCAGTGTTAACAAGCGAAAGTAATAAACAGACGGAAGTGTTGTAATTGGATTGCAATAATTGAGAAAGTACAGTGTTAGCGATAATTAAAGGTGAGTTGATTAATTGAAGGTTTATGAATTATATGATTAGAGTGAAATAAAGAATTTGTATATTAATTATTTAATATTGTGTTTTAAATAACGAACCAAAGGCCACGCTCGCAACAATACTGTAACAATATCAATATGACTTTTTTTACACGGAATGTTGACTAAATTAAGATTTTATTATTCTGATTAAATTTCGATCCTTAAGCCTACTATCGAGGAGTTCGAGTAAAATGTGACATTTCCATACAAATTTTAGCGCTGTTAAAATCGCAAGCAAAACTTTTAAGCTTAGTACCAAGGTCCGCTTTTTAGAAATATTACAACCGCGCGTTTTATTTCCGTATAAAAATTTTAAAATTCTTCTTCTTGTTTTTAATATATGTTTTCTCTGAGTCTCCGCTATCATATTTTAGCTGCTAAAGAACGGCCCGATATTGGAAATCCGCTAAAATATAGCTTAGCACGAACTTTAGTCTAGGCTTTACACTTACCTCGTTCACATGAAGCGGACTGGACTGGATTGCTTAGCGCGAACCTTAGTACTAGGCTTTACACTTACCTCGTTCACATGAAGCGGACTGGACTGGACTGGAATAGTCCTAATTCGCATAGCACCAAGTGTTCACATGCGATGGACTGGATTAAATCGACAAGAGAGACATCTTTCTATTGACAGTTCTTAATCTAAAGTCACCTCTCATTTGAAGTTATTTTTGTAGATATTGAAAGACGGATGATGGAAAGAAGTATAATTTTACAATTTCTAAAATATTGTATGAAAGCACGAAGGAGTTTGAAGCAAAAAATGAAAGTATACCGAAAAATATCCAAACGTAAATCCACTTTGATCCACTCAAGTGTTCACATGTGATTAATTCCACTCCACTACCGAATTTAACGACGGTGTCGGTAATTCCAGTCCGGATGGTGTTCACATGGCGAATTATCTCACTCCGAAGTACGCTAATCCACTCCAGTCCGCTTCATGTGAACGGGGTAACTGATGATTTTAGTAGTACAGTACGGAGTTCACCGGTAAAAACTGAAGGTTCCCTCTTTATAAAATATATAGCACTATAAATTCTCCACATATTTTAATAGGCATTTAATGCACGAAGCATTAAATTTTGACATTCCTATTTCTATGAAAATTTGCATAATGTTTTTTGATTGATTGAGGGGTTTCGTTTGTGTTATCAAAATATAAAAATTAATTATTTTGTTTTCTCCAAATTAACATATGTACCTGCGTCAAAATTTTACCAGCGATTTTAATGTGAATTATTTGGAGACTGCGTTAAATTTTATTTTGCCCGAACTCGATAGTATGCTTTAAGCTACATTTACACGGCGACATTACGTTACATATGTATCGAGACTATCGCCCAGCGTTACACCGATTCTGGTTTAATGGCTAGAACCAGACATACATCCCAACTCTAAAGAAAAAGGTATTTGGAATAAGCTAGGCGTTTAACCGCAACAGCAGCTTATATCTAAGGCTACTGTATACATATACAAGACAACACCCAAAAATAAAATAAAAATAAAATATTTTGCAACGAAAATTTTCTTGTGAGAAAGAGAAATATTTTTTACTTTTTAGGGCAATTTTTTTCCAAAAGTTTATTTATTTTAAAAGTTTTTTTAATGTATTTTATTTTCTACTCTTTAGTCATAAATTCTATACACTCTCTAGACTCTCGAATCTCGAACTTCGACTTTCGAATCTCGACTCTCCACTCATATCTAACTCACACCACAAAACTCCCAAAAAACGTAAGAAACTTTTACCCCATCGGAAAGTTCCCCATTTATTCATTCTATATCAAAAAACCCTATGTAAATCCATCCACGTTTATTACCCTAAAACTCTTTCGCCACGAACGGCACTCTGAGGTGCTTAGGCACACAGTTTTTTTGTCAGGAGTTTGTGAGTAGATAAAAGTTATTTCACAAGTAAAAAAAACTAGAAGTCAGATATCTCAACAACGATCAACGCTAGGCGAAAAATTTATATGATCAAAATTGTACAGAGTAAAAAAAGGAACGCAAAAGTATATAATCGCAATTTTCATCATATCATAGCGAAGAGCCGAGTTATCGCAAAAAACAAAATTTACCTCTTCTTTTGAAGATGGCGAAGAAAGCTCATCGGAAATCTTGGTCGACAATTTTAAGTTAAGCTTTTTAAAGACCCCCCCCCCCCCCCCCCGCACACAATATCTCAAAAAGGACTGGTCTATTATTAATTTGAAGACATCTTCACGGTTTAACTTTACTCTCGCCATTTAAAAGTGTACATTTTATCAAACTGTTGTTCATGTTCATGACAATCAATCTGGCTACCATAATTGGCTCGCGTTGTCATAAGCCGCCTCCATTGGACATTTTGGAACTTTATCATTGTCCTAAATAATGCCTAGTCGATTACTAGAAATGAAAGAGCTAAGATGCTTTCTGTAAAAAATATTAATCAAATCTGGACCTTTTTTGACAAGTCGAAAGTTTTATATGAAAACGTCATTCCTCAGAATTTTAACTAATATTTTCGCAATATGTTGTTTACTATTTATCAAATAAACTATTATATATAAATTTCATGTACCTAGCTTAATGGGAAGCGGAACTATTGGATTGATATATAGGCCTTAAGTCGACTCATGTACATAGACACCTGGTGTGGTTTCCTTGCGTAGGTTTACTATCGTACATGTAAAGACTGGTTAGTTCTATTTCTAACACAATACTAAAGTGTGAATAATCTTTTCAACCCTAGATCTAACTTTGACTATGAATACGGGTTCAGTGCTATTTTTGTCAATTTTATCATTGAGCCAACAAAAGTTAAACAATTTTACGACACTACATTCATACACATCTTTGTGTGATACTGAATGAGAATTTAAAAATAAAACAAGCTCAACAATAAATATTGAATTTCTTAAAATACTCCAGTCGCGATAAAAGTAAAAATTAGGAATTGCCATTAGGTCCAGGCTACCAAAAATATCGTCTGATGTTTGTATATCGTTCACGTTCTTACTTTTAAAATTTATTGCTTGAGTTGTTATTTTATTTTTAATTTCGTATTTAAACAGGGGGAAAAAGTGTGGCTTTCCACCTTGACCGTAAATAGTCATAAATCATAAAGAACAGTAAAAATATTTTAATGTGCACACGAGTTTAATGTTTTCTAGTTAGTTATGGCTCTTAAAATTGAACATTATCATCAATAGATGTATGCTAAAAGCGGAATTATTGCTTAAGGACGTGTGTTAAAAAACTGATTAAATCTGATGAATTAAATTTTTGCATTCAGGCGGTCTCCGGCTTGACTAAATTTTTTATAGCTGAATGAAGTGATTTCAAGTATTTCTACGTCAGAATTTTCTGAATTTTATTTTTAAGGTAGAAATAAATCGAAGTAGAATAATTAATTGAATTGTTGAAATAATGCAATTTTATTTAGTCAGTTTTTCGCAAACGGTCTAAATTATAATTTCGAGCTTTTCTTTTACTTGCTTTCTTTAAAAAAAAAAAGATCAAATGACTATGGAAAGCTAATTAGTAGCTCCAACTACCAAAATAACCCGCAAACTTTTGAAAGTAGCACTGATTCACACCAGCTGCAAAACTTAGTAGAATCCGCGCAACTATTGGGAAATCCATAACAATACGATATGTCGGTATGGCATACGGACGTTCAATCAGTAAATTGCGGGGATTGTGGGGGATGTTTTTTTTATTATTATTATTTTTAAGCCAAGCTCAGCGGATGCAAAGCACAGCATGGCAGGAAGGAGATAGGGAAAGAAATTAGGAAATGTGAGGAGAGCGGCAGAGGTGCTGATGTATGTCACTCTTAAACTTTCGCAGATTGTATGCCGGAGGAAAGACAGAAGATGGTAGACTGTTCCACATTCGCAACATTCGCACAGTTCGGGATAAAAAAGCGTTACGGAATTTCACTGTACGGCCGAAGGTAATTTTAGGGATAAAAGGATGTGTGCAGTTTGCAGCGCGAGTATTGCGTGCAGGAATTATTCTACAAGGGATCAGACTACATATTTCATCGGAACATTCACTATGAATGTAGCGATAAAGGAGCGAAAGGCACATTGCGGCGGTGCACGAGTGAGTCGATATGACAAGTTATTGCCAAATCGCCGATGAGCCAAAGCATCTCTTTTGGACAATATCCAATGAAGCTAAGGCTGTACGACCAGCCCCGGCCCAGATATGGGAATTTCCATTATAGGTCTGATATAGGACTTGTACAGGGTCGCTAGATTTGACGGGCTAAAATATTTCTTACACTCTTTTCAGAAATCCAACACATTTAGCTGTTTCTTGGTAACAGAAAAGTTGTGGTCTGTTCAGCTTAACTTACTGGAAATATTAAAAAATTATTATCTTATTTTAATGATATGAGACAGCCTTGAGATTTACATGCATTGAATTCGACGCGATTCGCTTTGTCCCAAGTGCGAATGTTGTCAAGAACGTTATTCAATGATCTAATCATGCAATCTCGTTTAACACATACGGAATTATCTCTGGAGGCTACATGAGTATCAAGGGAGTAAGAGAAATCAAGGCTACTGTCATCGACAAAGGTGTGGATGGGATTGAAAGTAATGAAAAGCAGATCATTAATGAGAATTAGGAAGAGACGCAAAGAGTTAACAGAGCCCTAGGCACACCGGCATTTATAGGGTGAGGTTCAGATGAAACGCTGTCTAGCACTATCCGTATTAGGCGACCGGATAAAAACCTTTCAATTCATAGAAGAGAGATATCAAGTGCTTTAAGTTTGGCTAAAAGGGCTGGATACCAGGCTCTATCTAAGGTATTTGAAGAATCTAGGGCAACGATTTTAGATTCACCAAAATGTGAAGACTACGGTTCCAACGCTCCATAAGAAAAGTCAGCAAGTCTCCAGATGAGCATTTAGTTCGGAAGCCATTTTGGCGATCGTTGATGAGATGATAAGTTTCTAGATACTTCATTAATTTGGAGTTAATGATAGATTAAAAAACCTTTGAAAGAATCAAGTGGTTGCAATTGCTCGATAATTTGATGTGTGGAACAATGCATATGAATTCAAGTAATCCCACGATCGGGAATTTGGAATGTCTATGGACTAGAAATATAAACTTCAAGGTTACCCTGTAAGAAGTGAAAGAAGTGCTATTCTGCATTCTTGCATTACGGCTTCAATGTAGTGGAATTAACAGTTTAAAGGAAAAATCCGGAATCCATGGCATAACTGATGGGAGGTAATTCCTGATGAGAACTAAATCCGATAAAATAGCCTGTTGGAAAGCTCTCCAGTAACTATAATCTAATCATCTACCATCTACATGGGTCTAGTCCAGTTTTGCCTAGCTCATTGAAGGTAAAATGCGATCTATATTGCTCGAGTCCTGTCTTTATTAAAGCAAAGCAGAATCGGATCTTTTAGCCAAGAGATATGGGTCAAGTCAAGTTAAGTGTGTTTTGCGCCATTTTCCTCTTTTAGTTGTCGTCTATGTTGTCTCAATGTTTTTTTTATTTTCGGAAAGTGGTAATGAGTTTTTTACTCTTTATTTTATTCTTTTGGTCCTTGGGGCTCATCTTTAGCTCTCAGTTCGGTTTCATGTCTTCTCTTGTCCTCTTGTTGACAGTTGTCTTTGGTATTCGTTGAAACTTTGCGTTTCGTTGTCGTTTTTTTCCTTTACGGCTGATTAAGCGCATCAGCCTTACTGTATGTAAGTCTCTCTTTGGAGTTAGATATGGGTCAGAAATGACCGTATAAGGATTAAGGAATCAACATTATACTCTTTATTACTAAAAGGGATCGTGTAAGACGCGGTCTAGTATTTTGGCAGAAAAGCATCTAAATATAATTCGATGTCTAATTACAGCATAAACGTTTCGTCGTGTGTCGTCAAGAGTAAGGATAAGGGCAATAATTTTAGTTTCTTTAAATATGAGGTATGATAGTCACACCACTCCATTGTTTAATTTACATGGTTGTCACAAGACCCATGTTAACATTTGAGGCAAGTACTTGGTTTCATAGAGGGAAGTTCGATTTTAAATTGAGTAGTATAGTAGGTATAGGTAGAGTCGTTTACCTAAGCGTCACTGGTGTACTGACAGTACATCTGGAAGTAAAGGTTCCGGCATGGGGCTATGTAAAAGAAAATTTGGTATATCTTGTAAAGCTTACGAGGGAATTCATGAACGGGTAATGGTATCAGATCATATGTCATCGCGAGGTTTGGGACTGTAGTCTTCCATTCCGAGGCTGATTTATGACTACAACAGGCTTTAAAAACAAAATTTAACTTGTCCGATTAAAGCTACTGCATCTGTTGCGGAGCATATGGGACCGGCAATGCGCTCTTGACGAACTGACTAGATGCAATTGAGTTAGGCTGATCTGGATTGATAACGGGGAATCAAGCTTTCGTTGGTAACGAAAAAGCAAATGAGCTTGCTAAACAAGTTTCGGTTATACCTTTAGTCAGCCTAGAGACGATGTGTGTATGGAGCCTGGATAGCCCAGTTATAAACTTGTTCAAATGGACTGGATTATTTAAGGGGATGGTAGGATTAGCATAATAGACCCTTTTACTTTCCAAAGTTGTTAATTATTTCCCATCTCCAATCTAATCTAACCCAGCCTAATATATAAAGGATAGAATTTCAAGAAAAATTCTTTTACGTTCTAGCTTAGAAAGATTAATTTTGTAATTTTTTGCAATAATCTATATATGCATAGATGGTACGAGAACTAGATGTGGCATACTAGAGCAGGGTATACAGATTGTAAAATGTGTAGTGCCGAAAGCAAATGTTTTTATAATAGCAGTTTTGTATACATTTGATCGACTTCCTCGACACTTCAGATACGAAAAAATATGAATCACTCGACATCTATATCATTTCAAATGTTGTGGTCCAATCCGAAATGGACCACCCTGCCATATAAATTTTGTATACTTTTTTTTGGTACTGCATGCGACATCTAGTTCTTGTGGCATCTATGATATATGTCATAACTATTGGTAGGTACACGTTTGTGGGAACCAAATTGATTTATAATCTCCATTGTTCCGGGATGGAATAAAAAAAACTCAGCTCTTGTATACACTATGCCTTTTGTATTCCCATACATTCAATTTAAAATAAACAAAATTGTCAGTGACGCAGACGAACGCCCACAAATAGCATTCATATTAAATTATTAAGAGGGTCAACAGTATACTTACGATTCAATGACGTAGAAATTATCACCATCATCCCCCTGTCGAATTATATATTCATTGGGTTGAACTTTTTTCTCAAACATAGCGTCCAGCACTTGATTCATCTAGAAATGGAATTTATTGAGAAATGTCATCCAAAATATAATAAAAAAAAATAAATTATGGTGGGCAAGGGCAACCTAAGGAAGGTATTTACAGAATATATGAATACACAACACTTACCCCCACAAAAAAATTAATAATAATTTACCTGTTCCTTATCTAATGACCTAAACAAAAGAATATTTCTGACTGATTCGATAAGACGTGTTCGCTGCTCATCTGTTTTAGGGAAAATTGCGGTTGCACCTTCATCTTCGTCAAGATCATTTTCAGGATCATAAGCCTCAGCAAATACAGATTTACGTCGTCCGGTGAATCTCTGTACAATTGGTTCTGAAAAGAAATAAAAAATAAAATACATTAAAAAGTAATGAATGAGTTTCCATAAAAATTTTATTAAGCGAGAAAAAAATAACTTTTATTTAGAAAAATTAAAAAATATATAAAATGAGGTGTTCGGAAGTGCGTTTGCAGTCTCAGAGTATATTGTTTTCTCCCTTATTCTTCAAAATTCGTAAATTAATGAAAATTTCAAAATGTCCACACTTTCAAATATTTACCGTTTACCTACGAGCTACCGTTAGAAAATATTTTTTTTTAATTTACAGTTTTTGTATTGTAAGCTCTAATTTGTGGCCGATTTCGAAAATTTTTAGGATTTCGACAAATTTCGATTGATCGCAGTCGTAATAAAAAATATATAATTTTTTTTTCCTACTAATTTTTAGTTTTCTAATAATTTTTATTTATTTTATTAATAATATAAAATTGTTAATGTTTTCGTTCCACGTAAAACTAGAAAAAAAAATTTAGTCAAGACATTAATTCAACAAATCGGTTGTACATAAATTTTCAGCATCAAGCTCCTTCGGATCCACACAAAAATGTCTAGCCATGACACGAGTTAGACTCATGATGTCAGAGCAATGGTGAAGTGGAACGTATTTCCACTTGCTCAATTAAATTGCCTAGTCTGAATGACTCGAGTAAATTGCTTTGTCTAAATAAGACTTAACAATTAAATTTTGAATTACAGGCAACAGAAGAACCGGGGAATAATTTTTCAAGCGACGCGACGTGACAGATATCACTATCCGTGTTTCAGCTGTACAAAGACTTTTTTTTTAAACTTAAGGGGGGTTGCCACTGAAATCTTAAAAAACACGAAAAGTTAATACAAATTTACTGCAAATCTGTGCGTACTATCATGATAAAAATTACACATAGTTAGAGCAAATGCATAAACTTCGGTAATGACGTGTCAAAAATAAAGATTTCGGAGTTTTATATGTATTTAATTAGCTTTAGAAAACTCTGGAATTCACGAAATTTGCAAAGTTTGGTACATCAAAACGTAATAATGGTACATGAAATAGATAAATTTGTACTTTAGTATGCAAGATCTTGGGCTGGAAGAGGCAGTGACGGAAAGAAAACCAGACAAAAAATTTTGGTTACTAATATATTTTCGTTTGAAAGTTGCTATTTTCCGAGACAAATAACTATCAAAATTATGATATTATTTCAAAGAAAGTTCAATTTGTAACAAAGATCGAACCTTTTTCTGTTTATTTTGAAAAACTCAAATTTTTAGTGCAATGATAAAGGAAATAAAGTCAATAATGTTAATGATGGTAACGGCAAAAATTTCTTGTTTTATTATATTTTGCATACAATAATATTATATATATATTATTATATATATATTATATAATCGTCAGATGGAGCAATGTGATTTTGGATCATTTGTTTTGAAAGCTCAGCGGGCTCTAGCTGCATGCTTGGAGAGTGTGTGCTGTTATTTTCTGCATTACGTATATGCACGTGTGTAGATTTCCCGGAATATTTTAATTTTTATCATTGGTAATTTGTTTATTTTTGCTTTTGAGGCTAGAAATTTTTTGCCTGTTCTATTATGGTTATAGGTAACGAATTTTTGAGTAACTATTATTTAATCATGGGACGTATTAGTAAAATACGGGCCCATAGTTATGGAATAAAGAAGAGAAAACTGAATATTGCAAGGTATGTAAATCTGTGTATATGAAAAGGAAATAATCCTAAAAATGTGCAAATTTGTGAAATGTGAATGATTTTGATTAAATTTTGGAGGAAGGTTGGCTAAATTATAAATAGTTATTTTTTGTTGCGCTCCATTTATGACCGCGTTTTAGTGAAGCTGTAGAACGGACAAAACGGAACTTTTTAAAGTTTTGAAGAGCTGTTTTTCGAATATATGTATGTAATTTAGAAAACTGAACGAAAAGTGATGAGGTGTAGTGAGTTGTCAGATTATATAGGTACAGTGTGTACCAATTTTTTGACTACAATCGATTATCTTTCTAGCGACTATAATTACTACTACTATTAATTTATGTATCAATTCTTTTCAAAATGCGATTTTTCGAAGATGAAGCATTTATACAAATTACAAAGAACTTGTGTCGACCAATAAAAGTATAGACTTTGTACCAATGACATCTTTCTTTTGAAATTATTTTTTGAATTCTTTTTTATCTAAGAGGGAATCTGCTGACGAATATTTACGCGATTTAATATATATTTCAGTCAAAAGCAACTTCTTTCTTATAAATGTTTTAATTGAGCTCATTGCACGAAAAGTATTATGCGGATTATATGGAAAGCTCTCAGGTACTTGCAATGCCCATTTGGTTGGGTAAATCGTCCTCTTTATAAAGCGATTATACCTTTCGATTAGCCCGTCCCCTCTAAAAGTTCGAGCTGCTATCATTATGTGATGAATCTTTTTATCAATGCAGTATCGGTATCGCCTAAATTCATTTAAAGAAAGATCAGTTCTTCTGTAAGTACCGAAATAAATAGCTAATTCATCCAAGGCCTTTATAATGGGACCAATTTATACTCCCTTTAGCTTCACAGAGCTGTTTTCGGTAGATTTATTCGCCGTATTTTAAGCATGCTTTGAAGTAATTTTTGATACTACTGCCTCCTTGAATACGTAAACTAGCTGACCTTTCTGGCAACCAAAGATCTTTACGGAGTAACTCTTAACATTTTTTCGAAATCGACTACCGTGGCTTTCACAGCGAATTTCTTTCCAGTTACAGCAACTCCGACTGGGCTAATCTGGTTGAATTGCGTTTCTTGCAATATGCAAAATTTTATGCAAACAAAATTGAGGAATTAGATAGAGATAAAATTGTGTATATGTATATATTAAAAATTGGGTTAGAAAATCTACCAGACATAGCTCAAGCTGAAAATTGTGTTGGAAAATTAAAATCTAATTCTCTAAAGTAGTTCTTTGGATATCTAGTTAATAAAATGGTAATCTGACAACGTGTGAACATTGCAAAAATTATATGGTATATTACAACTCAGAATTCTCGGAAGAATTTTATTTGATGACCGGCTTCAGTAAAATAAAATTGCCCAAGCAATAAATAGTGCCAGACAAATTACACGGAAAAGTGTCTGATCAACAGCACAGAACGCATACATTTCGTTTTCTCCTTGCCTGCTCCTCAACAAAAATCTAAGAAAAATCCGACAGCCAAATTTAAAATCTCGTCATGCCTATGCAATTGTACCCACTCACTTATAAGTCAGTGATTCTACCCTACTGCTGTGCAGATGCCCGACATGCTTTGGAGTACAATACAGACGAATATCACAGCATCATATAGCTTTGCATGTACATACATATAGTGATTTGTTTCAATTTTCAAATTGCATACTTTTATGCGTTTATGTTCACTAAGCTTTTGGCAACAGAAATCGTGAGCTTTTTTTTGGTGGTACCCCCCTTAAAGCCAATTTATAAACAGAAAGGAGATAGCGCGATCTTAAGTTATTCCTTAGTTTTTGTTGTTAGCGTTTATTTTGTTGTTAATAATACCCGCAAGCAACAAATGGCTTTTTTTTCGTGATATGGCACTGTGTCGAGGTGGGATTCGAGCACATGGCCCCTGGGATGGTAGTCAACGCCAACTGAGCTACCGAAGTCACAGAAAATAAATAGCTTGCTGGAATGCGTAAATGACTTTACAGAAAACTTTAAAACTATAAGTAATTAATAATTAAAACTCTTACTAGGAGGATATGCGTAACGCGTGGGATGAAGGGGACGAATACCGGCAGTTTCTAAATAGTTTCATATATTTTACCAATAATAGAAGTTGCTGCAAGAAATAATGGAATTGTTGAGAGTTACCAGAGAAAAAGATTGCGTATGTAGAATAAAATAGTATCAGACTTAAAAACATTGGAATAATGCTCTAGTAGTCTCGATTTATGTAAATATGTAATTGGATGCCAATTAAATACTTCTGATAAATGAGAAATCATTGATGAAAATTGAAAGGAAAACAGGCGTCAATATCGATCCTTGAGGGACTTCACTTAGAATAAATAAAAATTTAGATTGTGAAATTCCACAATGAACTTACTGAAGACAACTGCTTAGAGACAAGCACATATTAGCAGGATGGAAAAATAAATAGGCGTATGAATTGAAATTATGATAAGCTGCGATCATTCACAATAATTCCGTGAACGCTCAGTATCAATAATAGGTTACTATTAACTATGTATGTATGTGTGTAACACATAACTGTATTCGTGAGATAAATAATAAATTTATGATGATTCACTTCATTTGGATTAGCATATTATATTTGGATGTCAAATTCACTGCGATCTTTGAGACCCCGTTTAGATTGTTAATAAAGTCCAAAACTATTCTGGGATTGAGATTCCACGCGTAGTTTGATAGAGGAAATGCATGTTCGAGATGGAGTACTCTCCACCTCACCATTGCTTTGCAGTTGTAGCAGAAGTGCTCCGAGGTTTCATGAGCACCCTGACAGAAACGACAGGATAAAGTCTCAGCCAAGGCCATCTTATTTAGGTGATCAGCAGCTTAACTGCGACAACTTGAATAACACATAAATTTAAATGAATATATTTTTTTTTACTGTTATTTGTACAGAAAACCCACGGTATATAGACTAAAAAGTATGGTAGGTATGCCTAATAAGTTTTTAACATTAAAGTCATTACACCAGTCCGGCTAACTCCACATGTTGGCTTCCAAAAACCACAAGAATTGCATAAATAGCTAACTGACGATACAGTTATATGTATGTTTGTACACCATGGTTTATATTGAGCATACATTAAGTACACCGTGCAGACTTGCCTAGGTTGGATGTTCTTAATTTTCTATGGCTTGATTTAAATCTTCTTCCTTGTGATGGACATGGTTAATCTCAACAGCTTCTATCTGCAACACAGGACTTTTGGAACCATAGCCAACATGTACTTTCGTCTACAGCATACAGTGCTGACTGTAACCGTTACCTTAGTGACTGAAAACACGTCATTTTTATAAAAATTACGTCTAATTTCGATATGACCTGAATAGGTTAGGAGCTAATAATTTTTTTTTAAAGACTACAGTTAGGACATAAGTGTAATAGGTCAAATTAACGAGGAATGCGTAGTTTACAGTTTTTATAAAACAAAGTGATGTTAATCAGCTCTTAGAGAGAGAAAAAAAAACGTGGTCAAAGTAATAATAAAATAAGTAAAAAACGAGTTTTCAAACACAACTGAGGCCAAGCCGCATGAAAAAGTAGAAAATAAACTTTTCTTCACACACAGAGGTGGACTCAGATTTTTTGATTGGGACATTTCTCTTGAATATTCTTTCTCGTCATGAATCAAATCACTTATTACCTCTGATTGATCATACTGAAATATATCGGTGATTGTCAGCGAATAAAATCTGAGTCAACCTCTGTGTGTGAAGAAAAGTTTATTTTCTACTTTTTCATGCGGCTTGGCCTCAGTTTTGTTTGAAAACTCGTTTTTCACGCTACATGAGCCTGTGTGCCAAATTTCAGCTCGCTGTGATGACGAAAAGTGGGTTTACGAGAGTGTCGAAAATAGTAAAAAAGAAATATCTAAATAAATAGACAGACAAATTCGTGTACGAGTTAAAGGGAATGGCCTCAAAAAAGGCAAGAATCCCGAAACTTTTATTTTAGACCGCCATAATAGGAGTACAGGGTGGGTTGAGTAGTGGTTTGAAATGCCATGAAGTTCTTCATACAATGAGTACTTAACGATGACCGTACACCCCGTAGCTTTTTAAATACAGGGTGTATTGTGCAACACTACCATATTTTCTTAGTCACCCTGTATATGATATTATTGTGACTTTTCTCTGAATCCGTCAACCTAGTTTTCTGTTTATAAGTTTTATTGCTGGCTCAAATTTCAGATAGTTGAGTAGTCCGTTCTTCTTTACTTTTAAGTGTAGTTAGTAGTGCCAGAAGATTTAGCATTGCTTCATGTAAGTTGGAAATAATCAACTTTACGCCCAAAGCTGCTTAAACATATAAACCACAACTTTAACGAAATAATGATCTCTAATTGGTGAGTTTATAATCAGTGTATTACGTTTATCATCATGAAAATATCTATGGCCTATAGGAAGACTAAAACTATTATCATTTCCTTCACATTTCTTGGGAACATGTGTAGAGCCTCCACATGGACTCATCTATTCTATTAACTGATTTAATTTCTTGAATCGTCTATAATTCGCTATTCCGGGTAATTAGCCTGCAGTAGCTGTCATATCTGTTGCTTATTAGGAAATGCGCACTACGATGAGTAGTCTGTCTGTTTCTTGTTGTTTTTTTGGGGTTAATTTTGATTAAATTCATCAACTCGTTTCCTTTCTTAAAATTGGAGCCGTTTGATTTCTAAGTCCCTTTTTTTTTAGTTGAAAAAAATCGGAACAATTGGAAAAAATTCGGAACAATTGGAAAAAATTCGGAACGATTGGAAAAAAATCGGAGCAATTGGAAAAAAATTCGGAACAATTGGAAAAAATCCGGAAAAATTGAATAAAATCGCAATAATTGAAACAAACATTCGGAACAATTGGAAAAACATTCGTAAAAATTGGAAAAAATTTGGAACACTTGGAAAAATTGGAAAACAATTCGGAACAATTGGAAAAAATTGGAAAAACATTCGAAAACATTGGGAATAATTCGGAACAATTGGAAAAATTCGGAACACTTGGAAAAAGATTCGGAAAAATTGGAAAAGCATTCGTAAAAATTGGAAAAAAATCCGAAAAATTAGAAAAAATTCGGAAAAATTGAAAAAAATCGCATTATTTGAAACAAACATTCGGAACAATTGGAAAAATATTCGTAAAAATTGGAAAAAAGTTGGAATACTTGGAAATAAATTCGGAAAAATTGGGAAAAAATTAGGAAAAATTGGAAGAAAAAAATCGGAAAAATTGAAAAAAAATCGCATTAATTGAAACAAACATTCGGAACAATTGGAAAAACATTCGTAAAAATTGGAAAAAAATTCGGAACAATTGGAAAAACATCGGAACAATTAGAAAATATTCACCAGACACCACATGACACCAAACAGGGTGATTACTTTATCATCACAACAGAGGAAGGCTATTAAAAACTGGAGATAGTTAGATAACAATGTGAGATTATATGAACATCTGTTTGCTTTATAATGTACCACACAATTAGTCATCTAATGCTATCGCCTTGATAAGCTTTTAAACATACCTTTACACTCTACTGAATATGCTAAAAAGTACATAAACAACTGGAATTAAATTAACTTTACTTTCTTAAGTTAAGCTCTTAATTACTTTACATTTCCACAACACTTTTACAATTCTTTGAAATAATTTTTTCCAGTTTATACCAACAAAACTAATTAAAACTAAAACAAAACAAAATTCACACCCTCTTACCGATGGTAAGTAAATCCAAATCATTTGATTCCATCCTGCTCGCTATATATGATGTCATCTTAGCTTTTTTTTTTTTCTACGCAAAGATACAAAAAACTTTCAAAGAAGTTTTCCACAGCAGGAACCAAGCAGGAATTTTATGGCATAAGATTCACAAGAACTTTTCACTAAAAAAAAAATTTCAGTTTTCTGGAGCTCTGACACAGTTGTTAGACGATGGCACTAATTTAAATTTTTACTTCACCTTGCTGCGTGGTTAGTGAAGCTGTTACCGACATTCTAAAGTAAAATCAGTTAGTTGAGTTTCTAGTGCGAAAGCATAAATTGAAAACGATTTCAACGAAACTCAACTCTAGTCAGAAAGGCAAATGCAATCACACTCTATTCTAGCTTGGCAGCTGAAACACAGAGGTAGGTATACCACTAGAAGAAAAACACTTCGAGCTGTGGGAGGAAAACTAATTGCGCGCTTGGATTCATTGCAAAACGTTTTAATTCCAGACTCAGTTAATTAAATTGATCTACATTCGCAGAAGCGTATTGGTAGTTTTTTTTTTTTGGACATCCATATACATATTATGAATATGTGTATGCACACCCGCTACAGCGAAGAAGGCTACCCATCCATATGCTACGATGAGAGGAGGATTAGGAGAAATATGTTTTTTTTTAATGAACCAATGTCGTTCTGGGGATAGGTCATGATCAAGATCATAAAATTTAAGAGTGTTATGGCAAAAAACATCTGGTGAAGTCTTGAAGTAGGGAAACTTAATTCGTTTATGTAAAAATTAAATGAACATTTAAAGTCTTTTTTATTTTTAATAAAGCTAATTGAAGGTTTTTCTTTAACGCATCCTTACTCATGACAATCTAGAATAAATATTTTGCCTTGACGACTATATTCTTATCCAGGAAGGAAATTGGAGGATTTATATTGGGTTTGTATATATTTTTTGGAGTGCAGAGATTTAATTTTGTCGGTGTACTGCCATTTCTTCTTTAATAAGCTGCTAGGCTAGGATTATTGTTTATATTAAAAATTATGCCTTTTATTATACAAAATGACCATAGCTTTCATAATACAGGATATACTAACATACATAAACTCTACAAGGACATTATTAATTTCTCTACTGGCTGATAATGGTTGGTTTCGTACTGGGTATTTTTAATGCTTCATCGTGATGTTACAAAATGCATATACAAATGCTAGCATATTAAGAAAAAAACACATCCAGGTCCGAGGCTCCATGCTACGAATATTAGAGGGTAAAATATTCCACTTACGTCTAGTTTGGACAAAGTAAGAGTGCTTCCCCAAATGAGAATGTCAGTGTGGAAAAAGAATGTTTAAACTTCTTTGAGAGCTCAAGAATTGCAGTTTGTTATAAAGATATCGGGGTCTCTTTTAATAAATTAATTTATAAAGAAAATACAAATAACGATGAGCAGAATGAGTATCAAGAAGAGAGTGTCCAAGAGCTGAATTAACTTGCATTGAGATATGGGCGCTGCGTGTTAAGCTGTAAATATATCTAGTACAGCCATTGAATGCAACTATCAATTTACGACGGCAAAGTGAGTCTAACTTGGGAAATACTATTGTGCCATAAAGTCGGGTGGAATCTAACTACGTACCAATTTCTCAAACACAAATCTATAGATAATAAATACCCGTTGATTCTCAATTGCCTTAAGGAGCCATATGCTCTGGCTAAGATATTGGTAGAGTGACTAGTACATTTTATGTTCAGGACTACACCTAAATTTTTCACATAGCTTGAGAATAGCAAGGTAAAGTTATTTAAAATAACACATAGTATCTACCAGTCATAAATTCTTGTTAAGTCTTCATTAACACGAGCAACACAATCTTCTTCCAACCCGATTGGTCTGTTCCAGTAAATCTGCACGGCATCAGCATATAGATGAATATTTACACTAGGATGGTCCAAAAAGCAAAAGTGTTACAAGTCATTAAAAATTTGTTAGCTAATGTAATTTTAAACTTCTATGCAAAATTTCAGTAAAATTTAGGACACTCAAATCGAAAATAGTGTTTTGTTTTGGCTGTTTTGGACTTTCAGGAAAACTGTTTCAACAATTTTTGTTATAATTTTTTAATTTGATTTTTTCTTGATTTTTTTTTTAAATTTAAGGGAACTTAGATATGAACTTATTGAAGTAAAAGTAGTTTTAAAAATTTAAATTCTTCTATTTTTTATAAATTGTTCAAAACGAAAATTCCGGACCCGGAACTCAAATGTTTTGACTTCGTGTCAATTTTTTTGTAAGGATAAGTGGCACGCGTGTATACTTTTTCTACTATAACGTTATCTACAATCGGTTATCTTCCTATAACTACATATAGCTATATACTCATATATATATAACTATAATTAAGGGGCTCATGTAGTGCATGAACTGTTCTCAAAATGCGATTATCGAAGGTGAAGCATTTTTACAAATTACAGAGATGAATATAAAAGTTAAATCAAAGGAAACCAAAAGCTCTGTATGGCACCACCAAGAAGGGGTTGCCCGATTTTGTTTATTTTAAAATTTCATTTACTATGTTTTATGAAAACGCTGTCTACAAAAGTTTAGCTCTCCACGTCGATGCGTTCTCAGTCAGTGTCCAAATATATACTGAAAACCAAAAGTTTTGTATGGCAACACCAAGAAGGAGTTGACCGATTTAGCAAAATTTTATTTACTATATTATTATGAAGACACCACGTACCAAATGTCAGCTCTCGACGCGTTCTCGAGCAGTGCCCAAATATACAGTTAAAAATCAAATTTTTGTTTGGCAACCCTACGAAGGAGTTGCCCGAATTGACCGTCCCATTTTCGAAATTAAATTTACTTTTTTTTAAAAAAGCCCATGTGCAAAATTTCAGCACTATAAGTGAACGCGTTCTCGACCTATTGTGCGAACGAGCGGCTCGACAGACAGACAGACAGAGAGAAAGACAAACAGACGGAGAGGCGGACATGAAAAAATCAAAATATTTTTTAATATTATGCGTGGCTGTCCAGTCCAATAATTGCAAAAGAAGACGTCATTGGTACAAAGTCGTTAGGTACTTTTTTGGGTCGGCACATCTTTGTAATTTGTAAAAATACTTCACTTTCGAAAATCGCATTTTGAAAATAGTTCATACACTACATGAGCCCCTTAAATTATAGTCGCTAGATATATAATCGACTGTAGATAACGTTACAGTAGTAAAAGTATTCCCGCGTGCCACTTTTCCTTACAAAAAATTTACACAAAGTCAAAAAATGGAGTTCCGGGTCCGAATTTTGGTTTTGAGAAATTTATAAAAAATAAAAGAATTTAATTTTCTAAAGTGACTTTTACTGCAATAAGTTTATAACTAAGTTCCCTTAAATTAAAAAAAAAGAACCAAGAAAAATATTGTCCAAAAAAGCCCAAAAAAAACACTATTTTCGACTTGAGTGACCTCTAAATGCTAATGAATTGCCCTGAAATTTTGGATACAAGTTTAAAATTACATTAGCTAACAAATTCTGAAGGAGCATTTAGACATTTTAATACTTTGCAAATCCATACATTTTCCGGACACCTTAATTTACATCTTTGATTACCTCAGACACCTCATTGATATAAAGACTAAATAGGAGAGAACCTAGTAGTGATCCTTGGGGTACTCCACAGGTGGAATCTCGAAAGTTCGATACAGAGTCTTGAACTTTGACTACTTGTTGTCTACAGGTAAAAAAATCTCTGATCAGCTTAATAGCTGAAGAGGAAAAATTGAAGAAATTCGAAAGTTTATAAAGGAGCCAATTATGATCTACTGAGTTAAAAGCCTTACTAAAATACAATAAGGCAAGGATAGTTAAATCATCTAAATCTAAGGATTCGATAGAAGCTGATGTTGGTGAATATATTTGGTTATCTGATTATACATAACTTTTTTCGAGGTCTTTGCTGAAGTAACACCGCAAACTAATAAGCCTGTAATTATTAATTCCACTAACATGAGGCTTTTCAGGAACAGGGACAATGAACACTTTTTTTCCATAAGGATGCGAATTGAGAAGTTGCAAGACAATAACTATACATATGTACTAGAATATTAGTAATGATGAATCATGGATTTTTAAATGAAGTAACACATGGCTAAGCCGGGGAGCTAGCAGCAAGGCTCGCTTTGCTCAATCTTGGAAATTTTGCTCTCTTAAAGCCAAAACACAATGAGAGCCACACAGCAATGTCGCCGTAAATTGGTTGCTGTCAATGATTCGATTATATGGTATATAGTCTCATATTACTTAACGCAATGACGACGACACGAAAACTCGCCAACAAAAAGTTTGGGAAAATCTCTAAATTTGTCGCCAACATATATAATTGACATTTCAGTGTGGTCAGTGATCTGGATTTGGTTATTTTTGTGATATATAGGAAATTAACAGGTAATAGTAAATAAACGTGCTATTAAACATACATATATGTACAAAAAAAGGTTTTTACTGAATTTTTTCCTTATTGCTTTTTTTCACAACAAATCCAACAGTCACAACTGTCAATCACACTGGTCGCGTTGCGTTCACTATTTTTTAAATTCGACATTCGCGACAACCACTGACATGTATATAAATGGACTGCTTGTTGAACCAAAAATGCATGAAAGAAAATGGCACCACTTTCATATTCCTGTCTCTTTCCGTGAGAGCATACTTTTCCACTGGACTGTAACGATTGCGAACGAGAAATTGCTTGTAAAAATCCTTGTAAAAAACACTTCCTTCGACACATAATTAAAATTTAACCATACAAATAGTCCCAAATACTTTTGTGGTAAATTCGGTAAATCCCACTGACATGCATATACGTAAATTCTCAAATAATTTAAATATAACGCCAGTTTACGACAGTTGGTAGCATTGACAGTGAGAGCATACTTTCTGAAATCAAAATTGGTGCCACATGAAACAGGAGATCAAGCAGTCCATTTATATATATGTCAGTGGCGACAACTAACATTGTTCTGTCGCTCTCATTGTGTTTTGGCCGCCTACTTTTTTCCACATATTTCTATGTCATAATAAGAGTTGGGGTGTTGTAATTTTGTTTTCAATTCTTTGAGGTGAGCCTTGAAGCCAGCTGCGAAGAAGGATGAAAGAGGTTAGACCTGAGGCCTGTCTTATGTTTCTGACTTTAGAGTTATAGGTAGGTTTACAAAAAAACTTAGGCTATAAATTCATGTCGTCTTGTAAATGCCAACGAATCCAAATTGTTCATCTATTACTTCCAAAGTAGCAAATAATGTTTATCGGTCTTAAGCGAAAGTATACTTTTAGCCACTTGTGATATTATTCTTTCTATGAATGTAAGAGTAGACATCAATGGATACCGGTTGCAAGATGGAGTCAGTCTAGGTGTTCATTTGGGAAAAAAAGTGACTAAGTAAATCAAAATTGCCATAATGTCTAAAATATGTTTAATAAGCAAAATGATCTTTCAGTCATTTTGAACTTAGTTCCTTAGCTCTAGAATGTGGTCTAAATGCCTTTAAAATAACTTTTTTTAAATCATAAAAAAAATTTTGTTGAAACAAACTACTAGTTTCCGAATAAAAGCACTCAGCTGAAATTGTGTTAGAATTGTTCTATTTGTATACGAAAATTTATTTATTAGTGACAAGAGAAACAAACGCCTTCTGCATATTTTGCATACCTCGTTTTGTCAATATGTGCATGCTTGGAAAATTTTACTACCATAAAAAGCTCTCAAGCATAGTAAGTTTTTTTGGTCACTGGCACTGACATATATAACATAGACTGCCTGATTTGCTATTTCATATGGGTCAACTTTTTTTGGCAGGGTATGACAATTATCTTAATTTCAAGTTTTACTTTTGCTTTAATATTCATATTAAAAGTTCAAAAAATTATAGAAGCATTCAAAATTATATCTCTTCTTGGAAGCTTATCTCCTACAACATCAAATATTCTTTAAACTTGATTTTTAAAGAAATAAAATTAAGCAATTTTTGTCTACCTGCCCCTAAAAGTAGCTATGGGGGACAGAGAAAGGATTACAAATATTGTATTGCCATCTATTTCTATCCTATATATTCATTTGGAAAACCACTGAACTGAAACTAGACTATGGTGTATTTTGTATAGAACTTATTATTTGTAGTTCAGCGGAATAAAGTAGTTAAACCAAAAAGGGACAACTATAGAAAAGTGATCCCATAATAATGTCAAATAATGTAAGGAATTTCAGTAGTATCAGCAGTCCATTTTATGTCAGTGGCTACTGGTAGTACCGGAATCTATCAGTTTTCACTACTGGCAAAACATTTTATACTATAATTTAATAGCAAATACTTATTCAATTATCTGTCTGTCAAAATGCGTTTTTAATCTGTAATTAAATATTTCGAAATTGAAATACTTTAAATATTTGAAAGGATTGAATTTATTTCGGAGGTAGTCCCTCCTCCAGAGGCAGGAAGCAGCGCATCCACAGATTCGCTGCAGTGGTCTTTTTCGGAACTAATTAGAGATGATGTGGAAGCAGGTATTCTAATTTGATAGTTTGGCAGTTTGCAATCTTTACCATAAAAACTAGAGGGGAGTATACGTGTGAATAATATTGCAGTGATTGCGCTTCCGAAGCAATTTTTCTCTTACACATTTTCTGTAAAAAATACATGCTATCATAACGGAAATCATCAAAACCCCCAGAGAAATACTTTGCAAGCCACGAAATGATTCATATATGTGCGAACTGGTCCGATTCTTTAAAATATTTTATAGTTATATTGATTCGTATGGAAAAGTGACTAAAGACATTGATTTTATACAGGGTGTTCCGGGTTAGGTGATCCATAGAGAAGGAGGTGATAGTACTCACCGAGGTAAACAACAAATTCTACGACGAAGGGGGTAAGACGCGTCATTTCGGCGGTAGGGGCGCTTTAAGATTTTTAGTACTGTTTCCACTTTATACCCTGCAAATTTCTTGATTAATGTACATCCTATATCAAGGCGAGATTTATCTTAGGTGATAACAAACCGTCTAAGCTTTGCAAAGAATGCCCAGCCCTACTGTCATTTTCAATCTTAAGTTGCAGTACGTCAAAGTCCAAGAATTGGGAAAAAAGTCCTAATTTTTTCAAATTTTAACGATTTGCTCGCCAAAATGCTTAATAACTGTACAGTTTATTTACAAGATTTAGAAACCCCGGAATTTAATTTGACTATGCACATGTGCCTACCTAAATGCTATCGTTTTTTATATATTGTCGTTTTTATGATGCATAATTTCATTAATTTTGCTAATAACAATAGAAATCGCGCCTAGTTTTATGCAATTCCACGCAAATTACCAAAATTTATGAAATTATAAATCTTAGAAACTGGAATATCTCAAAAACGGTTGCATTTAGGTAGGTACATGTGCATAGTCAAATTCAAGGTAACATTCCGGGGTTTCTAAATCTTGTGAATAAACTGTACAGTTATTACGCATTTTGGCGGAAAAATCGTTAAAATTTGAAAAAAATTAGGATTTTTTCCCCAATTTTTGGACTTACGATTATCAAAATACCATTTTTCTATATGAATAGTATTTTAAGGCGTAAGAGCTATTCAAATAAAACTTTTGTCAGTTTTCAATCACTGCAAATCCTTTAGAATGTTAGGACTGAGTTAGGGCTCTCATTTAATAGTGGGAGAGTCTGTTTCATAGCTTGGGAAGAATTCTCGAGGTTTTTGAAATCGTCCTCAGTCATGGTGCTGTGTTTTCTATGGGGAAATCATAGTTTTCATCGGTTGGACTGATTTTTTTTAAACAATTTTATTAATTGAAGGATAATGACATGAAGACCGGACATTGCCATTTGCATTCATTGTAATACTTCGTAAAAAGCTTGTTGGAATTGTAAATGTGCTCCTTAGATTTTCAAGCTAACGATCTTTAATAGGTTTTCAACAAATTCGAAGTTTCATCACATTGACTGAACAGAAATCAAACTATTTTCACGTTTCTAGAAACAGAATGGCAATCAATAGACAAAAATAACTTCATAAACACAAACAATACCCTTTTCGATAGTGGAGACTTGCTCCATCTACGTCAAACTTAAGTTAAACCTCTCTCGGAAAACGAGTAAGAACTGAGGTTCCGTCTTAGGTACCCAGGTGCCGATCACAAAGGTGGTTGGATGGCAACGGCCATCATTATATTGTCTAAAAATCTAAATAAGCTCTCACTCTTATTGAGAAGAAGGGAGTCACTATGCATGTCTGTCAACCTCATATTATAGTATGGTTGATTTTGAAATAAAGCTTCTTTCATGGATAGAACACATAAACTATGCTGATCGTCTTGCACAGATTTAAGCCTATCCAAATCGCAAATTTGGTACCGCTATTGCAGCAAATACATTCAATCGCAAGCTCTATTAGTATTTTCCAGAATGCTTTCAGTTGGATTGGAAAAGCTCTATTTAAAATTGCTCTCGCTCGAGAGCCTGAGCCAACAATTTTTAACTTATAAACGCTCTCGTTCGCGAGACTGAGCCAAGAAAAATTACTTAAACGCACTCGCTCTCGAGACCGAGCTGTTAAAACGCTGGGGCACGTGGGTGAGCCATTATACCGCTCCGGCTCCACATATTTCACTGAAAATCATTTAATGCACTGCGTGACAAGAACGAGAATGAACAAGGCACAGTGTAATTAAAACATGAAAATTGTTCATGCGCAAAGAGCTTGCTTTATTTGTGCGAGAAAATAGGTAGCGAAGCTCACAGCGATATAACGGTTTGAGTTCGCAAGCGATAGCCACTACCAAAGTTAACTTAGTAATTATTAGGTTATCTTTGTCGCTACACACATCTCTCGCTCGGGATGAGAGCTACTTGAAAACAAATTGTCTCTTGCACTCTCTCGAGCATTTTAGGAGCTGCGAGCAGCATTAGGGAGCGCTTGCAAGTGAGCTCTTTTTTATCCTGGATTAGACTTCTTCGATCCAAAAGTCAGTATCGTAACCAAAACAGCCATGAGCAACAATCAAAAAGAATGCCTTTGAAGAAGTTGAATGGAAAAACGCCACCTTAAATCGTTTGTCACGTAGAGAACAGCCCAGATATTTTCCATGTTAACAAGCAAGACTGGACAAGAAAAGATAGGAGCATTTATTTGGAAGGATTCTATCGAAGTGTGATATGGAGGCAAACTACATTAAAAGGCAACAGAAAGTACACAGCAAATAAAGGTTCCTAATGACATTACATATGGGTGGGAGTCCTTAATTGATTTTTTTTCTTTGGTTTGGAATGGAAAAATCAAACTTTGACAGTTTTGCTCAGTAATTTCAGTAAAATTATCATAGAAACATACAAGATTCAACAAGGCCCATATATTATTCGAATTTATTATAAAAATTCCTGTTCGGTTCGCTTAGACATTTCGTGCGTTGCAAGAAACCAAGAAACTTATGATCAACATAAACAACCAACCGAACTCTTTATTTGACGTCTTCTGGACAATGATTTGAAAGAAATGGATCAGTTGTAGCCACTCATATATCACATCAAAGAAACGTTTCCTAGATGGGTTCGACAAATGGTAATGAGCACTTGGCCGCCAAGGAGGTGCGAGGTGCATCATTCAATGCACCATTTAAAATTTACTACGTGCGACAGATGTGAAAACAATTTACGATTACAACTGTTCCTCTAGAATGCATTCAACCCAGACGAAGAGGACATAAATTTTCAAAAAATAACGTCATCGATTGCACTTCAAATTAAAGATCATTTATACAGGGTGTCCCGTACGTACCGCATCTCCTTTATACCCAGGATTCCTCACTCAATTTCGAAAAATAAATTGTATGAGAGGAGAGCCGGAAAATTCACGGTGTGGGCGGTAGGGGATTTTGTGTGCTTTTTATCCTAATACCATGTAAACATTCTTGTTATACACCCTATGAAGGTGATTTGCATCTCAGGTGATAGCAAACCCGCTACCGTTTCCAACAAATGCCCAACCACCTCTCTACTCCCTTTCCGTCGGCAGTTATAGGATGTCAAAGACAAAAAATTGGATAATTTTGCAAATTCTTTTTCAATTTCAACGATTTTCCCGCCAAAGTGCATGATAACTATACAGTTTTATGACAAGATTTAAAGACCCCGGAATGTTACCTTTAATTTGACTATGCGCATGTACCTACCTAAATGCTACCGTTATTGAGATGTTCCCGTTTTTATGATGCATAATTTCATTAATTTTGCTAATAATAATAGAAATCGCGCCTAATTTTATGCAATTCCACGCAAATTAACAAAATTCATGAAATTATGCATCGTAAAAACGGGAATATCTCAAAAACGGTAGCATTTAGATAGGTACATGTGCAGGATCAAATGAAAGGCAACATTCGGAGGTCCCGAAATCTTGCAATAAAGTGCTATCCTTGTCTTGCCTCTTAGCGGGGAAATCGTTAAAATTGAAAAAGAAATTGCAAAATTTCCCAATTTTTTTACTTTAACGTCCTATAACTGCCGACGGAAAGAGGGTAGAGAGGTGGTTGGGCATTTGCGGGAAACCGTAGAGGGTTTACTATCACCTGAGGTGCAAGTCACCTTCATAAGGTATATAACAAGAAAGTTGCATGGTATTAGGATAAAAAGCACCCAAAATCACAAAACCCCCTACCGCCCACACCGTGAATTTTCCGGCTCTCCTCCCATACAATTTATTTCTCGAAATTCTCCGTGGTATAAAGGAAATGCGGTACGTACGGGACACCCTGTATAAGTATAGTTGATGCGTTTAGTGATAAACCCTTTATAAATACACAAATGCACTTTAAATAGAATCATGTACTTTCTTCACACATTCTTTAATAAATTATTCACACAACGAATTGGCTAAAACCCAACTAACAGTAACCACATGTTATAATACTCGCCACAGTTATAACCTAACCACACTAACTAACACTCGTCAGAGGTATACGCTAACTATTATTATCAGACTAATTTACCATTTAAAAAAAACACACCGCACCTAATTTTGTGGAAAAAAACAATATTTTCCACGCGAAATTCACTTTTTAATGTTCTGCCAAAACGAACAATGGTTTGATAATGTACGTACGTATGTACATAGACTCTTAGGCCTATTCCAAATTTCGCTTGTCACTTCACACTACTGTAAAACATATTAGTACAAAAAAAAATGGTAGGTAATGGCGTCTGGTTCTGTATAGTATACCTTTCTGGCAACAAATGAGTGACTGTTAAAATATCGCCTAGAGCCCAAGGGAAAATACTATCTTTGAGGAACGGGGAATGCCATCATTATTTCGCGAGAACTACAAAATTACTCTGTGAATTGAATTCGCCCCACATTTATATATAAGTAGGCAGAGGACACGAAATAATGTTTTTTCTTCTGTTGTTTGGCTCAGTTCTGGCAAAAGTCATAAAAATTGTTTTGATTTACACCATCAAATTAACGAAACTGTATACCACCGGTATACGCTTTAAAATTAATGGCTTGGAAAATTGAAAATAAATTGAAAAAATACGAATGGACACGAAAAAATAGCGATTTGTGTTCGAGAAAGCCAAGTCCTATTTAAGACGGTGTGGCGTGAACATCCAGCTGCGGACCAATCTATTTCAAGATGAATCCTGCTGTTTTCTTCTTCTGCACCTATCTGGTCTTGATAATTAAAAATTACTATGGCTTGAGTTCCTGCCTCACCCTAACTCTCTCTCTCTCTTGTTTCCAATCTCCATTTGGCAAAGTTGAACCACCCTTAATGGAATAGATACAGGGTGAACTATATACTATAGTGTTACTTATTTTATAGGATATGCCTTACAATGTTTATACATAAATAGGAGTAGATTTTTTTTTAGGTTTCTGGACAGCTTAACATGATGCTGATGCCGCCTGGTTAAACAACCCTTTTTCCTGAAAAACATCGATACATCTATATACGTTAAAAAAAAAACTTGTTGCGCGCTGTTTACTGTGGACACTGTGGTTGCCCATCGAACCGGCAACATTGTTTGCTATATAAAAGCTTAGCATGCTCTTAAATTAACTACTTCCTTTTTATGGGGTACAAAGCGGAAGCTGTGAATATTAAAAACTGCAAGGACAGGAATAGCTATCGAAACATTGTTGCACGTGGCATTACAAATTCTTTTCTTGTCAAGATTTTAATTTAACTCTTTTCACTTAAAATCTAGGGAATATATAAATATGTCTACAGATCAACTTGTTGCAAAATTTATTACATCCCAAGTAGAGCTGAAAATTTGTTCCGAATGTCCAAATATCCTATTACTAAAATGCGGATAACTAGTATATGGATAATCCCGAGTCCTACGTGGATTCGGATTCGGATACAGACTAAGCAAAGACGGTTGAACATTTCTTCAAGATTGACCCGGACGGGTCAGTATTGCTGGGCTCCTTTTCTCGTTCAGAATGAATTTTTTCAATCCATGTCGTTCTTTTTCTCGGGCCGAATGATTAAATTTCAACCTGTCATCGCTTTTTTCGGTCTCCGAATGGTTCCAAATGCATTTGAGCTTTTCTCGGATTTAAGCAGAACGATTTTAATTTATATTCGTGAAAGTGTTGCTAACAATTTGGGCGAGGTGATAATAGTTGAGTTCAAGTGGCCTTTGTTGGAAAAGGTTTCTGGTTTTCATAAACAACAATTTTCACGAAATTTTACTTGCCTTTATCAAATGGAACAAATGTCAAACATTTGAAATGCTTCTGTTTCGTTCCGTTTCTATTAGCACAGAACTAAATTATGACATCGTTCTGCCGATTCATACAGATTCATTCATTCAGAACTAGAACTTCCTCTGTCACACGAAATCTGTAGGTATAGTGTGATGCTTCATTTCTACACTTAACGATCATCTTACCCACAAGTTTTCGTGTGGCAGATGCAGCATACTGACCCGTCTAAACTGGGTCTTTTTTTCATTGGGGAAATGGAAATTTCACTGAAAAACCTAAAAACAACATAGATAAACAACAACAATAAAAAAAAAGTTGGTAGCTTCCATGCAAAAATGTCCCAAATTTTTATTTGTATTTATACTAAAACGTTAATTAAAACGAAAAAATATTAATTTGTGTAATCGGAAAGGAAATCGTGTCATATAAACAGACCAAAGCATTTCTTGAGTGAGATTGGTGATCCCTTTTGATGAATCGAACTACTATATTCAGCGGTGCCGTTCAAGAGTACATCATCATATAGTTAATAGGAGGCTATGAAAAAGAAAGCCTTATGGCAGAAACAAATCCAGGTCTTGAGGCTTCCTCGAGGCGCTGTCAAATTTTCCAACACAGGTTTTTAAATGATGCAACACAAAACCAAACCAGCAGCTAGCCACAAGGCCTAGCCGTAAAGCGCGCTTTGCTCGATGTTGGAAATTTGTCTCTTTCAGGCCTACTTCTGTCAACAGATATACTATCAAAATTACAATGACAGCACCGAGCCCGGTAGTATCATTTTGTTTTAATTCTCTGAGGCGATCTGCGAAGAAGCCTGAGAGGACAGGCTCGAGGCTTGCTTGGATGTGATCCTGCCTTTAAGCATTTTTCTTTATGTAGTAGAGCTGCATGGATGTGGTCATTTTAGCCATGGAAGTAGTAAAATATGATATTTTTAGAGCTAGCACATAATATGGTGGTTGAAACTTTATTAAGTATTTTTAAATTTTTTTATTAGTTTTTAAATTTGTAAGAATTTTTCCTGTGCCCTAGTCATGTTCTGATAATATTTCTTGGTGTTGCCTTTGTATGGCTGATATAATTTATGGCTACAATGACAATTCAATTGTAAATAAACAAACCGGCATTGGAAAATGTTAATTCCTCTTTGCCACGGTTGTTTATTTTTATAACTATATTTCACTCTTATTTTACTTAAAACACTTTTATTCATTAACGAAACAATTAAACTTGCCTGAAAAATTATTTCCTGCAAGTACAATGCCGGTTGTTACTACAACACAGAACAATGCACTTCTTCACAAAATTTAAGACTACAGAGTCTCGATTATATAAAATCAATTCCACAAAACAGAGTTTCACAATGTTTTATTAATCACTTTTAATAATTTTTTTACACAAATATTACTAAAATAACACCGGACTTATTTTCGTAAAAAATGTTAAATGTCAGATATGAAGCAGAAATGTCGACCTGACGCAGCATAAAGCAAAGTCCTCTTGTCATTTCCTCCCAAGTCGAAAAAATCTAAGCTAAAAACACGTACTTTTCTAAAATAACACAAACTGTTATTGTGTGTGAGCGCAACCTTAAAATTTCTAGTTGCGCCACTGACATCTGTCGTCTAGAGTCTACAACAAAGCAGTTGTCAGTGGAAACATCTGGAAAAGAAATAGGAATTCAAAAAATGGACTAGGCAAGATACCGGAAACGGCGAGGAGGATACATGTTGGTTATTTTGGCCATCAAGAAAGATGGTTGTTGAACAAGGAGGTGAAAAATAAGGTTGTGTCTTTTTGGAATTCCAAGAGAATCAAAGCTAATAAAGTAGCGACGAATAAGTCGATTTTTTTGTACACTCTCATTGACCAGTACTTCATATTAAAAAATATTGTTTGTGGTAACCTAAATTTTCGTCGAATACTAAAAGAACGTGAACGAAAGAGAGAAAAATTGAAAAAAGATTTTAAACGACAATTTCATCCGTCCAACAAAACTTTCAACAGGTTTAATTCTACATTGAAAATAAAGAAAGCTTTCCAAAACGATAAGAAAAGCAACCCATAGGAAGAATTCTTTAAGTACATCTTTGAGAAGGAAGATGGGAAATATATAAAGGGTTTTCCAATAAGAGGTGTTATTTTAATTAGCCCGTTATTTCGGTAGAAGTCACTTTTGGAGCTGTGATTTTTTGACATTTTGACAAGTAGAAACTACGCCATTAATAAAAATAGAACGATACACGATTCAACAACGCATTGAAATTATTAAAATTCACTATAAAAATGGTGAAAATGTGGCATAGACGGTTCGTAAAACTCGAACATTTTTGGGTCGTCGTGAAGCACCTTGTCGGACCGCAATACAGAAATTGGTAGGAAAATTCGAGCTGTCGGGACAAGTTAGTGATGTGAAGAATAAAACCCGTGCACGTCGCTCAAGAACAGCCGAGAATATTGCTGCTGTAGCCGAAAGTGTTGAAGAAAACCAGGTATGTCCATTCCTCGCCGTTCTTTGGAATTAGGCATTCCACAAACGTCATTACACCGTATTTTGCATAAAGATTTGGGTCTTAAGGCTTATAAAGTTCAGTTAACACAAGAACTCAAGCCGGCCGATCATCAACAACGTCGAGTCTTTGCTGATTGGGTCCTTGAAATGCATGAAAATGATACGGAATTCCATCGAAAACTCATCTTGAGTGATGGGGCTCGGAAAACCCAAGAGTTATTGTTGAAAAGCCTCTCTATCCTCAACGTGTGACTGTTTGGTGCGGTTTATAGTCCCGCGGGGTCATTGGACCTTACTTTTTCGAAAATGAGGCTGGAGCAAAAGTTACGGTGAATGGATTGCGCTATCGACAGATGATTAATGATTTTTTATGGCCGGAATTGGATGGCATTGATCTGGACAACGTTTATTTTCAACAAGATGGCGCTACGTGCCATACAAGCAGCGAAACCATTGATCTTTTACGGGAAAAGTTTCCGGACCGTATTATCTCTCGAAGAGGTGATCACAATTGGCCACCGAGATCTTCTGACTTAACACCTTGCGACTTCTTCCCAGCGTCGATTCAAGACCTCAAAGATGGAATTCGTGAGGCTATCGAGGACATAGGGCAGCCACTTTGCAATTTGGTTATGGAAAATTTCATGAAAAGAATATGGTCCGGTAGGAGTGGTCGTGGTGGTCATTTGGCTGATGTTATTTTCCATTATTAACGGCATACCTTCCTCTTTATAATGAAATAAAGATCTGATCATTTATCTCAAAAAATGGCATTTTTCTTTGAATATCAAAATAATACCTCTTATTGGAAAACCCTTTACTTGACCTCCAGTCCCGCCGCAATGTTTAAGTAATTCGGAATATAATTAAGGCAAGAATCACTAGTTCCTCCCTTAGAAGTGATTAAAGAAGGCATTATTGTATGTAAAAAGTTCGACTGGGTAATGTTCAGTTTGTTCTCTAAGGTTGTGGGCATATAAGACAACAAACGAAATGAAATCTTTATTCATAGAATTGCGGTTCAGATGTTGGTAGTGCTTCGCTTTGAAGTGCCTTTGTGTGTTACGATGATACAGTTTAAATAACATAATTAGTTTTTTTCAATCTTTAATCTCTGACAACCTAGGAGAAGGAAGTTAGCACGAATCAAGCTTTTTTTTTTACATACTTATCTGTGCGTTGAATTATACTGTGATCAACTAAGGAATCTTCCGTTTCGTTCTGTTAGGTTAAATTTTTCTAATAATTTTTGAATGTATTTTAAGGGATATTATTACTAATTTCTCCGATCTTTTGTCACCGATACTTTTAAGATATTTTATTCAGAACTATAGTGATAAAGGAGAGGGAATTGAATTTCTGCTCGCCCACATGTAACATATTCTTAGAGACAGCATTATGTAACTGAATATATCAAGCTAAAACCTTATATTTTTTGAATTCCTTCTCGTTGAGATATAATTTCTCGCTATTGCCTTGTTATTATAAGATAGAATAAAAAATATGGGGTAATTAATTTTCCTTCTCCTCCTGGAGCCCTTTATAGTATCATAAAGGTTGCATAGGTCACAACCTTTTATATATTACAAGCCATGAAGTGAAGAAACTGACACATACATTGAAGAGAACTACATAGCACTAATATGCTGCTGTGAGATGTGATGCTCTGATATTTTTGTTTAGTTGACGGATTTTTATAGGTAAATGCAGAAATAAATTAATTATGCCTTAACTTTTTTATTGTTTTTTATTATACGCACTTTAGTACATAATTAGAGTCTTTATGCATGTATGTAGAAGCATTTGATTAGATTTTTGAAACATCATTCTTCATGAAAATCGTGACTTAAACGGTATAGCTTTTGTAGGCACTGCCTGAGAACAGTCTACGTAGAGAGCTGAAATTTTGTACGTAACGTTTTCATAAAAATAGTAAAGAAAATTTCAAAAACGCCCTAAATCGGGCAAGCCCTTCTTGGTGTTGCCTTAAACTATGGGTTTTCACTTTATTTATCTTTCATGCTCATCTAGGGTATAATATTATGATATCAGATCAATTTAAAATTGCAAATTTTTAGTGCTTTTTAGAATGAAACAAGTAATTTCATATACTTTCGTCTTTTGCATGAATGGGGGAAAAGAACTGGGCTATGCCCTATTGTAGTGCAACTGAAACAACGAGTTAAAAACAAAAATCGAGAGAACGTAGGATTACTCGACCGACAAAATCTTATCAAACTATTCATAATAATGAACATCAGGTCACACTACCTCTGTTTTTTAAGAAAACGATAAATTTCGTTTTGGTAAAGGTACTGAAAGGAGATGTAAATTTCCTCTCAAATAAAATTCTCATTATTCCCGAAAATATCAGAGAATCCAGCATGAATTTCTCCCACTTAATCTCTTCACAGCAAAACGAATGTAAACAGAAGCACGTGCTGTGAAAATATCATAGGAATTTACACTAACAAACATTGGCATTGCTATGGAAAACATTAACCGATTCTCTCAATTTTTCAGCAAAAACATGTTTTCACAAAAGCGCGGGAACATTTTATGAGAGTAAAACGTGAAAACTCCGTCCCTTCTCATTTATTTCCGAAAATGAAGCATTTGCCATTCTGTTTCGTTGCATGCAATCTGCGCTTTCACATCTTTTATCTTTCTTTGTTCATAAAAGTTTTAAAGAGAGTTTGATTTTTTTTTTTATATTTATTTTCTTTCTTTCTTCCTTTTCTTGCCGTGTACATTTTAAATGTAAGTTAACTTTGATAGCACTACTGAAACTGAATCCAGAAAATGGAGAGAAAACAGCACTCCTGCACACATACGCAAAATTGCACTTCACGGCTTGTAATATATAGAAGGTTGTGCAGAGGTCCGCTCCTCCGCTTCAGTTCAGTGGCATCGTAACAATGTGCCGGTGAAGTCCAAGGGTGGCCGGGGAACAGCACTGAAGGATCAATTTCATCCGATCCTCATCGACTGGTAAGGTAAGTGAAATGTGGAGTCCCTTTAGGACTTGTTTGTATTTTTATTTTTTTTTTCCTAGATACGATTTTTCTGTCTACGGTGCGTGGTGACGCAAGCAACTTATTCATAACCCACCCCATACTCGCTGGCATTGGCCGAGGTGTGCTAGCATGCCTGCCTGTACCAGCAGTCACCACGGAACGGAGTAAGCTATCAGCTTCTGGTGATAGTTAGGACTTCACGTCCTCCACCTTTCTCTCGCATATACAGGGTATATTTTTTCAAATGATTCCTCTCGTCCAGACAAGTAAAAAATTGTACGGCAGGAGAGGGGGGGGGGGCAAAATGTCACCTTGTCGAGTTACAGGGTGATTAGTAAAATATTGTCTTTTTTACATTAAATTAAATTCATTGATCAGTGCAACTCGAACTTATCCGAAATGTCAAACTTTTCCACCTCACTTCCGGCCCACAAGAGGATTTCCATTGAAAATAAACTTCTAACAGACACGCTTCCACTCTTTTCACGATTTCTTCTCACCCTCTTGACCGATTCACCTCAATCTTTCTGCAGATGGTAGCCAACACCCACACCCACCCACGGCACACCCCCATAAGAGCGTGCACCTGCGTGTTCGACTTAACCCCCTCCCTTCAGCAAGAGGATTTCCATTTAAAAAAAAATTTCATTAACAGACATGCTTCCACTCCTTCGGCCATAACTCCTCACTCACTTGATCGATTTCCATTCTAACTAAATGCTACCTTACTACACACAAATCGAATATTTGGCATAAATCAAAAAAACGTAATGCTGGTAACCCGAACGCTCGGATGGTACTTATATACCCTTCTTGTTGCTACTCAAAAGAAGAAGAAGAGTAAATTAATTGTGAAAATGGCAAATGTGTTGTGAAGAGTGTAGTGTAAAGTTCGGGATTTTAAAGTTAAATATCTCGGAAACTATAAGTTTCCGGTTAAAATAAATTTGATACTCGTGAATTGTGAGTAAATTGGAATAAGTACACAAGATTTGAACAAAATCGGAGAGGTTTCCCTAATCTTTGTCTGTGCCCGAAATTGTATAAAACTTTGTTCAAGTATTCAACTTAAAGGCGCGATAACTATTAAACATATGCCATCATAATGTAAATTCTACTTTACATTTGACCATATCGGTAAAGAGGATGAAATGCCCTCTTTGGAATAAGACAAAAGTGAGACCAGGCATACCGCATCTTACTTATTTACCGAACACCCTGTATATTGTAGGTACATTTACGTAGGAATAATAAATTGAAATTGAAAAAAAAAACAATGGCCTTCCCGCTCACTCACCGACAATCGAGAAATATTTTGCTTATCTCGACCTCAGCTATCACCTTGAGAGAGATGAGATTCGCTATCTCAAACACCCCGCATGTTACCCATTAACACTTTCGAAAACTTTTTCTTTCTATATAGGGGTGAAGATAATAAATATGCAGAAACTCATGTGACATCTAATATTTCCCTATCTGCTGCTAGCTATACAATCCTCTTAGGAGAATGGTAGAAAAAAAAACATGTATACATTAAAGGCAATTACTTAAAGGGGTTTTTTCTGTTCGTTTTATCATATGCACGTATTTTTTGGTATACCTATGTATCTATGCCTATTGTAAAACTAATCCAGGTGTAATCGAACAGCAATTGTGTGCAGTATTCTTCAGTGATAACAAAACTAGGTTATTTATTCATGTAAATTTAATTCTTCCGACTTAATCAATTTGATGACGACACACAATTAAGTAGATAACAAACTCAGTCTCACGCATACGTAATTTATCTGTACACCTTGCCATGGCACAGCAGAGGTGATAACACCTGAACTATGTATGCACATAATGTATCTATATATAATGTGTACATCCCACCCTGAATATTAAAAGCTCTTTCATTACAGATTAGCTATCATAGATATAGTCGTAAGTAGAGCGCATACGAAAATCCATGCACGTATACATGTGTGTGTGTGTGTGTAAACGATTCATCTGACTTGAATAGGAGATAATCAATTGTAGGATGTCAAGATTGACAATCAATTACAGAATGATAAACATCCATTCACACGGCGGGACGCTGCGATGGTGACTTATTACTTTCGTGTGAATAATGAAAAGTGACTAACTTAAGTGACTTGATTTAGATGGAAAGACATACACAATACATACATAATTGCCGCATGCTATTAATAGTTATTGGCTTTTAATTATTAATCCAAAAGATACTTTCTTATCACAGTTTTGAAAATAATTGATACTACTCCTGGTTATAATTATAAGTACGTAGCTACACTTTGGCTGGGTTATTATATAACATATCAAGGTTGTTGGGAGATATGTGAAGGTAGCATTTATACGCAAGAGCGGAGGATGGTCATCTGCCCAACAGAGGTCTTACATCAGTGTAACTACTGTTCCCTTTAAAACAATGGATAAGTCTTAGACACCCACATAAATATGCTCATCAAAAGATCTACCACAAATGACCTTCATGACCTGGTGTCATAACAAGAAAAGGCGTTAAAGGGCGTATTTCTTATATATCGAAGGGGCGTTTGGCAAAACCTTTTTTTGAATCCTTAGAGAGCGTAGCTATCAAAAGATGAGTCGAGTTTTCATTATGATGGATAAAGGCAATATACTTAACAGAGCTAAAGAATCACAGCCAACCTACAGAGAAAAAACCGATAACTGTTGTGAACGCTAAATGTTGCCATATAGTCCTTAGTGTAGGCAGTGTAAGAGTACCTAACTGTTACGCCATGCGTACCTGTCCGATTCTAGCCTTACTGGACCTACGTTTACCACATTTATGTTTAAAGAAGGAGGACAGCCCCATTGCATTAAGACTACAAAGGGTAAATCAAACAGGAAATCTATTTGTGGCAAGATGAACATCATTGGAGGGATTCTTACTCGACCAAATGATTAATTCCACCCCGGATGTTATTCTGATACGTTATAGCTTTGAAATGACATTCAAGGTGATCTTAAGGATCGTCAACAGTGGCATTCTAATAATCTATCCTTTGAAAAAGGATCTCTAAAGTGATATACGAATGGATCAAAAATGTAATTATCGATTCTCTGAGTTAAGGCGCTACCTGCAATTTTCCTGACAGAGGTGCACGCCACAGAACTCTGCCTGGTCCATGATGCTCTTCTCGGCAGTAGCTAGGTTCTAGGAAATGAAGGCAAAATAATAATCCAAATCTAAGTTTATCGAACCTGAGCCTTTCTCTGGTTAACCAAAAAGGCACCTATCGTCACAAGTTGTTAAGCATGAGGAGAATTGAAATCTCAAGGCTGAGACAAGCGATCAAATATGTACTGTACTTAGGTTTTTTTTTCTTGTTTTTAGATACCTTTCTTTGGAACAAATTGTATGTACTGATCCTTCAGTGCAGTAAGACTAGATTAATTACTCACTTGTTCACTTCACTTCACTTCTCACATTGAGCAGGAAAAAGGAAAGAAAATTCAAATTCTAAGAACAATGATAACTACAGTGTCTTTCAAATTGAGTTTTTAAAAGTACGCGCCTGTGTAACACACTTCCAACATCGAATGCACCCATATTATATATCATTTTGACAACTGAAGGTTTGGCATTTATAAAAATGGAGTCAATTCAAATTTCAAGAAACTGATGCAATACAAAATCGAGAAAGACGTCAGTATGCTCGTGCCGGTCGTTCAGAAGAAAATATTGGTGCTGTGAGTGATTATGTTGCAGCTGACTCCAACACGTCAATTTCCCGACGTTCACAACGATTGGGATGTTCTGAGTCAACTGTATGCACAAAGTTCAATTGATACAAGAATTGCTGCCACAAGATCATTCCCTTTGTCAGGACTTTTCCAAATGGATACTGGAACAAAACGACGATTTAAAAAAAAAAATCATCTTTTCGGACGAAGCACATTTCGAGATCGGTGGCTAGGTTAATAAACAAAACTACCGTATTTGGGGAGAGGAAAACCCTCGCGTGATCCAAGAGAGGCAAACGCATCCACAAAGAGTCACTGTTTGGTGTGCATTGTGGTCTGATGGTGGGCCGTGCTTTTTCGAAAATGATGCTGGAAGAGCCACAACCGTTAATGGTGCCAGATATCGCGATATGATTAAAAGTTTTTTATGACCAAATCTGAAAAATATTGATACTGAAGACATGTGGTTTCAACAAGGTGGGGCTACGTTTCATACAGCCAGAGAAACTTTGCAATTACCGCATACAAAATTTCCAGACCGTGTTATTTCCAGATTCGGTGACGTCAATTGGCTTTCAAGATCCTGTGATTTGACACCGCTAGACTTCTTTCTCTGGGGTCATGTGAAAACACAGGTCTACAAGGATAATCCTCGAAACGTTGAAGCATTGAAAGCTGAAATTATTCGAGTTATTGATGAGATAGAGCCGCAACTATGCCAGAATGTGATTGAAAATTTTGATAAAAGAATCAGGTATTGTAGAGGCGCAAGAGGTGGTCACATGGGAGATATCATTTTTAGATTATAAATGGCAAACATTGTATTTCAAAAATAAATAAAAACTTTTTCAATTTCAATTCAAATTCTATGTCTTTTAATTATTTACTTTTGAAAACTCAATTTGAAAGACCCAGTAGTTAACAAATTTTCATTTTAAGATTTCAAATGTTGTATTCATTTGCCTTTTCAAAAAAAGTTTTTTAGGATATTATCACTGACCGTTTTTAAAATAATAACAACAAGATGTAATAAGGTGTAACCTGAAAAGGGTGTAAAAACATGGATTTTGATAGAACGGTATATCGTAGCGTTTCCATAATGGAGAGAACGATTCCCCTTGTTAATGTTTCCTCAGAAATCATATAAACTGGCATATGCTACTCTGCGGACTGTTGCAAAATAGGCGACTACATAGTACTTATTAATTGAGCTATGAAGAATCTCCCAATCCCAAAAAAGAGTCCACAGTTCACAGTTTTAAAAAAAAAAGATGTCAAAGTAAAAAAAAAAGGTAAGAAAATCCGAAATTTTAAGTTTAGACCACAATAACTGAGACGAGAGGAGTACGTGGCTGATTGAACAGCCGTTGGAAAGGCCATGAAGTTCTGTATACCATCAGCCTTATGGGTAGTTTCACGGTCTGAGTTTAAACCAAATATTTAGTTTAAACATGGCGAATGGGTTTCACAGTTTGGTCTCTTTCAGGGGCACGATATGATAAAATTAAAAAAATTAACGAAATTTAGTCAAACTGAGTTTATTCCATTTATTGAAAAAACAAAAAATTTAAATTAATATTGTTTAATTGCAGAGTCCTGCGTAAGGACATGGTATGAATTTTATATCACCACACATAATACGATCACTTTTTGTGAAAATCTGTAAAACACGTTTTTGTTTTACTAAGGCACAAAGGAACGTTGCACGTAGAGCAAATCTACTGTGTTCGCCTTTGGTGTCCCTTTTTACTGCATTTGGCACAGCGCCGTAATGTACATCTTATTGACTAATGTGATGAGCCTGCCGCTCGAATGGATGGGTCAACATAAGGCTGTTGTTTTTTATCATCCAAAAAATGAAAGAAAATCCTATGTCACCATTTGTGACTCTTTCGGTCAACCTCGTAATATTTTTTGAGTTGGTCAAACTTATCAACATTATTCATATTTGAATTATATTCAGCAATAACTTCGGGACAAGGAACTAACTCTGAAGTACCATCGGGCTTTCTTCATATAACTTTAGTTACTTTTTCAGGATCATGAAAATTTGAAAGCATAGTAACCGATCTTTTGTCTTTCCACTTTAGATAAAGTAATCCAGAGTCACTTGTTTTCCAGTCGAATTCACCGCGCGAGAGTTTCCTGTCCTCTTTCAAGTCTGATGGTAAAAATTTCCGATTGGCTTGTACAGTGCCACATGCGTATATCCCATTCCGCTTCAACTCAACCATCAAATTACATGTTGTAAAAAAATTATCAAAATATAATTTGTGATTTTTACCAATAAAAGGAAAGCTCATATGCAAAACGACACTTTCGCCTAAGTTTTTCTGAATATCGTTGCCTTTTTTGCCTGTGTATATTTCAAAGTTACATATGTAACCACTTTTATCGCAAAGCATCCATACTTTATATCCTCTTTTTATGGGCTTTTTAGGCAAGGTACTGCTTCAGAGAACTGCGACCTTTAAACTTAATCATCGATTCGTCTACCGCAAGAAGTACTCCTCGCTCAAAACATTGTTGATATCTTAACTTAACTTTGTATAGTCTGCTGAAATTTGGAGAATACCTGCTAGGCATCAATGACGAATCGTTCAAATGAATATTTCCTAAAATCCAATTAAAGCTTTTGACTGACATCAGTTTGGATATATATGGGTTGTTCAATTCAGGTCTACTAGACCAGTAATCACGGTAGCTCGCTTGCGGTTTTATTCCCATAAGAAAGTTTATTCCAATAAAAACTTTGATTTCTGCGCTATTGGTAGGCAGATAAAACTTTTCCGATTTCTGTGCAAATAAATTAGTTTGGAATACTCTATGTTCAACGATTTCATCACTGAAAAGAGCCCTTGGATCGTTTGAAGGAAGATTTGCAATGATCTGCGATGGACCATAGTGTGTTCCCTTGAATTGTTCTGGTTCAGCTATACGGAAATTTCTGCTGCATTTCGGTGGATTAAAAGCTTTTGCATTCCAAACTTTTTTTAAATCGCTCAGAATAATTTCGTCATCAGTTTCGAAATCATCCCTTGACATCTATAATGTTTCAACACTTGTAGGACTAAATATGCTATATTTTGGTAAAAGTGGCTTACATAAGGCTGAGATACTTCGAAAGTAGATGGTTCTTCGTTTTCGGATTCCTCCTAAAATGGTAGTACCTTATCTTCTTCCAGAGTGTTTTCCTCATCTTCTTCCAGACTCTGAATCGGAAGGAATACTTGCCAATTCTACGGATTCATCTTCATCATAGCATAAAATTGCCGCGATATGTTCGGAGCACAGAATTTTTCGATTCATGACTGTATTCAATTATAGTTTAATAACAAAACATCCTTCTTTATACCTTTTTAAAAAAATTTACCTGTTTTCGAAAAATTATTTTTTGCGCGGTGGTATATAAAACTAACCACTTAGTCTAACCTCTCAAATCTCTTTAAAAAATAATTCACAGTAAACGCCTATATGATTTCAAATAATCGCCTGTTAGTTTAAAACTAAACTAGGAACAAAACACCTTAATTCACCTGAACACGATACAATAAGAATATAAATACCGTTATCACTTTGACAGTAGGAAAAATATCTTATGTTTTTCATGGAATTTACGTACAGTTACGTACGCCTACCAAGATATTATAATGTTTTTACAAAGAATATGTTCCGAGAACGAATCCTCGTATGGTATTGAATTTGTACCGTTGCCAAATTTCACTGGAAATTTTTTTTAAAATGTGTTATATATTTTATACCTTTGCCCCTGAAAGAGTTATACCCCGGTTTAAACTAGAGTTTAAACCGTGCTATCCCTCGGTTTAAACTCATGATGAAAGTATTTGAAATGTATGAAATTTTATTTTGACAGTAGCATTGTTTGTTTGTATCAAGAAAATAATTTTGTCATGGACTCAGATTTAGATATATTTAACGATAAAGAAGCCTTTTTGAGTTAAATTCAAAACTCTGTCAACGACCGAGATTAATTAAAAATCGGCCCAACCATTTTAATGAGTGGGACGGCGTTGATTTTTATGCTAGATTTCGTTTAAATAAAGAACTCTGTCACTTTGTATTTGAATCTATACTTTTCTATTATCTTGCACTCTACTATATGCCATTTTTTATGCACTAGGGAAAGCAATAGCTTAACTTTACCTCTACTAAAATTTGCAGTTATTTTGGATGGTTGCATATTTAAAATTAGTCAATATAACTTCATATTTTTTTATTTTTTATTTTCTGGTGTTACTTTTTCCGTTTGACAGATTGATTGATGGAAGAATTGCTTCACAATGGCAGCGATAACTAATTTAGCTCACAATTTAATCAGTTCTACCAAAGTTACTAAAAGAATGCACTGTGAAACCCGATTTGGCTTAAACTCGACTGTGAAACTGGCCATTAGACGATGAACATGCACTCTGTGCTTTTTATGATACAGGATGTTTTGCGAAAAACTAGCACATTTTAATAATCATCCTGTAACTCCGAAACGGTTGTTATGGACAACCCCCGCCTTTCAATGTTTTTTTGTCTATGTGAGTACTATCACCTCCTGTTGTATGGGCGACCTAGGTGGAAACAACATGAATTTCTGCCATTCCCACCACTTCACATATGGCCCATATTATCGCCGTTGAACTGCCACAATACCGAATATCGCCACAAGCTTAAATCCTTAACTTATGTAGCAAGGATTATCTAATTAAGCTCAATATTTTCTGTCTGGCTACAATCAAGATTCAAAGCAAAGTTGGGTCAAAAATAAATTTCCAAATGCAAAGTTTCCCAAAACAAAAGTTTTCTGAGTTTGTGAACAAATTCAATCAAAAGTCAAGTGCAGTTATATCAGTGTTTCCAACAGATTACCCACCGGGACGAACACAATTTATCTCAGATGACGTTATTTGGATACTTTAGGTGTATTTGTTCGGGGATAGAATTAACCAGAAACGAGTAATTCAGATGTTATCTCCTGAGCTAATAAAACGTTTATCATGTTTTGTCATCTATATGTATGTATGTACATATATTCCACGTGCCACTAGCAATCTATGTGCGTATTGTATATTTTTGGAAGAAATAACTTTATTCCTTAATCAGAAGGTAGAGTGTGAATTATGTACATGCCACATACATTCATAATGAATGGACGAGGTAGATATGATTATTGATTTCGGATAAGAACAACTTTTATATACCTAATCTAAGTAAATCGGAACACACCCTCGGTTTAGTTCTTAACAGGATTTGTGTACTGGTATACTAGCCATCAATGGGCGACCATTGATCAAAGGATCTCTTTCATATCAGAACATCATTATAAAAAGGCATTGGTATACAATACAATACACAATCGAATACCTTCATTTAGCTCTATCGGAGAGGGGTTTTAATTACAAAAACTCAACAATACCCTATTAATTTATACAAGGTGTTCTACGAATAGTTAACAACCGGCCAGCTATAAAAAGACTAGGCGAGACCATTAAATAAATAACTAACAAGGAAATGGCATATCGGGTGAAAACCTAAGCCGCTCAAAGAAATGTATTATGGCCGGTTTCACAGTCCAGGCTTCAACCAGAGCTTAGCTAAGCCACAAGTGTTGCTTAAGCCCAGAACTTAAGCCTATTCGGTTTCACAGTATGTACTCAGTAAGCAGAGGCTTAGATAAACCGCAGATGAAAAATTTTAAGTTGTCAGCACTGCGGTAATTGTGAATTTTTAAAGGAAAATTGCCATTGTAAATCCCGATGAAGAAAAAGACATTAAAATAAAATATTTTTATCGCTCGTTTTTTTAAGCTGTGCGTAGTTTTTACCAGTCCAGTCAGTCGAGCTTTTTATCTGCGAGTATATCAGATCTAAAACCGAATGTTTCAACAATCGGGAACCGAGAATAAAAATCAACGTCCTCCCATTTTTCGAAATGTTATGGACGGCTTCTTATAAATTTTTCACGGGTCACACCTTGCGATATTATATTATACATTTCTTCGTCGCTTATTTTTGCTGTATTGAATATATACAATAAAATGTTAATTATTTCCTTTCTTTTACTCATAGTAATAAGTTTCCTTATATTTTGGTATCAAGATTATTTATATTTTTTTCTATTTTCATGGTAATGTGTGGTGTGCTTTCCCTTGTGGTCCCTTTATGTTCTTATCGTGTCCCGCTTGTTGGTTGTTGATGACCTTGCGGGTGGTGGCATGAATGGGATAAATTGTACTAATGTTACGTGTATTTGCTAAACAATCACCTAGATTGAAAGTGTGTAATATTAATGCACACAGTCTTATTATTGGCTGTATTGACGAGCTTGTGAGCATATTCTTGGACTCCAAGGTTGATTTAATTTGTGTGTCAGAATCTTGGTTAAAATAGCACATCTCTGATTCTCTAGCTCACATTCCTGGCTTTAAGTTATATGCGTGGGACCGACCATTGAAGCACGTGGGTGGGGTCGCAATATATATTAGTGAGAACATCTCCTGCAAAATAATTCCAACATCCGGTACAAATGAAGTAGAGTTCATATTTCTTGAACTCTTTGGCGGAGAAAACAAATGTCTTGTGGGTTCTGTGTATAAGCCACTCAATGTTACTAACTTATTTCTATTATATACGAAACACTCTCCAAAATTTGTTCAGATTATCCTCATATAATAATCGGAGTGGATTTTAATCTTAATATTCTTGACGAATGTAATGCAAATTCAAACTTTCTCGCAAACATAAATCAGGTTTAGCTTAAAATTGTAAACAAAGAACCCACACATATCTCGTCTACTACTGCAACATTGCTGGACCTTTTCCTTGTGGGTGACATAAACATGGTAACTTCGCATCACCAATTATCCATTCCGGAAATCTCCGATTATGATTTGCTGTTTTTGAACTACAACTTGGACCGTCCGCATAGTGGGACAAAATTGTTTTCAATATAGAGACTATGGTAAACCCAATTTACCTATGTTGCTTGAGGAGGCATTTTTTCTGGAATGGGATCCAGTTTATCATATACCTGAGGTACACTATCAAGTCTGTTATTTGAATGAGCTAGTGATGTATTTGTTTTACAAATACGTTCCTCTTTGTAGGTTTAATGTCAGGAAACCGAAGTGTCTCTGGTTTTCCCCACACGTAGAAAAACTAATTAAAGATCGAGACAAGACTTATTTACATTAGAAAAGGTGCAAATCTTTTTTCAATTGGGCAATTTTTCGGATACTTAGGAACAGAGTAGCGTCTGCTGTAAGGCATGCAAAACAGTGTTATTATGATAACAAATTAAGTTCAGAGCGGTTGGACCTGACAATATTCCTTTAAAGTTTGTAAAACTTCCGCTTCCATGTATTCTTCCGTTCATAACACATATTTTTAACACTTGTTTAATGACCTCTAAGTTTCCTTTTTTGTGGAAGAATGCCCTTGTGGTACCAATTGCTAAGAGAAAAAATCCCGGCTTTTGTTCTGACTATCGACCCATAAGCATTTTATGTTGTCTCAGTAAAGCTATGGAAAAAGTCATCTCAACAAGTATCAGTGAATTCATCGAGGTTAATGAGCTCTTGTCCCCTTGGCAAAATGAATTTAGGTCTAATCATAGTTGCACTACAGCTTTTCTCAAATTAACGACGATGTGCGTCAGAATATTGATAATGATATACTTATTATACTTACTCCGATGGATTTCTCTAAAGTTTTGATACTCTTAATCACAAGTTGAAGAATTTTTATAATTTTGATTCGACTGCTCTGAATCTTATTGAAATCTCTTTGGAAAACCGTAAACAGAGGGTTATATTTAAATCCAAAACGTTTAATTTCCTTGACCTACGTCCGGGAGCTCCTCAGGGCTCTATTCTGGGACCGCTCTTGGTTACACTTGATATAAACGATCTTCCTGACATACTCAAATTTGTCAAAATTTTAATATATGCAGATGATGTTCATAGATATGTATATCTGAATTGCCCTTGTGGGCTAACCGAGGACTGCATCCGACAGATGAATCAGGACTTGAGTGTTATCTTTAATTGGGCACTGAAAAATAATTTAAAGTTAAATTCTGAGAAGTCTCAGGCTATAGTACTATTCAAAAAGGCGATTAATACAAGTACATTTTCTCCATTATATATTAGTTCAACGCCTATACCATTTCTAGAAAAAAGTAAAAATTTTTGGGTATTATCATAAATAAAAATTTAACATGAATTGATTATCGACAGTATAGTCTTAAGGGTATATGGAAGTCTTCGCACACTTTGGTGCAGCGCATCGTATATACAACACTTAGCGCTCGATTCACTCTAGGTAAATCATTGTTACTACCTATCATCACGCAGGGAGATATAATTTTTAGCAAGCTTGACTCTGTCTCGAGCAATAACCTTAATGGATAGTACGATATGTATATAAACTTCGCCGGCTTATATTTAGCAATAATGTCCATGTGTTTCAAAGCATAATCTGAGGCTTAAGCCTTCGAGATGACGGGCTTAAGTTAAGCTTGCCTTAAGCCAGTGATATCACTTAAGCCTTGACTGTGAAACCGAAATATTTATTAAGCCACAGCGATGTCTTAAGCGGCCATAAATGTGCAGTTTTTTGTAACAACCTATAACACCTAAACGATAAAATTTGCCACCTTTAAGAAAACAATTTTAAGACAGGTGGTATATCCTAACGGTATGATATTAAATTCTTACAACTTTCCAACCTTTTATAACCCCCCCCCCTCCCCCCCACCTACGTTTCAAGGATATCGAAATTGCCACTATTTTGTCAATAAGTTCGTCATTAAAGACTGGTTTTTTATACCGAATTTAACAAGCCCTAAGGAATCATAATCTATACTTCAAATGCAAAGCCTTTTGCGTCTTTTGAGCCTTTCTTTCAAGCGTACCGATTTTTGATCGACTATAAGCAGGAGACTATTACAATATGGAAACGCCCTTAGTCGTAATTCACAGACACAAATAGTCGTGTTTCTTTTCGACACGGTTGCAATTTACCTTCCGTTCCAGCCGTCGAGACAGTAGGAGAGTCCTACGCCACCTATCATTCGCTCGCTATATCATACGTCATCTAGCAACCAATAGATTCTAGCGGGTTCCTTGTTTTTTTAATTCTCAGTGTAAGAATACATAAGTTGGCATTTCTGCATTTCTTGTTTAGTACGACCATAAAGGTTATTACTATCGCGGGTAATCCACATTTTAGCCATGTTTATTCAGAGAGTGTCTCTGAAGGAAACCAATGCTTTAGGAATCATTGAGTCCTAAACACTCCCAAAAATCCACATCCTATCTTCTCATATCTCCTTCCCCCGCCCTCCTACTAACAACTAACCCCAAAAGGAGAACGACATGAGGTACGACTGATAGGGCGCATCAGCTGTAAATTAAAAGAAGACAATAAAACGGAAAGTTAGTCACAAAGGACACCTGTCAACAAGAGGACAAAAGACCACATCAAATCGAACTGAGGGCTAAAGATGAGCCCCAACAAACAAATGAGGACAAATAGAGATAACATTGAGGGAAACAACGACAACGCAAATTCGAAAACGGCGCAAAACACACTTGACTTGACTTGACTTTCATGTTTAGTATTTAAGTATTCATCATAGTGGTAACATTGTTAACATTGCATTAGCATTTTTAGAAAAAGTGTTAATTTCTCTTAACACAAAAATGTAAGTATGTATGTACCTTCTTTCTATATTAAAATTGTCTATACTTGTTTACTTCCTTTGCATTTTAGTAGGTACCCAATAATATGAGTAGCGAATCAAAAAAATTGAAGACATTATTATCGTGAAGAATGGGAACTTGATTACTTTTTTAACATAATGATTGTTAAATGTTGTTGGTTCCGTAGGTGTTACTAAAAGGATGTAATCTGGATAGGCATTTTTTATCTTTACATAACAAATATTAAACAGATTGTCTACAAAATAATGTACATTCCAGCTTGCCTTCTCTTTATTCGATTTATTCAACCTCTTCTCTGAGAAGGGAATAGGTAACGTGTTAATTATATTTTTATCTGGTTGAGCTATTCTAAACCATAGTTTAGTGAAAACGTTTTATAAAAGATAATCTCTTATAAAATTACTTCTTCTACCACTCATTCTATAAAGAGAAAAGAAAATACACCGTCCATAAGGCGATGTAGAAGCATGCCTTATTTAAGTACATCTGTGAAGCAAGCCTGATTCTAAGACTCGGCAAAATGGGCTTGCACAGGGGGCGAACGGGTTTTGGGGCGTAAATGGGGCGCAAGAGAAGTTTGGTCTGAAACAAGTTAATTACCAGATGACAAAAGTGAGGTAAAAAAAACATTAAACGGCGATAAAAGGTTAACACACAGCAAACCATAATGTATTATTTTCGTTAAGGTCGTACTGTAGAGCGCCACCACTACAGAGTTTGACTTTGGAGCTGTACTGCTGCAATCACCTCTATCGCCACTCCGCCTCTCCCTCATCCACTTCCATTGCACATCGATTTTCAGATTTAATTCTCTTTAAGGCCGAAATGTTCCTCTCAGCTGTGCAATTTGTCACTGATGACAACGTCAAGTAAATCCGGATAGCTAGAAGCTACCTTTAAGTTTGGGAATGTAATTTCTAAGCTGTGTTTTTATACCCTAGATGAAATCTAAAGGGGTATACTAAGTTTGTCATTCCGTTTGTAACACCTCGAAATAATGATGGTAGAGCAAAATGGATTGGACACCCACGCATAATATTAAAAGTTATTTTGATTTTTGCATGTCCGTCCGTCCGTCCGTCCGTGCGCATGATAACTCGAGAACGCGTACACTTAGAGAGCTGAAATTTTGTACACGGACTTTAAAAAAAAAAGTAAAATTAAGTTCGAAAATGAGACAAATCGGGCAACTCCTTCGTGGGGTTGCCATACAAAAATTTCGTTTTCCGTTATATATTTGAACACTGCCTGAGAACGAGTCGCCGTAGAGAGCTGAAATTTGGCACGTGGTGTTTTCATTGTACTAGCAAATAAAATTTCAAAAATGGACTAAATCAGGCAACCCATTCTTGGTGTTGCCATATAAAAAATTAGGTTTTTTATGTATACTGTGAAAACGATCAGTCCAAGACATTTTTATTGTAGGTACTAAAAACTTCTTCAGAATATGAAATCCTATAAAATTGATTATAATCATTTTTTCTGTCCGACGAACCGTTCTAGAAATATATGCGAAAAACCACTGCAAAAATCAAAATTGCTCAAATGGGTACCCATACGAAATTTCATACGGGCATTCATCTAGGGTATCATAAGAATTGGTCTTAGACCAATTCTAGCTTTTTCACTTGTTTTATATATGCATAGCACCCCTAATTCTTGTGATTTACTCAGCTTCGATGTAAAATTTAAAATGTAAACACTCTTCACAAAGCTTTCCTCGTAAATGTCATTAGAGTAACATTGAGTCACCCCTTGAGCCTGTTTTTTATATCTTCATTCTGCTTTTCACTAATGCTGCGTTCATTTTCTCGTTCAGAATGAGTTTTTTGAATCCATGTCATCCTTTTTCTCGGGCCGAACGATTTAGTTTCAAGCTGTCATCGATTTTTTCGGTATGTTGCTTAGCTAGCTCTAATCGTTGCCGGATGAAACCAGAACGATTTGAATTTGTGTTCGTGATTGCGTTGCTTACAATTTGGACGAGGTGGTAATAGTTGAGTTTAAGTTTCCGTTATTGGAAAATGGCTTTATTTCTCATAAACAACAATTTTTACGAATTTTTAATTGCTTTTATCTGTTCTGCTTTTATGGTTCTGTTTCGTTCCTTTTTTATGAGCACAGAATTAAATTATGACATCGTTCTGTCGATTCATACAGATTCATTCATAGAGATCATTCACTGAGCTTCTTGTAGTTGACTTTTCTTTTGGGCCACCCGCCCTGCCATGCATCATCCCAGCGCCAGTAGTGTCTCTGTGTCTGTGCCTCAGTAAGCTCAGTATCTGTTTGTCAATTAGTTTTGTTAGTCGTTTGTCAATTATTTCACTTCATTTCTCTTTCTCAGTATTCTGCGAAATGCTGTCATTTCCAGTTATGTTACGCAAAACTGCTTACGGTTTATAATATTTGTAGTGGTTGGTGTTTAAACTACGATAGTAACGAATTAGCATTGTGTTGACTATGGCTGACAAGAAAAAACCTATTGACGCTGAATGTCCTAAGCGTGCCGCTCAAAAACAGCTGATATAAGAGGAGAATTTTTAAAAAGGTACCTAGAATTAATACATTTTTTACTACTCCTCCCGAATGAAAATCACCTCAACAAAACCCATCAAGGGTGCGCACCTATTTAATTTGCCCATAGCACCACGAGGGTTAAAAACGCGCCTGCTGGGAAGTATGTATATACTTGACCTCCAGTCCCGCCGTAATGTATAAGAATTGAGGGTTTTTATTAAGACAAGAACTACTACCGGTTACCTTAGAAGTGATTAAAGAAAACATTATACCTAAAAAGTCCGATTGGGATTTAACCTAATTTTCAGTGTGTTGGTCCTAACTTTTGATCAAGCTGGATTATCCATTAATTTTTTTGTTTTTGTCTTTAAATTAGACCATTAAATTAGTCCTAATTGAGTCCTACATTTTGAAGTATTCAAAACTTTTCTACCATCAAATATCAGTTCCAGCTTAATTTGACATCTAAGTTTTGTCTACGCACTGTTTCCACACATTATCTGCCAAAGTGTTTCCACCAAAATTATTGTACGGAGATAAGAAATGTCTTGTCTTTGCATTCTGCGGAGATTACACACGCGCACCGATATTCCAGTGGATACGAAAAGTATCCATTAGAAAATCTTTTGCCTGCGGTGTGGATACACGTAAAAAGACGTTGAAAAGTCTTGAAATAGCTTGTTGGAACAGATCTTTTGTTTTCCAGTTAATATGGAAAGCAAAAAACATATTTAGTACAGACAATTAAAGATACGTTATTTTTTCGGATGCGATTACGCGTAGATTGTCCAAGTGAAGAAATTTTTTTCTTCGAGAACATACATATGTAAGAGCTTCGCAAACCTCAGGTACAATTCTGGATAGGCATAGTTGTTTTGAAAGCTTGAATAAATATAATAGGCTCATATATCAATCTCAGCATGCTAAGAACCTCAGGGTTATAGCTAATCGCTCCGCAACAGAAGCTCATTGTCGAAAATTCGTGTTTTGTGTCTTCACTTTAGGACCAATAGCAATATTCAAAGTTTGCGAACGAAATTCCAGCAAAATTCCGAAATCCATTAAGGGGAGGTTACCGTTCATGACAATGAAAAATTCATTTTTTTTTTACATAATTTTCATCCTTAAAGTGTTTAGAGCACGTCGGTAAAAGGACTTTTTCATATCTAAAGTATTTTAGAATTTACAGCCTGTTGAGAGCGGAACCGTCCGCCGGCTAGAAAATGAAAATTTTCGATTTCTGCGATTAAACTTGAGAAGTGTGAAAAAGTGCGAATCGCCAGAGACGATAAAGGGTATCAGTTGTTGGTGTAGAGGGTTGTTTTTTCTTTTTAGTCAAGATACATGGGTCTATAGAGGATTTTTTACACGTGGGTCATATACACCCCAGTTCCTGTATTTTGCATGTATTTATTCCGTTCTTTCTTTCACATCCATGGGTACTTTGTCGTGACCATTTTTCTCATGGGAAGTGAATTTCCACGACTTACGAGTTCTTCACAATGATGAGTTGAAAATATGCCCATTTTTGTCTAAAAACGGCCACTTTTAACCTTAAAAAGAACTATTCACTTCTTTTACAGTTATCTCCGAAACCATTTATCGGACATAAAAACTAATTACATATCTAATTAGGGGACAAAATGTAAATCCGACAAGCATTGGATGGATTTCCATAATTTGTTTTTGTAAATATAGCCAGGATATGCGATATGCGGATAATTTGAAAATTCTTAGGTATCTATGTACCTTTGCAAAACACAACAAAAGCTGAAAATACTGTCAGTTGAGAATTTTTCCTCTTACTTTTCCACTTGCAAAATACCGGAGAATTAATAAGTGGAATAGAGAATTTGGGAATTCTCAAAAATTCGGTCGGTCGGAAAGATTGACATACTATGTGTTCTCAGTTGTGCGACGATTGTAAACAGTAACAGTGTCTCAAAAATACCGAACACTCGGAAATCACAGGGTGGTGTCCACCCAAATCGTCCACGGAAGACGAAATTAACATACGATGCAGAGAAAATGGAGAACGAGAATGCTTTTGCTAGCACTTCAGCCGCGAAAATGAAGGAAGCGAATTATGATGACGTCGAAGTCGACGTTGGCCATAATAACGTTATTATCGATTTTCTAACTGTGTTCAACTTCTTGTCTTTGTGTCTGAAGTGTAAAGAATGTGACGGGAATGTAAAATTTACCCGCATGTGTGAACGTGGACTTGGTTTTACATTACTTCTCACGTGCAAGTGCAAGCAGCAACGCCATGTCTCTTCTAGCCCGTTAGTGAATACTGCCTACGAAATAAATCGTCGATTCATGTTTGTGATGCGGATTTTAGGAACTGGGTTACGTTCAATGAACCTTTTGTGTTCGTTGACGGAATTATCTACCGGCTTTGGATATAGCACGTATTACACATTTATCAGCAACCTACATCAGGCAGCGAAGAGCACATTCGAAATCATTCAACGAAAGGCAGTCCACGAAGAGAAGCAGAAAAACATGGAGGCAGGAAATGAAGAAACGCATTTGAGTGTATCTGGAGACGGATCCTGGAAGAAATGAGATTTTTCTTCGTTATTCGGTACCGCAACGTTGATTGGGAAATATACGCACAAAATTGTAGATTTGGTGGTCAAGTCTTCATTCTGTCAAGGCTGCAGCAATTGGTCCACTGCAAAAGAAACCCCGGAATATGATACTTGGTACGAGACTCACAAAGAAATTTGCAGGACAAATCATTCCGGTAGTGCTGGTAAGATGGAAGTTGGTGGTACGATAGAAATTTTCTCTCGCTCCGAAAAGCTGCTGGGCGTAAAATATTCTACGTACATTGGCGATGGAGAAAACAAAAACTTCCGTGGTCTGATTGATAGTGATCCATATAGTGACCTCACTGTACAGAAGAAAGAATGTATAGGTCATGTGCGAAAGCGGATGGGCACTCGACTGCGCGATGTCAAAAAAAGGGGGGGTCGGAGGCAAGGGCAGAGGAAAGTTGACCGACAAATTGATAAAACACATCACATTATATTATGGACTAGCTATCAGAAAGCATTTTAACTCGGTAGACGAAATGAAAAAGGCTATGTGGGCAAATTTCCACCATAAATGTTCGACGGATGACAAACCTCAACATGAAAACTGCCCGCCAGGAGGAAACAGTTGGTGCAAGTGGCGCGTCGCAGAAGCTACAGGTCAACTCACTGACTTCCACCACGAACATTGCCCTTCATGAAACAGTTCAAGAGACCATTCGACCAGTGTGTACGTGGCTCTTTCCAGTGAAGATTTATTGCAAAAATGCACCGGTGGAAACACACAAAATGACAATGAGTGCTTCAACATGTGCGTATGGAAACTGGTTCCCAAACACCTTCATTGCGGTGCGAAGACGATAGAATGTAGCCGCATATATAGCTGCTGGGATCTTCAATGAAGGCTACTCATCCATTTTGAAAACAATGAGTACCCTAGGGATCATCCTCGGGGCGAACAGCAGGAACTGCGCGGAGCTGACTGACAGGAAGCGCGTGGCGGCGGCAGAGGGAAACATGTCCGACTATGCGAAAAAAGCCAGGATGGAGAAAATTAATCTTCAGATTCAGCACAATCAATTCTTAGAGAAAGAGGAAGGGCCGCTGTATGGTGCTGGAATAGCTGATTAATTAAATATAAGTGATCCGAGATTTTTTATAATGTCAAGGGGGTCACTCCGTGTGACGGCCGGTTTTTTTTAGCTTTCTTTGGCATTTTTTTTTACGAAACATAAAAAGATAGAAGTTTGAGCTTTATACCATATATTTATTGACATTTCAACAGTAAGTCAGAATAATTTTTAGATCCAAATCTTTTACACAATGTGTGTTACAAAACTACAATAGCACCCATGTTGAAAAAAAGTTTGTCGACGTTCTCCATGATTCCTGATTGGCTTATTTGAAATCGAAAAACCACGGCGTTTCAATGTATAAAGCTGTCGCTATCAAATGAAGTAGAATCATTCGAAAATATTGAAAATTTAATAAATAATTTTTTTTTGAAAATTAATTTTCAAATTTCGTGATTTTTTCGATTATTTTGTTACGAAAAAAAACAGTTCGGAATTTTTGCGTTATTTCAGTTTACTCTATGACAATACCTGTGCCGAATCTACCATTAAAATTTCAAAGCAATCGGTCAAAACGTTTTTGAGATATCGTGGAGACCAGTTAGAAAAACGTAGTTTTGAGAAAAACGCTTTTTAAGTTCAATTACGATTATAACCAATAAAATTCGAGCACTCTGGGTGGAACTAACGTTTTATATTATAGAAATAGGAAATGAGTTTAGAGATATAACGGCCTCTCTATTGTGCATTTATACCTGAGTTTGTATTAAAAGGGCTCATGTAAGAAACCGAAGCGCAAGAGAAGTGGTCCAATGCTGGATCGCGATCTCCACTGTTCAACGCTGTAATTTCCGAACGACTCTGTATATCGGAAAATCGCTTTACCCATATATTCTGCACTATATTTGGATGCAATTTATGCAAAAAAAAAATGTTTTTTTTAATCACTCACACGCGGTAACTCCCTTAAACTTTAAATGCGTTTTTCAACATTTTTCAGTGCGCGGGGCGCTCTACAGCTTCAACGGATGAACCAATTCAATGAATCTCTGCGTAATGGAAAGGAAATTCCATTTGCGGGGCCATAAGGAAACGATTTTTGTCAAAAATTAATTTATAAATATTTTTTGTCCGTTGAAGCAAAAAACAAAACTGTGTAAAAAATTGATGAGAACTGGAGCCGCCATTTTGAATTTTTTTTTTTTATAAATAAAATTGGAATTTACTCTCCATTGATAGAAGAATAAAATACGTAAAAACCCATTTCCAAAAGTATTCATTTTATGTAAAAAAAGAATGTTAAAAATTCATGTACTTTTCATGCCTCTTTACGGTAACCTCCCCTTAAGCGTATCTATTTTTCAATTGTTTATTAAATTTATTCCACTTTGTTCACGCCTGGTTTTTAAATATGGTCTCACCCAAGCTGGCTTGGGTTTTTTTTTTTTTCATTCGCTACAATAATAAATGCTGCAAGGCAAATTGCTATATTTTTGTCATCAAAATTCATTTTTATAATTTTTTCCAACTACAAAGTAGCAACTGAGACATGTAAGGCAAAGTATTTATTCTGCGCACAGAAAAATTTTGGCATCAGAAGTCGTATCCACAGATTTGTTTCTGTAGAGTGCGCGCACAGTCTTTCAATTGTTTTCTGAAAGATTTCAGTGGATACGCAAAGAAAACTTTGAATCCGCACAGGAGTTTTTTCGTTTTTTGATCTATTTCTGTCAATTTTTATGTGTGCGCACTGTCTTAAGACCGCACTGGAAACAGGCCTTAATATTGCCACCCCGAGATTTTGAAGAAGATTTTTGGAAATACGTCGAAAAAAGTATCCAAATATTACCAAATGTAGCGAATATATCTACTCTTGTTTTGGATCCATACATGTGTATACTTAAGTATGTATGTAAATCGATTTTTTTCATATTTGAAGTTCACAAAAACTCTTAAACATCGTTCCCTAATTACTGATTTCTATAACTGAAGATACATTATCATTATCTTGATTGCAGACATGCAGACGTAGACTTCTCATTAATGATAAGATAAGAAAATAAAATTTAATCTGTATTTTTTCACCTGGCTGCTTTTCAATTGATAAATATTATTAATAACATGTTGGTTTAATACCGTTCCCCCCTTACCATTTATTAGTACATAAGACACCATGTTTGAATGTGTTAAATGTCAAGATTTTAGTAGGTAGATTGCGACACGTTTCTATTAAAAATTGTTGGCCACCATATTAAAATTTCTTACTTTTCCAATTTACCTTCATGACGTATGTATAAAAACAACTCTTAGCAGTGTGCATAACCATACCTAACTCAATTTATGTTTTGATATAACGTTTCTTTGAAATTAACTGTCAAAACTTCAGCAACATCTATTCGTACATGATTACACCACCATAAAATTATATATTTCTCATTTAAAATTTAAAAATTTCTCTATTACTCACCCTCATCCTGTGATAGAATACTTTCATCTGGTGAAGGTAAATCATTTTGTTCAGCTGCTGCAGCTTTACGATTTTCCTGAAGTTTTGTAAAAAATTCGACTGCGTAATCTATAACATCACCAGGTTGCTCTAAAAGATATGCTATTGAAAATTCTAAAAGAACATCACGAAGACCATCCGGAACTTGAATACGTTGCTTTTGTTGATGGGCTGACATTTTTTAATTACCTGAAATAAAAATCAATGATATAAAAGTTAGTAACAATAGTTTTTTTTATTTTTGTTATAAGATTTTTTATGTTTAGGTAAATTGAAAAATTATTACATAAATATAATATTTCCGTCAATTTGGTAGTAAGAAACTAAAATAATTAATTTAATAATTTTTATAAGAAAACAGAATGAAATTAATGAATAATAATGTCCTGTGCATGCTGAAGAATAGGCATACCTTTTCCTATTTAAAAACTATATGTAAAAAAATATTAAGGAATGCTCAAGAAAATCAAAAGCAATTAAAAACAGATAAATTTTGGTTTTCCATTAGTAAACAGATGTCGCTTTTTCACTAGTTTTCCTCCAATTAAGAAAATTCGAATTAGATAAAAATTTTATCTGTTCAGATGTGATTGATTGGATTGGTCAGAACATAATGAATTTTTGCGCACCAATGGGATTTTTTTTTTTTTTATATTATTACGCCAAGCTCCTAAACCAACAAGGATCGATGGTGTGGTATACAGACGCAAGGTTCAAAAACAAACAGTGGGGTCGGATTGGGTGTATACGGCCCTAAATGCCATATATCAAAGGCTCTAGGTTCTACCCCTACCGTATTCCAAGCCGAGGTGTTGGCCATAGAAGAATGTGCCAATACCTGCATTAAAAGAGCCATAAATTGCTCAACCATTAATATCCTCTCGGAGAGTTAAGCTGCCCTCAAGGCCTTAAAGTCCTACACTGTCAAGTCAGGGTTAGTCTGGGAATGTCTACAAACCCTCAAAAATCTATCAAGGAGAAACAAAGTTATCCTCATGTGGGTACCTGGACATGAGGGCCACAAAGGCAATGAAATTGCGGATGGCCTAGCCAAAAGAGGAGCGGAAACTCAGTTTGTCGGACCAGAGCCATTTTGTGGCACTTTAAAGTGTTACCTCAGAGCTACCCTAAATAACTGGGAGAATAAACAAAAATCCCTGTATTGGGAAAGGCTACAAGGACTTCGTCAGGCAAAAAAGTTTATCGAAACCTCTGGCGGAAAAACAAAAGAACTCCTACTCCTTAGAAGAACAGAGCTCAAAATGATCACTGAGCTCTTCTCAGGCCATTGCCCCTTGAGGTATCACCTAAACAAGCTGGGTTTGGCTGAGACTTCATCCTGCCGCTTCTGTCAGGATGCTCACGAAACCTCGGAGCACTTGCTCTGCAACTGCGAAGCATTGGCCAGGCGGAGATTACTCCACCTTGAACATGCTTTTCCTCCACCAAGTTACGTATGGAACCTCAAGCCCAGAATGGTTCTAGACTTTATTAACAGTCTAAACCTATAAATGGAGTAAATTCAACGGGAACTCACAATAGATCTTTCAGGTCGCAGTGATTGCGAGGCTAACGCCTATACACCCCTTCACAAATCTAATCTAATCTAAGCCAAGCTCAGGGGATACCCATGATGGCAAAGCACAGCATGACAGGAAGGTGATAGGGATAGGATTAGTAGCCCAGTCAAATAAGGCCAAAAAAGCGGCAAACCTCGGAATGGAAGCGAACAAGCTGTAAATTGGTATAAACCTTTGTTTGGGTATTCTAAAGACTTGGAAAAAAGTCTCATATAATCTCGTGTCTGCATCACCAGATATTCAAAGTCAAAGGTCGCGAAAATCGTTTTTTTTTTTTCAATTATCTAGTTTTTGTGGAAAATACGTCATTCAAGGTCATTATGAAACTTGTAGATTATAAAATTACCCACAAACTGTGGAACATAGTAACCCTACTTTTCTACATCCACAATTTACGCCACAGGTGGTGTCAATAACGTAGAGCGTGTACAAAGTCCTCGAGTTTGGCGAAACAACTGTAACGGATATCGAGGGCGATGATAATGATGACGACATTGACCTTGGGCAACCTCATGACGAAGACGACGATGAACAAGCATAATTTTAAATACGCTATTTTGCACTTGGTCTCACTAATAAATAAAAACAAACAATGAGATTCTTGACCCCGCGTTCACATAGCCTAGCGGATGCGCGCTTGTTCTCTTCATGGTGTACTTCGAAAACGGTTGTAGATACAAAAAAAAATGGGTGACATGAAAATTGTAGGTACTTTTATAATCTACAAGTATTTTCCACAAAAAACTAGATAATTGAAAAACACCGAGATTCGCGACCTTTGACCTTGAATATCTGGTGATGCAGACACGAGATTATGAGAAATTTTTTCCAGTCTTTAGAATACCCAAACAAAGGTTTATACCAATTTACAGCTTGTTCGTTTCCAATCCGAGGTTGGATGCTTGTTTTACTCGGGTGTAGGGGATATGAGGAGAGTGACGGAGGTGCCAAAGTGTGTCGCCCTTAAACTATCGCAGATTGTATGACGGAGGAAAAACAGAAGATGGTAAACTGTTCCATATTCGAACTGTGCGGGATAAAAAAGCATCTGGGAATTTTACAGTATGGTCGAAAGTAATTTGAAGGGTAAAAGAATGTGCGTGGTGTGCAAAGCGAGTATCGCGTGCGGGAATTTTTCTACAAGGGATAACACTAGAACATTGACCATGCATGTAGCGATAAAGGAACGAAAGGCATCCCATATTGCGGCGGTGCTCGAGCGAGTCGATATAACAAGTTAGTGCCACATCGCCAATGAGCTTGAAGGCTCTCCTTTGGACAATATCCAATGAAGCTAAGGCTGTGCGACCAGCCCTAGCCCAAATATGGGAATTGTATTCCATTCTAGGTCTAGTATAAAACTTGTAGAGGACCGCTAGATCTAAGAAATTTCAATGCTTCTTTGGCAACAGAGAAGATGTGATCAGTTCAGCTTAACTTACTGGAAATATTAATGCCAAGAATGCATAAAGACAGTGTATCGTAAATCAGTGCTCCTTCGAAAGAAACGGGAGTGGAAAAATTATGATCTTATTTTAATGAGATGAGACAGCTTTGGGTTTTAGATGCATTGAATTCGACGCGATTCGCTTTGCCCCAAGCGAAGATATTGCTAAGATCGTTATTCAATGATCTAGTCATGTAATCTCGTTTAACACATACGGCATTCCCCCTGGAGTCCGAGAATGTCAAAGGAGTAAACGAAATCCAGGGTACTGTCTGCGAAACTATGAATGGGATTGAAAGTAAAGGAAAGCAGATCATTAATGAAAATTAAAAAGAGAGTTGAAAAGATAACAAAGCTCTGGGGCACACCGGCATTTATAGGGTGAGGTTCAGATGAAACATTAGATGGCGTATTTGGCGACTAGATAGGAAACTTTCAATCCATAATAGAAGAGGAGGGGAGAGACCAAGTGCTTTAAGTTTGGCTAAAAGGTCTGGATGTCAGACTCTATCGAAGGTCCTTGAAATATCTGGGCAACGATTTTGGACTCACCAAAATTGTAAAGACTAAGGTCCCAACGTTCCATAAGAAAGCTCAGCAAATCTCCAGATGAGCGTCCAGCACGAAAGCAGCCATATTGGTGATCGTTGATGAGATAATTAGTTTCTAGATACTTCATTAATTTGGAGTTAATGATAGATTCAAAAACCTTTGAAAGAATCGAAGTGATCGCAATTGGTCGATAATTTCAGAGATGGCTACCCTCTCCTTTCTTGAGAATAGGCTGAAAGTGAGCTTGTTTCTAAGCAGTTGGAAATTTTCCTGTAAAATAAGACAAGTAGAATAGTTTGCGCAGAGATTTAGCCAAGGATGAGGAACAGCTTTTAATTAACAGGGGCGAAAAACTATCAGGACTTGCGTCTTTGGAGACGTTAATCCCCTTCATGATCCTGAAAACATCTCTCGTATGGTACAGGTGTTTGTGAAATGGGTGGAAGACGAGAGTTTGAAGCAAATCTAGCAACTAAAATATTAGTTTCATCCAGGGAGTCATTAATCACTTCACCATTATTAAATAGTGAAATTATAGAGGAACTGGTGAAGTTGTTCCTGATGGTTTTGACCAGGTACTAGAAACCTTTGCTACCCTTGCGGCTTTCCAAGATTCTTTGTCTAATATTCTCGTCAAAAGGAAATCTTACTCTCTGGATAATGGACTTACAGGTGTTCCGTGCAGTCTTGTAGACTTGTTTCAGTTCCGGACATGGATGCAATTGATAGACACGAAAAGCACACTTTTTCGCTTTTATAGCTTGGTTCCACTTATAGTTAAACCAAGAGCGATTTTGCTGTTGTTGAGATCTGCTGTAAGAATACGGAATGTATTCACCCATGCCAAGACTATGTTCTAATGTGCATTCATCAACATCCCTCGAAACAAATCAGACCGACCAATCAATTTCTCTAACACACTGATTGAGACATTCCCAATCAGCATTTTTATAGTGCCAAGAAGCTTACTTGTAGGTATAGAAGTAGGGCGACACAGGTTTGAGGTGGTAAATTGAGCTGTGATTAAATAATGGTCTGAATTACCGAGGCGGGAACCGACTGAAATGAATATTTGTCAGGATGAGATGTTAGAAACAAATCCAGTAAATTAGTTTTTTCTCCAGCTGCACCAAGAATTTGCGTTGGTGTATCCACTAGATGTTGCAAATTAAAAGATTCACACAGAAGAGTTCAACGAAACGGCCCGCAGGACTTGTGGTATGAATGAATGCCTGAGCCACGATATTTTATCAACCTTAAAATCGCCTACCAGCACGATTTCGGAAGAGGGGGAGACAGAAAGCAAATGATCAATATTGTTGGAGATATTGTGAAATACGGATACCGTGTCGTCATCAGACATACTTGGGCTGCAATAAAGGAAACAGCAGTAGATGATGTGCTTGTGAAGTTTGAACCTAATCCAGATATAATTTAAATCTGGATTGGCAGAAGGAAAATCTTGAAGAATGGTAAAGGCCACATCATTCCGAATATATATTGCGATCCCTCTATGCTGAGAAAAAAGAGGCAAGAAGCTGTAACCAAGGACGTGATACTGATTAATATCAGCATCAGAAACGACCTTGTTTCACTTAGCGCAATACACCGAAAATCGATATAGAAGGTGTTTCCGAATAAATGATAAATATTGTGGGGTGATAGTATACGGAGTTTGGATGGGAGGGAATTCGTGATTTTGGTATCACCTTTTTGCTTTAACACCCTGGTATATTCTTACACACCCTATAAAGATATTATTAGTGCAAAGAAATACTCAACCTGCTACATTAATTAGAACCCAAAAAAATTAAATCTTCTGCCATGTAACAGAGTTGGCTCAAACCAAACGTACTTGGTAATTATTCAGAAAAAACATTCTACAACTTTCCTTTATCAAATTCAAAAAGTCAATTCATTTCTTTAAATTCTATAAACATTAAATCGGGACAGCCCAGACCAAAATTAAACATCTTCCCAGAAAAAAAAAATAAAATAAAAAAATAAATAAATACAATTTCACATTTTTCCCTACCCTGACGGCGCGTGCGGGAGATTTACGTGAAGGTATCGGCTGGCCCTCTCCCCGCTTTTATTGAATTTATTATAAGAAATTTTAATGTTTTCAAGAAGATCAAATGCAAAGGCATCAGCAAGATATGAGTGACAAGTTCTTTTTTCTATTCCTTAGAGAATATTTACTCATCATTTTACAATCGTTTCAGAAGACACGTTTTTGGAATTCCAAATCGTACGAACGTCTTTCTCTTCTAGATAATATGTTCTTTCTTAGATTTTCAACCGAAACTGTTTTATTCATGTGAATGATGCTCCAATATGGTGGGGATTCTTATTTTCGTAATTACCTACCCCCTGATGTATTAAGATGAAGAAAAGAAAATTTATTATATACATACCTAATGTATATAAACAGAAGTATAATAGCTAGCATGTGACGTACAAAACACCACTCGGCTGGTCCTTCGAGTACTAGTAATTCTGGACCTAGAAGAAATATGTCCACATGGACTGGTCACGTGGATGATTTTGCAGCTATACAGGGTGTCCCATACGTACCGCCTTTCCTTTATACCCTGAATTCCTCACTCAATTTCGAGAAATAAATTGTATGGGAGGAGACCCGGAAAATGCACGGTGTGCACGGTAAGGGGTTTTTTTGATTTTGGGTTCTTTTTATCCTAATACCATGTAACTTTCTTGTTATACACCCTATGAAGGTGACTTGCATCTCAGGTGATAGTAAACCCTCTACGGTTTCCAACAAATGCCCAACCACCTCTCTACCCCCTTTCCGTCGGCATTTATAGAACGTTAAAGTCAAAAAATTGGAAAATTTTGCAATTTCTTTTTGAATTTTAACGATTTCCCCGCTAAAAGGCAAGACAAGGATAGCACTTTCTTGCAAGATTTCGAGACCTCCGAATGTTACCTTTCATTTGATCCTGCACATGTACCTACCTAAATGCTACTGTTTTTTAGATATTCCCGTTTTTATGATGCATAATTTCATGAATTTTGCTAATTTGCGTGGAATTGCATAAAATTAGGCGCGATTTCTATTATTATAGCAAAATTAATGAAATTATGCATTATAAAATCGGGAACATCTCAATAACGGTAGCATTTAGGTAGGTACATGCGCATAGTCAAATTAAAGGTAACAATCCGGGTTCTTTAAATCTTGTCATAAAACTGTATAGTTATCATGCATTTTGGCGGGAAAATCGTTAAAATTGAAAAAGAAATTGCAAAATTATCCAATTTTTTGACTTTGACATCCTATAACTGCCGACGAAAAGGGAGTAGAGATGTGGTTGGGCATTTGTTGGAAACCGTAGAAGGTTTACTATCACCTGAGTCACCTTCATAGGGTGTATAACAAGACAGTTACATGGTATTAGGATAAAAAGAACCCAAAATCAAAAGCCCCCCTACCGTCCACACGCATTTTCCGACTCTCCTCCCATACAATTTATGTTTCGAAATTGAGTAAGGAATCCGGGATATAAAGGAAATGCGGTACGTACGGGACACCCTGTATAAAACTATGTACACAAACCACCCCCAATAACATTATATGTATCAGGTGGGTAATAAAAATTAACTGTAAAACCATGTGGCACATACATACATACATTTATTGATATAATAATATTTTTTTTTTGTATATTTATTTATATCTTGCAAATCAACAATTTATGACTCTTTTTATTGATAATGTACCTACGTGTCAGTAGTGTCCACACTGATTGCTATCATCCAACTAGAATTAACATTTGCACAGTGTTGGTAACATTTTTAAGCTTTTGCAGCAAATTTTTTTAATATTTTTATAAAAGTTTTCACTGAATTGACTCAGGTAGGCGAGCAATACAATAAGGTCGGCTCATTAAAAAACTGCTATGGATTGAATGAGGAAAAAAAAATATACATGAACAATAAAATACGGTATAATTCGCCCGACTTGCTCAGATTAAATGTCAAATTCTCAGGATCAAAACCTTACAATATAGAGACAACAGGAGTGTTGATACCTGTACAATTCGTGTGCATGAGCGTGGATTTTTTCAAGGTCCCGTGAAGTAGCATTATATTGAAGAAAGGGACAAATGTATTTTCAGCTGTCAAACGAAGTTTCCTAATTTGCAACAATTTGTAACTAATTTAAAACTTGTGAAAAGCGAAAGATATTTTATTTAAAAATAGTGCAATATAAAGTAAAGAGTGTAAGTAATTATCTGTGTTGATGATATTATAGTGATAAATTTCTAAGTGATGTTCATGCATTTTCAGAATGAAGTGTTCGGTGGAAAATTACCACAACAACACCAAAATACGACGTGGGAATTCATTTTTTAGACAAGTATAGTTATAAAATATTATTTTGTGTACTTTACACACCTTTTTATATTAAATTAAATTAAAAATACATAACAAAAACGATGAAATTTCGAAAAATTCCTTCATTCACCGAGATTTGTTTACGATTATGTCAGCTGAGAAACTTCCAGGGTATGTTGGTGTAGTGACATCGAATAAGAACATTTTCGGTGGAAGCAAACGCAATATTTTCAACCATATATCTTGTTGCCCCGCTCTCTATATTTATTCTAGTTAGTGTTTCTTCTTCTCGAGAACTCCTTCTCGATAATTTTTCGAGAAAATAGTATAATTTGTTTTCCTAAATTTCCCGAGAAAATAGTTTATTCTCGAGAAAGGCGCAAGTCGCAACCAGGATATCGGAGACTTTTGTTTCCTAATAGTCCCGCGTCCTGCCAGTGTCTGACAATACTGTATAAAAATCATAGGAATTCGAAAATCGATAGTAGCAAAAACAGGAAGAAAAATGCGGTGAGCTCTCGACTGTTTTTTTTCTTAGAATATAAGATTCTGGTTGTTTTGGAAGTTGTTGTAGCTGTGTTGAGAGCTCAGTACAGGCATGTAGTAGCAATTAACAGAGATATAATGTATACAATACTAACTTTTTCTACCGATAATTCTCACACAATTCTCAGAAGTTTATAAGGTCACATTTTAAGAAGAAACTGAGACAACCTACATCAAGATATGAAAACCCCAAAATGAAGCGGTACAAAAGCTGGCCCACTAATGGTCCCTTAATAGAGAGCTCTATACATTCTCTCTCTTTCTACTGTATTATGCCACATAAATTCTTCGCAAATTTTTTACTGATGCTTCCTTTGGTTGAATATAAAGTTAAAGAGCTTGGAAAATTGATCCAGGCTTATATTCGTATCTAGTTGTAAATTGTCTGTGGTTTAAAAAAGGATTTGGCAGCTTTTAATCTTTGCAATAAGATTGTAAACGTTCAGCAACGCTTTGTCTTTTCATGATGCTTGAAGGTATACACGATTATAAACGGAATGAATCAATAATCGAGCCAAATAGTTCCTCTTCACGGCAATAAGCCAAAAGGCGATTTAAAGGCCCTACTACTGATCAAATAATTTTAAGACATAAATGTTTAATAGAATTTGCTAAAAGCCACAAAGAGATTCAATCTGCAACGTAATCCTGCAGAAGTAAGGTAACTGATCATGAAATTATATATTGTACTGTAAAAAGGAGGAGTTAAGTTAGCTCAGACTATAATGAAACCAAAAGATGAAAAGAAAAATTTAGTGTATCTATAAACTAGCATTAAAAATTAGAGATAAATGGATGTTATCATATATAAAAAATTTCTAAAGATTCGTCAAATCTTGGGGTGGTAAGTGCTCTGCCAACAAAAAAGTTAGTTAGAGTTACTTATAACACAAAAATTAGATAGAACTAGTATTTCTATTGTATAAAATATATTGTATTGTAGGTTTAAGTGATGGTGCTGCCGTTAGCAGAAAGTTGAATTGGAAAGTTGTGTGTTGCAAATCAGCTACTATGGTATAATAATGGTTTGCACTTACCTATTTTGAAACTTTTTAAAACTTTTTACATTGAGAAGAAGAAAGATAGTAACGAATTCAGGAAGATAATAGTGATAGTGAAGATGTAGATTGTTTACCAGAATATGAATTGAGATATCAATTTGAATTAGGGAGAAATAGAGTTACAATTGCGAAAGCTTATAGAATTACAATTATGACAGGAGAATTTTTGAATAATTTTACAATTTTCCGTATATGTATTATATACCTACGGAAAATTGCAAAAATATTCAAAAACATCCCTGACAAAATTACTGATATAAATAAAAGGAGCTGTCATTACTTTTGAATCATAAGACAAATGGGCATACTATGGAGATTATGATCAAATGCTTATTACGAATTAAAAGGCCTTCACAAGTGAGAAAAGATTTTATATTGTTAACTGCAGAAGGAGCCTTAAAACATTTGTCAGCAATGAGCTATATGTCACAAGTTTCCTATTGCAATTAAAGATGAAATAAGTAAAAGAATAAACAAGAACATCATAAATCTTTACAAAGTCCCACGTGAAACCAAAAAGATATATTTACACATTTTTTAGACTATCCTCGAAAAATTGCAAAAGAAATTTTAAATAGATAATTTGTTAGTTCTGACCAGTTTTACAATAACGAACCAGAAGTTAACGAAGTTTCAATCCATAGAAATGAAGAACTGTTTCTTCAAGAAAAACTTAAATTTATTTATAACAGACAATGCCAGAGAAGTGAGCCCTGGTGTTGCTGAAAATGATTAAACTACATAGAATTCAATACTTATTTCAAACATCGGGTACAAGAAAAACAAATTTGAAACTACATACTTAGAGATGATTTGTCCAATAATTAATTAGTAATTAACGTAATTTTTTTATTGCGAAGGATTTTAAGAAGAAGAGAAATTCATTGTTCAATACTACTTTTGATGTGCTATGTTTTTTGAAAAATTATATCAAAGCTGAACAAAAAAGAAATTAAATTTTGTTTTGCAATCATTTTACAATCTACACCTACATATTGAAATAATAAATAAAATATATGAATTCAGTATAAGAGTTCTATGATATTTTATTGTTATATAACCTTTAAAATTAAATATAACCCGAGTAAATGTATTTCACATATTATATATGAGAATTCTCGAGATTTCTGAGATATGAGGTAATTTTTCTTTTCTCGAGAAACGAAAACTATCGAGAAATCTTAAACAATTCCTACTACACGGCTTCACTGAGCTTTTCACTACAGCGGCAACAGATACTAACACAACAAGAATTTGACTACGCTAAATTTGTTTTATCACACTTCCGGTACTCTAGATTCTAAGATCAAAACTCTTTTCAAACAATTGTTATGATCACATGTGTCATGTTGTTGCCAATAATTTCTTTCTAAAATCGGATAAACAGATTTTAAAAATTGGCTAAAAATCGGCAAATTCCAAATTCCATTCTATACAAAATAATGCAAACTCCTCGAATGAATGTAAATGCAATACCAGCAAAAAAGGACTCGCCGATAGTACTATCGAGTGGTGTACTCTTTTTTTGATTCAGAAAACATTCTCGGGACGTTTTTGTCGCTCTAAATTGGGCTATACACGAAAATGTTCTAAAATAGTGCTAAGAAAACAAGTTTTTAGTACGTTGTATCAAAGAAACATAAAGACATACCTTTATGTTTCTTTGGTTGTATCTAGTGGGTATCATGGTGTGTCACCGGACTAAAGGAAAAAGAAGGTTTTGAGAGACCGGAAGAAGTTCTGAGATCAAAAAAAAAGTCCTCATTCGGTGTGTGAGAGAGAGAGAGAAGTGACATTTCTGTTTTCGGCTTTTGAATGTTTAGTCAATCATCATACGAATCGCGAAAGTTTACCAATTAGAAGAAAAAAAAAACAACCTGTAAAATTGAGTATACGCAAATTAAAATAGGGAGTATACTGCTATATCGTCCACTTCAAGTTCGATAAAGGTAGCAGCTTAAGCAAAAATTTTCGGACTAAGGAGCGAAGTACCAATTTGGCGGAATCAAAGCAAAAAATGACACCCCAGAGAAAAGACGGCGAGGGATGGTTAATGAAGCGTTTCTAGCTTTGAGTTTAAATTATCAGGAGCAATCCAGATTGAGGGCATTACGGCTCGAATCATTCTCGAGAACTACAATAAACAAATATTTAAGACAGGAGTTAATTAGAAATCTGCCGGTAGAAAGGGGAATGCCTATTTTAGGACCGACATGAACAGATATGAGAGTTGCCTTAAACGATGCATTATTATACTCTGAAATTTTATCAACAAAGTTCATTTCAATTAAGCGGGGAAAAGTTGGGGTGAAAGTTTGATCTAGTACATTTTTTGGAAAATCTAGTACAGATTCGAATTACTTAGGTCCTGAGAAGAAGTTTTAGTATTCATACTACTATACTCGGAGCCTTAAATAGCGACTCCCATTATCACTTTTATTTCCCTCTTTTCTCTTCGAACTGAGGTTACTAGATTTTTCGCACTTTGGATCGGGTCTAACTCAGTAGGATTATGTCCGATCGGAAAACGGGTTTCACTGTTCACTTCAGCTAATTACCAACTACAATTCGTGGGGGAAAATTTCCCTCGTTACTCTTATGGTGGGGGGGGGACGTTTCCAATACGGCTTGTTGCATATCAAATTAAAGGTCTCGGCGAGTAAGTACTATCAGGTGGTGTTTTTTTCTCCCGATTCAAAAAACTTTCTCGGGGCGTTTTTTCCGCCGGAAACCCCATTTTCATGTACTTATGGGTCCTGTACACTCCAGTTACTGCATTTGGCAAATATTTTTGCAGTTATATATTCCATGGCCATTAGTGGTCTGTTGTGAATTTTTTTTTTCTCATAGGAAATCAATTTCCACGACGCTCCAATATCCACACAATCACGAGAAGTAGAAAAGTCCACTTTTTCATTCAAGAAATGTGTCAGGTTAATCCGAGCCGGATTGATTCAATACCACAAATTGAACTTACAAAATTTTTGTTGTATTGCATGGACAAAGATAGTTGTCGTGGGTGGTGGCGTAATGCCTCATGAAACATGAAATATATCTAGAATTTGTCAATTAATTAATAAAGTAAAAGTGGACTCAAGATACGCCTTAGGCCATACCATACACTAACCAGGCAGGTGTATATAATACATACATGCATATATCTAAGATAAAAATCAGTATAGGAATAAAACTGGAGATAGGACCAATTAGGACACTTTTCATATATGGCTTGTTACCTTTGTAAGTAGACACTAAACATGGCACCAGTAGGTATAGTAGGATAGATATAAGTACGATTGAATTTTGTTCTGTGTATTGGCCTTAGTTTTTGTATCGGAGACGCTGATTTCCTCAACGAATAAGACAAATATAAGCCTGTACAGTTTCTTAAAGAGAATCGAAATTCAATTACAAATCGAAGGGAACATAGATAAATAAATTGTATTATAACGATGATGCGGTAATTTGTTGTTTTATATCACTCTTTCTTCCGGAGCCCTCAAACAAACGATGTAGGTTGACTAGGTTCAGGGACAATGTTTTGGTGTACCCCCCCCCCCTTTTCCACTCTTATACCGAGGTGCTAGCATTCCGGTCTGCATCATCAGCTGCCACGGAATGAGCTATCAGCTTCGGCAGATAATCGAGACCTCACGTCCATCCAATCCTCACTCACCATTCCAACCGTAACACAATTTGCAACAGAATTGCCAGTGTTTTAATTGTTATAACCAAATAAGATCTTTTTTAAAAGCAAATTTACAGGGATATTTAATTTTTTCTATTTATTATAAATTCAAAAAAATCTGAGAACATTAAATTTGAAAATTTGTTGCTAAAAAAGCTATAAATTCTCGTTAAATTTAACAAAAAGTCGCAAATTTGGTAACACAGCATTTGTACGGTGAGGGTTTATTTGCAAAAAAAAAATAAAAACAATTGATTTTTTGTTTGTTTTCCAAGGTGTACATCTATATCTATTATCCATAGGTATACTTATATATAACCCACTTTTCCCTTACAAAAAAAAAAAAAAAATTAATCTCAAGTTTGTAAAATTGTAATTTTGACGAATTCTTAAATTAATTCTTCTCCTTTTTCCCTCATTTTTTCTAATGATTTGCTTTCGTTATATATTTGTACATATATACATATAAAATGTACGCAATACACGGAACCAATTTTCTCCAGTTCCAGTCACATGAAGGGGGGAGGGAAGAGGCTGTTAATTCAGTTCTTTTTCTGACAAAATCCATTATGTGAATAAACAACAATAAAATGGAATGGAATTTACAGTGGAAAATTCTCTGATCTAAGGCAAGCAAAGACGCTTCCATCGTGCAAAGGTCTCCCCCGCCATGGCTTCTGTATATGGTATGCCGTCCAAGCGAAAATGTCTTCATTATTTTTTTTTGTACTTCAATTTCTTAAATTTCTTAAAGGAGGCTTCTTGCTTTCTGCATTCCATTTGAGATAAATTTTTACAAAATATTCTATTGTACCTTATCAATAATCAATACGGATTCAGCTTAGGATTTTTGTTAATTTATTTCTTGTTATTTAATAGCTCCAATATAACATACTAATTATAATTGGTCGAAAGCGTTTAACAAAATTCGTATACATAAATAACTTGAATTAAAGTTCGCCAGTATCGATTCCAATTAAGTTCAATTTTACACTTCAAATTGGAATTGTTAAATTGCCACAATTTTCAGAATTGTTCGAAATAATTAGTTCACTAATTGCTGTACGGCAAAAGGCAATATATCTACCACCACACAAATACTGCATACTTGCGGTTTCTCTGCAAGCTGTGAAATTAAACTTTATTAAAATATTGCAGCAATTTAAAGTATAGGTAGTGTGGTATTTTACCCATTGCCCATGTACATATATTCATATATATATATGGTACATACATGCATACATACCGATAGAAGGCAAAGTCATGTGCTAACTTTATTCTGGCAATTCGATTTCATTTATTTCTAACCCAAATTTTAAGGAAAAAATCAATCTTTTTAAGCACATTTTTACAAACCTTATTGTTGCCATTTTTCTCTGTAATACAGTCATGTGCTAAACTTGTATATTAGTGAAACTTTGAATTTTTTATTTTATACATATCTTGAAAAATTAGTAAAAAAAATTATTATCGTCAGTAACTTACGGAAAATTAATTTAATGGTGTGCTCTCAAATTTTGTGGTGAGACCCCCCAACCTAAGCTACGACCGTTTGGAAAGGAGAGGTTAAAAGGTGTTTTCTTTATTTTCTTATACAATGTGTATTTTCGAAACTTGATCAAACGAAATGTGTGGATACTAGACCCTAGACACCTAGCCAAACAAAAAAATGTATAGCAGGGTGAAGGGGGGAGTCCACTTCAACTGTTTGGGACTTACAGGATGATTAAGAAAAAAAGCTAAATTTTCACATAAAAACATAAAAACTACAGAGCGTACGGTCACAGTTAAAAGCTCATTGTATGCAAAGCTTTATGGCCTTTCCAACGACTACTCAACCCCTTCCCATAAAGAATTATGGTTGTCTAAACTAAAAACTTCAGATTTTCTTACCTTTTTTTTATTTTGACCTCTATTATTTTTGCAAAAAGGTCGTTAACATAACTTTTTTTTTATAAAAAGTGTAAACCGTAGACTTTCCTCTTTAATTTGATCTAATACAAACTATGTGCTAAGTGTATCCCTTTAAGAGATATTAGCTCTTAACCTATTCTCAAACCTATTTTCAAACCTATTCTCAACAATAATTTGTTCCCTTACTACGTCATTTAAAAAAATATCGTCTAATTTCGGTGTGACCTGAATAGGTTATGAGTTATTAACTGTTTAACGGCTACAGTTAACACATAGATCAAATTATAGAGTAGAGTCTACAGTTTACAGTTTTTACAAAAAAAAAGTCATGTTAACGACCTTTTTGCAAAACTAATAGAAGTCAAATTAAAGAAAAGGTAAGAAAATCTGAAGTTTTTAGTTTAGACAACCATAATTCTTTATGGGAGAGGAGTACGGGGCTGGTTGAGCAGTCATTGGAAAGGCCATAAGGCTCTGCATACAATGAGCTTTTAACTGTGACCGTACGCTCTGTAGTTTTTCAGATACAGGGTGTTATGTGAAAATCTCGCTTTTTTTCTTAATCACTCTGTAACTTCCAAACAGTTGACGTGGACCCACCCCCCTCCCCTGCTATAGAATTTTATGTTTGGTTAGGTGTCTAGTATCCGCATATTTTGTTTGATCAAGTTTCGAAAATACACATTGTATGCAGGGTGGTCCAAAAAAATTTATATTGGAGGAGCCCAGGGCATAATGACGATTTTCTTTAGATTTTTTTAAATCCCTCAATCGATTATTTGTAATTTTAAATATACCCCTATTGGCCTGGGGTATAATGACGAACGATTTATCTCTAGATTTTTCTGAAATCCCTGAATCGATTTCTTGAAACTTTAAATATACCAATACCACGTAGGGTGATATAGTTAGTTATCGTCTAGCATCCTTATGAAGTGTGCTGTTGACCTAAGTGGAGTGATGAGATGACCAGTTCGTAACTATGCCCTGCATACAAGGCATAATAGCCACGCTTAGGTGGTAGTAACTTAAGCTGCATATGTGACTTAAGCAGCATACGATTTTTGGTTTATACTCATGCAGAATTTGAAGTTCTGGTACAACATTTATAGTGATCCAAGACTGTTTCCATTCTGTATAACCACATTTGAAAGCGGTCTAAACACCTTTCAAATGCTATGCCAATTTATAATCTCAATTAGTTAAACGATTAGATTTTTTCTCTAAAAGATTTAAATAAATTTTTGTAATTAAGAGAATGTATAAATTTTTAAATACGTAAAAAATATTATACAAATAAACGGAACGGAACCTATTAGCTGACAAACATATTTTTTACCTGCTCACAAAATTACTACGGAAATGAAGCTGTCGAATTTTGTTACGAGTGCAGCACAAGCGCATTTTCGGTATTAACTCCATTGACATGGTAAGCTGATGCAGAACAAAACTAAAACAACGACATAAACGTAGCTAATGACGAAGGGCTCGGAACAAATAACGAATTATATTTAATACATGATATAACATGTTTTTTTTTTTAAAAAAATATTATTATTAATTAATTACCATAATGAGCCTTATACCGTCGACAGACGACCAAAAATAATTTCCAGTTATGTAATTGAAAATTATTTTTAATTTCCAATTGAATATATGATGACAGACGATTTTGACATTAAATCAATTTTTTTTTACAATAGCCAAAGACAGCAATTGATCTAACAGTTCTTTTAAATAGACGTAAGAAGTTAAAAAGACGTATTTATAATAGTGCACGAAAATTTAAAGCAAATAAAAGACCTATGTTTAATCACCGTTTTCTTTATCTTCAAAAAAACTTGTTCTTAAACGGTGCAATTTGTCATAAACGCCACGAACAGCTGCGTCTAAAAGCTGTAACTGTTAGTTTACAGAATCACTACTACGTGTTTTTAGTGGCGCTTTGGAGATAATCCTCAAAAACCAAACTCAATTATGTCAATGTCAAGATGTGGCGATTATGTAATACTTTGTGGGATAATTAAAAGCTCAGGGGTGGCACACGACAGAGATTATCTTGTTGATGTAGGTAACTTAGAATTATGGCTATCGTCTGTCGAGGGTATTACAGGAATATGGTTTTTACAATAAAATTATACATTCTAAAATGACTAAAACACTTCGAGTTTCGAATTCGAAAAATACAACTGAAAACATTATGTCTTCTGAATCCGTTCTTCGTAAAAAGATAGTCAATATGCCCCGCAAAATACTCGTCATTATGCCCCACCACATATTAGTCTTTTTTCAACATATTATGTTAAATTTGTCAAAAAATAATATGAAATCTATCATTATCCCGACAAACTGCACACCATAAATATATATACTAGACTTACTTACCATTCAAATCAAAACACATAAAACTAAAACTTTTGCGTGTTCTAATTGCAAAATTCGTCTGCTCTTTTCGTATAACAAACATACACTAATGTGAAAAAATGTTGACCATATGTTGGCAGTACTTATCCCAGCATTCTTGTTATCATAGCGCTAGTTTAGAATAAAGCTGATTACAGATAATATTCATTCCTCACTATGCCCCAGGCTCCCCTACACTCTTTAAAGGGGCATAACTTCCTGATTTTTATTTCTTTTCAGCGTGTAATTAATTGGAAATAATGAGAGGACCAAGATTAACTTTTGAAAAACGAAAATTTATTTTATAATGCTATTGGAAGTATGAAAATCTAGTAGAAGTACAAAGGCAATATCGCAGGGAGTTTCAGGCAGATTCATATATGCGACATACAATTAATCGGATAAAAGATAAGATTCCGACACCAACATAACCACGAGCATAACTATTTTAAATGAGCGGAACTGTTCAGGATGTTCTTAAACAGTGTACCGAAAGGGCAAGAACATCAACGAGCATCATCAGCCAAAAGAAAGTTACTGGAAAGTTATCGCGATCTAAACATCCAAAAAATCAGTAAGACAGTCAAGTCGTGAGAGTGGCATCAGCAAATCAAGTGTCCATCGTATTTTAAGACGTTGCAAATGGAAAAGGAAAAGCTACATTCCAACAATGATACATGCTATCAATGAAGATGATCAGAAGACGAACTTAAGAAAATAATTTTGCGAATGGTACTTGGCACAGTTTTCGGAGAAGATTCTTCGAAACGATAAAGCTACATTCAAGGGATTAATTGGACCCATCTTTTTTGACAGTACAGTGACTGGTGGGTAGTTTTATAATAATGTTCACAGATTGCGGTATTTAGTATTTAACGTTTGCAGACGAATTTGACAGTTTAGATTATCAATATGTATTACTCTGGTGATGTGCATTGAATGTTATTTGGGAAACTGCTAGACAAGTCCCAAATATTAAAAATTAAAGCACCTCTTGAAGATACTTTTGAGACCAATTGTGTCGAAAATATTACATATCAATGTTGAACCTATACCGATCGTTCCAAACTTGTGATGAAAATTCAGTCAGAAGAACAAAGTCAGTATCTCAAGGCACAGATAAGTAACGCCCAAATATTGACGGAGATAGGGTAGTCAATTCATGTCACGTATGTAGTGACATCTGCAAGGTTTTGATACATTATTTTTGATTAAAGTTTTCACAATTTTTTCTTAGTTTTCAAGTGCAGGGCTAAACCAAAATTGTTCGGCTGGCCTGTAGGCTAAAAGCTAAGTCTGGCTGATATACATATAGGTAGGTATACATCATGGCTGGCTCATGAGAAGCAGATTTTTACCATTGGTTTCCAAATCTGGGTATTACTGATATGTGCTCAGTGCCATCAAAATAGCTTTCAGGAGACCGAAACTGCGGTATTGCTCGATTTTTCAGAAAACTATTCATTTATTGGTGTGGGGACGTTGTCAATGGATTTCACTGGACTAATGACCAGACTATGATTCACCTTTTCGTCACATTTTTCCGCAACCAGGATTGAAATAGTGACTAACTATTGTGTTTGTATTCTTCGTTTTCAGTAGCACTCCATGAATTTTGTAAGAAGCAAGTAGGTATGGAGAAATCCAGAAAATATCAAACTTCTCCGATGGGTCAGCAGCCAACCCCCCCCCCCCCCCCCCCCCCCCCCCATCTAAAGTAACGCAACAATTGTAATCACGACAATGAAGGTATGAGATCAAGTGATTTATATACATAACAACTTAGTCCCCATCCCATACATAATTTTTACAGATTGTACGTTAGATTTAGGCCTTCCTGATATGAAAAAACGTAACAATCACGATATGTCCTATCAAGGATAAAGAACAACACTTATTCTAGAATATCTGTGTTTTTGTTTATATATAAAAATTGCACTGTAGGTATTGTTCCTATAAAACCTGAAATATATCCTTTCCAAAACGCTTTAGATCATTTACTAGTAGTAGGCTTAGCATAACTAATATGGGTTTTTCAAGTTAATTTTGGTAAAACATTTAAATCTTATATGTGTAAGATTATAAGTTGATAAAAAATTTCAGCGAAATTGTTGACGTCGCTTCCCAAAATTGCTCGGGAGGTTTTCGGCGTACCGGAAAGACTCTAAATTAAATATCACAGTTTTAAACTACCCACTTACCATTTCTTTCGTAAAAATCAAAATCAATTCCACGGCTTGAGCTAAAACAAATTGCATTAAAAATATAAGAAAATAAGCAAATGAAATTTCTTTCCTCTTATAATTTACATTAAAGGCCAGAAACGACTTCAAAAAAGGCAAGCAATAACCTAAGGACATATGTACGTATCTCCTCAAGTATGACTTCATTTCAACGCTTTTTTTTAAAGGAAGAGGAATACAAAAAAAAATATTCTCTGCTTAGCTTTTACACTGATGACAGAAAAAAAAAAGCTAAAAAATTATACAAAGAGCACAAGTACAAGAGCAGCAGCGGTAAAGGAGGACACTCGTGTTTGAAGAAGAAATAATGGAAAAATGACACCCACTTACCCGCCCCTCCAGCAGGAATTAATTTGTAATTAACAGCCGCATAATCTCTTCGTTGAGTAAGATACGTAGTTAGTTTCAAATTGAGTAATTAGGGGGAATATTAAGGGACATAAAAAGTGGGAAGGACACGTCACGGATCGGAGCACTGTACTAACAAGTTTCGGTTAAGTATAAGTACATATTTAACTCGGTCTCAACTCCCTGTATTTACCCAAGTCATTTTACAAAGGGATAATTTGAGGAAGAACATTAGAGCGACTTTGGACAACATAAATGAATAGAAATGCATGTATGTAAGTGAAGATATTCAAAAAACATCTTTAAGGTTATGATAGAAATGGAGTCTTTAGTCGGGAATTTAGTAACACAACAATTTGTTTTTTTAATTAAGTAAAGCCTGTCAATACGACAGTGAAAGCCGGGACACATTTTTGACCGCAGAAATCTACTCGCTTGTGTATAAAATGGAGTCATTGGGGAATGATTTCGGCAAATTGAATTCAAAATGTAGAGGTTTTGCCCCTTTTTAGGTTTAGGGGAAATTCCACTCTTCGAACTGGATTTACCGAAAACAATTTTGGACTTTTATCATAGTGTAATAAATTGAAGAAAAAAGAAGATTATTCGAATAAAAAAATTAAATATCTTTTTTTTTTGTTCAAAAGTTTTGATTTTAGAGCATTGTTAACGCATTTTGGAAGTTACACGGTGTTTCATAAAAAATGGTAAAAAGGTTATCAACTTAAAATTTTAGAAATTAAAAAGACGTCCACAGTGAAAATTTTAAAATTTGAGTCACCCTATATTCAAGTCCTGAAATCGGTAGGTTAAACAAAAAAAATACGGGTACAATATTTTTTAATACTTAACTAATTCTGAAAGTTTCATCCAAAATCAGTGAGCAGGATGTAGACTTTGGCGATGTTGTTGCATGTTTGCCCACTGAAATGGAGGCAAAAAAAAAGAACAAGCAATGGGCCATCCCAGACGAGTATTCTTGATGCAGTATGCAAACCGGTTTTTTAGGGAAGAGGTGAAAAGACGCAAGGAGATATTGCTTTGCGTCTTTTCACCTCTTCCTTAAAAAAACCGGTTTGCATATCGCATCAAGAATACTCGTCTGGGATGGCTCAATCTCTGCCTTTTTGCATCCACAGGCAGCTTTACATTTTCTCTTGCACGACATAAGCTTTCAAAGCTCAGGTGACGCGATTTCAACATTGCTGATAACTCGTTCAAGTTCATGATCCCTGAGGAGCCTTCTGATACGTACGGAATATATGCTGGAGTACTGAGCTTTTCGTAGGTGGGAGCAGAAAGCTGTCAGAGTTTTACGTGAGCAGCTGCCATTATGGCTTAATCTCACGGCACTCTTAATGCACGGATTAAAGACAAGCGAAAATCAGCGCCCTTGAGAGGCAGAATATAATGCATGCCTGACATTGGACTTACTGGTCGAAGCGAGACCTACCTAAAACCTCTTCCGATCTGTGGGTCACGACACCCGGTTGATTTAGCGCAACTCCACGCCGAGAGCCAATCCTCTAAGCATATATTAATAAGCGACCATTGCTCAAATTCATCGACGCAGTATGCAATTTTGTCAAAAGAACAAACTACTCTGTTCAGAGAAGAATGTTCGCCTAAGTCATGCAGACTCAGACAAACTCTCTTTGCCCGCATATGGGCTACCACAACCACTACGATGCTCCCACAAGGGGGCCTTCCCAAGTAGCGGCGAATATTGCTACTAAGTGCAGCTCTATTCGGGGCTCCTCAACCCCGTATAGTACCAAGTTAGCAATGTCGGCTACCCAATTGGTATGGCTTCGTATAACATGATCATAGGATCCTGAGTACTCCCAGTGGACCTTCATGCAGATCCTTAAACGTTACTGGTACCTCCGTTCGGGCTTATATAAGTGACAGCAGTGGACCACGAGAAGGTTATGATCCGCCCTTTAGGCTAGGAGAAGCTTGAGACTACAGCATACCAGTGTACAAATACCAAGCTGCACACTAAGTCATATATGCGCTAGGCTTCACTAGGTACACGCACTATCATCAGAAATCAGATGTCAATGTCCTTTCAGCACGAAGCTCGATGCACATATATTGCTTTTCACATCCAGTTATTCTCCACTGGCAGCTCTGCGCTTCACTAACCCCTTTGCACCTTTGCACCGTAGGTGGGAGCAGTATTTGTGATCACTGACTTAGCGAAGCGTTGGAATCGTAAAACATTTATAGGTTTTTCCTACTTATTGCCGCCATATAGGGCGATAAGGAATTGTTCACCTGTGGAAGTCAGAACTTTGACTTTTTAAATTTATTTAAATACTGCAAAATACGCTTTCCAGGCTAACAAAACCGTCAGTCACAGTAGTCTGCGTCACATTAAGTCGGCACAAATTCGATATTTATGCGGAGGCGGGATTTCAAAAATCCGAAAAACCTAGTTTTGAGCGGCCTCCCAGATGAGAATATTAGTATTCTAGGATTAAAAATCGTCGTGTATGCCGTCCCAATAATCCCTCCAGGGCTTATAATAAAAATTCTGACGATGTTCATGTGTTCTAGCTGTCTAAAATTATTTCACTAAGCAATTAAGGGAAGGTTACCGTCGAGAGGCATGAAAAATGCATGAACTTTGTTTTTTTTTCTATCAATGGCAAGCAAATTCCAATTTTATTTATAAAAAAAAATTCAAAATGGCGACTCCAACTCCCTTCAAACAAAGCCGTGCACGACGTATTTTGGTCTGCGCAGGGCGCTCCACAGCTCTGCCGGTTCATCCAAAACAAATGGGTTTGAAAATTCTTAAATTAGATGAAATTTGGGGCCCTATATGCTTTCGTTTGTAAGCAAGCCTCTGAATAACGAAATAACAGCCGTTTGAAAAAAAAAAAAAAAATTTTTTTTTGCTTTAAGGGACGAAAAAACTATTTCTAAATCAAGTTTTGACAAAAATCGCTTCCTGATGTTACATTTGTTGTTGTTTCAAACAGCCCCACAAATTGAATTTCCTTTCAATTGCGCAGAGATTCATGTGAATAGGTTCATCCGTTGAATCTGCAGAGCGCCCCGCGAACTGAAAAATGTTGTTCCCAGAAAAACGCATTTAAAGTTTAACATTATAAAAAATCTTTGACAACTTATACTTCAGCTATTCCAGTACCATACAGAGGCTATTCTTCTTCCTCCAAGAACGGATTATGTTTAATCGGAAGGTTAACGGTTTCACGAAATTTATGAGGGTACGTACCAGAGCTAGCGAAAAAGTCTCCCCCGTAAGTGCGCTCTGAGGGCCTCAGCGACCTGTCTTCCAGCCGGCGGCGGACGATTCCGCTCTCAACAGGCTGTGAATTCTATAATATTTTAGATATGAAAATATTCTTTTACCCACGTGTTCTAAACACTTTAGGGATTAAAATTATGTAAAAAAAAAAAATTTTTCATTGTCATTAACGAAAACCTAGCCTTACAAGAAATTGAAATATTTTTCTCTGGTCAGGGCTTTACTTTTGTATTATAGAACAGTTATAAAAACGCGTGAGAAACTCAAATAACATTGAAAGAATATTTTTCTCGGAATACGAACTAATATACAGATGGCAAGCCAGCTATAATTAAAAGAAGATGTCCAAAGTTCAAATTACCTGGATGGGAAGACAACTATCTTCGAGGCATTAAAATCACTTAGTTTTCTCAAGGTACCAAGGTAAATGCTCAGTATGTATATTGAAAACAAAAACTTGACCGAACGTATACATACATACAATATATAGGTACATCATTGTTTGCTCTATTGTCTGTATACAGATGAGGCTCGTTGTTATCTACCTCCAAAGTACTTTCAAGCAATGCAATGCATAGAGCTGCTTTGTATTGAAGTTGAAAATTGTATTCATGAAATTATAAAAGTTAAAATTAAATTGTCACTGTCTGCTCTTCATGGGCAACACGCTGCGTAGTCTTTCATAAGGGCATAAATAAGTGGGTATCTACTAATCGAAGTACCAAGCGATCGTTGGAATACTTGAATAAAGTAAAAAACATTGTACACTCATCTACTTTGTATATAAGTTTATCTTAACTATTGCATCGCAAGAGCATAATTTTTTATTTACACCTTAATTATGTATTTTTTAACACGCACGCGCATACATCGCTTAAAATGTCCCCTATTTCACTTGATCTCCAGTCAATGAACAGAAGGTTGACCAACATACAAATATTATGCAACTAGGAAAAATTTCCATAAAAAAAAATTTACTAATAATACAAGCGAATAAAACTAATTGAAAAAAAAAGTAAAAAAAAAATAATAAAAACCTTGGCACATTCATTTTTCACGGTGCACAGCTGTGACGAGATAACATCGCTGATGCTATGTGTGGTAAATATATTCCCGTCAGGTGCATTAAATTCAGACGACATATAATGAATACCAAAAGTCGAAACATTTCAAATTAAACGGTTAATGCTGAGATTTTTTTCTCGAAAAACTAGAAATGGCCAATTACGGTAGCCAGTGGCAAATACACGAATAACAATTTTGGTCAAAACCACAGGCTCAAACACCTTATGGAGAACGTAGAACTAACGATGAGCTAATTAGTTGACATCTCGAGATCAAAGAACTGAAGAAGTGATTGCAATGCGATTTTTTAAACTGGGTTAGATAGATCCATATTGGAGTTAATTATCGCTTCTAAAACATGATAGTGAAGCCGCGAGTAAGATTTTTAACACATCTTTTCACACTTACGCTAATGAATGGAAGTATGAAAAACACGATTTGTATTGAAAAATGGAAGCCAAATTAGTTTTTCTTAAGTTAAATGTTAAATGGTTGCAAAGTGGCTTTTTAGAAGTTGTTTTAAGTATTTACCTATACCTGATGAGCAGGTATGAAATCTTCCACTAGATATTATAAGTCGGCATTTAAAAGTTTTTAATATTGATGAATTTTCAAATTTTATAAACATATCTGGAAGAAACATGGCAGTAGAATAGAATGATGATAGTTTGTATAGATTAGAATATATGTGGCACTGGTAAAAAAAAAAAAATAGTTAAAGAAAATATAGAATTTTTATATGGCAACCCTATGACGTGGTTTTCCAGTTTAGTTCAGTTTTGAAATAATAAGTGAAATTTGAATGGGATTACTGCCACCATTTAAGGTGGTCACCCCGTGTGACTGATTAAATTTTTTTTTTTTCATCCAAATATAGTGCAGAATATGTGGGTAAAATAATTTTCCGATATTCTGCGCCGTTCGAAAGTTACAGCGTTAATGAGTGCAGGTATTTGGAGCGTGCGCTCGAGCATCGGACCCCTTCTCTTGCGCTTTGGTTTCTTACTTGAGCCCTTTTAACACAAACATAGATTTAAATGTACAATAGAGAAGCCGTTATATCTCTAAACTCATTTTTTGTTTCCAATATGACGGTTGGTTTAGTCTTAATTGAGCACCCAAAGTGTTCGAATTTTATTTGTGATAATCGTATTTCAACTTTTACACGCGTTTTTCTCAAGACTACGTTTTTCTAACTGGTCTCCACGATATCTCAAAAATGGTTTGACCGATTGCCTTGAAATTTTAACGGTAGATTCGGCACATATATAGTCATCGAGTGAACTAAAATAATGCAAAAATTCTGAACCGTTTTTTTTTTCGTAACAAAATGACCGAAAAAAAATCACGAAATTTGAAAATTAATTTTCAAAAACATCTCAAAATTATTCAATTTTCAATATTTTCGAATGATTCTAGTTCATTCGATAGCCACAGCTTCATAGATGGAAACGTCGTTTGGTTTTTTTATTTCAAATAAGCCAATGAGCCGAAATCATGAAGACCGTCGACAAACTTTTATTTCGACATGGGTGCCTTTGTAGTGGTGCAACACACATTGTGATAAATATTTCGGTCTGAAAATATTCTGGCTTACTGCTGAAATGTCAATTAATATATAGTGAAAAGTTCAAACATCTACATTTTTATTGTTCGTCAAAACAACATCCCAAAAAAAGGTCAAAAAACAGGCGGGCACACGGGGTGACCCCCTTAAGGTCTCTTAAGGTGTCAGAGTATTCTGCCCCATGATTCAAAATACACGTGAAAAATTTTTCGTGTGGCAACCCTACGATGGACTTGCACGATTCTTAGTCTTACCATAAGATCATGATTTTTACAAAACAGGCACGTATACAAAGTTTCTGCTCTCTATATCAACAGGATCTTTACGAGTAATCCAAATATACTAGCGTAAGCCGACAAGATTTTCTGTGCTGCAACCCATATCCCTCGTAATCTAGGATCACGTGTATAGGCTATAATAAAAAAAAAAAAACAAAATGAAGAAAATCTACAGACAAATGGCCGAGATATAAATGTAATTATGGCCTAAATAGGGATTCAGATGTTTAAATTAAATGATCTAAAATATTTCTATCCCGCTCCTTCTGGCGGGCCTTATAGCAATGGAGTACATAGTTGCATTTTTTCTTTACTGTACTGTACATATATAAATCAATTACACATAGAAAAAGAATAATTATGAACAGAAAAGTGCTTGCCTCCAGTACTAATGTTGAAATATAATGATGTATACTTCGAACGACGCCGCCCTCTTAGGGACCTTGATATGGCATATTCTGTTCTTTTCACATATACACACCTACTTTAGAATAACATCTTTTTTTATTGTTCTCGGTCCTGAACCTGGTTTTGGCCACCCAAAGAACTACCATTCGACACAATTCTGGCTTTGGGAGAACAGGTATAAATTGGTACACTGGGAAAACTCCCCAAGCGAAGCAATTCATAACATATTCGTTATACAGAGGATAAAACTTACCTCATGCTCAGAAAGAACTAAGGTTCATAACGGGGCTATATACGTACTTACTGGACATTGACCAACAACTTAGATACCATCTTAAGAAGATGAGTAAGATCGATAGCGAGACCTGTCCCTTCTGTATGGAGGATGACGAAACTTCGGCCGCTTTGAAGCTCTTAGTAGTAACAGTAGAAAAAGCACGATGTTACAAGGATGGCCCAAGACCTCAATTTCGTATGGGCACCTTAGAGTGTTTGGGAAATGTCAGAAAAGATCATAGAGATCGCAGTGATTAGATGAGAAGCGGAAGCTCTGTCTGCATTAGTAGCAATAATAATAATAAATAAATAATATGTTATAAGTTTGGGCTATTTACCAATCTGTTGCGCTCGTTTTTGCTTCTCTACCTGTTTCATTCGTGCCTGTAAGCCTACAACATTCGTTGCCTATCAGATAAGTGGAATAAAAGTGGATCTATGTTGGATTTGTCCCTTAAGTAGATATATAAATTGAATGTGTCAACTGGAGTGCTGCTCTCCCGTTCGTGTCGGGTCATACGATTCGGTTCGTGTGACAGTAAAAATTATTATAACCAATTTTAATAGAATTTCATATTCTGAGTATTTGAGTATAACAAAAAACGCCTAGGACTGATCGTTTCCACAAATTTTTATATGGCAACACCGAGAAGGGGTTGCCCGTAGCCCAATTTTATACCCTAGATGATATCATAGGGTATACTAAGTTTGCTGCTAGAGAAAAAAAGGATTAAACACCCACGCATAGGTAATAGTAAAAGTTATTTTGATTCTTGTATGTCCGTCCGTCTGTCCGCACGATAACTCTAGAAGGCGTCCACTTAGAGAGCTGCACATGGGTTTTGAAAAAAAAGTAAAATTAATTTCGAAAATAATCAGGCAACTACTTCGTGGGATTGCCATACACAAATTTAATCTTTTACTATTTATTTGGACATTGCCTGCGAACGCGTTAAGAGTGCTGAAAATTTGTACATGGCGTTTTCATAAAAATATAAACTCATAACTCATATAACTCAAAATGTACCTACCTTTATGAGAAATTGCCACTCTTATTAAAAAAAATTACCTTTGACAACTATCCGAATTCTGTTTGCTTTTACGTGAGCTAGTACTTACAAAGAATGAGAAAGAATTTATAAGACTTCCATTTACTATTTCTATTGATTTTGATTCCCCAAATCTCTATGTTGTAAAATGTAGTTACCATTTCGTCCTGAGTGTGTTTACATATATATATGGGAGGGATATGTACACAAATTGATCCCATTTGCTTAGTAAAGCAAGTGAACTAATCTCCTATACAAACTAGGGTTTAGACGAAAGCACTTACATACTTATTACTTAGAGAAAGATTTAAACTATTCTATGTAGACAACTCCGGTATGTAAAAAGTTAACGCATTTCGTTAACCTTGAAAACATTTACGGAATATTTGCTCGCCCACGCTTATATCTATTTGCCTAAAAAATTTTGTTTGTATCGAATTTAACTGCCTACAATTCCTAGAAAAGACTACATTATTAAGTGAAATCCCATGATAAACGTTGGTATAAAAATAAAGGTTATTATTTACTTTTATTAGTAGAACGAGAGTCTAAATTTTTATTGTTGTTATTATCATGATTACTCACTGTTCGCCAATTAGCTATTAACAAATTATAAAATCGCGTAAAATTCCAATTGGTTTTTGCACCGATAATAATTGGAATTATAAAAAATTTACATCCAAAATATATTTAAAATATATTTATAAAGATTTTCACGTTTCTAATCACTTTTCATTAATTTTTTCTAAGTTTTTTACTAAAGATGCTGGCCGTTTTATCCACTTAATCGTTCAAAATTAGCCACTTAATCTAGACTTGTCTCACAGATATCTAGAAACCTTGCAACTTCTGCAATCAAAATATGTTTGTCTACTGATAGACAGGACTATACTCAAGATAAACTGCGCAAGGATACAAATTTTGAGGAAAATTTAATTTTTCATTTATTACTAACACAAGCCCCATGCGCGACGGCACGTTACAGTTATACCTATACAGAAAATCTAAGAAATTTCCCATTAGCAAAGCAGCAAATAGCAACAAAAATCAAAATCAGGACCAATTTAACTCGTCAGTCACTGGCACTTGCACTGGCGTAAGTCCAATAAATCTCTAATCTAACAATGAAATTTTAATAAAATTTCTTCCTATCATTACGTCATTGTTAGCTAACCTTGAGGAGTATATTATGCAATTTTAAGGTCAAAAATTTAAATTTAATTTAAAAAATCGACTAAATCGGGAAACACCTTCTTGGTGGTGTCATTTAAAAACTTATGAAAAGTTCTTCAGAATATATGAAATCCTATAAAATTGCTTATAATCATTTTTTCTGTCCGATGAACCGTTCTAGAAATATATGCGAAAAACCACTGCAAAAATCAAACTTGCACAGATGGGGCCCATACGAAATTACATACCGGCAGTTATCTAGCGTATCATATAAGAATTATGGTCTTACAAGAGATGGTCCCTACTCGTCATCATAAGTAGGACTTGACTAGAAATGAAAGTGACGCAAGTGGGAGCTCCATATGACCAAACAAAACAGAAAGAAGGCATAATGTAGCGGAGCCCTTGGAAAATGCTAAAATTTGCAAATTTTCGCGGGAGTTGTCGCAGTAAAAGTGCAACAGAATTTGAACGAAAGTGCCAAATTCATTCGGGTTAAATGCCAACCACAGAGCAGATACCTGCGGGTCACTTGATTACCCTCACTTGAAATTTTGACCGAATTCATATTGTAGGGGTACTATTTCTCGGAAACTATTACGACACGAATGACTAATGTAGGAGTACAATTTCCTGCAAACCATTAAGACAAGATTTCTTACCCGATGTTACATGCTACCTGATGACGAAGGCGAGAAAATGGAACAAAGAAGAAGTGGAAATTTCCATGCTACATTTTGAGCCTTTGAAACAGGGACACTTGATTACCCTCATCTGTAAAAATAGATAATAAAACAAGTGCTTTTAATTTTTTCAATATTTTTTTTTATTGTTAATATTTTGTAGGTCCTCCGTTTTTATGTACAACTTCAAAAAGTCTATTTTGTAGCGAATTATACAAATTTTGCAATAAGTTTAATGGTATTTGTTCAAAAGCATCTTCAATTGCTGCAATAAGACCTTCTCTGTTGTCAAACTGCCTTCCTTCTGCATAAATCTTTCGCGATAGCCTTCCCCAAAGATTCTCAATTATGTTAAGATCGGGAGATAGAGCTGGCCAATCCAGAACTTCCACGTTGTTGTGTGCAAACCATTGTGTAACACGTCCTGCTGTGTGAATGGGAGCGTTATCCTGTTGAAAAATCCATCGTCGGCCATTGAACATTTGGTGGAAATTGATTTTCTGTATTTCTAAAAGTTCAATGTAATCCGCTGAAGACTGCCGGCCTTCTAAGACAACCAAATCTATTGCGCCATAAAACGAAATTGCAGCCCATACCATGACGGAACCAACAGTGGAGTGCCGACGAGACAGAAACAGCTCAGATTTCCTCAAGTCATGGAAGTAATACTGAAAGCCGTCAGGCCCATCCAAATTAAATATTTTTTCGTCAGAAAAAATCACCTGTTGCCATTCTTCCTTCCAATTTAAATGAGCTCGGCAGTATTCTAATCTGGCAGCTTTATGACGCTGAAGTAAACGTGGCTTTTTCTTAAGTTTTTGCCGTCGGAGATGGGGACTCTTAAGTTTTTGCCGTCGGAGATGGGGACACTGTTTAATTACTCTGCGAACTGTCCGGACACTGGCTGAAGTTCCAACTGTATTCCTTATTTTGCGAGCGGATGCAGCACAATTTGACGCTTCGCGTAAAATCGACCTACGTTCTCGTTCTGTTGTTGCTCTTGCGGTGCGGCCTTTTCGGTTTTTTCCGTAATTTTCGGGATCTTTCAAGAAATTGTTGATTGCCCAAGGATCTCGACCAATTTCCTTCGCAATTTGCCGGTTGGAATAATTTTCATGCTTAAATGCAAGAATTTTGCCAATTTCTATCTTAGTGAGCGTTTTACCTCGACCCATATTTGTTACGATGCAACAAAAATATCAGCAACCTCGATAAATAAACAGCAGATATTAAAAACAAAAACACTTTTGTTTATTTTGAAACACCGTACTCTTGGAATGTTTAAAACAAACTGATGAGGGTAATCAAGTGTCCCTGTTTCAAAGGCTCAAAATGTAGCATGGAAATTTCCACTTCTTCTTTGTTCCATTTTCTCGCCTTCGTCATCAGGTAGCATGTAACATCGGGTAAGAAATCTTGTCTTAATGGTTTGCAGGAAATTGTACTCCTACATTAGTCATTCGTGTCGTAATAGTTTCCGAGAAATAGTACCCCTACAATATGACCCGCAGTGTATGTAGATTTTGGATTCTCTAAGTATAATCTCTGTGCATTTTCAATGGTCGCCGGTAGATGGCGAAAAGTGGGTATGCGAAATTTTTATATATTTAATTTTTTTAAATAGGTAATGACATCCGATCTTCCTGAAATTTTGTAATCTCTTAATAAAAGTGCAACAAAAAATTGGATTAATCGATAAGTTGCAGAAAATCATTTCGAAATAAATTTTTCAGACTGAATTTTGGACGTCAAAGGGGTGGGAAAACATGTTCAAAAAATCACAAAAAAACTAGCAAAACGAATTTTACGAATCGGATAATATTTTCCCCCACCTCCCTCAGAACACCTGGATTCGGGAAATGAGAAACTTCCCATTGGTGTATATGAATGAGCATTTGTCATTGAATTTATCATCGGATTTTGATGAAGATTGTGTACAAATATTCTACACAGATGGTAGAATATAAAATAAATAAACCCAGCCCTAGAAAAATATTTTTTTTCATTTTTTTTTATATAGTAATATATAAGTAACCAACCATGGGGTTACTTAGCGAAAAGAATTTTGAAAATCTGTTGGAATTTGGCCGAGAGATATAAGTTGAAAGTAATTTAGCAAACCAATCTTATTCTGGAAAATGCTCCTAAACTTCCTAAACTAATTGGGATAATTAACTTCTGGTTTTTTATATCTGAAAGATAGCAGATTATAGATAATTTTAACGAAAAGAAAGTGGCTTTGATGTTGCGAATATACCGGCAAGATGGTAAAGTGTTAATTTTAACCCCGGGTTCACCTACATTATGAATTATTTCAATTTGGCTCCGTCCATCTGGAGTTCCCACTTGCGTCACTTTCATTTCTAGTCAAACCCAATATACAGGGTGTCCCGTAAGTCGACATCAACCCGGAATCGGGTGATAGACCAAATCATAATAGTTACCAGAAAAATATAAAAAAAAATCTAATCATGTATTTTTCAAATTATAGACATTTCTTTTGTTTTCGAGAAAATGTACACCCTGTGATGGTTTTTTAGCTCCTGTTGCTACAAATCTTTACTTTTTTCAATTTTATTTCTCTTATGTAATCCCGAATAGTGCTTATGTAACCTGTTGCTTTAAATTCTAAGCCAACTGGCTCCAGCTTGAAAGAAAATGTCACATTTTGCCGAACCAACAATATAAAATTAATGATTCGTTGAACTTTAACTGACTGTACTAAAAAAAAAAATGTACTACGCCAGTTTTGCAAGCAACTTTAAAAGTTGACGCATTTAATAAGGATTCTAAAATGGTAAAACACTAGCTACATTATTTCTTAGATTACGGAAATAAAAATTATTCTTCAAGAAACCCAGTTTCAAAAAAAAATTTTTTTACCTACTACCCGATTCCGATGAGCAAGTCGAAGTCTTTGAAAATCTCACTAATTTCCTTTTCGACAAGCATGTACCTCTAGTAACTAGGAGGACTGATAGAAAGCCATGTCCATGGTATACTCCAGCTATCGCTTCCCTTATTGAGAAACGCAAACATTTGTACCATCTATTTAAACGGCTCAGGACCAGTGGTGCGCGTGTCTTATACAAATATGCGCGTAATAAGGCCACTTTTGCAATTCGCTCTGCAAAATATAATCACTTTCGCTCGAAATTTGATCCTATGCTCTCTCCTAAAATTTTATGGAAGAATCTCAGAACGACTGGGAGCTGTGGAAAGGATAACATTAAACATAAGGAGTTCAATATCAATGAACTTAATCAACACCTTGTATCCACTCATAACAACTTAATAGCTGCTGATGTCGATGTCAATGTCATGACTCCTCGTCAGCAGAATCATGTATCTTTATTTAATTTTAGATGTGTTCACATTGATGAACTTCATGAAGCGCTCTTTTACCAGTAAATCAGATGCAGTTGGCCCTGATAGCCTTTTCCCAAAGTTTATAAAAATTATTTACCCCTACATTGGACCATATATCTTGCATATACTCAATACTACTCTGACTACATCTGTCTTCCCGTCAAGGTGGAAAAAAGCGACAGTGATTCCAATCCCGAAAAAGACTGTGATATCTTCGCTCTCTGATTTTCGACCCATAAGCCTTGTGTGTTTCCTGTCTAAAGTCCTCGAAAAACTTATGTGCAGCCAGATGCTGGCACATATCGGAAATAATAATATGCTTTCCCGCTGGCAGTCTGGTTTCCGCTCGAACCATAGCTGTGAAACTGCTCTCCTAAAGATCTCCACAGACCTGAGATGCAGTCTGGATAGAGGTGAAGTGGGTGCTCTTGTAATGCTAGATTTTTCCAAAGCTTTCGATTGTGTTAATCATTTTAAGCTAATTAATTAATTATCATCGAAATTCGGTTTTTCCGCCTCGGCTATTAATTTAGTCTCAGCTTCCTCTCTGGACGATCTCAGCAGGTTCGCATTAATGAAATGTTCTCTGAATTGCTTCCTTTGTTTTCCGGCGTACCTCAGGGTTCTGTTATGGGTCCACTATTATTTAGCTTATTTATTAATGATATGACAGATGCCGTACGTGATACTAACGTTCACCTATATGCCGACGATGTTCAATTGTACACTAGCAGCCCAATTGGTCTCATAGAAGACTGTATTGCACGTCTAAATGAGAACTTCAAAAAAGTTTATGGCTGCGCAGTAAATAACGACCTTATGATTAATCCAGGCAAGTCTCAATACCTTGTGATACGCCATGACTCCTTAGAAGCATATATTCCTCCCGTCTTTCTCGACGGCCGTGTGTTACCCTATGTTGAGCAAGCTACAAATTTGGGGATAAAGATCAATTCAAGATTGAGCTGTTGTGATCACATATCTTTCCTCATTGGCAAAATTTATGGTGGATTGTGGCGGTTATGGCTTTCTACCCAGATTTTAAGCTGCAGCATCAAACTGAAACTCGTCAAAGCCCTGATCATACCCCATTTTTCTAATGAAAGTCTTATTTATCTACTACTCGATTCATGTTGCCGTCGCAGAATTAGTGTTGCCTTTAACGACTGCATTAGATTTGTTTTCGGTCTTCGCAGGTTTGATCACATCTCCCGTTTAGTAAAGATCTTGACGCAAGGCACTTGTCGTTTTTTATAAGTTAGTGCGCACGGGTGTCTTGGATTATCTGGCTGACTACATTTCTTTCCTTCAATCGTCGCGGCACCGTATCGTTTTGATCATGCGATTTAATAGGCTCTTACTTTGCTTATATTGCTCGTAGTTGGAACAATTTGCCAAATAGAGTGAGGAGTGCGGGTACAGTTGGAGAGTTTAGAACGCTGCTTTACTCCCATATACCTTAGTGGTGGTGGAATTGCTTCTTATGATTAGTAGGTAATATTAGTTATTTTATTTTATAAGTTTTTTTTTCTTTTTCTTTTGTTTTGGAATTTATTTTTTATTATTATTATTATTATTTTTTTTTTTTTTTTTGAACTCACGCTTTTCTCTTTTTATTTTGCAATTTATAATGTACTTTAAAAGATTAATAATCTTGTATACTTTCCGAAATAGAATGAAATAATAAATGAAATAATAATAATAAATAATAATTCCGGCTTAACGTCGACTTACGGGACACCCTATATACTGTGAATTTGGACGAAATCTGTGATGAAGTGTAGGGACCTTCTCCTTGTTAGAACAATATTGTAGTTTTTAAACTTGTCGAATTTAAATTTAAATTGTTTCGGAAGAGTAGGCACCTCGAAACAAGATAATCGGCCAAGTGCATCGTACAAAATTTAGCACTATGTACTATTTATTTATTTTTTCAAATGAGAGTAGGCGTCATGTGAAAAAATATTGCTGTCATTTGAAAAAATAATAATTTGAAAAAAAAGCCTACTTATGATAATAATAATGACTGAGAATAAAACGAAGAAAAACTCACGTTTCTTGTATGGGGGCCCCCTTTAATTTTTAATTTAATTTTATTTTTATTATTTTTTTGTTATAGCGGCAATAGTAATACACACTCTGTGAAAACTTCAACTGTCTACCTATTATGGTTCATGAGATACAATCTGGTGACGGACGGACAGCGAAGTTTTAGTAATAGTACGGAACCCTAAAAAACGAAAAACCATTTCCAACTTTTTTCGCTTTTTTGCTCAATAAGTTGAAAAATTCGAAAAATTGTAGAGAATTTAATGATTTTGTTCTAGCGCAATTCGGAAACGAAATATTTAAAAAACAAAAATTTCATTTCTTTTTCAAGATGACGAACAATGCTGAGGTTGATTTATCTTAACACAGCCACGGGCCACGACCCTTCAAAAATCCCCAGCTGCTGATCCATTGCAAGGTACATATAATACAGGCTGGAGTAGTACAAGTACATTATTACAAGAATAAGCAAAGAACGAGCAAGGAATATGCGTGCGGAGAGTGTAGTAAAATAAATCGAATCCCACATAGAGCAGAGATCACCGCGTACTTTACGTATTATTGATATGGTGATCACTCCAAGTGAGTGTGTTATTGATAATTAATTATACACCTGAATTGCGGTCGGACTCTATCCATTAGATATAGCAGTTTCATTCATTCATGTAATAGCAGAATAGGTAAAGGTATCAAGTTTACTTCGATACACAGCTAAACAACCCGATTTTTCAGGATTCAGCATTAGACCAGATTGTCTACAGTTTATTGATATTAGTATTGAATCGAGGTCTTCGTTGATGTAACTAGTAATTCCATTTTACACAAGTCTCATGGGTCGCGATAGAAAAGTTGAAAATCATTAGCGTAGAGATGCATTTAAATGTGCACAAGGAAGTCAAACATATCATTAATAAGCATGCGATAATGCAGCTGACCAAGAATCGAGCCTTGTGGTACACCAGAATTAATTCTAAGGATATTTTAAAACATTGTCTGAGAACGACCTGGTAAAAAAAACCTTCGTTAAGCTTCTGGAAAAATTAAATTTAGTAATCAGTATTCTGCACAGGATTTCGTAATCCATAGTTTCGAATGCTTTAGAAAAGTAAAGGAGCACCAGTAGAATTAATTTATACGTATTATATATTTACTTCTCTAATTTTATTGACTACCTTCAATAGGTCAACTACATACATATGCTTGGAACAAAAATCAGATTGACAGTCGTGAAGGTGATTATTGATACGTAGATAATGAAAAATTTGCAAGAATATTACTTTTTCGAAAACGGTAAAATATTGATAGCACGGAAATCGTACCAATAGGTTGTTTAGAAGCTGGTATAACTTTCGAGAACTTCCAGCTTTGCGAGAATTTTGACATGGTGAAATACATAGATGTTGAAGATGTGAGCAAGGGTCAAAACCAAAAATAATTTTAGCAAATCGCCGGTGTTTTTGTGAAACCTCCAATGTGTCACATTAAGCTATTTTGATGTTTCGGTATCAACTCAACCGCGCCGTTTTGCTCTTTATCCATGGAAAAAGACTCCTTTGTGAAAAAATATTTTTGTTGATACTTATAAAGCAGAATACGAAAGGTCCTACGGGCTATTTCAATACTTGTAGTTAACAAGAATGATCAGTTTTTGTCCCTATTATACTTTTGCCATATAGGAAGGTTTCATAAAAACAGTGACGAAATCTTAAAGAAATCACGTTCATAGAATTTAGCTCAAATATAACTGAATTAGTAAATAATTCTATGGAAAATTATTTCGTTTCAAAATGCAGGAAAAAAAAATATTTCGATAATGTGTTAAAGATGCAATTGATTTCCTTTAGCATTATTGGAAAAATTTAGAAAGCAGCGAATATTCATGAGTATGTACTTTAAAAGTAAAGAAATTGAACATCCACAACTATGTATATATTTTAGGCCTCAAGCGACTACATAACTCTCCCTGAAATTGAATTAAAGTCAGATTTCAATTACTTATTTCCTTTCTGAAATTGTATAGGTATGTATTAAATATATTTGTTTTACGTGCTCTGCAAAGGATACATATGTACGTAACACACATACATATGTACATATTGAATAATTCAATAAACTTGAATATTAATATAATATATGCATGTGTGCCGTGGGAGTATATTTCCAAACGAAAGTAATTTGATTAAATCCAATTATGATAAAACGCTGCAATTTTTTATTTATACTATATCCCTGATACCTACCTACATAATAAAAGCTAAGCTATCTTAGGAGCAAAGAAAAAAATAATAATAAACTCCCAAGAAATACTGACCTTCAGAGTGTTGTACGTAATGAAACAAAACTGATTACCTTTGCAAGGATATTCTGCATGAAACCATCGAATAATGAGAAAAAAAAAGGTTCCTTGAACGCATTGCAATGACGTATTGTGCCTGGTAAGTCTTGGCACGTGTTTTAATTTTCTGAATATATATATATATATATAAAGTAGGAGAATACACATTCGCATACCCGCCCACCCTGCCTTTTGTGTATGATGAAAGCTAATGTAATCTACGGAAAGCTTATCTTGTTTCTTTGATATTCCAAAGAAATTTCTACTGACAGAAGGCTAAAAGCTGCACGTTTTGATTGCTACTTGAATAGGACGTATAGATAGATGATTTTCCAGGATGTTTGAGGTCCTATTTTTAGAGTTGATATTACGAAATTTATATTAAAAAAAAAATGAAAAGAACGGTGTTAATTTGCGGTTTCTTTTGGAAATATGTAAAAAGCAAATAGAGATTTTTTCATTAAACCGCGGAGATATTTTTTTTTCTTTTATTTTATTAAAAAATTAACCTTAGAGAAAAATCCCTTATTCTTAGTTAGAAGAGTGATAGAATTCATATAATCTCCCGGTAGTAAAAGGCTTATGATAAATAATGAAGAAACCTATGAGCAGATCTCTCATGATTATACGAAACATAGTTTGTAAATTTTCATGGAGTTTTATGTTATATTTAAGTTTTTGACCTTAAGTAATAAAAACTTATCTTTATTTATATTAAATGCAAGTCCTTAAAAAAAAACATAATCATATTTTTAATTCTTGGCAATAAGTAGGTACAACATAAAGGCTGGAACAGAATTCGGTGCTGGCGCTTGGAGCTGGAGCTGACGCATACTCTGCAGCTTAGTTCTGTCAAAACTAATTCCAGAGCTGGGCAAGTACCAAAGAAAAAGTACTTAAGTCCAAGTACAAGTACAAGTACCGAAGGCCTGAGTACTTCAGCGTAAGTACAAGTACCACACGCATGAAAAATACTTGTAACTAAGTACTAAGGCTATAAAAAGTACTGAGTATACTTTTTAAAGTATTTTTTTTTTAATTTTTTACGTTGGCAATAATATAATAAGGTTAATAGAGTTTAGTTAGTATTCATAAATAAATACATTTCGAAAACTATAATATAGTAACTAGAAACATGATATATAAAAAACACTAAATAAGCAACTTCATCGGAATTCATTTAAAAAACATTAAACATTTCATTAATTATTTCAAAAATACTTTTTTTTGCTTTTAATAATACAAGATTTTCAAAGTTTTCTTATCACTTAGTCCGGTGACACACGCACGATGATACATACTCGATACACCGTCCTAAAAACTGGTTTCCTTAGTCCCGTGACACACGATGATACACGTTCGAGACTAGACACGACGTAAGACCGGTTTTTGTATCGAGTGTGTATCAGCCCATGGTACACGTAGTTTATACACGGTTGATACACGTTCTTGAGGCAGCAAAGAAAATTCATCATTTCCATATGATCTATACGCACACAAACCAAGTACACGCATACATATGTAATAAAACACTCGTTTATCATCCGAGTCTAACTCTCTGCTCTAAATTGAAGTATACACGAAAATGTTCTAAAATAGTGCTAAGAAAACCAGTTTTTAGTACGGTGTATCGCGTGTGTATCATCGTGTGTCACCGGACTTAGCAGATACAGTACGATCATTCGTTGAACATGAAGCGATTGGGAGTGACATTTACCGAATTGTCAACGACATTCAAGTTGCCAATAATTCTGGATTTGCTAGCAAGAATGGAACCAATCGCAAAAGCTTTAGATCGCTCCGAACGAGATGGCACGACGATTTCAGTAACTGTCGAAATTTGGAACAATCTAGAGAAAGATTTATCTAATCAACCGACTGAAGTAAAATCTGCTTTCAACAAAAGGCGTGATATGGCTTGAGGTGCACCACCTTACTTGGCAAATATTCTTGATCAAAGATTAACAGGCAAAAAATTAACACCTGATCAACGGAACACAGCATTTGCTGAATTGGAAATAGACTTTGTGTCAATGGTTACATTTATAATGACCCAATCATCAATTTTACCGCAATATCTATTCGGGTCTCAGTTTCAAAAAACCCCTTTTAGACTTGAACACCACAGATGTTCAATGGCAGCAATGGCAACACAAAAAAAGATTTCTGAATATGTGTGAACAACTCCTGACTGCAGTTGCATCTACAGCGAGTCTTGAAAGGAAATTGACAAGGCTAATAAATTGGTGTACTTGATTAAACGCCTTAACAAGTCTTCAGGAATGAAAAGGAACTTGGATTGGCTATCAGATCCAACACACGATGAAGATGTTATTTAACCTGCTGATGTAGTAGAAGTAGATGATATGATTCAAAATGTCACTGATGTCATAACCAGTCCTGATTCAGAATCGGAAGATGACCTACCTTTATCTTCCTTGCAATCAAAATGGTGCGCACGGCATTTTTTGCTTATTTTATTTTATTTTATAATTAATAGTTTACCAAATGTAGACCATGACTTATTTGATAACGAAAAGACTTATTTGATTTGTTTATAAATGTTGAGTTAGGTTTGTAATGTTTCTTGTTTTGTTACCTATAAGTGTAGGTATTTATATTCCTGATCCCACATTTTTGATATATATAATAAATATCGGATATTTTCGAACCCTGAAATTTATTAATTTAAAAAGCTCCACTCTCGAATATTTTTTTCCGCCATCTTGAAAACAGTATAATGTCAATCACATGAGCTGCTATGATATTTCAGGATGTAAGTTCGCTGGAAGCTGAGCTGCCTACATGTCAGTGTGGACTACATGTGGAAGAAGTATGGAAGTACAGCTTGCATACAAGTTGTAAGTACTTCCTCGTGTAATACCTAGGTAAAATGTTTTAAAAATACCGTTCCCCTGATCTTCTAGGTGTCTAAAGCTAAAATTGTGATAATATCAGGGATTGAATCATAAATAACAGGAAAACTGCAGCTTTTTTCATCAGTCTCATAATTGCTGGAAAAAAATGTTGTTTGTACTAAGACAACTCTTACTCATAAGACCAAGTCTTATAAAATTACACTTGCGTCAGTCTGTTTGAATATCATCCTTGTGTATAAAATATATAGTGATTGCGAAACGAATTTTGACTTAAGCCTGAGTTACAATGTGACGCTGTCGCGAGACGCGATCGGGAATGATGATGCTGATGCTGACACGGACGCAGAAACTGTTGCTTATGCTGTTCCAATGATGACAATCTAACATGTGTTTAAATTTTCGTCCCATCATTAAATAAAATCAATTAATTGTAAATAGATAAATTAACTAGTTATTAAATATTGTAGCATTACTTAAAACTTACAATTTTAGTTTTGTGCAAACATAAATTGTCTCAATTCCAGCTGTCAAAGTGTTGCGCGTCTCAAGTTGAGATATTTTCAACTTTAAGCAACGCGACCGTCGTCAGCAACCCCCTTCACGACACACTGTACCAGCGCATGAATACTTTCATACACTTTAACTTTTGACAGGCTTAGCGACAGCGTCCGCTTCTCGAGATAGCGTCACATTTTAAATCCCAAAACACAGTGAGAGCGACATAATAATGTTGGCAACTTAGCTGGCGACAATGTTGTATAAATACAGTTTTAAAAAACACAGTGAACGCGACGCGACAAGTGTGTTTGACAGCAGGCACTGTTTTATTTATTGTAAAAGAAATGGCAGGAAGAAAAAAATTAAGAAAAATCTTTAATATAGCTTATGCGGCTTAATTAAAATTGCAAATCATAAAGAAAAAACTAAAAAGAAAAAAGAAGAATAAGATGAGATTGCTATACATGGGATGACGCTTATCACACAGCATAGCTTTTCCCTCCTTTTCTCTATTAGTTCCTCTTCAAAATCCCTAATTTAATTTCTCAAACTAATTAAAGAAATTAATTTTATACAAGTTTTTAATAACACTAGTTTATTTCCTATATCTCTTTAATTTCCTATGCTTTATAAAAATAACGAAGTTCACATAATGTGAATGTCAATTATTCACTGTCCACACAGAAATATCAATTATGTTGGCGACTAATTTAGAGATTTTCTCAAACTTTTTGTACGCAACTTGTCGAGTCGCCCTCATTGTGTTAAGTAATATGAGACTACCATATAATCGAATCATTGACAGCAACCAATTTACGGCGACTTTGTTGTGTAGCTCTCACTGTGTACTGGCCTTAACTCAGGCTTTAGTTACTTGTTGTATTGTAGAGGCGCTCGCCTCGCTCCAATATAAAATCAACGAAGCCTCTACCTGATGTAGGGAATATTTTGCTTTAAATTTTTGTGCATCATTTCAGGCCGACAACGGGTGCTTGCGCCAATAAAAATTTGTATGGACGTAGACGCGTAGATGCAATAAGCATTCATTTCTTCTTACAAATTTACAGTTTTGGCAGAAATTTTATTCTGTCTGGTGGCCGAGCCGACTACATTTAATTTAAGATACACTACTTTCATGTGTGCCGTTCTCGGCCTCCCAAAATACATAAAAATTCTAAGAAAAAATTAAGAGGAGTCAACATGTTTCCGTTTAGATACCAGCAAACCTGTAGGTAATAAGATTTACTATACGTAGGTTTGTGTCCTGAAAGTGAGAAAATTTATACAAAATTAGCATAGACCTAGACCACGAAGCACATTAGAGACATCTACCGCAAAAGACAGAAACCCAACATCCGACAAAACCATACAATTTAAGACGAAAAATGAAAATTTGCAGTTCACATAAATTGAAAATTTTTAATGAGAATTAACTCTCCGAAATTATTAGGGTCAAATAATTATAAAAAGCGCCACTAAAAAAGGAAAAAACTCGACGTTATTTGCTAGATCCAGGCTTTATCTTCTTAAAATAGTCACAATCTGATTTAAAAAAACTTTTTTACCATTTTTTACAAATTTCCGAGCTAATATCTCCATTCCAATACACTTTTTTGAATTTTTGCCGATGTTATTTGCTAGACTTCTTCATTACCTTTAATGTAAGATTTAAATCATTATGCCTTAGACACACAGCACTCTTAATGAAGAAATAACTAACGACTCATTAGTCTATAATGATTCATTATAAACTGCGGACACACAGCCATTTCTTTAATTAAGTTGAGCTGTCAAACTGGCTTTGATGAACTTATCACATTAAAGAAGCAATATGAATCGAATTAACGCGATAAACTTTGTTTTCATTTGTTTATTTTTCAATTTAACAATTTACAAATGAGAAAAACATTATATTTAAAAAAATATTAATAATATAATTTGTGATTTGCATTTCTTTGCATTTCTTCTTCTTATTTTTCAAATCGGCAGATGCACAGCGGAGCTCCAGATTTACATTATATGCCAAATCTAGCACATTTTTCCTCATTATAGCTATAATGAAGGAGGAAAACACTTCATTAGTGTACTTCATTATCATCTGATTTTCGAGCTATAATGACATATACTATTTGACACACAGCATTTTAATGAATAGTTAGTGCAAATGATTCATTAGTTCGTGCTGTGTGTCTAGGGTATTACGGCTTATCCCTTGAAAACTGTTCAAAACGGTACAAGTGGAGCCATCTGACATTATAGCTATGAAGCATTTTCGCAATCACTATATATTTTATACACAAGCATACCATTCAGTTATTACAGGCAAATTTGATATGATTTGGGTCAATCATGAAGTTCTGGTACGGAACCTTAATTGCGCGAGCTCCACTCGCTCTTAGCCGATTTGTTTTTTTTTTTATCGCATGTTTCCATTTAGTTCTAACTTCATCAGTCATAATGAAATTAAAAAAAAAAAAAAAAACTTTGACTTACAAGGAAGGAACCTGTTTATAACTACTACAAATGGAACAAGCAAACTGGAACTATAGAAAACGTATTCTAATCTTAATTTTTTACTAGTTCCTAGCAAGTCGTCAAAAAATCAAGTTTGCTGGAATGGAATTTGACTTCTATCCCATGTGAAACTGAAGAGCATGTAGGTACATATGTGTATTTCTTATAGCCAAAAAGTAAACGATGTCTAAATATATGTATAGATTTTCATTTAATTGCGGTTCCACCTATTCTATGGGAAAAGTTTGTTAAATAATTCAAATCTCAATTCATTCTTCCTACTCTGGACAGCATTACTCAAAAGGGATTCATACACATAATCTGAATAATTGAAACGAATGCATCACGTGCGAAAAAAAGGTTTACCTTTTTCATTGATTTGAACTCACACTACAAAATTTCCGAATGCACAAACACAATCTACAGCACCCGTCCATCAAGATAGTTGGTTTCCCTGGAAATGTACGGTGAATCAAAGGATTAAATGAAAATCAAAAGTAGGTATAGGAATAAATTTGTAACACACGTAAGAGTTCAGTTATTGCATTTGACCAAGTACTTATAGGTAGGTACCTAGTTTTTCTTTTTACCATGGCTTACATTATCATGCGACCACACAGCACACACAGCCACACGCACCCCCATTAAGATAAGAATTGGCGTGTATAGAGAAAAAAAGACTCGCGTCAACCAAGCGATTTATACTATTTTTATCATGCCTGTGGACATTTCTTCATGCACTTACTGCTTTTCATTAACCTGAAATTAGCACAAATTAAATTTGAAACGCTGTAATTCGAGAGTTTAGTAAATTGCTGAGAAAATTTCAATTATTCCAACTTGAGAGAATATATTTGTACCTACCTACCTTGGATGGAATTGTACGGCCACTTTACTACACTTTAGTTAATAAATAATGCGTACCTGTACGAAGTGCTTATATGTAGCTTACATTTCAAGTGCACAGCGCACACGTTTTTCTCAACAAGCTTTCAATTGAGTTTTGTTAGGTAAATAACGTACAAAAAGTTAATTAATCAGAAGAAATAACAATTTATTGACATATCGACGAGTTGTTGTTTGTTGTTAATGAAAAAGAACTGATTTGAAGGAGTTTCGTAATTTTTGTCATAAATGTTGAATGATAATTAAAGATTTGATTGATTGGACGATGTTGTTGTTGTTTTATGTTATAATATGAAGTTTTAGAAAATAACGTCAAAATTTGAAAATCGGAAAAATATACCTCGATTGTAGGTTAGGTACTATACACAGTAAGTTTTGGTGCCAATTTAAGAGTTATTTATCGAATATGTTTCGAAATAGAGGAAGCACAGTACCGCGAAACTCTTGCTGGCTTCATCATGACATCTCCAACTCCTGCCGTTGAGATAAATGCAAAAAAAAATTGTCTTACCAACAATGAAGTAATGACACGATATCGAAGCAATTCAATGCTGAAGACTTTGGCTTTTCATAGTAGGATACATCACCTTTGGATTTAAAACTGAAGGCAAGTACCTGCGGGTAATACTCCAAATTAAATTGGAGGATAAATGTTAATGAGCGTGTCAAAAAATCGACCATTGCGATTTATGCCTTCAAGAAAACTTTGGGCAACGAATGGGGTAAATATATGTACTACACTCACGCATTATGAACTGCATGTACACCGCTATTGTAAGACTCATCCTCACCTATATGGAATCTTAGTGTGTTAGAATGCTAGAAAAAGCGACTCATCTGAAAAGTGTTACTAAAATACACTGAGCTATACTTATCTAGGTGTTATAGGAGCTCTTCGAACAACACCAACGGCAGCAATGGAGATTATGCTCCTGCTCCTGTGCCCTTTGACATCCATGGAAAATGTACAGTTGCAAAAAGTGCATTGCGACTAAGAGAGTTAGGTGGTTGGATAACCGTAGACCTTGGTCACAGTAGAATACTTAAGATCTGTTTTGAGGACTGTATACGGGGAGATATGGATTACACTGTTCCGCGGCTAAGCTTTGACAAACGTTTATCAACTACACTGTAAAAAATGGAGAAATTGTTGCCACAAAGATTAGGTATTTTTCCCTAAATGTAGGGAATATTTCTTAAAATTTAGGGAATATTCCCTAAAATTTGAGGAGTATTCCTTAATATTTAGGGGAATATTCCTTACATTTTAGGGTATATTCCCTACCTTTTAGGGAGAAAATTTCTAAGCTTTGTGGCAACAATTGTCCAAACTTTTTACTGTGTAGCATATCTATAGTAGAGAGGAGTCGGAAAATAATAGTGTGGCAAATGAATATGATATGTTTTTATACCCTAGATGAAATCTAAGGGGTATACTAAGTTTGTCATTCCGTTTGTAACACCTCGAAATAATGATGGTAGAGCAAAATGGATTGGACACCCATCGCATAATATTAAAAGTTATTTTGATTTTCGCATGTCCGTCTGTCCGTCCGTCCGTGCGCACGATAACTCGAGAACGCGTATACTTAGAGAGCTGAAATTTTGTACATGGACTTTAAAAAAAAAAAGTAAAATTAAGTTCGAAAATGAGACAAATTGGGGAACTCCTTCGTAGGGTTGCCATATAAAAATTCGTTTTCCGCTATATATTTGGACACTGCCTGAGAACACGTCGACGTAGAGAGCTGAAATTTCGTACATGATGTTTTTACTACATTAGCAATTAAAATGTATGAAATGGACTAAATCGGGCAACTCCTTCTTGGTGTTGCCATATAAAAATTTAGATTTTTTACGAATACTTTGAAAACGATAAGTCCAAGACATTTTTATTGTACTAAAAACCTCTGCAGAATACAAAATCCTATAAAATTGATTATAATCATTTTTTCTGTGCGACAAACCGTTCTAGAAATATATGCGAAAAACAACTTCAAAATCAAACTTGAATAGATCGGTGACCATACGAAATTTAATACGGGCATTCATCTAGGGTATCATAAGAATTGGTCTTAGACCAATTCTAGCTTTTTTACTTGTTTTATAAATGGTTCCAAAATGGATATGAGAGTGGGAGCCGGAATATACTCAGCATCCTTTCAAATACAACAATCGTATTGCCTACCGGACTACTGTGTGTGTTCCAGTCGAAGGTTTTAACTATCAGTAACGCAGTAAAGGCAGAGGCGCATCTAGGGGGAACAATGGGAGCGATCGCTACCTCTGGATCACATCATCATAATGCTGCGCCTTCCTAACAACAGAATTACTAAAAGATAATTTACTTTTTCAGCCATTTTCGCTGGAGATGCTTAACAAAAAGTGTAAAAAACGCAGAAAGAGTTACATTTTGGGTACAGAGTGTATTACTGATAGGCCATTTTTAAGCTTTTTAAATTCAATATGAAAAATTGGTATTGATGACGTGTTTCTTGAAAAAAACGAGTAAAAATTGCGAAATTTTAACTTTAGGCATAACTTCAAAACGGAAAGGGTGGGGGAAAATTTTTTTAGACCAAGGTCCAATGATTATCTTTCTATCAAAGTTTAAATCATTATCATAGGATGCAACGTTCGGAAGTTACAGGGTGATCTATTAGAACATACCCAAATATTTTAAAGTCCCGGTATCTCGGAAACCGTTAGATTACCCCGTCACCCATACAATTTTTTGTTTGCCTAAGTATGACCCATCCGTAGCCTTCGGGTGCCAGACCACATACGGGACACCCGTTATTATGCATATGCTATGGAATATATAATCGATGAAATTTTTTCTTAGAATTTTTATGCATTAGGGGAGGCCGACAAGGCAGACATGAAAGTATTGTACATATCTGAAAATAACTGCACTCGGACACCAAACTGAATAAAATTTCTGCCGAAACATTTTCAATAAATTTCTAAGAAGAAATGAATGCTTATTGCTCATCTAAGTGTCAACGCTCATAAAAATTGTTGATTGCCCAAGAACCCGTTGTGCCGAAGGCCGCTTCCAATAAATTTCTAAGAAAAAATTGAGGTCTTCCCTATATCAGGTTGAGGCTTCGTTGATTTTATATTGGGGCGAGGTGAACACTTCTACAATACAACAAGTAACTATGTCAAACTTCGATTCGCAATCACTATTATATTTTACAAGACTATTCTATTACTATGAAAACACCATGTACTAACCCAGCTGGAAAAATTGGCAGGCCTTCCAATGGGAGCCTTGTGGAAACAAAGTATGTACTTTTTCTTAATTGCTTCCATGTTAGTCCCATTGAAGCTTGGTGGAAGGGAAATGACGAATAACCGTGCATTACTATTAGCTTCTCATTCATGCTTCTTTGCCAGCGTTCGCTGTGCACGAAAATTCATGATAATGAATGATGCATCATTGTTTAGAGTTTAGTTCTACAGTGTTTATTAAAAAAAAAAATTAAAGCCCACTTTAATGAGCTTATATATTCTATGTCTATTGAAAGTCAGGCATTCCTAATTGCTTTTCTGGAAGCTTGGGGGAAGCTGTAGAAAAGTTTTTCTATTGCTTCCTCCTAATGACATGTAATGCTAAAAAGAAATGAGGTTTCCAACGAAAACTCAGAATGCATCTATGCCTTCTGAGTAGAAGCTCCGCTTGCATCCTTTGATGCTTCCAATTTACGCTGGGGAATTTCAGCTCTCTATGTCGATGCGTTCTCAGGCAGTGTGCAAATATATAGTGGAATACGAAATTGTTGTATGGCAACCCCACGAAGGAGTTGCCCGATTTGTCTTATTATCGAACTTAATTTTATTTTTTTGTCCGTGTACAAAATTTCAGCTCTCTAAGGATACGCGTTCTCGAGTTATCGTGTGCACAGACAGACGGACATGCAAAAATCAAAATAACTTTTAATATTATGCGATGGGTGTCCAATCCATTTTGCTCTACCATCATTATTTCTGTGCGTTACCAACGGAATGACAAACTTAGTATATACCCTATAAATTTCATTATAACAACGCATATTTATTTTTTCATAATTTAAACAGTATTTGCTGCAGAATTTTTGTGTTTTGTAATAAGTCAGATAAAGTAGCAAACATTACAGCAATATTTTGACCGTTTTTGTTTGCCTCTCCTACGAATAGCATCCACTTCATGGAAAAGAAATCTACATCGAAAGATGTGACTCACATAGTCGGGCTTTATTTAAAACAACTTTTTTTCACGTGAATTTTCTTGAAAATTTTCCTTCAGAAATTTTATGCGCTTGACAGCCAGCAGCACCCCAAAAAAAGTTTTGTTACAACATTTTCGCTTTTGTGCATATCCTTCTAAAAATCATCTATTCAACAAAAAAAAAATTCTGTAGATACCTAATTGGGGTTAATTAAAATTAAAAATTATTTTGCAAGAAATATATATACATATGTATGAGTTGTCATATATTTCTGTGTGCATAAAATATAAGCCATTAAATTTTAAATTTAATTTCTTTACGTGTAAATTTATGCATAAATACATGATGTCAATTGCTCGCGCCTCTATAGCAAATTTTGAACGTAAATGGGAAAATGACATGTTATGTACACAAAACAGTCTTGTTTATAAAAAAGCTATGAAATCACGACGATTTATCGAAATATTGTAAGTTCACGACACCAGTAAAATTGTAAGGATTGTATATCTACACGGAGAAAAAATAAAAATTCATAACAAACGCACGCCGCGTTTAAAATGCATATTCGATTGAATTCGTTTCATTCAACTACTTTTCTATCAAATTAAACGAAAACATATTGAAATTGAAAGATTTTCCAAAACCGCGTAAACGTCTGCGCTTTCAGTTTAACAATTCACTATGAAATGAGAAAATAATTCGTATTGAATACTTTGACGTTCAATAAGAGATGGGCAAAGTGACTCATTTCGCAGAGTCGATTCATTGAATCTGATTATTTTGAAAGAGCCGGCTCAATGAGCCGACTCAAAATGAGTTAGGTGGCTCTTCAGTTCGCGAACTCATTCAACGAGTCCATAGGGAAATGTGTCAACTCCCACTCAATGTGTAACTTAAACTCATTCTCAAAGTGAGTCACTGAATTCGAAATGTATTGCAAGCTTACAACTCTGCTTTCAGCTAAACTCGTTGATGAAACTCATCCGCTACATAAATATAATTATACATGTTATGTTTATGAATACCGGTGTGATAAAAAAATCGTATAAAGGGATAAAATGCTTGTCATAATCGGCATTAGATGCCCAGCAGCAGTGTTATTTTTTTTCTTACTTATTGACTTACGTATGTTTGCATATGATCGGCTCCTCTGCCTACGTTTGTGCTATGCTGTTGTGTGTGTACGCACGTCGTACTGTAAAGTGAAATGCCCGTGTGCCATGTGTGCCATGTGTGATTGCAATGCGTCACACTCACAACTCACCGCAAGAGTTATCTGCCGTCATGTTTTGTTATACATAGTTCTTGAGCCATCTTGACTCTGGTTGTAGCTCGTTTCGTTTCGCTCCTCCTCTGTGATCAATGAATCTCACCAGAGCCACGAGTCAAATGACTCCAAATAAGTCACCTTAAAATAACAAGAAGAGTCGGCTCAGGCGGCTCACTAATAAGAGCAGACTCTTTGAGTCAACTCAACTCAGGAGTTGCCCATCTCATTTGAATTTTCATTAACCTGTTTGTTGTTCGTTTTGAAAGCAAAACGCCTTCACTTTGATCGTCAACAGAGTTAAATTTAGTATTAGTTTTACTTCAGTTCGTTTACATTTCGAGTCAGGAGTCTGCTTTTCGCAACCTAAAGGGTTTCTTTTAATTTTGGTATTCCGCCTATGTTCACTCATTTGGAATTGAATACATTAACAAAGCGCACACTGTCGAAATTTTCCCCAGTTATCATAAGAATTATTTATAGCAAAATTGAAATTGTGGCAGAAACAAAATTTGGTTCAGTTGTGAGTATGTATGTGATTTTATGGAACTTAGATAATTATTGTATTTCTTCATCAAAAAATTACAGCAAGATGTTCGAACTGATGATACCGTTACCATCAACTCCTTCATCATAAACATATTTTTAGTGAAATACTTATACAGAATTATATAATGTACAAAAGTTTTATAAGTGAAATTTTTATCATAAATAAACAAGTTTTCAATTAGAACTCAAAAATTTTCAATTTTGTTAAAAATTTATATTGTTGAAATGAACGCAGGGTTGTTTGATGTGAATATTTTCAAACGTTTCAATTTTGAACGTAAATGAAATTCAATTTGCATGAGAATAATGTTCCATTTCTTGAACATTTTATATGTTTGAAATGAACGCAAGGTTGTTTCACGTGAATATTTTTACAATCAGGATACATGCGTTCAATACGAACGTTTGCCATTGGCGCCGTTTTAAACTCGAAATCGTTTGATTTAAACAATTATTTCGTTCAATTTGACATATTCATTTTTCTCCGTGTACCTTTCGTAATAATTCGCTACTTAAAATAGATTCATATGACAGAATCTATTTTATTCTATTCACTTCCCCTAAAGAAGTTTGCTAAAAGGACGTTTGCCCTAAAGACGTATACATATTACATAAAGTTCATTTGACAAAAGGAATAGTTTTTTGCCAAAACGACCTTTGCTAAATACACAATGTGTCTACAAATGATAAATATGTTGCATAAAATGGGGCGCTGGCGCGATTAAAAATTCTAGCATTTTAAAAATGGGCTGCTAAATTAGTTGCTTAGATCCAAAGAATCACAAAAACGCAGTTAATGTTAATGCAAGAAAATTAGAATTTTTGGCAGACGTCTACTCAAACGTAATCGACAGCAAAGCCGAACTTGTTCAAAAGTTTGATTCATTTAAAGATACCGATACAGATACAATTATTCAAATATCGAGGAACTGTCATAAACAATATATTAAAATTCATCATGTGCTCTATTCACCCTAACCTCTCGATTTTATATGATTTTTTTTTTTACTTTACCAATAATAAATGCAGGTGCGGAGCAGACTGAAACTCATTAAGTTCTACCTACGATGTACAATAGGTGAAGACAGATTGGCTGGGTTAGCTTAGAAGAAAGCTGTTGAAGTTGCCTCATTTGTTAATAGTTCATATGTAGATACTTATATTAATTTTATTTTCAAATAATAGATTTTTGTTATGTTTTCATTTAATAAAAAATATGAATATACTTATGTTTGAACTACTGCTGGACTCTATTTTTATGTAGTGGAGCTTTTCTTTAATATGCTTGCTCCCCCATGGCGAAAGAGTCCATAGGCAGGCCCTAGAATCAGTGAAGAAGATTCTAGACTTACAGGCATGTGAGTTGATTAATCGCAGATGGGAAGAATTTACGATAGCTATGGCCCACGATATATCCTTGGAAGATAGAAACTTTACTAAGAGGGAATGGTAATGATGTGCAGAATTTTACTACAGTTATCACGGGACATTGGCTCTTTGGCAAACATACAGAGTGTATACAAGCTCCACACAATCAATTCTGCAGAATCTATATACATATGGAAGAGGAAAAGGTTGAGAGAGTTCAACAACTGCTGATTGAATGCTCCAATCTTGTCAAGCGTAGAAGAAATACACTTGACAGCTATTTTTTTTTTTTTTTTTTGCAAATTGGGGGAATTGGCACACAAGGAGTTTCATTAACTTTTGTGGCTGGTTTTAACGTACCCCCTAAATAAACAATATTTTTCAAGTATCACAATAAGATGACATCAAAATTGATTTTAAGTATGAACTCTAAGGCCGAAAATTTGGTCAAGTTGCTGATATTGGATTTAGCGAAACCTGATAATATAATAAAGGAAAACATATCTGTACAGCGGCTGATAATAACAGAAATAGGATCCAATCCGAGTCAAGTTTCATTAGTTCCCCAGTAGAGCATTGTTACAGCACGCCTAACAAATTGAGAAATTTGACAATAATGAAATACTCTACTCCAAAACTAAATAAACGGACAAAGATACCAAGGAAAAATTTTAAAAGCGACTAAACAAAGTGTTCCCACTAATTATTACGGTATATATTATCATCTTGATACAGACTTTTTATGAATATTCTAATCAAACCGACTACGGACCGACCTTGCAAATGTTATCGGCAAAAAGGCAACAGCCCAACATCTAAGTCGATTTCAACAGTTTGTTGTGGCTGATTCTTAAGTCTTAACCATAAAAGTATAAATATGGTCGAGGAACCTTAAAACAAATAGACCTTATGCGATGCACAACGGTAGGGTCAACATGGCACAAGAGGAATTGGGCTTCCACTTACAAGCGGTCGCTACAAATGACATCGACAAGTTGCTAGATTCTCGCGAACCTGAACTCACTAATGAAAGTCTTGTTGAACTACACAAGGAGAACTACAATGAAGACCACAACAGTGTCGTTAAAGAATGTCATCCATATCTCGTATCTGATTGTAAAATGGATGTCAAGTGCACTCAAAATATTGGATGGATATTTGACCTATATATTGGAGAAAATCACCTTGATCATGATAGAAACCTAAAGGTGACTATAGACTTATTAGACAAGCGAGTCAATGCTAAGTCATGGCACCTTGACTATTTTCTCTATACTTTCAAAACCCATTTTCTACTTCTATGAACACTTCAAATCAATTCAATTCGCAATATTTCACTGAACGGAACAAAAAGAACACAGCTAATGTCACATAAAATGTCAGCAACATTAATATGATATTTAATTTTATTTATAATTTCTTCCTTAATAAGTTATGGACAAGTGTAAACAACAAATGTCAAGTGAAACAGTTTAACAGAAAGTGGAAACTTAAAATTGGCTGATACCTACGGGCAAAATGTTCGTATTTTTGGACGTAATTTCATTGAAATTACGCAAAAGTGAGATGATTTTAATTAAATTGTTTTTACTGGAAATTACGTGATTTCGTCGAAATCGTATTGGAACAGCGAAATTACGTGGAATTTCGATGGAATGAAAACCCACTATTAATTACATCTCGAACAGTGAAGCTGTTTTTTTTTGTACTAACTTAAGTAAAGCCTCCGGGATAAAATTAATCATTTAAATTTCATTTAATTAAATTTAAAAATTTTGATATTATTATTGGAGTTTCCTCCCACCATCACAGACAAGATAAGATTCAGCCCTGGACTTATGAATAATTGTATGACGTTAAGTAGTGTGAAAAATTCAATCACTGCAAAAAAATATCAAAAGTATAATTAACAATAACTATAAAATAAAATAAAATAAAATACAATAAAATAAATAAATAAAAATTACAATTTATTTTTTTTTTAATTTCCACCACACGCGTATCTTTGAATGGTATATCTCCAAATTAACAACGAAATACTATTTTCAATAAATGTAATCGGACGCATAAGTTCTAGATACGAAAACATTCTTCATCCCTCCTTTTCTAAGTAATTTGTTGTTTACAAATATTTCCATCCCCTTGAGCACATAAAATCGTGATTTTATTTTTTCTTGGTCCACCGACCACCACCACATGTCACTCACATCCAAATCCCATAATAAAGCGAAGAAGCAAAAAAAGAGGAGTGAAATATGGAGAGCTTCTCGAAGAATACTACCCGGAAGATTTCCGTTCTGGCAGATAAGGTCAAATTTCATTTCAGGAAGATTCATTGGAACTTTATGGAAGAACTTGGAGAGATGTTTATTTTGGTCTTTTCAGTTTTGACATGTACGGCTGGGAATTGCTAGACTTTCACTGATGATTTAATCACTAATGAAGCATACAAAACCATAAATAACAGGTGTGAAAACGCGAGCATATGGTCCATGTTATGCGAATTTGAGATGCTTTTTAATGTAAATAAGTAGGGCATACAGAAAGCGTGAGGTAGTTTGTTTTTACGTTATACAGATGAGACATAAGGTGCTTGTATTGTTGGTATATTTTTGTTCTTACATAAGAATTTCCGAAGGTCAGAGTTGTGGGAATTTTTAGACTTTTTTTTTTCTCTAGATATAAATCAAATTGAAAATAAGATCTCAAATTATACTCAACCTCGGTGGTCTTATGGGAGATAGAATTTCGTTGACAAAGGGATGTACACTGGTGTACAGTCATCGGGGATGATGTAGGATGAGTATAGAGTTCACCTAGATAGAATTAATTGATGGTCCATGAACAAGAATTTTAAAGGAACCATGTTATGACAGATAAAATTAACTTTCATTTACGGAAGATTTATTAGGTCTTTAGGGAAATGATTTCATGGATTATGTATAGAGCTACATATTGATATTGATTTTAAAACTTTTTTTTTTTTTTAAATAAAACAAAATCGATAACAAATTTCTTCTTTAACGTTTCCTGGTGACACATCCAGATAGTTCCGCATTGGTTCTGAGAGTAATAGTTTCTGAAAAATTAACTCACTGGTCAATTTGATAAATGGTGACGAATAATTTACGACAAAAAAATGACAAATTATGAACATTATAGAGATTTCTTGTATGAAATGGAGAATAGATTCCGATTTTAGTGACATCCTTTCACTTTTTTTTTTCTTATTTGAACGAAAACAATATTTTTGTCTAACGATTAATTTGCGATAAAAAAAGTTTTCTCTCAGCATTAATAATTTACTATTGATATGTGGATATCTGGATAGATTAACGACAAATTAGCATAAGCCCCAGTTTTTTTTTATGATTTTTAATGATAACTATTGCTGTCAGTTCTGCGACTTGCAAGATATTGCGTTATTTATTTATTTATTTATTTGAATCAGTCTACCGAATATAATAATTTTACAGACTTGCATAGCATTTTACGTAAACAAAGATTGTTCATTATTGCCTTAATAATCTATTTTTTATAAAATAAAATTAATTATCATAGAAGAACTAATAATTTTGTAAAGACAAAGCATTTTCGAAAATTATACTTTTAAATTTTTTCTCTAGACATACAAATATGTATGTATGTTTCAGACTACACAGACCAAGCAGTTTACATCTCACAGTGTATGATGGTAAGTCGTCATTTTGGTAATTTATTTTCCGTAGAACAAATCTAGTAAATGCCTTTTGAATGGATTCAATACGATCAATAATGTACGTTATAATATGCACACCAAACAATGGATGCATATTCAAGAATGGATCTCACGATCGAAAAGTATAATGTCTTGAAGGTCGGAATTTTATGAAAGTCTTTGGAGTTCCGCTTAAGGGGTACGCCACTGTAAATTTTTTGAAAAATCGATTTTGTTTTTATTGGCTTAAAAAATAGTTTAAACCCTCTAGAACAGCGGTTGGGGGACTTTTTTAGCCATTACCCAAAAATATTTTTGTGTACGTCGATATTACCCCACATTTTGAAAAGCAAGGTACATTTAGATTTATTTATTATTCATTGAATTTATTGAAATTTATATGAAAACTCTTTATAAGTAAATAAAAATTATAAACAACATCATTCCAAACGACTACACGTTTTGGAGAATGATGTTGTTTCATCTTTGACAGAATAACTTCAAAATTGGGGTTTTTTGAAGTAAGGGCAATTTGAATACAGTCTTCGACATTTAGTCGATTTCTGCTCTTCGTTTTTATGTCCAATAAAGTTGTTTGCAAAGGTATGTCGCTGCAAATGGCAGCAACTTTTTATCGCCTCCTCTTGTGCTATTTTGAAAGCCTTTGCAGCTTCTGACATCCAAAAAGACGACAGCTCTGCTATGCTCTCAAATTGTATGCGAGCATCATTATTGTAGCGGAGTTAAAGAAATACTTCCGCCAAGCCTAGAAGCTCTTCTGGTATGTTAGATACTTCACAATCGAAAGGATCAACAATCCAACTGACAGTATGCAGGTCTAAATCTGGAAAGTAATCAGAGAACCACTCTCTGAGTTAGGTAAGATGCCTCATAATGTATCCTTGACGCCATTAAAAGTAATATTGGCACAATCTTCCAAAAAGAATGCTAACTTTGAAAAAGAAGCTATCTTGTTCTGTTCTGATTTCAGTCTCCAATACAGAAGCAGTGCTCCAAATGCTGATATCTCTGGCTGAAATGATATTAATATTTTTCCCTTGCAATTCTTTGTTCAACACATTATTATGCTCAAAAATGTCAGATAAAAACGCCAGATATGCAACCCATAAAGAATTGTTAAGCTTATGTGCGAGAATATGCTTTTGATCAACCATAAAAATTTCAAGTTCAGTTTTGAGAGCCCAAACTCGACTCAGAACATTTCCCCGGGAAAGCCATCTCACTACTGTATAATAAAGTAGGTCACGAAAGAGCCGCGTGTTTAGTGCGTGTCCTTTAATACCATTAACAATCTTGATCATACCATGCATGACGGCTTCCAGTGTAGGTTCCAAATGTTTCACAAGAAGTACCTGGCGATGGATCATACAATGATTAACTTCAATTTTTGGGTTATTTTTTTTCACAAAGGCCGAAAAACTACTAATATGACCCAACATAGCTGGTGAGCAGCTCCATTAACTGCGACGGCAATGCAATTTTCCCACTATAGATTAATGTTTTCAGCATTAAAGTATTCATTAACATAATTATACACATCAATTCCACGAGATCTCAATTCGAGAGGAGAACAAAATATCAATTCCTCTTCAATTGCATGTGCACCTTTGTAGCGAACATACACCATCAGCTGTGAATTACTACTGACATACATCTGTAGTCTCATCAAGCTGAATAGCAAAATATTTAGCCTAATTTAGTGAGAAAATAACCTGTTGCTGACATTTTCTGCTAAGATAGAAATTCTATCTTTATACTTCTTGCAGACAAGGGCACTGCATTCTGTTTATTCGCCTCTTTCTGACCAGACCACACATGATCACTGCCATTTTCACAGCTGCTGGTTTAATCAAAACCTTACCAATAGTATACGATTTTTTGTTTCGGGCAATCAACCAGGCTACTTCAAAGCCAGCCTTTGATGCTGAACGTTGATTGAAGGTACCTGGGAAGTTGCTGTACAATCTTTGCCTTTTGACAGACGTTGGTTTGGAAGACAGATGTAAATGCAAACTATCCAAATATTTTTTTCAATTGACTTTTTTGAAAGATTCTGTAGTCAGCACTTTCAAACATACAACACACTGTGGTTTCATTACATCTTTATCTTCTATTGAATTCCTGGAAAAACTATCACGTTAGTCGCTATTGTTGGTCCGAATATTTTTACAAAAAAAAAAACAGGTTTACAAAATAATTTTTTTTTAAATGTCCTGATTACCCCAATAATTTTATTTTTACCCCATTTGGGGTAATTTATCCCGGTTCCCCGACCGCTGCTCTAGAATAAGAAAAAAAAAGGTCCCGTGCCAGAAAATTTTTTTTTTCCTTTGAAAATGGTGGTCGCCACCAAGCGCGTCAAACTTGCTCCGAAACGACTACCTGAAGCCTGAAACACAATTGGAGCTTTTCAGCCAGCTTTATCGCCAGCTTTCTTCTAAAGCTAACTGAAAAAGCCGAATTCAACATAACTGACCTTTTTGACATTTGCAACTTTAACTTGTTTATCGGAAAACTTTTATTTTTGACCAGATGTGAACATTAACATTATCTAGAGAATGCCGTACGGGATTTTCAATAACTTTATTTGTTGATTTTTTATTAACAAAAAACCTGCCGTTTTTTACGTCAAAAATAAAACTTTTTTTCAAACGCGCGCCAAATCTACAAAAATTAATATTTTTAAAATCCGTACGGCATTCTCAGCTATAAGCTACTAGATTAATAGTTTTTTTGTTTTGGTCTAGATTCAAATGTGCACCAGTGGTGCTGCGTGCCGCGGAGCCCTGCAAGCAAAACTGGTTTTTTTTTCAAAAAATTTATCAATAAAGTTCAATGTATGCTCGATAATACCCTTAAAAGGTTTTTTTAAACACCTTTAATTTCGCGAGAAAAAAATTCGTGAAAAAACCTTTTTTTTTAACCGTTACAGTGGCGTTACCCGTTAAGGAAACCTAAACAACGTCTTTATGTAATGTAGTGGCAAAAATAACACATAAGTCCTTAATATCATATGTTCGAGAAACTATAGCATGATTAATTTTATAATCAAACAAGAAAGGACAAGAGATGCGATGAAAAGTAAAAATTTTACATTTTGATATCTTAGATGTAACTTATTATTAGAGCACCAATCAGAAAGTATAATAAGATCATTCTGCAGTAGTAAGCAATCGTTTAGGGAGTTTATTCTAACGAATAGTTTTTAATCATCCGCAAATATTAGGCATTTGGCAAAAACAAAACAAGTTCCTATATCATTAATGAAAAGCAGAAACAATAGAGGACCTAAATAACTACCCTGAGGAGCTCCCGAGGTGACAGTTATTACATCAGATATAATATATTGCCAATCCTTACATATTGTTTGCGGTTATATAAATAGGCCACAATCCAGCTTAAAAAAGAGGAGTGGAAGACTATATTTTTTAATTTATGAATGAGAAGAGGAATGCTGATCTTATCAAATTCCTTTGATAAATCTGTATAAATAGTATCCACTTGAACACGATCTTCAAAAGCACTTATAGTATAGTTCGAAAATAATGTCAGATTAGTTACACATGACCTCCCCGTAATAAAGCCATGTTGCTCAGGGACTATATATTCCTTAACTATATAATCTAGTAATTTTGGTACGACTTTTATAACAGAGACACTGGTCTGTAATTCTCTACAGTGCTTTTAGAACCTGATTTAAATATAGGAGTGATTAATGAAATTTCCCACTTATCAAGAAAAGTACCGGTGTAGGTTAAAAATTTTGCATAAAAGATCGGCCAAAAAAACAGCGCAATTTTTTAGTACCGAATGACATAACCCATCAGATTCTGGTCTTGTGGTGGAATCGAGATCATTGAGACCCTTCAAGACATCATCAGCATTAATCAATAAATGACCAACATCCAAAGGGGATGTATCAGTGTTAACGGGGTATTCATGATCCAATTCACTAAGATTCGTTACTATAAACAGATTTGAAGTAATAGGCAAAAAGATTGCAACTGCTGTGCAATTCGAATGACTTATTAGAATCGTAATATAAAACCTTAGGAAAAGAAGAAGTCGTTCGCTTGGATTTAATAAAGGACCAAAAGGGGTTACTATTAGAGCTAATGCTGTTTTCAATAAACACACGTATTGACCATACATATACCTATGCAGGACCTCGTATTCCTTTCTAAGTCTCTGAAACAACGCCTCATCAGCGCTGCTGCCAGTAGCCCTATATTGCTTGTGTGCCTTTGTCTTAGCATTTTTCAATCTTAAAAGACCGTTTACAAACCGTTTTGGGTGTTTATTACTACATTTAGATTTTTTAGCGACAAATTTATGTAGGCCTTCATAGACAACATCAAGAAATTTGTTGTATGCTCTCAGCAGATCACAATGTTCCAAAAAAAAAGCAATTTATGTTAGAGAAAAAGGTAGCAAGACCTAAATAATTAACTTTGTTGAAATTATGTTATGCTCTAATTAAGGTAAGGATCGGGGTTGGCTTTTCGAAACGATTAAGAATCCCATGTTTAGAGATTAGACTCTTTGAAAGCAAATCCTACCCATTCTTAGAGTATGAACTCCGTAGATAAACAGTAAATGAAAGGTCCCGAGCTGGTTCTTACGACCAATTTTAATGATACCTTAGAATCTAACGCCTTTGGATGAATGCTCGTATGTTATTTCGTATGGTCATCCATTTGTGGAAGTTTGATTTTTGAAGTGGTTTTTCGCATTTCTAGAACGGATTGTGTCGGACAGTAAAAATGTTTATAACAAATTTCGTACGATTTCATATTCTGAAGAACTTTTTAGTACAATAACAAGTGAAAAAGCTAGAATTGGTCTAAGACCAATTCTTATGATACCCTAGATGAATGCACGTATGAAATTTCGTATGGTCACCCATTTCAGGAATTTTGATTTTTTGCATTGGTTTCTCGATTATATTTCTAGAACGGCTCGTCGGACAGAAAAAATGATTATAACCAATTTTATAGGATTTCTTATTCTGAAGAAGTTTTTAGTACAATAAAAATGTCTAGGACTGATCGTTTTCAAAGTATATGTAAAAAACCTAAATTTGTATATAGCAACACCAAGAAGGGGTTGCCCGATTTAGTCCATTTCTGATATTCTATTTGCTATTACTATGAAAACACAATGTACAAAATTTCAGCTTTCTATGTCGACGTGTTCTCAGGTAGTGTCCAAATATATCGTGGAAAATGAAATTTTTGTATGGCAACCCCACGAAGGAGTTGCCCGATTTGTCTCATTTTCGAACTTTGTCTCATTTTCGAACTTAATTTTACTTTTTTTTTTAATGTCCGTGTACTAAATTTCAGCTTTCTAAGTGAACGGGTTCTCGAGTTATCGAAATTTTTGTATGGCAACCCCACGAAGGAGTTGCCCGATTTGTCTCAATTTCGAACTTTTGTCTCATTTTCGAACTAAATTTTACTTTTTTTTTAATGTCCGTGTACAAAATTTCAGCTTTCTAAGTGAACGGGTTCTCGAGTTATCGTGCGCACGGACGGACGGACATGCAAAAATCAAAATAACTTTTAAATTTATGCGGAGGTGTCCAATCCATTTTGCTCTACCATCATTATTTCGAGGTGTTACAAACGGAATGACAAACTTAGTATACCCTATAGATTTCATCTAGGGTATAAAAACGACTGATTATTTTGACAATAGGTATACGTACAAAACCACAATTTTTATATGGCAACAACAAGAAGGGGTTGCCCAATTTAGTCCATTTTTGAAGCTTTACTTACTATCACAAAGCGAAAGCTGTGCAATAATGCCGATTAGGATGTTGAGGGATGTTTTCATCATTGAAAATTGTCCCGAAGCTATAGGTATTCAAGATTTATGGATGCAATGTACAATAAAGGTGTCATACTAATATAATTATGTACTACCTTTCCTTCCAAAACATCCTTTGACTCATAATTAAAATTTAAAAACAAAGTCGGAAATATTTTGATAATAAACCCGGTAAATTCCACTGACATATATTTAAGTAAATTCATTGACATGAAATCCCAATATCATTTATATTTCGCTTCAGTTTAGGTATACTACAGTTGCCATTGAGAGCATACTTTCTGAAATCAAAAATGGTGCCACATGAAACAGGAGATCAGTCAGCCATTTATATACATGCCACTGTCACTGCTACCAACTGGCGCGCTATATTTAAATTATTTTGGAATTTACTTATATGCATGTCCGTGGGATTTACAGATTTTACCACAGTATTTGTATTATTAATTTTTAATTATGAGTCGAAGGAAGTGTTTTTTACAAGGATTTTACAAGCAATTTCTCGTTCCCAATCGTTACAGTTCAGTGGGAAAATATGTATGCTCTCACGAAAAGAGACAGGAATATGAAAGTGGTGCCATTTGTTTTCATGCATTTTTGGTTCAACGAGCAGTCCATTTATATACATGTCAGTGGCTTGCCCCTAAAAGTAGGTGTGGGGGACAGAGAATGGATTACAAATATTGTATTGCCATCTATTTCTTTTCTATATATTTATTTGGAAAACCACTGAACTGAAACTGGACTATGGTGGATTTTGTATAGAATTTATTATTTGAAGTTCAGCGGAATAAAGTAGTTAAACCAAAAAGAGACAACTATAGAAAAGTGATCCCATAATAATGTCAAATTATATAAGCAACTTCAATACTATCAGCAGTCCATTTTATATATGTCAGTGGATAGATTTGGGAATTTTGGGAGTCATTTTTTTTTTGTCATGTTTATCATAATGCAAATTGGTGCTTGAATTTTTGTCAAACTGTGTAACTTCAAGAAATGCCGAATTTTTTTTTTCAGCATTTATGAAATGCCCAATTAACTTTTGCTTTTTAGACGAATGGATGGATTCTTCGAAACTTCACCTTTAATTTTATATCACCTGAATTCCCGCCCTACATGTAATCTTTGTGATATTATGCAAGATTTTTTACTCCTTTAACCCCTTTAAGGCTTTATGCCTATCTGCAATTTATTTTTAAAAAACATGTAGACTTTTTTAAACAAAAAATTTATACATTTGAAAGAAAGAGTACATTTGGAAGTTATTATTTTAATTTTTGTTTTTTTTTTAATATAAATTTAAATTATTTATGTAGCTACAACACAGCAGCTGAAGACTCGTTTTTTTTTATACATCTTGCAGTAATTCCCTGTAAAGTGGAGTTCGTATTGAAATCAAAATTTAAATGAAATTTAGTCAATATATTGATTATCTAGCCCTTGGGCGTTCGATATCCCGAAAAAATAATTTTAGATCAAATGGTGGCTTTTCAAAGTTATGGTATCGATTTTTGGCTAAAAAATACTATTTTTTTACCAGCAAATCAAAAATTATGTAACGAAAAAGAAAAACCCACGATGTAGCACGTAGAAAAGTCTGCAAAAGTTGAACTAATTCGGTGAAGTGGTTCCAGAGATATTTGGATCATCAAATTTGAAAATGTGACTTTGATAAAAACGCGTTTTAAGTGTTTTTAAGTACTTATAACACGACAGTTGGCTGTTATATTCCACACAAAGTAAACAGCTGACGTATCGACCACTCCTACGGAACTTTGAATAACCGATGAAAATTTAATTTATTCGGGTCGGGCCTAATGGATTGAAGTAAAAGTAATTACCACACCAAGCATGACTCATAGATCCGTAAAAAGGAAATTGTCTTTGGGTACGTGCACAACGAAGTGAGGCAAAGCCGCGAGTCATCAAGAGTTAAGAGATAGAATTTTTGCACGCTAGTACCACAGACAACATACAAATAGATAAGAAAATCTCCATATAAACCATGATCACTTTTTCAAAAAGTTCTTTAACTTTACATTCAACAAAAAAAAAGTAAGAACTGTTGCGAAGAATTTATGTGGAATAAGCAGAGAGAGAGAGAATATATAGAGCTTTCTACTATTAGGGGGCCATTATAGGTGGTTTTAATTCGAACAACTTCCTTTTGAGGTTTTCATATCTAGATGTAAGTTGTCTCAGCTAGTACTGCGAGACAACAACAGGACCGCTCGCGATGTGGCGAGACATCTCGAGTTAGCTCGCTCGAGAATGAAATTTTTCACTTTTTTTGCTAGGTGTAGCGCGCTAATCTGGATAACCGAGATCTTTCTTTGATATAATCGGAGGTTTCTTTACTCATTCTCATATATTGGAAGAGTCAGTACGTAAATCTCATATATATGATGAAATTCCGAAAATTCTAATCGCTTCTTAATTATGGGATGACAAGCAAAACTGGGAAGTAGGTACACTTAAAAAATGCCATATAGTTGTACTACTTGATAAACACGAAATGTCTTCTTCAGAACCGGATGACATTATGTATGATCTCACTTCACGATTTACCACGAAATTGAATGAATGCCTTTTGTTAACACCAGAACTCGCGAATTATTTTCACTTCGCCTCGATCAATTTTTGATGAAATCTCGTGCGAGGTCGCCTCACTTCGTTGTACACGTACCATTTCGAAGCTCCCGCGCATACCTTCTCTGAAATTTCGTGCAAGGTATACAATACTTCAAAATGGAATAGCTTCGTCAATTTTAGTCGGATCAACTTGAAAATTTAAGAAAGTGTGAAAACCAATAAATGATTTTTTTTAATTCCTATGTAGACATAACTTTTTATACCCTAGATGAAATCTAAAGGGTATACAAAGTTTGTCATTTCGTTTGTAACGCATAGAAATAATGATGCTAGAACACAAATGGATTGGACGCCCACCCCCCCCCCCCCCCCCCCGCATAATATTAAAACTTATTTTGATTTTTGCATGTCCGTCTGTCCGTCCTCACGATAACTCGAGTACGCGTTCACTTACAGAACTGAAATTTTTACACGGGATATAAAAACAAAAGTTAAGTTCGAAAATGGGGCAAATCGGGTAACTCCTTCGTGGAGTTTCCATACAAAAATTTCGTTTTTCACTATATACTTGGACACTGTCTCAGTATGTGTCAACGTAGAAAGTTGAAATTTTGTGCATGGCGTTTTCATAGAAAAAGCAAATATAATTTCTAAAATGGGTTAAATCGAGCAAACCCTTCTAGGTGTTGCCATAAAAAAATTTAGGTTTTTTACGTATACTGTGAAAACCAACACAGTCCTATTTTTGAGGCCATTCCCTTTAACTCGTACACGAATTTGTCTATTTATATATTTCTTTCCTATTTTCGACACTATCATAGACCCACACGGGTTCATGTCACGTGACAATTGAATATATCAAAATTTGACCGGAAATTTCCATGAAAAACCCGGGAAATCGGGAAAAATCATTTGAAAATTTGGTACAAATTTGATTAGCGATAAATCCGTTTCAGGAAAAATGCAGAGTTTTCCGATTTTTCCGGTAAAAAAGTTTTCCAAATTATGCAGGATTAAGTTCCCTATCAACTGGCATCATTACTTTCTCTCCGACAATGGTGACAACTTGCAAAAACAATCGAGGGAAATTCATGTAAAACGATTTTCCGGAGTTTTTCAGACCAAGGAAGCGTTTGAGCGTTTTGCAACCTAAGACAAAGTTGTAGAGCGAAATGAGTTGCATAAAGTTGCTCCTGTGGAAAACTCCGTGGAAAACCCGGAAAAGCGGGGAAATCATCGGACAAATTTTCATCGATATGATTAGTGATAAATCTGTTTCAGGAAAAATGGTATAATTTTCCAATTTTTCTGGAATTTCCGGAATTTTCCGACTTTTCCGTAAAATTTTCGGACATAAAAGTTTTATAAGCTATGCGGAATCATTTTTTTCCCGTCCTACTGGCATCAATAAAGATTCTCTATCAAATCTCAAGATGTACGAGTATACCACGGTTCGTAAGGTTATACTAAAAACCTTACAGGATGGTTAAGTGGAAAAGATAACCATAAAAATTAACATAATGACGCATTTTACCCTCCCTCACCCTTAGTTGCATACAAATTATGTCTTGTCTTGACGAGAATATTTTAATCTAAGTGCGAGACAGTCTGTATATTTGCCTACAAATCAATTTGGTAAACAGTTACATAGGGGAAGGTAGCCTACATAGTTGGGCAAAACGACACATTGCCTTTTCCACGAAACCTAAGCGTCCGACGCATTCCTAATAGTATTGGTCGTATTCTTCAATTGTTTTCCAACCGACCACAAAAGTATTAGTGTCCAAATCCACAAACTGTCTTGGAACGAATTAGTGGCGAAAAAAAAGTGAATACTAAAGTACTTTTTACAGGGATTAGTATTGTTTTTTTCGGTAATAAGTACTGATTTTATTTAATATGCTATTTTTGCTGGATTGTTCCTATTCTAAAAAAGCAATTGATGTGACATTCTTATGGATATGTGATGAATAATAATGTTATTATAATTAATAATATAATAGTATAATTTTACTCTTGGCAATTTGGGTAAAATGGTATACCCTTGCCAAGGGCAAATTGGCATACCTTGGCCAAGAGAAAAATTACATACAGCTGTGTCGTTTTACTCATGGATTCTAAAATTTATGTTATTTCCAGAGGTTGGGCAATACAAAAGAAATATAAAAAAAAAAATCTATATTTTCGTTTATTTTGACAAATAAACTAATATAGCGTTTTGTTCAAATTACATGGGTAGCCTAAAATGACACAGAGTATGTCGTTTTATACACACGCCGCCAAAATAACACATTAGGTGTTTTTTTTCTTTAAATAATAAAAAAAAAAACTTTTCTTTGTTATAATGTCTAACATTCTTCAAAACATGAAAGCAAACATTTTTTAAGCTGCTAAGTGTGTACTTAAAGTGTTCTTTTAAAAAGAAATGGCTAAGATCCTCAAAGTAAAATCTTCCCTTACATGCATATGTACATACTTATATGTATGTTACATATTTGATACTCCACAACTAAAGCATACTGTCATTACATAATATTCCATGAATTACACGTGTCATTTGACAAAGCAATCATATCTGCACATAAAAGTGACCGCTTAGCCTCAAAACACCACCCCGCCTATCCACATTTTACACTTACCTATGAGTTTTAAACATAAAATTGTATTTCTGCCGAATTAGCAGAACGGCCCTTTTCGACCAAATCATATACACACATTTGTATAGGAACCGAATTTAAAAATATGTGCCCATGCACATAAGCTATGCTTACACAATATACTTACTCATACATACGAGTTGAGGTTTTCCTTGCGTGCTGCCGGTAATTTGATTCAAATGTGATATTGGCTTTCCGTCAACCCAATTGACTGTGTCAACAGCGAACTCCTTGTTTCTGTATAAATATCTAGGAATAAATGGGGTCATATGACTTGTGTTGTGGGGAACCTCAACCCTGCCAGTCTAATGTTATGTTATTGGTCTCGCCTCTTTCCTGCACTTCAAAGCCTCTACACAATGTAGTATACACGTCCTTACATTTATGTACATTATATTACAACTTCATACATATATCGGAACTTGCGGCAAGAAATCCTGGCACCACAAAGTCGATTCAGTTTACAAAAGACATCCCTAATGCAAGTGGGATGCGGGTAGTAAACAAATGCAATTTCTAAGTATAGGAAGCAATGTTTAAAAAGGGTTTCCATGTAGACACATGAGATTTTTTTTTTTTTTGCACTTTCAAATGTAATGCTCGACACTAGTTTTAATAACATTGTTGTTTTTTAAGAGTTCGATTAATAATTATATTGTGTAAGTGAAAATTCTCGTTACACGCAGAAATACGCAGAGTTCACGCAACATGTGGCAGCTAAAAATTGTGTTTCTACTACTTTACAGTTTACCACATTATCTTACATGATACATACAGGAAATATGCTCAAAAATACACTTAAGAATGTTCTGTTCTACAATTACAGTATCATCTATAATGTATAAGATGTGTTTGGACTTCATGTATTCATTGGAGAGCAGTTTGAAAGGATAAAAAAAACGGCTCGCTTTACAAGAACTTTTACAACACAACTTTTACGAAAGTACTTCACTGCAGCACTCATAAAACTTCACAAATTCCTAAAAAGCAGCAGTATTTAACTTCTGAATTATTATCCTCTTTATGTAACTACTTCACATTCGTTTATTATGATAAAGTTTGTACAAGAAGTGTTAAAGTTTGTATAAGTTTCAAAATAATGCAGAGGAATTATATACATATGTACCCGAGAACTAACTGATGGTGAAAATTATAATAACATGGCTTTTGGCGCAGACAGACACTGCCAGATATACCAAATTTATAGTAATATATATTTATATAATTAGTAAAAACACTAAACTACACAATGTCCCACAAATAATGGCAGTAAACCATTCTGCGAATGGCACTCACTATATTTACTTCCTTTTTTTTCCAATTTCTATCTATAAGTAAAATAACTATTTTAAATTTAATTTAATTTAGTTTTTTATTTAATCTTTTTCCCAATAAAAATTAAGTTTTAATTTTCTTTAATTTTCATATGTAGGTAGGGTTAGGTGGGGTAAAACGTGCCGCAGGCAAAAAGTGTTACCTTTAATATCTCTCAATAGAACAAGAACCTACAGATGCAAATAATGCGCTTGGCATGGAGTGATATTCGTCACATAGCCCGTCGTTGTCAGGCATTAGGTAAGGGCGCATAGTGTGTCATAGTCCTAATAATTTGGCAAAAAATAAAAGAAATATCGTGTCGGACATTTAAGTTTCTTGTTGAATGTGCTCATCATCTTTAAGGGAAGTAAGTACCTTTCTATTATTACTATCTTAGTGAGCATTCTGATACTACTTAAAACTACAAATTTGTTGTTGTCATTATGTATATTATATAAATATATATTCTTGTACTATTCGAGGTAAAAAGTGACGCGGTGGCAAACTTTAGGTATACCTAAAATAGATAAAAACAAGTGAAAAAGCTAGAATTATTGGTCTAAGACCAATTCTTATGATACCCTAGATGAATGCACGTATGAAATTTCGTACGGTTACCCATTTGAGCAATTTTGATTTTTTGCATTGGTTTCTCGCATATATTTCTAGAACGGCTCGTCGGACAGAAAAAATGATTTTAACCAATTTTATAGGATTTCTTATTCTGAAGAAGTTTTTAGTACAATAAAAATGTCTAGGACTGATCGTTTTCAAAGTATATGTAAAAAACCTAAATTTTCATATGGCAACTTCAAGAAGGGGTTGCCCGATTTAGTCCATTTTTGATATTTTATTTGCTATTACTATGAAAACACAATGTACCAAATTTCAGCTTTCTATGCCGACGTGTTCTCAGGTAGTGTCCAAATATATCGTGGAAAACGAAATTTTTGTATGGTAACCCCACGAAGGAGTTGCCCGATTTGTCTCATTTTCAAACTTAATTTTACTTTTTTTTTTTAATGTCCGTGTACAAAATTTCAGCTTTCTAAGTGAACGCGTTCTCGAGTTATCGTGCGCACGGACGGACGGACGGACGGATATATAAAAATCAAAATAACTTTTAATTTTATGCGGGGGTATCCAATCCATTTTGCTCTACCATCATTATTTCTGTGCGTTACAAACGGAATGGCAAACGTAGTATACCCTATAGATTTCATCTAGGGTATAAAAAGCTGAAAGTAATAGCTACCTATTTAAATATTAATAACAACCTGAATTGCAATACGGCTACAAAGAATTTTCCAAAAAGTTATTATAAAAATAATTTTTAAAAGTATTAAAACTAAAATAAGGCTAGACTATCATATTAATTTAGAATGCTCGTCTGTGTTGAATATTTATGATTATTTTTAAAATTATGAATAAATATCGATAACAACGTAATAGATTCCGCTTTTTTATCCCTTCTTACCCATGAAGTCTTGATATATTGTAAGTGGCACAGGTGGAACTTATTACCCCACAAGAGGGGTAAAAAGTACCGATCGACCTAAACCCACTGTCATATATAAAATGGACTGCTGATAGTATTGAAGTTGCTTACATTATTTGACATTATTTTGGGATAAATTTTCTATAGTTGTCTCTTTTTGGTTTAACTACTTTATTCCGCTGAACTTCAAATAATAAATTCTATACAAAATCCACCATAGTCCAGTTTCAGTCCAGTGGCTTTCCAAAAGAATATATAGAATGGAAGTAGATGGCAATACAATATTTGTAATCCTTTCTCTGTCCCCCATACCTACTTTTACGGACAGGCATCTGTAATTTGTTGAACTTTTAATATGAATATTAAAGCGAAAAAGGAAAATGTAACCGCAATAATGATTCAATTTTTTTTATTACAAATCAAACTTTTCAAGAGATTTTAAAATTTAATTCTAAGAAAACAAACAATCTGTGATTGTAAGAATTTTGTGGTTTTTTCAAATAACTCGTTATCTGCAAAAAGTTAGTTTTGAGAAAGCGAGGGGAAGGTCGAAAAAAGTGAGAAAAAGTTTTGGGATATCACCAAATTGTGGATTTTTTTCTTTTTCTCACAGGACGTTTTGAAATAAATTTTATTAAAAGTATACTGATACTATTTTTTAAAAAATGTTAAATATGGCGCAAAAGTTGCACATACAATGTTTTTTCGCTCTCAATTATAACACTTTTTTCGATATACTGTGTGCGAATTAACGACTCAATTGAAGATGAATATTTATTTGAAATTAGTAATCGCCACAGGAGTTCACTTATGCGGTTTATTGAAAAACAAGAAAAATCGCGAAAACCATGAAATTTTATCAGGCAAAATGACTGGAAATGAAAATGAATGTTGTTAATACTGGTATTGATATTCGCCATCTTTTATTATCGTTGTTAATACATACACAAACAAAAATTGAAGAAAATCAAACAAAACAATGAATATTAAAAAAAGTCGGAATTTTATTTTAAAATAACAGCTTATCTGCACTTGCATTGATATTTGATCAATTTTTTTAACTTCTCGGTAGAATGTCTATTGTGCTGTTTCTTGAAAAAATAATTTAAGATTTGTGGGTACTTAAGTGGTTATTCTTTTGTTAATAATAGTGTAATTGCTATGCCAGAGTACGCAGGATTATAAAATATAAAATTTTATGTCGTATGGTATATTTAGTTTAAAATTGTAAATTTTGCAGATAACGAGTTATTTGAAAAAACCACAGAATTTTTATTGTAGAAAACTCCAAAACACTGTTAAATTATGTATTAATTGGAGCCACTGTAAAGAATGTAAGTCCTTCGATTGATAGAGACTCGTACATATCTGATCATCAACTTAAATTCAAGGATCTTGATTGTGTGTGAAAAAATATAGCGAAAAAAAGTAGATTTTTCTGGCGTATAAGAAAGTCGTTGAGCACGGAAAATGCTATAATTCATTTTAACGCTAATTGACTTTAATGCTCCACATTATTATATGCTAGTTCGAATGAATCCAAGGGCAGAATGCAACTGTTGTAGAATAAGGCAATATGAGTTATTCTGAAATGCAGCATATTTACACTAGTTATAGAAGCATGCTCGAAGCGCTGCAATGGGTATATATTACTGACATGACAGCAAGAGTGAGGATGAAAGATTAGATTTACTAACTGCTACATAAAAAAAACGGTACAGTATTGTTTTTGATATCATAAAGAAGATTCTAACTCTAATAACGAAACCGTATATGAAATTTTCCCTTTCTTAATTGCTAATATTACCGTTTACCAATCCACAGATATCAGATATTCAATTACCATCCCACTACAGATATGTGCTTATAAACATTAGTTTACTTGCCACTACTGATTTCGGAATAGAAATACAACAATATTTGTTTTTTTTTTAACTACAATTTTAAAACTGTTGGAAATTTGTAATCAAAAAATGTAATCATGTAATCATGATTACGGTTACGATTGATCAATCATTAATCGCCAAAAATGAATTATTATTATCAATCTGTAATCATAATTACAGATTACAGATTGTAATCCTAATTATTAATCATCAATCAGATTGCATTTTGCCCAAGACTGTAGTCACCGATCTGTGCAAGTTTGATTTTTGATGTGGTTTTTCGCATATAATTCTAGAACGATTCGTCGGACAGAAAAAATAATTATAACCAATTTTATAGGATTTCATATTCTGAAGAAGTTTTTAGTGCAATAAAAATGTCTTGGACTGATCGTTTTCAAAGTATACGTAAAAATCCAAAAATTGTATATGGCAACACTGAGGAGTTGCCCAATTTAGTGCATTTTTGAAATTATATTTAATATTTTTATGAAAACTTTATGTACATAATTTCAGCTCTCGACGTTGACGCATTCTCAGGTAGTGTTCAAATATGTAGTGAAAAAAGAAATTTTTGTATGCCAACCCTACGAAGGAGTTACGCGATTTGTCCCATTTTCGAACTTAATTTCACTTTGTTTTTAAAGGCCATATGCAAAATTTCAGATCTCTAGGTATACGCGTTTTCGAGTTATCGTAAAATGAGTCGGAAAGGAGATATTGCAAAAAAAACTATTTTTGGGCGCCATTTTTTTTTCAAAATGCCGGCGCGAGCGGCAAAGATACGAGGTTAGCGTTGCCAGAAATTTTCGCAAAAAATATGGAAATTTCCGGAGAAAAATATGCTTTTTCGGAAAATATTATGCTAAATTTGAGTTGAGAGATAAAAAATAATAGAAAGTAACGGTATCAAAGAATCGAATAGGGTATTAACTGCAGTCATTGTATATAGACGATTTTCAGTACAAAACGACTAAGATTTTTTAAGATTTATATATATTACATTTGGTAGACATATCTTTACAAAGTAATACAATGTGCATATGACGACTACAGAGGGGAAAACAATCTAAGTCACATTTTTTACGTTTCGGAGTTTCGGAAAAATCTGCTTTTTAATTTGTCCGAGAGTTTATTTTTGGAATTTGAATTTTCAGATTTCTTTTGACTGATAATTAAATAGAAAAAAAAATAACAAATTTCTTCACCTATATTAACAGGTTACTATTAAAAAATTCCAAGTTTTAAAAAAAAACTTTGATTTTTTTTTCTCCCCTGTAATTTTAAAATTTGGCTCCAGAATTACTAACGTAGTAAATTAAATACCTCATCAGCCTCTTCGTTTTCACATTTTTCATATTTTTCATATTTTTCAGCACGACAAATTTCTTTTAATATATTATTGCTTATTTCAAAAGAAAAGCAACTTCTGTCACTTACTTTTAAACTGTCTCTTATAAACAAGATACTATTTAATAATTTCGTGTTTATTCTATTGCGCAATTTTGTTTTAATATTATTCATAGCGCTAAATAGCCTTTCGAGGCCTGCATATGGATTTTCATTATTCACACCTCTAAAATTATTTACTACTATCTAAAATTCAATTCGTTTCCCATTGCACTAAAGTTAAATTTGTCCATTGATTTTCTACTTCAGATATGTATATCCTGGGTGGAATATTGCATCATTTGAAGCAAAGGATCCAGCGAAGGTTTTATGGATTTCAAGCTATTTTCGATTGAAAAAAAATTAATTTTTTATTTATTTTATTTCCGATAATCTTCCCTTCAATTAAATTTTTTTTTTGTTAAGGATTTTAATAAAACAATAGATCTTCGAGGACCTTTGTTGGTTCTGCATCTTTTGCCTGAAAAGCTTTATTCACTTTTTGTACTTCTTGTAAAATATTTTTTAGGAACAAACAATATGCATAATTCAAGTTATCCCGATATAAATCATATAGTAGCTGAGAGGTATGACAGCCTTCAGATTACTTTTTAACTCTAGCCATTGGTTAACTGTTCGCTGTATTACGACTCCAATAGACATCCATCTAGTCGCACTTTGTCTTACGAATTTCAGGGGCTCACAATCTTCATTTATTCCCTTAAAAACCGAATGTATTGCACTGAGAAAATCATTCGAATTACATTCGGTGAGCTCAACTACATAATTTCAAAAATTGCACAACAATTCTTTTCTTTTTCTCACTATAATATTTTATAACTATGCCTAAATACTTATTAATAGTAACTTCGGTAGATTCATCTATAATTAAACTGAACGAGCTGTTACCTAACTCTTCTTAAAGACTTTCCTGGAAATATGGCCCCCAGGACATTTTTTATGAAGGCTATATACATATACACTTAGTACGGCCCAATGAAAAATTATTTAAATTGCACATTGTTTTTAAATTTTCTTTTTCACATTTGATAAGGTGATCTGCAGGATTAATAGAGGAATGTACAGCAATATACAATGCAATTCTGGTTTCCCACATCCTTGCTTGAAAGTTATTATCGGTTTCGAAGCTTAAAGTTCTTTGATTTTTTATAGAACGGAAAAGATATTGTAAAATAATATGGGCGGAAAATTAAATTATGCTAAAAAATATGCCGGCATAATTATGTAAAAATATTATGCTTTCGAGGCGTAAATTATGACAGTTTAGCATAATTTATGCTAAAATGTCAACGCTTGGCAAAGTGAAAATTCGAAAAGCGCACGTCGAAATTATAAAAATACCAATTTTCAAAACTCCCGGAAAACTTTCGAGGTAACCCCTTTTTAAGTACTAAATGACTCCTTTTTTTTATGATATTACTTTTTTTTAGTGCTCTTATTTTAGAGCCATACATAAACATGTTCAGCGAATTTCATGAGAGTTCTTGTCAGAATACGAACTGTTTCAGGATAGAAACTGTTATCGTCTCTTGAAACATTTTCTCTTCCATGATATGAAGGCGGTTGTAACTACAAGAAAAATATTTTTGCATATATAAAAAAAAAAAAAACATTAAATCTGAATCCTGTATCTTACCGCTTTTGACCTTTATACACAATTCAAGTTTTCAACGACCTTTGAAGGGAACCAAAATTTCCTCGACAGACAGATTTTCAGAGAATAAATTATTGGAAGCTTGGCTATAAATGCGTTTAATATAAGAGATATCAATGACAATGGATCGTTATTGTTCACGCTATGGCAAATAATCGGAGCATATTAGAAGACAGAAAAAATATAAGTTTCATAACAGTTCTTAAGACAAACCTTCCAGTAGATTTAGTTGACTAAAAAGGACGGACATATTCTCTCTCAAGTTTAAAAATACCACATACAAACAGAAGTTCAATAAAAGCACGTATGTAGCTCTACTTCATCTATAAATGGTCGGTTGCTTTATTTTCTGGCAGCTTAATTATCTTTCGATTTGTGTATGTATTTCACCAATTTATTGATAATATTTTAAGAAATAAACGAAGACCACACGCTTTCTAAAGAAGACAAATTTTTTTTTTAAAGCGGCATCCTTGATGTTTGGCAAATGAGTCATCATAATATTATGAACTCACGTTCATAAACTTGCAGAGGATTTTTTGCCCATTTACAGTGACTTGTTTTTTATACAAATAGAAGCCTTGACGATAAGCCAGATCGCTATTTCCTTTTTCTTCTTTCCTTGAAATCTCGCTTTCAGTGTTATCATGATTGCTTACGATATGTTTACGTTATTAACATAACATCACCAGCAGGATACAAATGTATCACAGCACCTTGATAATTTTACTTGCGTTATGTTGTTCGCTACTCACGACCTCCCGCTGAGAGCTCCAAGTTCAGACCCGCACTAAAAATACACGGAAGAATGGAAATTCATTCAAGAAAACCTTTGAATTTATGCGTACAGTGAGGTACGTGATGTTAATAGTTATAATTTGAATTTGCGTTTGCCAAGGATAACCTTAAGTCAAATACGATTTCTGATTTTGTACTCTTTTTATCGAAAAAGAAAAACAGAAAATAAAAATTGATAAAAAAAAATACACCCAGTAAACCGAAATCGAGGATTGTGTTTTTCGAAATTTTGATTTCAATTTTCAATCAGCCTGTAATTCTATCCATAATCGTATTTCACAAATCTTGAATAATGAATAAAACTTTATTAAAGAAAAAAAATATGTTTTTTGCAATGATTCGCCTGACAAAGATTCCCATCCATACGGAAACATTGTAATATTGATGTAATATAAAAATCACTATATTATAGGTACGTAGTCAAGATTTAACCCTTCCTCTATTCTGTCAATCCTTTAAAATTTTCTGGGTTAAATAAATCAAGTCGGGCGAACACTTTCAATCACCCTTATCTGAATGATATTCCCGAAAATATGCCTGCCCTACATTCTTTCTGTCAGTTATAATATTTATCCCATTTCCTAGAATTCTCAAGAGTTATTCCGTCTTACCATTACCATTACCCTCATTAAAGCAATTTTTTTTTATCTTCAACTCTACGAAATATCAAATAACATCGTGTTATCCTTTGACCTTAAATTTTATCCTCCATCCAACTCATAGAATGAATCATTTTCACGAAACGAAACGAAACAGTATAGAAAATAGGAGAGAAGTTTTCAAATTTCCTTCTCTGCCATTTTGATTTGATAGACATTTCGTGTTACTTCATCATAATATTAGAATTTTATTCATTTGAAGAGGAAAAGGAAAGCTTTCTTTGCATGATGTTATTATTTACCAGATGGGCAGAAAGGCAGGACCATCTGACATGTAGGTATTAAGATCAGACATTGATGGATTCGTATCGGTCAAAAGATACCTTTTTATATCCTCAACAAATATCATGGGCATTAAAATTACCACTCTTCATTGTTTTACATATTTTTCGTTATTAGTTACATCATATCGCTTTTATAAAATCAGAGTTTTTTTTTTTTTTTAAGATACTGACTTGAGTATACTTCAAACCGATCAATACCGCATTTGATGGAGAAAGAGAAAGAGAGAGAGAGAGAGACACACAATGGGGCAGGCGGCTTAAACACTACGGGAGTTGATCTATACAGGTACAGGTATACAATCAGCAATGATACTGATTCGCACGATTGCAAATGATAGGAATTTTTGTGCAGTTTTTAATAAGAACAACAACGTCACTTTTAGGATTTTATTATTAAACGAATATATATATTACATATTTCCTCGGTAAGAGTTGTATAGAGGGAAAAAACAAATTCATCTTCAATAGGTAGCATATACATATACCTGAAATTACTGTTGCAGATATACACATTTAATTAATTTTGTACGCTTCTTGAATAAATTATGTCATCTGAAATTGTAACGCCGTAAAATCCAATCCAAATTATACTTAAAGAAAAATTGATGAAAAAATTTGTATGAAAAATAATTGAAACAAGAGAAAAAGTTATAATTGGTTTAAATCCAATAATATTATACCCTAGATGAAAATAAAAGTGAAAGATTTTGTATGGCAACATCAAGAAGGGATTACCCGATTTAGTTCATTCTGTTATTGTATTTGCAATTTTTATTAAAACGCCGTACACATAATTTGAGCTCTCCATGTCGACGTGTTCTCAGGCAGTATCCAAATATATAGTGAAAAATCAAAGTTTTGTATGGCAACACCAAAAAGAGGTTTGCCCGATTTAGTCCACGTCCACGTCGATGCGTTCTCAGGCAGTGCCCAAAAATATAGTGAAAAACCAAGGTTTTGTATGACAACATCAAGAAGGGATTGCCCGATTTAGTTCATTTTTAAAATTTTATTTTGTATTGCTATGAAAACATCATATACCAAATTTCAGCACTCTACGTGGGACAATGCCGAAATATATAGTGATAAACGAAATTTTTGTTTGGCAACCCTACCAAGGAGTTGTCCGATTTGTTCCATTTTCAACCTTAATTTTACTTTTTTTTTTTTTTTATAAAAAAAAATCTCGTGTACAAAATCTCAGCACTTAGGGGAGAGCGGGGTAATACCGTGCACCGCATTTTTGAATCCGCTACAGGGAGTAATGAGCGCCGGCAAGTGCTACTGCGTAGCGGGAAGATTGCGAAACAGATAGAGACAGTCGGGGAACTTGCAGTGTTACGCATGTGCCTGTGACGAATGTTTATGTTATTTCATCAGTTTTCGTATTATATCAGAGCTTACTAGAATTGTGGTAAGTGGAATATGTTATTAATGACCTATTTATTTAAGCTAACTGATTTGAATAGCTCATTTTCTGGGCTATATTTTCACATCAAATACTAGAACTTAAACTTCTTTGTTTTTAGGTTAAGATTGAAAATGTGGCGTCATGTCGTCACGGGGTAATACATACATATAGTGTTATAACTTATTTAATACTTTTTTGTACTTTTTTACAGATGGTGAGAAAAAGAATAAGAACCACAGAGAGGGGAAAAGGATGAACCGAACACGAAATGAATTGTGCTATTCAAGATGTGAATGAATATAGAATACCACAGAGGGAGGCTGCTAGGAGATATGAAATACCCTTATCTACGTTGAGAGATAGGTTAAAAAGTGGAGATTGCTCAAAAGTGAGCTTAGGAAGAAAGCCAGTATTCTCTAAGGAGCAGGAAGAAGACATCGCTAGATACGTGCTATTGTTAGCAAAGACATTTTACGGAATATCTTCTGTGGAGTTGAGAAGATTGGTATATGAATATACTGAACTAAATAATATTCAACATACATTTAATAAATCATCCAACATGGCAGGGCAGGATTGGCTCATTGGGTTTCTTGGTAGAAATCCGTCAATCAGCGTGCGAAAGCCCGAAGCCACAAGTCTGAGTCGCATCTCAGCTTTTAATGCGGATGAAGTCAAACTTTTTTTCGCTAACCTATCTTCTGTGATGGACATACATAAATTTGACGCTTCGAGAATTTATAATTTCGATGAGACAGGCATATCTACCGTACAAAAACCGGGGAAGATTTTAGCACCCAAAGGAGCCAAACAAGTCGGCTCCGCAACAAGCTGGGAGCGAGGGAAAAACATAACAGTTTGCTGTGCAGTCAGTGCCAGTGGAACGTATGTTCCTTCAATGTTTATCATTCCCCGCTAAAGGATGACACTTGCACTACAAAGAGGGGGACCACCAAATTCTGTTTATGAATGTACAAAAAATGGTTGGATGACAGAGCATCTTTTCCCAAAATGGTTGAAAAATTTTGCAGAATTTACTAAGGCTTCCAAGGACCACACCGTTCTTTTGATTATGGACAACCACACCAGCCATGTGACTCTAGAAGCCTACAACTTTTGTAAGGACAACGGGATAGTCGTCATCACTTTACCACCACATTGCTCTCATCGACTACAGCCTTTAGACGTGACCATTTTCAGCAGCTTGAAGGCTGCGTTTAATCAAGAGTGTGACAATTTTATGAGCTGTAACCTCTATAAGAAGACAACGCCCTGCCCAATTTTTACAAAAGCCTTCACAAGTATTGCTAATATAGAAAAGGGTATCTCTGGCTTCAGTAGAACAGGAATCTTTCCTCTAAATCCAGCAAAGTTTAGTGATGACGACTACGTACTTTTGCTTCAAGCAGAAGAGATAACTTTAGATCTACCAGTTATTGAGGATGATGGCGCCAAAAATGATGAAAGTTTTGAGTTAGCCAGGCCTAGTACTTCGACGGCAGCGATTGATGTCTTGGATGACAAAGCTGAGCACCTACAAGTTCAACCTAGAGTTGGTCTACAATTTAAAGAAATATTACCACTACCAGGCCCTCTGAAACTTAAGAACAGTACAAGGCAACAACATTCATCAGTTTTTACTTTGACCCCAAACAAAGTAGGTTTAGAGAAGGCTGCCGCAATCAAAGAAGAAAAATTAAAAAAGAAAGGGAAAATGATTTAGAGCTTTAGGAAAATCAAAGTGAAAACTTAAAGAAAAGGCAAGCTGACAAAAAGAAGTGTCGTCGAAACATTTCTGTTGAGTCATCATCAGACTACAATTTGGAACCTACTAAGCTTTGTAATGATGACGAGATGGATGATATCGATCCTGCTGATTTGAGAGGAGCTCCAGGTAAAAGAACAACTGCTGATCAAGATTCCGTCTGCTTACTTTGTTGGGAATTTGGAAAAAAACAAAGAACTGTGGTTTAGATGTATATTTTGCAGTGGTTGGGTGAATTCCGAGTGTAGTGGGCGTGACACAGCCGAAAATTTTATTTGTGACTTTTGTCAACCACAATAGACAATAGAAGGACTTATGATTTTCTTTTCTTTTATAACCACCAAGAAAGATTTATGATTTTCTTTTCTTTTATAACCACCAAGAAAGATTTATGATTTTCTTTTCTTTTATTATCACCAAGAAGGATATATGATTTTCTTGTAGTATTATATAAGCAAATTACTTATTACTTATTTCAAGCTAAAATAAAATGTTTACTTGGATATATATTTTTTATTTTAACGCAATCTTGGCCATTAACAATTTTGCACGGTATTGCCCCTAATAGTACATGCGTATTACCCCAGCCCTTGGGGCAATACCGTGCAATGGAACAATTTCATAAAATGGGTTTTACATACAATATAAAACGGCTCGATATTTTAAATATGGAGCCTAGCTTTTGTAGAGAACTAAATATGTCACAAAATGAGATAATTTCCTGCTTTATTTGAGTTTCCAAATTAAAGATAAAAATTAATAAAGCTTAAGTGCACGGTATTACCCCGCTCTCCCCTATGTAAACACGTTCTCCAGTTATCGTGAGGACGGACAGACATATGGATGATCAGCCAGACGGACGCACAAATCAAAATAACTTTTAATATTATGCGTGGGTTGTGTAACCCATTTTGCTATACTAGCATTATTTCTGTGTGTTACGGAATGACAAACTTATAGATTTCATCTAGGAGGGTATAACAATTTAATTTTGAATTTGCCGTCGAGTCGAGAGAAAAGCTGATATTTAAAAAGAACTCAAAACTTTTCTTCCAATTGAATACATATACAGAAAATAAAAGCCCAATACTGTCTTAAGACCCACAAAATATTATGTAGTCTCAGAAAAAAACCTAAAAAAAGTGGTAAGCGTGCGCATACATATGCACGATTTCTTATGTATACTTGCTCGCAGAGCTTTACTCTAGCCGCTGTTGAAAATTTTGATTTAAAGTTCAAAAGTTATAAGCAAAGACGTTCATGACGAAAAAGGACTAGAAATCAAGATATTTATTATTTTTCTGAGTGACTATAAAACCGGATAGTCCTAATTCATTCGAGTCCATGACATTACAATATTTTTCTAGCAAGACCATGAGACATTTACGAGAGAAAAAAAACGGTACGAGTAGCATTAAAAGAAAATCGAATAATTTGAAACTTATTGGACTGTGGTTAAAACTCCCAGGAGATATAAATATTTCCCAATCCATGAATAGGAAATGTATACCCACATATTCGTGCTGGTCTTAAATTCTGCAACGTCGCAATGATTCCTTACGGAAAAGCAACAACCGATTAAAATGTAAATGTTCTATGGCCGCCTAAATTCATTGATATGGAAAAAATGTCTTACGAGTAATTCTGAGCTTTGTTTCTTAGTTACCCAAAAGTGGTCATCTTTATATGCATTAATTAACGTTATTTCAAAAAAAAAATCAATTCAACTACGGTTTCATAGCTAAAATGCAAAATTCATGGCTATTACTTATCTTAGTATGGGTTTAGCTGAGGAGTGTTTCGTTTTAACAAAAACTTCATAAAACAGGTATTTAAATTAGACCACGTTGGAAACTAAAGGAACAGAGCTTAAAATTACTAAAAGACCATTTTCAGTATGAAAGATAGTTCAAACTTTAAGGTAATTTACAATTAATATTAGTTATACTATTTAAAAAAAAATACACTACCATATTGCACATACCTGAGAAGGACGACGGTATACAACAACTTAGGACTACTTCCAAAACCTGACGTCTAGCCAAGGTCGTATCGTCCCAAAGGCCTGACCTCTTGCGCTCTTAAAACAATGGAGAGAATAGTGGAAAGTCATATTAGAGACGGAGCGCTCAAGGAGCATCCACTAAGTCCGAATCAGCTTGTCTACCAAAACGAAAACTCAACCGAACTAGCTTTACTAAACCAACAAATGATATAGAAAAAACCATTGACAATAGGGAAATAGCCCTTCGTTCTTTTTTGGACATTGAATTGAAGGTGTATTCGACAACACGTCTGTAAAGTCAATAATGCCTGCACTGAACAGACATGTAGTGAGTTCAAAATACAAAAAATGGATTCAGGCAATGCTTTCCAACAGGATAATAAAGACCCAGCTATTTGGTGATACACCACCACAGATTACCCTAAAGGGGAGTATTGCTCCACTACTGTGGTCCACGTAGTTGAGCTGTTAGTTCAATTAAGCAACCACGGTATTGAATCGCAAGGTTATGCTGATGACCTTGTTATCATTATCAAAGAGAAATATGATCGCTTGCTTTCTAGAAAGCTTCAAAAAGCCTAAAGGCTTAAGGGGTGCTATACACAAGTTATCGATGAACCCAAGCAAAACAAAAGTTATATCCTTCACTAGAAGAAGGATATTGAGAAATTTAACTAGTCCTACCCTCTTTGGTAAGGAGGTCCCTATGTCCAAGGATGCTCAGTAGCTTGGGATAACTCTCGATGATAAGCTCAATTGGAACAAAGAACAAATATATAGATAAAACAGTCCAGAAAAGTACACTCATGCGGTGGAACTGAAGAAAACTGGCTGGCTCAACATGCGAACTAAAGCCTAAAATAATGATTTGGCTATACAAGGCGGTAGTCAGACTCATGAGCTCAACATGCGAACTAAAGCCTAAAATAATGATTTGGCTATACAAGGCGGTAGTCAGACCCATGATCACCTATGTTGCAGCAGCGTGGTGGAACAAATGTACACAAAAGACAGTCGTCAGGAAGCTAAATAAGATCCAACGAATGGCCAGTCTAAATGTAACTGGTCCCATGCGCACAGCATCTACCAGTGCTCTAGAAAGACTATTGAACTCAGCAACGCGTTGTTGAAAAAGAGACTGGATTGATAGTATACAGAGCCCGGGTGCAATGAATGGGACTCTAAAAACCTATTCACTATAACCGAACGAATAGATACAAATCCAATACTGGATATGATATCAGACAGAATGGTTGTTAACAAAAGTTATCTGCCTCTTAAAACAAAGGTACCAAGCAGGAAGGAAATAGATATAAATCTAGAAAATGAAGCCCTAGTCTCGTACATCGACGGTTCTAATATCGAGAAAGGAGTATGAGCAGGAATATACATATAAAGCCAAGAGCTCATATTTATCAAAGCCTAGGAAAATACGAGTCAATATTTCAGGCAGAAGTATATGCTATCACTAGATGTCCATACGAAAACCTCAGCAGATCCTATACTAACAAAAATCATATACAGATAGCCAGACAAGCGGCATTGAAAGCCATCTGATCAATTGAGGTCAAAACGAAGTTTATGTGGGAATGCTTCACAAGCATTAACAAGCCTTAACACAAAGAACCACCCAATAATTCCATGGGTGCCAGGACACTCAGGAAATGATGGGAATGATAAGGCAGACTTACTGGCCAAGAAAGAAGCATCCATGCCCCTCATAGGACCGGAATCATTTTGCGGTATTTCTTACAATATTGTGAAGCTTACCTTCAAAAACTGGATCCAAAACCAAATAGAAGAACGATGGACTTCAATAATAGGCTGCAAACAAGCCAAAAGATTCATTAAAGGACTTTCGCTAAAGAAGAGCCAGGATCTTTTAAGGTTATCTAGGAATCAACTCAGAATCATCACAGGAGTCCTAACCGGATACTGCAAACTAAACAAACACATGAATCGGATAGGTATATCATCCACTCTGATGTATGTAGGTTATGTCTCGAAGAGGGTGAAACATCGGAGCACGTCTTATGCGAATGCGAAGCCATTGCACATTGAAAATTCCAGGTTATTGGCTCATACTTCTTAAAGCCTGCAGACTTTGAGGAAATTTCATTCAAAAAAATACTGCTTTTCCTAGGAAGAGCGCGGGATTGTTGGATGAACTGTAAAGAAAGCGGTGTACAATAAGCCATGGCTATGGCTATGGCTGAAGTGCAAGAGCCACACGCCAAATCTAGGACTACTTCGAGGCTGTTCTATATTAATGAGACTTGAGAAATATCTGGCCGGAAATTTGACGGTGGTAGAATGTAGTGGAATAATCATAAAACATTTCTAGCCGAACGCGATTAGGTAAATTATTCAGCTTAATGTGTCAAAACACAGTCAAAAGATTGCTGCTTTGGGACTTCAAACCTGCCACCTAAATGAAAAGTCGCATACGTCAGCTCTGCTATACACGAATAAACCTGCTACTGCAGTGCGACCTAATGCTGAAAACTTTGACCAAAATTCTGACCCGGAGGGTGATTCTGATCTTTTGTCGTACTTTAATGTCAAAATATACGCCTAAACGAAATGAACTTTTCTACTGATTTTTTCGTGTTTTTTTCAGTTCAGCAAGTCCTGCACTACGTAGAATGAACTGGAAATGACACTTCACATTATAAATTGAAAATATTATTTCGAATTTAAGCACTTGTATTGCTCTAGATAGGTGTAAAATATCCATTTACCACAGTATAAAATTGTTGTCACAACGTCGGAAGCGGTCGACTAATTTGTCGTACCTTTAGGCGTGTATTCTGATATCAATTCATTGCAAATTCAATTTAGTTTATTTTGTGGTTAATGAAACGGATAAATCAAAATGAATATGGTGAATATAAAAGTACGACAAATTTGTGGTGAAATGTCAATATACGCCTAAACTACGACAAAGAGATCAGAATCACCCCCCAAGTGTAAATAACAAGACAATTAAATGGGCCATATTTTCTGCCAAATACGTTGACGTGAACGGACCATTAGGATTTCACTGACTTCAATACTTACTTAATTAAGTGCCTTTACATTACATATACAAGATTACGTACCAACAGGATGCTGCACTTCCGCATTATGGGATTGTAGTAAGGAATTGACTGAGAGCGATATTCCTTACTTGGATTGGACGAGGGTGGTCCCTCCCAATAAAGATCACCTCATTACCCTCCTCTCTCATACAATTACTTAGAAATGATAGACTGAATTGAGTTAGATCTGAATTTTGGACGCGAGGCTAACGTGTAATCTAACTCTCCCTATACAGGGTGTCCCATACTTACCGCATTTCCTTTACACCCCGGATTCCTCATTCAATTTCGAGAAATAAATTGTATTGGAGGAGAGCCGGAAAATGCACGGTGGGGGCGGTAGGGGGTGTACGATTTTTAGTACTGTTTCCACTTTACACCCTGTAAATTTCTTGATATACACCCTATAAAGGCTAGATTCATCTCAAGTAATAACAAACCGTCTGAGTTTTGCAACGAATGCACAACCAGCCTTTCTGTCGTTGTCCATCGTCAGTTGTAGGACGTCAAAGTCAGATAATTGAAAAAAGAAATCCTATTTTTTTCAAATTTTAACGATTTTCCCGCCAAAATGCATGATAACTATACAGTTTATTTACAATATTTAGAATTCCCCGAACGTTACCTTTAATTTGACTATGCACATGTACCTACCTAAATGCTACCGTTTTTTAGATATTCCCGTTTTTATAATGCATAATTTCAATAATTTTGCTAATAACAATAGAAATCGCGCCTAATTTTATGCAATTTCACACAAATTAGATAAATTCATGAAATTATGCATCATAAAAACAGGAATATCTCAAAAACGGTAACATTTAGGTAGGTACATGATCAGGATCAAATGAAAGGTAACATTCGGAGGTCTCGAAATCTTGCAAGAAAGTGCTATCCAGATCTTGCCTTTTAGCGAAAAAATTGTTAAAATTGAAAAAGAAATTGTAAAATTTTCCAATTTTTCGGCTTTGACGTCCTATATCTGCCGGCGGAAACGGGGTAGAGAGGTGGTTGGGCATTTGTTGGAAACCGTAGAGGGTTTACTATCACCTGAGATGCATTATCACCTTCATAGGGTGTATAACAAGAAAGTTAAATGGTATTAGGATAAAAAGCACCAAAAATCTCAAAACCCCCCTACCGCCCACACCGTGCATTTTTCGGCTCTCCTCCCATACAATTTATTTCTCGAAATTGAGTGAGGAATCCGGGGTAAAAAGGAAATCCGGTTCGTATGGGACACCCTGTATAACGAGCATACATTCGATATTATCTGTTCGTGCTTGCTGTAGAATTATAGAGTTGTAGGTCATCAGCATAAAGAATGAAAAACAGAAATAAATCGCATTCGAAAGATCATTTATGAAAACTAAAAAGAATAGCATTATTAAGATATGTAGGTATGTATATCCCTTTCGCATGCTACAATTGGTAGATAAGAGACCTGAGAACGAGTTATTGCACACAAAACCATATCCGTTAGACCGCAGAGATAAGACGCTATGTTCCCCGCTGGATAATTGGTTAAGGTTCGTAAAGTGAAGTTATAATAAAACAATTTAATGAAAAACCATTGCATAATGAATCAAATTTAAGCTTACGCGATCATCTGAGAGAAATAATTGAAGACATTTTTTTTCTGAATTCCGGAAGGCAACTGTAATTTCACTCCTAAATTAATTTTACATTAGATACAAGATTAGAATATAAGAAAGAATAGGTCTGTCTGTTTACTCGAAAGTTTTTACTCGGTGTAAAAACTTTTACGCATTTTTACTCACAAACCGTCTGTTTACTTTTGAGCTAGTAAAAATTGAGGAAATTTATACGTTTCCCCTCTTGCACAAAGTTACACATTTTTACTCCTGATTAAGAAGATGTGTAACTTCGATATGCAATGAGCTCACTGTCAAAAGTATTAAATTTGACGTTAACACGCTTGTTGTGATATGAAGTGAAAAGTGATTTGATTTTAAGCACATTTTTTTAATTAAATTAGAGAAAGATATTTTACTTAATCACAATTATTATTTTCACACCTTGTTTTGCATAGAAAACTTATCTGTCAAATTTTTGACACATGACAAGCAGAACAAAATTTACTCAAGAAGTATATATTAACTTTTCTTGAGTTATCTATCCCCTCTACCGCATAAAAGTTTTCACTTGATTTTTACTCAAAGATTTTTGCTCAAAAGTAAGCAGACCGACCTAATAATCCTAAATCTGAAAGGATGAAGCTCATGTGAAATTAATTCACATTGAAATATTACATTCAAAGTAATTCCAAATGGCTGGCTGGGTTTACATGTAGAGTTTGAAAAGCCACAGTTGTTGTCATCAAGCCTATCGATTAATAGCTTTTGATCAATTCTGTCAAATGCAACACATATTAATATCACTGAACTTCTAAGAAATTAAAAAATTCAATGAAAATGCAAAAATTTCAAAAATAAGTAGTACATGAGTGGCAATTAAGTAAAAAAAAATAAAAAATAAAAAAAAAACTGGAAAAATACCTCTATTCTAACTAAGATTTATAATTAATTGTTTTTGTAATTACATTCATTTATTAACAATCGATAAAATTAACAGCAACAACAACAAATAAAATATGTTTCACGGTAAATTACACACCTAAACTAACTCGCTGCTCTGTTACCCCCAGGTACTCACTGATCTAAGAAAAACTTTTCTTCTAAGTTTTAAAAGCTACTCTTTATAATATTATAATAATTCCGAGATATCTTAAGAACCAAGTAAAAGTCCTCCTTTCTCTCTCGCCTCATCTCACAAGCAATTTCATGTTATATTAAGCATGTCATTCACGACTCCTGTTGAATCCTCTGCTCTACCCCTCTGATACGGAACTCTAGCAAAAATATTTTAAAAATATTTTTCATTGTTCTCATAACAAGAGCCCCGGAAAAAGTTGCTTTTATAAAAATAAAAAAAAAAATGTTTGTCTCCCTCGATTTATTTTTATTTATTTTGAAAACTTTGTCCTCAGCTTTTTGTATCTGAGAGGTGCTGGGTACATATGTACGTATACCTATTGAAACTTCGGAAATTTGGATTATTTCCAGTGTAGGTTTTTTGTAAGCATGAAGTGACAAGACTATACTTCGGGGATACAGTTTTCATGTTTTGGTGTTAAAATTATATTGTTTTAAGGGTTTACGCCAGTCAGGATTTATATATTTTTTATGTACATATGTATGTGTGAGAAAAGGTGGTACCTATAGGATAAACTTGAAACCACATCTAAATACATGTATACAAGATAATTATGATGATCGAAAGAAATTTTAATATGACTTAGAAATAAAAGATCAAAGAGGCTTTTTTTTTACCAAAATGCAATTTATTTTACTCATAATACACGTTGACCAACAACTTCTTGTCAACCAAAACAAATAAGATTTTTTGAACCAACCAGGTAATAACTATATAAATAAAATAATAATATGTACGATTCGAGTACATGAGCATAGCCAAAATGTCCCATTTCATCCACGTGTATCTTAACCAAAGTTCAATGGTAAATCAAGCTGGAACGCTCGAAGTTCCTCATGGAGGTTCATTGAGCGAGGTCGCACCCTTGGCCAATCATAATGCATTCTCCTTTCGTTGTGTTGACCTGAATGAACTCTCAATTTCCATTAACCCGATCAAATCTAATGGCATTGGAACCGATGGTTTGTCTCCATGATTTATCAGGTTATTGTATCCTTTTTGTGGTAAATACATTCTTCATGTGATCAATTCATGCTTAACGACATCAACGTTTCCTTCAGATTGGAAATTTGCGATAGTACTCCCAATACCGAAGAAAAGATGTCTCGAGTCCCCTACCGACTTTCGCCCTATAAGCATCTTATATTTCATTTCTAAGGTGTTGGAAAAGCCAATGTATCACCAGATGCTTGAATACCTTGAGGATAATGAGATGCTTCCACGTTGACAATCAGGGCTTAAGACGCTTTCACAGCTGTGAGACTGCGGTGTTAAGGGTATCCACTGACATTAGATTGGCCCTGGATCAAAACAATTTTAGTACCTTAGTACTGCTAGATTTCAGTAAGGCATTTGATAGTGTTGATCATAACATCCTTCTGCATAAATTGTTTGCTATTTTTAAATTCAGTACTTCAGCTCTTACTCTCATTAAAGATTTTTTGTCACGTGTCGTCACCAACGCGTTAAGGTAAATAATAGTATCTCAGATTCACTCACCTTATTATACGGTGTACCGCAAGGTTCTCTTCTGGGCCCATTGCTATTTAGTCTATTCATCAATGATCTACCTGAAGTAGTTCGTGACGTCAAAGTGCATATGTATGCTGACGATGTACAAATCTATTTGAGTAGGCCCATTGGACTTATTGAAGATTGCCTTGCACGCATAAACGATGATTTATGTAGACAGAATAGGCTTGTGGGCTAAGAAAAAAAATCGGTTGATGACTGAATCCAGGAAAGTCGCAGTGTATTGCTTTTTACAACAACGCTTTTGATAGAAATAGTATTCCTCCGGTCGTTTTGGATGGTACCAATTTAGTGATGCAAAGTAAAGTTACAAATCTTGGCGTTACTTTAAGCCAAGACATGAAGTGCTGTGAGAATGTTAACGCATTGATTAGAAAAGTCTACTTCGGGCTTCATAGACTTTGGCTCTATGTGAGTATCTTAACAACACCTGCTCGTCTTAAGCTTGTAAAGACACTACTTATGCCATACTTTACACATTGTAGTACGATTTACCCTCAGCTTGATTCCTTTTGTGCCCGAAAAGTGGAGGTTGCCTTTACTGATTGCGTTCGATTTGTATTTGGTCTACGCAGGTTTGATTATGTTTCCCATTTTCGGACAAGTTTTCTTGGTTGTCCTCTGACTTCTTACCTTCAGCGTAGATCATTGATATTCTTCTTTAATCTTTTAAAGCCAGGCAAACCAGAGTATCTCAGAGAACTCTTCAGTTTCGCAACATCTGCACCCAATAGGAATATAATAACTCCTCGTTTTTATAAGACGATTATGGAAAATTCTTATCTTGTCCAGATTTCACGCCTATGGAATAATCTTCCTATGAATATCCAAACTGCCAACTCCTTGCTCGCATTCAAGAGGCTCATTAGTTTACAAATATTATAGTTGTTGATATTCGTTCCTTTAAATTTTTGCCATATTTTTCTACTTATATTCTTAGCAGCTGAAAGTAAATTCTAGCTGGCCTTTCTTAGCGTACTTACAAAGATTCTGCAATCTTGATAGTTTGATCTATCTTTCTTTCTTTTTTTCTGTTTTCTTCTGAATTCGCGTAGTTTAGTTTATAATCTTTAATTTTATTCTTTTATTTTTTTCGCCTTAAATTATGTATTTAGAACCGTATTTACTACTCATTGTACAAAAAAAGATGTCTAATCTTGTGTACGACTGGAATAAATGATATGTTATGTATCAATACATGTATATTGTAATGAAATATTTCTTTTTTTATAACATAAGGATTTCAGTTCAATTTTTTCCTGCAGTAGGTAATAGGGATATATACTTAAGTGTAAGCACGGCAGAAATAGGCAAACAAAGCGAGCTCGAAAATAACTGGTATTTTGAAAAATTTCAACAAAAAAAGCTGGGATAAATTATGATCGCGGAGTTTAGTGGAACATACCAAAAAAGATGTCTCGTGTAATTCGATTTCTGTAAAGCTTTTGAAAACTTAACTTTTTTTAAAAAAAACTAAGCTGGAAAGACTTATTAATTTTTCTGAGTAAAATAAGAAGCCAGCTTGACTATTTATTTTTTCAAGCTGGCTTCTTATTTTCAGGGCCCGAACCAGTGAATTTTTACGAAAAAAGCTTAATTTACTTGTTATTTGTGGCCGGTAATAGTTTTGAAGCTAGAAAAGAAAGCGCAACGGGTTGATACTTTTTTTCGGTAAAAATATAAAAATCGAGCCCGGCTTTATATTTTTGCCAGAAAATATAATACTTGCCTTTCCAGCTTAGTTGTTTTTAGCTTCAAACTATTAACAGTCAGGAATAACAAGTAAAGTAGGCTTTTTCGTAAAAAATCATAACAGGTTCGGTCCCTGAAATAAAGACATACGGAAAGCTATATAGATGCTGTAAAGAAAAAAGAGATGCGATTAGAGTATCCAGAAATTCTCAGTATAAGGTGTGCTACTAAGATGTCTCAAAATGCCCTTCAGGCCCGAATTACAAATATCGACTGCGACTTGATTTTAAGTCAAAAGCGATACTAAGGTGAAATTCGTATTTGAATTAAAGCTTGAACTACGAATTAAAGCTTGAACTACTTAAGGAGTAACACCACTGTAAATTTTTTGAAAAATCGTTTTTTTTATTGGCTTAAAAACAGTTTAAACCCTCTAGAATAAGAAAAAAAAAGATCCCGTGCGAGAAATTTTTTTTTTTCTTTGAAAATGGAGGACGCCACCAAGCGCGTCAAACTTGCTCCGAAACGACTACCTGAAGCCTGAAACACAATTGGAACTTTTCAGCCAGCTTTATCGCCAGCTTCCTTCTAAAGCTGACAGAAAAAGCCAAATTGAACACAACTGACCTTTTTGACATTTGCAACTGGAATTGCAGACTAACGGTAAAAAATTGTTTACCTTCATTTTTTTATTTTTTTCAATAAAAAACTATTCTCAAAACTTTAAACGCCTTTTTCTCGAAACACAGTTTTTCAAAATGGCACGCAGCATAACTCGAACAATTTTCATATTTTCGACTTGAAATTTTGACCAGATGTGAACATTAACATTATCTAGAGAATGCCGTACGGGATTTTCAATAACTTTATTTGTTAATTTTTTATTAACAAAAAACCTGTCGTTATTTTCGTCAAAATCAAACTTTTTTTCAAACGCGCGCCAAATCTACAAAAATTAATATTTGTAAAAATCCGTACGGCATTCTCTAGCATAAGCTATTAGATTAATGGTTTTTTTTTGCTTTGGTCTAGATTCAAATGTGCACCAGTGGTGCTGCGTGCCGCGGAGCCCTGCAAGCAAAACATGTCCCGGGAAGATGGCTGTGGAGCCGCCATTTTGTTTTTTTTTTCGCTGTCAAAAACTTATCAATAAAGTTCAATGTATGCCCGATAATACCCTTAAAAGGTTTTTTTCAAACACTTTTAATTTCGCGAGAAAAAAATTCGTGAAAAAAACCTTCTTTTTTTTAGCCGTTACAGTGGCGTTACCCCTTACATAAACCATAATTGACGACTAATTTAACAGATGTAAATGAACTGAAGTTGGCCGCATAATACTTTGAGCAAAGATCAGTTTTCATCACAATCGCAGCCTAGGTCGAAGTTGCAATTTACCCTTGGAACAGAATGACTGTAGCCACCACGCAGGCAAACATCACGCAGTAGTAAAGTCTGAAACACATTCACTGCAGCAACTACCATTGTGCAGTAGATTCAACTGCAAATGTGTGCCACCTTCATTTTGACCATCACGCATTATATTTATTAAGTTTTCTTCCATTATTCTGAAACAAACTCTTGCAAGTAATAAACGCAGCCAGAGTTAACACCAATTAAAAGACGTGCTGCTTCAACAGTTGCCTTCGAATTTTAAGTTGCATTATATTCCTGCCTCCAACCATCATCCTACCTACAAGTTTCGTGCGGCAGAGGTCATACTAAATTACTGACCCACTTAAACAGACTCATTGAAAGCACCGTTATCGCACTTACGCCGCGCTCGCCGCATAGTACATCTCAGTACTGCACCTGATTTTAATAACTCAGGCGGAATGTCATAGTTCAATGACGTTTGGTGGACTTTATGTCCTTTTTTATATAACTTTTATTAACTCACAGGTCCCTGACTAAAAAACTTTGTGTCTGAGCGCCTGAACGCCAGAGAGTGCCGTTCGTGATGAAAGAATTTTAGGAAAGAAAACGTGAATGGATTTACATGGGATTTTTTTTATTTAGAATGATGGGATAAAATTTTCTTACGTTTTGGGGGGTTTTTGGGTGGGGGGGGGGGGGGGGGGGGTAACTACCTCCCTTGATGGGATTGTCCAATTTGGGCCGTGTGATATATGAGTCGACAGTCGAGAGTCGGGATTCGAGTTAAAAAAATTTAAAAACCACAAAGAAAAAGTGCAGAAAACTCAAATAGGATTAGGGTCATAGGTCATTTTAAAGGAAAGCTTTTGGGATTCTTAAATCCAGTATGAAAACTTGGTGTTGATGACTGCTTTCGATAAAGGAAAGGTCCAACTATTATCAATCTAACAAAATTTAAATCATCTTCATAGGATATAACGTTCAGAAGTTACAGGGTGATCCATAAAAACATACCCAAGTAATTTAAAGCCCCGTTATCTCGGAAACCGTTAAGATTTCTCTCACCACTCATACAACTTTTTGCTAGGCTAAGCAAGCCTATCCATAGAACTCAGGTACAACAGCACGTACGGGAGGGACACCCTGTATAAAAACAAATATTTCTTATTTGTATGTAGGTAGTTATAGATGTATTTTGGTGAAACTTTATTAATTTTTTACTCCTTGATCCCGTTGAGATCCCAAGTTAAAATTTTAATATTTTAGTGGATAATACAAGGTAACAAAAAAATTAATAAAATCAAAAGTATATCTTCCAAGATATTCAAGGATAAAATCCTTATTCTTGATATCCTTTTCCGCATATATTTTAAGATGATATTTTTCTTAGATAACTTGAAGTCCTATCTTTCAAATGAGTTATATTTCACTGCACTATCATGAATAGAAAAATATATTTGAATTTTTAAAGAAGACCAGGACGGCATTTTTGCGAAATTTTAAAAATTCCATAACTCGCAAAATACGCATTGCATAGGGAAAATTTTTAATTCGTATTTTCGTGTATTCACAAACGCTCCAAGTATGTAAAATTTCAACAAAAATGGTGATGAGCATGTCACGGAATTTGTTTTTAAGCTTCCGAAGTGCAGAGGTCCAAATATTTGAATTAATGTTATTGTTTATATTGGGAAGGATCAGAATGAGTAGACCCCTTAATTATGTAATTTTGTTTTCAGGCCTATACCTAAAGAATATGATTTAACTATGGACTTCTATGACTATGATTCTAGAAAGAGAATGCGGCACATGCTACACCGTCTATTTTCGATATGTATGAAGGAGATATTGTGAATGAAACAAACTCTGCTAAATGGGTTCAACAAACTTCGATGCGGACGGCTAAAGAAGGTGGATGACCCTGTGCTCATGACTCATATGACTGCTAATCCAGAATTAATGAAACAGAGATGATGAATATGTAAAAATTTCCCGTGACTAACCAAGAATGGATTAGATTCGTCAATAAATTGAATTGTTGAGTACTGCACTCGGTATCGGACCGAAACTGTTTTGAATCGCATTCAGATCTGGAATTTGCTATTGAAACGAAATGAAATGAATATGTACTTTTCTTAAGTAGTTCCTTACAGAGAATGAAAAATGGACCATTTATGATACAAAATTACACTCTCGTAAGGTGATGTTCTACATATTGGTGGAATTGGAATTGCCCCCTGTATTATGAGGTACTTTGAAGCAATCAAGCTGTTAAAGCAGAAGTCTACATTTGTGAGCTTGAGAGCTTAAAGGCAGAAATAGGCCTTTTCCATCATAACAATGCGCGGCCCCATACATCTTTAGCCACCAGATCTAAGCTTTTGAAGTTTAGCTGAGATTACTTACCACCTGATCAAATCATTACAAAATTCCCTCAACAGAAGGAAATTCCGGAATAATGATAAGAACCCACCTGGACAAGGGTCTTGAAAACTATGGAAATTACATAATGGATTAATTAAAAATTATTAATAATCGAATTACTGTTTCATTTTAGTGTAAAAATGAATCAATAACAACTTTCGTCTGTCACTTTATTTTTAGGAGCGAAATAAAACCCAAGATGCCATGAGATGTTGAACATGGCTCCGATTGAGATCACTACCATAAAGTCTTCCAAGCGATGCAATCAGAAATAAGTCAATGTTGATTTTCAATGTCCTCAATATCCTTAGATATCTATATTATGGCATGAATTTTATTTTATTTCAAGTAAATTCGTCAAACATCTTTCCAATAACTTCCGCAATTGCTAGCCGATAAATATCATGCCAGTCTGGCATTACTTTGCTAACAACTCGGCTGTGGTAGACAGAAGCTTCCTGCTACTACATATATTACTCACTCAAAAGAAAATTCTCTCCATACGTAACACAAACAACATTTTTATCATTTCTATTTTAGATTTTTACCTAACCAGTTGAAGGCGGAAATATTTATCATCCGAAGAATTTACAGAAAATGTCGCATTCATATGGCAGCGTAAAAAAAAGATAAATTTTTTTTTTTTTTAATTTTGAAAATAATTTGAAAATATTATTGGTATCGTAAAATGGCCGGCTAATATTGCGGCTAAAAATAAAACACTTTTATTGTCAGAATTAATCTTATCTGCGCGCAGGTTGTTTCTTGTGCTCAATTTTTTTTTTAATTTTTATCAAATAAAATTACTTAGATTGCGGTAGGTATATTTATTAGATACTTTTAGGAATTATTTGTCTTCAATTATTTTTGCCAATATTTATTCTTACCGTTATGTAATAAACTAGCTCTTTTGAATAGTTTTTCTTAATTTAATTCTTGTACGTTACTCTTTCAGTGAAATTAAAACTTTAGCAACTAAATTATAAATTATGCAGTTCACTGATGAGATATTCACTAAGAAAAACTCCATAATTTTCCCCTTGGTTTTCGGGCTTACTAAAGGAGAAAATAATGCGATCTGAGCCACTGAATAAAATAATACTAATACATATTACAACATTTCAATCAATGACTTTTCTGTGAGTAATTTGACAGAAGTAGATGGTACTCTTTTGGAAAACTCTGGGAAGTCAAGATATTCGCCACTAAGTAATCAAATTAATAAAGGGTGTTTCTATCAACTTCACGTGAAGCTCTACGTAGATTGTCCAACAACCTTAATGTGAATATTGGAGTACGATAAGGATGTCGATACTTTCACCACCTTTATTTCTTTCTGTAATTAAAAATGTTCTCAGTGCTCTCAATAATTACTCCGGCGGCATACAATAAGATTTGTTAGAAAGTCTTACATGAAATCTACACTGAAATCACAAAATACGACGCAGGTGCCAAAACGACTGAAAACGTCGCCAGCTTAAGTCATCCTTCATACAAATATTCCTCATGTTTTGTAATTAAGACACTCTTTTCTGGTTCATCTACACCAGAAATTCAAAGCAATTATTCAAAATCTTAAAAGATAAATCAGTTCAGCTAGTCTCTAAGACTTAATTCGACAAAAACCAAACAAATGAAGATTAACACGAACAAGTACTCTCATCTCAGACTATCATCGAGAATGGAGGTTGTTAAGAATTTAACTTAGTTTGTGTTAAGTTACAGTTAAGTAGATGTCGGTTCCCGTATAAAAAAAAAATATCAAGAAAAATCTTTCTGAGCTAAGCCTGGATAGGGAACTAACTACACGAGATCTCAATCAAAACAAAATTATGGCTGTTCAACTTCAGTATATTATGGAGGCAGTTTTATTTTATGATTGTGACACATGGAATTAATTCATAACCCCCCGTTCGAAGAGTTTTCTAAATACATATACATAGATGTCTAAATGGAGTACTCACAATTTGTTGGACAGAAGAACTGTGGAGACGCTATGTGCAGGTTAGAATCGAGAAAGAAATTAAAAAAAGGGGGATTGCCAGGGGCGGATTTGATCACTTGGCCGCCCTAGGCGTATGGAAGATTGCCGCCCCCCTACTCCCTGTAAAACACGAAAAATTGAATGATCTATATCCAGTGAAGGGACCCCAGGCTAGAATTAGCGGAGTAGGCTGCCTCATAAATCGGAGTAGATTTGAAAAAAATGGAGTAGAATTAAAAATAACACTTTCCAACGAATTATTTTATTTAAAAAAACGAAAAAGTATAAAAATGTAATGAAATACCCACAACTACAAGAAAAAATCAAAAATCATTCAAACATTTTGCCGCCCTCTAAATCTGCCGCCCTAGGCCCGGGCCTACTCGGCCTATAGAGAAATCCGCCCCTGGGGATTGCATTAACCACACGATACGATGTGAAGTATATCAAGCTATACCTCGATTGGAATCTACAAGGAAGCCGGTGAATCTAAAGACAAAGAGCTACAGGGAGAAGAAAGATACAAATAGAACTCGCAGTTACTGAGAAATTCTGAAGCAAACTAGAAGCTGTCGCATAGGAGAAACTGTTTAGCCCTATATTCCTTAAAGGGTTAGGCCACTCTACAGAAAAAAAAGGGTCTATTTCGTGATTTGTTTTTTTTGCACCATTTTCCCGATGACGTCTTTATTTCTGAAAAGTCAACGGCCGAACCAATAGTTCCTATAATTTTTGAGTTATGATGAGATACCAAAGTTTTTCTAATAGCTATAGAAGTACGTAGGATTTTTTCTTTATATGTTGCTTTTGTAAAAATGGCGCATTTCTAAATCAAAAAGTAGAAAATTCCATGAGAAAATTGCCAGAAAATTGTTTATAAAATAGAAACTATACAATAAAATGAAAAAATCCTACGTAGTGTCTTAGAAAACGTAATTCAAATGTACTGTTAAAGTTTCAAATGAATCAGTTGAAATTTGTTACAGTTATTACGAGTTCGGCCAACTTGAAAAATATAGTTTTGAGATAAACGCGTTTAAAGTTTGTAGAAAGTTAGGACATTAATAATGTTTCAATATCTTTAATATGAAACAGACACTTCACGAATGCTCGTGAGTCTAAAATGACATCTACAGTCGATGAATAAACTCTAGCCTATAGTCAGGTATCAGATCTCTTTATTATCTCCTGCCGTATACCTGCTTCAGTCGCTCAAATTATTGCCCTCATAAAGGAGCGGTTGCGCTATAGAATACGAGAATCGAGTACTTCGGGATTTTTCACACGCTCTTTTGGAATATTGGAATTCTATAGATACTGAGGTACCTTTATAACAAAAAAAATTGAAAATCCTAGAGTGGCGTAACCCGTTAAGGGGTTACATGGGTTTCGAAAAAGAGCATATTTTTTCAATTTTTTTATCTAATAGTATAAAATGTCTAGAATATTTTCCCAAAGTTTCAAGTCAATCCGAGTAAAAGTCTAGGACAGAGAGGCTTTGGAAATTATCCTTATTAGGCTAGACCGACCGGGAGCGTCGCAAATATATTGAGGCCAGATGCTTACCTATTATTTGTCTGTTTCTCTCACTTTCTAAGGGTCACCTAATTTTAATATGTCCTGGACATTGCAGCTGCAGCAGGATCTTTGTTTTATGGAGCTGAAATCGACGATTCTATGTAATTCCTAATGAAAACTTTAATCGTTTTTTTTTCCACAAATACTATTTTTGAATTCGGTGGACACGATTTCTCAATAACTAATGCAAATATCTTTCGAAATTTTCTACACTTCTTTACAACTAATTTTACAAGACTATATCTACGTAGTGTAAGTTGTACCAAAAATTACTGTTTTGCCTACAACTCTGCCAAAAATTTCCAATTTCAATTGTTTTTTTAAATCCTTCGTTCAGTCACGAGCTCTACTTATATACTAGGAGAAAAAAAAATGTTTTTTTTAATTTAAGATAAGTCTATCCTGAATTATCCTGACCACCACGAGGACACTTTTTCTTAGGAGTCTCGGAAAGCAAGGAACCACCAGCTGAATTATTATTATTTTGTAATAAAATTTTTATAAAATATTCATTAAGGGGTAACAACGCCACTGTAAATTTTTTGAAAAAAATCGTTTTTTTTTTATTGGCTTAAAAAATAGTTTAAACTCTCTAGAATAAAAAAAAAGGTCCCGTGCGAGAAAAAAAATGTTTTTCCTTTGAAAATGGAGGTCGCCACCAAGCGCGGCAAACTTGCTCCGAAACGACTACCTGAAGCCTGAAACACAATTGGAGCTTTTCAGCCAGCTTTATCGCCAGCTTTCTTCTAAAGCTGACAGCTCTGTTTACGGACTCAATTGCCTCGCCTCTTGACGACAACAAGCAGGTAGACTGTATTCATACGGACTTCAGCAAAGCATTTGATAAAATAAACCACAAGCTATGCATTTCCAAAATGGCTAGCTTGGGCTTTCATCCGGACACCGTATCTTGGTTCTCTTCCTATTTAACCAACAGAGAAAATATCGTAGTCTTTAACGGTCAGCAGTCCCTATTATTCCAACAGATTTCCGGTGTGCCCCAGGGCACCATACTTGGACCATTAATATTTCTCATTTACATCAATGACTTACCTTCCCTCTTCTCATCTGCCTGCCTATTATATGCAGATAATTCCAAAATTTATAGGGTTATTAACAACATTACTGACTGCGTCCTTCTTCAAAAGGATATTCTTCAATTAGAAAAATGGTGTCAACAGAACTGCATTGAAATTAACGTTAGTAAATGTAAGTGTATATCTTTTTATCGTAGAAGGGATTTTATCTCCTTTGACTACAGAATTTATAATACGTCTCTGTCCCGTGTTGATGAGTTAAATGATCTGGGAGTCATATTTGATCGTAAGCTTCTCTTCGCATCGCGCATCAACTTTATTACGTCCAAAGCTTTTCGATTAATGTTCATTTTCCATACTTGTCAGTCCTTTAAGTGTGCGCTTTCATACACTACTCTTTTTAACTCCTTGGTACGAAGTATTCTTAAATATACGTGTCAAGTATGGAATCCATTCTATTCCTCATATAAATCGCAAATCGAGGCTGTTCAGCGTAGATTCACCAGAATTACACTATTCAAATTAGACAACACATCCGTGGAATACACCGAGAGACTAAGCATACTCAATCTGTCTACACTTGAAAGCCGAAGAACATTTTTAGATACATTATTTTTATATAAAATCCTTAATAATCAGATATTCTGCCCTTCTTTGCTTTCCCTCATAGATTTCCATATACCGCCCCGTAATTCGAGGCATAATCCCCTTTTCAAATTACCTGCCTGCAGAACCAACATAAAAGAAAAACCGCCCATTTTCAGAGCACAAAAGACATATAACTCTAGATTTACCAACATAGATATTTTCAATACTGGTCCCCTATCATTCAAAAGGTTAATTCTGCTTCAGATCGGACATTAATTAATATCGGCTCATCTCCCTTCCTTTTTCACATATTGCTTTGCCCTATTGTTTCTGTTTAGCAGGGTTTTCAGTCTCATTTTGTGTATTAAGCATTCCTCTTTGGTTTTTCCCTGGCCACTCCTAATTAAAAATTAAATTACAGTCCTGTAAATACACTATATTGTTAGTTGTTACTTTAACTAACTGTAATCTAAGTAGTTTTGAATTTCTAATTTTCTTTTCTAATGTATTGCACTATAATTGATTTTGTAACTATTCTGTTGAATTTTAGTTATGTAGTTCTAGGTTGTAAGTATAGTTTTATACAATTAGTGTCTTATGCTTTTGTATTTTTAGTTTTCTTCTCTTCTTTGTACTTTTGCTTTTAAATACTTTTCATTTGCTTGTTCGTGAAAAAACCTTTTTTTTTTTAGCCATTGCATTACATTACATTACGTCCCCGTAAGGTAAGGAACTCTTCCTTCACCATGTACTTGGTTTGGAAGTCGGCCCTCTTTGGAGAGTAGACGATCCACAATTGTAAAAACTCAATGATGTGACGAGCTAGCGTCACTATCTTGCTCACTCACATTTCATGCAATGACTCTCCGTCTCACTCAAACTATAATCTTGACGTTACGGTCTTACGGCAAGCTTTCGGTACACTAGAATCATTTTTAGTAGGTGAAAAGAAATTTTTCGAAACTGGGTTTCTTAAAGAAAACAATTTTTTTTTCAGTAATCTAAGAAATAATGTAGCAAGTGTTATACCATTTTAGAATCCTTATTAAATGCGTCAACTTTTCAAGTTACTTGCCAATCTGGCGCAGTAAATTTTTTTTTTCATTAAAGTCAGTTAAAGTTGGGTGAAATAATTATTTGAATAAAAACCACCAAAAATGTCTTTTCCATTTATGAATTTAGGACTTACTTGCTAGAACAATGCTTGGTTGAGAAAATATAGCCGCTTAAAGTTGAAACTTTGAACTCCTGCCCCTCCCAGAGCTTGCCCCTCCCGCAAAAATGAAGATGCGGAATAACGAAATCTACGTAAATATCAAGTTTGGTAAAAAAGTCTTTTTTTCGAAATTACCCCCTCCATTTTCGAAATTCGAAATCGAAAAGTACCCTATCTCATAGCCAGTTCAGATTCCCCTACAATGACATATAAATAGTAGTCGTAGGTTAAAAACTGTAGGAGGAGATAGAATCCTACGAAAAAACTGAAGATTACCTCGATGGACGCATCTTCCAAATGTTTACTTATAACATTTGATTGTCATTGTTGACAGCACTTATGGAGGTCATTTTGGAAAGGGGACACAATGCGCAAATTTCTTCATAGTTTTGCCAAGTTCGTGCAATGGTGATATTTCAAATAAATGTACACTGAAGCGCGACAAAAATTTTGGTGAAATAAAAAATTCTAGAGAAAACTGTTTTTTTTTAAATAATTGAAGGCACAATTAAAACTTATTGTACATTCTTAAAAGGGCCAATATGTGTTCTTTTAAATAAAGTTTTGAACGTCACAATCCATTAATTACAATAGAACTTATCACGAAATTACTCTGAAGAGGTATGCAAAATCTCGAAAATCGATATTATCGATTTACTCGAAAACCAAGCGGAGTTCGATATAAAAGTATGTAGACTTTTTTTACCCAAATGACCTCTACTTTCATCCCCTTAACGATTAAAGACATTTACCGAACACCCTGTATAACAAAAAGGATAGGCAGTGCTGTGTAAAATTCGTGTACGTGTAATAAGCATTTTTTTTAGACATGAGGGTGGGGGAATTTACGGAAAATAGTTCGTTGGTATTTTGGCAGTGTTGTGCGACGTAATCTACGTGATGTAGACTTCATGATTGTCTACGTGTTAACAATTACCTGTAGACAATAATCTCTTGTCTACATTATATTTTATACGCGTAGACAATGTAGAGAATTAAAATTTGGTAGAAAACTCAAATGGGTTTATACTTTGTTAGTTCGGAATTAGATTATTAAGTGCACCAAAAACAATGACTCGGATAATGACCGATATAATTCACTGAAGCTGAGAATAAAGATTGATAATAGTAAGCATAAAGACAATATAGAATAAATAAGATGTGGTTATATTGTAGTATATGCGTAACTTAGCTGGAATTACACCAGCAATTTAAATAAAAACAGTTATTGAGATTAATAAAAATTAATCAGATTAACAACATCTTCGTTGTATACATCATGCTTAATTCTAAGAGAATAATAAATATGCAGTAATCGTTTAGATCTGTCAAAGGTTAACCGATTTTTGCTTGGAGAATGAACGTATGACCAGCTGGAAAAAAGTCTTTCTAGTTGGGCAGATGATGCTAGAATCTGAAACAGTTTTATGGCCAACTTGGACTGAGGTGATGAATTGCTACTATATTCCAAAAAGCTAATGGTTTTTATTATACCTTTCATGTAAGATCTTCGAAGAATGAGGTTTTCTTTTGAAAACTGTCCCAATCTTAAATAAAAAAAAATGTTGATTTTTCGAGATCGAATCCAACTTCATCGAAAGCTTTATTTTTCGGTCTGCCTGGGATATTCTATAATTATTACTTGTCTTAAACTTATTTTATAAATTTTCATAAGAATAAGATACCACTTTACGAACTAACTAAAAGTTTGGTTTTTAATAGTGTACAAATTGTCGACACAATAGTGGACATTGTCGACACATTAGTTGACATTGTCGACATTGTCTACACTAAATTTGTTTGTCTACGCTAATGTCTACGCTAAAGAGTAGACAATGAAAGTCTACGCGTAGAGGTACAACACTGTATTTTGGTGATTTATCTTAAAGAAGCGATAAAAAGTCATTTACATACTCAATAATAGTGAGAAACAGTATTGAAGTATCTCTGTAAGAGATTTTATATAATCAAGACTCCGTATAGCCTTGAATTATGGTGAAAAATGCGCTGTGCTGTGCTGCAGAAAGAAGTGAACTTATTGCCATAGGAAATCATTTTCCGGGCAAGTTTTATTATTTCAAATAAATTAGAAGTGAAATAGTTTTAAAAATAAACAGCCGTTGCAATAAAATTGAACATTTTCCAATAAGGGTCTGTTTGTTTACAATTGAATTGACGTTGTTAATTAACGGAAGGATTAGGATTATATATATGATATCAGCCATACAAAGGCAACGACAAGAAATATTATGAGAAAATAAATTTGGCCTTAGGAAAATTCTTTAAAATTCAAAAAATTATAAAATTAATTTAAAATTTTTCGATACAAATTGAATTTATTCAATACTTAATAAAGTTTCCACCACTAAATTATATACCCACTCTGAAAATATCGTAGTTTTACTACTTCCATAACTAAAACAAACACATCGATGCGATTCTACTACATGAAGTTAATTGCATAAGTTTTTCTTCCTCATAGCCTATCCGTACTCCTGTCTTTCAGCTAAACAAATTTATTTGTAATTCGAGTTGAAATTTTGTAGTACATATAGCGCGTTCGTGGGTAAAGCTCAAACTGAATTTAAAAAAACATTTGTCATTTGTTCACTCAACCCCTAACAATAAATAAAACTGAGAAGAAGTTTTATTTATTTTTCCCGTGGACGGGAATCGAACCTACACTTCAGTTGGAATCGGTCAAAGATGAAGAATAGAAGAATTTTTAAAGAACTTTTATTTTTAACGATTCTAAATCAAATCATAAATACAAGAAGAAAAAAAAATTATTGGATTTAGAATTGTTAAAAATAAAAGTTCTTTAAAAATTCTTCTATTCTTTATCTGAGAAGAATTTGTCATATTTCACTTGTGCTGGGTTCTAGAGTAAGCCGATTTCGCCTATTTCGACTATTTTTAGTCTTCGGCTTATACTTTTCGTACAAGCATCTATGCAGGGTATTTAGAAAATTAGTAGTAGAATGCCCATCGATTCCTTAGGGTATCCGAATCAACGTTTGTCCTTACACCCCGACCCCTTCTATAAAATGCGTTAATAGAAAAGTAGGAGGGGTTAAAGATGCTCTATTGATTTTGGGACTGCGTAATTGGTCTTCGTAAATTCAATATGAAAACTTATGTTCATATCGTATAAAAATTCCAAAAAAAAATGACTTATTTTGCTGGAATTCTAATCCCTATGGGCACAGAAACATTATCAGTTTGCAGACGGGAGAGGTTACTGGTATATCCACTAACTATATTGGGTAATTCCATGGTGACTAACATAACGGATGAATGATTTTTTTTTAATGTCTTTTCTATCACACTAGCTTTATTTTTGTCAAAATATCTTAAACAGGGTGTTATTCTTCTTTGGACAGATGGTTTTATGCAGGTAAATAAAAAAAAAAGATTAATTATTATTATTATTATTTGACATTTAGAGAGCATTTTGTTCAATGTGACTAACATAACAGATTTGCAACACTAGGATTTCATATTAATTTTCATAGTCATAATTCTCTGAAACTGAAACATCAAACTAATTTTTTTCCTCTGATAGTATCTTGTGAAAGGTTGTAGTTTATATTATTAAGTGCGAATTTGACACAAATTTTAATTATAACACAAAAATATAAAGTTTTGATAAATTTTGCCTGTGACTAACATAACGTGACTAACATAACATGTGGCCACATGTTCATCGACGAACCAATAGACTGTCCGTTGATATCATTCAATGACCCTAGTGATATTAACAATCCATCTGACAGTCCGAAGAATAATAGTAATCCTTTAGTAGAGGCAGCGAACCTAATAGATTTCTCTGCAGATTTTCAAGCTCCCGTTTCACAGACATTTTACTAGACACTTCTTTAGAAGAACCCCTGATTTTTGACATCCCGTTAACACCAATTGTACGTTATTCAAGCAATGTTGCTGAGCGGGAGGTTCAGTCTGACACGTATTCGATATTAAGGCGGCCACCAAGCTCTGCGATGACGAGTGGACGTGAGTCAGCTTTCTATCCATTGACACCGTATCACCTGCATCTACAAAATTACAATAAGGTGCGAGACCGCATTTTTTCCTGGGTGGTAGAGCTTGCTGGAATTATGATCCCAGATTCGGGCCTTAATAGAAGAAAAACGATCAACTGTTTGGTGGCGTGAGTATTGCCGACGAATTAGATCTGAACGAAAGAAATTGGCCCAAATTTCAGTGTCGATGCCAGGTGACATTCGGCCGTATTCCGAAGTAAAGTTACTCGGGCGAACTGTGATAGTGCAACTATCAGCATCCTAGGCTGGGGAGCTCTGGAGACCCTATCTGACGCAGATGTCAAATGGAGGAGGTATCACATGCAAGTGCAGGTTGATAATGGTGGCATGATGGATGTTCATGGACATGCGGACTTGGATATCATTTTCCGTGGTGAGACCAAAAACGTGCGTTTTCACGTAGTTCCTGTGCTCACACAAACAATATATCTGAAAATAGACTTCCGGCGTCTATTTAGGTTGGCTCCAGATGCTCTGGGTATAGTTTGCTGAAGTGATGCCAAGCCAATTAGCTGCCTCTGACACTGACCGCCATGTTCTTCTGTTCAAGACAATCAGCGTCTCGAAGCCACCAAACACATTCTTCCGTCCTTCGCCTCTTTAGGCTTAGGAAAGACACATCTTTTGTCACTCACAAGATCGAGACGAACGATGCAACTCCGATAAAACAGAAATTTTGTTTTGACGCCAGGAAGGTCAACTCCGTTACTCAGGAGGGCGCCTATCCACTGCCGCAGATAGACTCGCTTCTGAGTCGACAAGCATGTACCCCAAAGACGCTTTCTGGCAGATCCTATTAAACACTGATTCCAGAGAAAAGACCGCTTTTACAGTACCAGGTCATCCACTCTATCAGTACACAGTGATGATTCGGACTATGCAACGCCCCACAAACTATGTGCCGTCTAATGGACAAAGTCATCCCGTCGGATCTTCATGAGAACGATCTCAACTATTAAGACGATCTGTTAATTTTGTTACAAGACTTTGTCGCTCATCTTGTTCTACTAGCTCGCGTAGCGGATTGTTTGAGGAAAGCTGGCCTCACTATCAACGTAGAGAAGAGTAAGTTCTGTATTACAGAGACAAACTATTTGGGTTTCATTGTTGGGAAAAGAGGGAAAAGAACACACCCCGATAAGATCTCATCCATCGTGGTCTACCTGTCAACTAAAAATGTTCGGCAAGACCGATGTCTACTAGTTATGGCGGGATGAACATGTGGCCAGTCACATGTGTTCAGCACTTCAGCTCAAAATAATTGAGTGTTGCCATTTCAAAAAAATCACATTTATTACATAAAGTGGGAAAATTATTTATAAATGAGAAATTAAGTAGATATTTATTTATTCTCAAAATTATTTCAATGTTTGTTCAAGATAGTTACTTCATAAATAATCATGTTATGTTAGTCACAAGCAGTGGTATTATGTTAGTCACGTGTACTGTTAACAGAACAAAAGAAAATTATTTTTGTTCAATGACATCTATCTAACTGTAACCATCACATTGAAGACATCAAGGGAAAAAAAGTAAAAAAGATATGATTTTCTGGAAGGAATGCAACTTTCTTTATATTTTTGTGATAACATAACAAGTAAATCAGAATGAACATTATTTATCTTTGCAGATATTAATTTTTATGTCAATCACAAAAAAAAAACAGATATTTTTCTAAACAGAAGAAGGAACATATTTTAACGACAAAACTAATTGAATTGTTAGATGCAGTTTTGTTGATAAAATATGAATATGAAAACTTAGGAAAATAATAAGACATTTTTGATAACTGAATATGTCATGTTAGCAGCCTTTTTTTTATGGATTTGTAGTAATATTTTGTAAAAACTAAGCTAAATTCTAAAAATTCAAGAAATTATCTTTAAAATGATATATAACACTATATATATATAATGAAAGATGAAAAAATGCTCTCTGGGCTGACATTTACATGGAATTACCCTATTACACTACTACTACAACACACTACTATTACACTAGCCTTTGAAAGTTTTTACAGTTAAAAGTATGAGTGGGAAGAGTAATGTTCTTACTATGATGCAGTTACTATTTACCAACGGTTCTAAGCTGAAGTGCATTATGAATGCTGGAATCTTTTCTGAACCACTTGGAATATCGTGGTCTTGTCGACTGCCAGACTACTCTAACGTATTCTAGGCGCATGCAGGCAATATGAGTAGTGGCATCAAAAGAGTTCTGTTCCTACAGCTACATCAGTAATAAAATAAATTTGAATTTTGCTAGCCCAGCCAATTGCAGTTTTCAGTGATACTTGATACCACCACGTGTACATATTTTTTAGAATATTCTTTTTGTAGTGCAGACGTTTTTAAATAAATAAACAATTCTCCAGTGAAAAATCTACACATTTAGAAATAATACCCAAGAGTTGTGTCCTAAGCATTTTTGTAGCATTATATACCTATTACATATGCACACTTTGCCTTACCATACCTTATTTATGAATAATAAAAGAAAGCTCTTGTATTTTTTATACATTGCTCTGCATTTTATAATGCCAAAAAATGATAAACCACATTCAACTGTCATTTATAAAAAAAACACAGATTTTAAATGGATTTACCTTTTTCCGGGAAGGCCATAAATTTAAATGTCGCTGTCGTCATAATTCTTAGCCAGCTAAAGCGATTTCTTCACTTTTTATAGTTTTTCAGAACCAGAAGTAAGACAAATATTTAAAAAATTGAAACTCCTGAAACTTACTGCTTTGTTATTCAAGTTAAGTGGAGGGAAAATGATTAATGGCACTTTGTTGTTGTAGTTATTTGGGTTCATAATTTTAAGTCGTAATTTCTGTATGATGCCCAAGTGACTTAATATTTTTGTTTTACGTGATTATTAATTTTTTTTAAGAATTAAATAAAGAAAATGTTTACGGTATCGTTTACATAGAAGGATTAGAGTTAATTTTTTCTTTTGTACAAAAACATTGATTAAATAAATTTAAGAAATAAGTTTTATTGGGAATTTTACGAAGATTCAAAATTAATTTAACATTTTCTAATTATATAGCTAAGAATTAATTTTACTACTTCAGATGGGCGCCCCTTTTATATACATATAGAATATACATATATACATATACCAGGTGATCTACATAAGTCAATTTCGCAAGAAGATAAAGATCGAAATAGGAACAACAACAAAATTTATATAGGAGCGGAGAGGTAAATTCTTTCCCGATATGCCACTTCAAGTCACACGACTGTGTAAAATTCATAGGAACGAAGGGAAACAAAGAAGAATATACTTACTCAGATTCTACTATGTATTAATATAAAGAAAAATTTTCATCGTTACCCAAAATCTTCAGCTTAAAAAGAAATTGCACACTCTCCATAAAAACAAAATGCAACCAGTTTTCCGTTTGTTGAACTTTGTCTGAACCATATCCATTCAAAAACTCATTCACAGAAGAAAATTGTAATACTCAATGCTTCTCAGTAGAAAGATCAGCTCCTGCTCAGGTGACGCTACTGTCACAAGAGCAGTCTATAGAGGTACACCGGCGAGGTGGGGGGGGGGGGGGGGGGTGCTATCACCACTCCTGTGGCTACTGGTAATGGATGAAATCCTCATCAAGTTAGAGAGAGAGGGCTTTCAGGTAGTTGCCTACGCGGATGACATGACATATGCATCCTGGTAACTGGCAAATTTCTCTCTACTATTAGCGAAAGGCTCGAGTGCGCGCTGCTTAAGCTGGATAGCTGGGCCAATAATAGTGGTTTGAGGATGAACCCCTTGAAGACGAAGCTAATCCTTTTTACAAGAAGGAGGCGGGTGCAAGATTTCATACTTCCAATGCTGGGAGGAGAGGAGCTTACTCTCTCCAGTGAAGCGAAGTATTTGGGTCTCGTCCTCGATTCCAAACTGAGCTGGAAGGCTAATCTACAAGAACGCGTGAAGAAGACCAGTGTGGCCTTCTACATGTGCAAGAGAATATTTGGCGGAAACTGGGGATTAAAACCCAGGGTGGTACACTGGATGTACACAGCCATAGTTCGGCCCATTCTCTGCTACGGCTTTACGGTCTGGTGGACGGCACTGACGAGGAACTGTATCCTTGATCCAGAGAGCCGCCTGTATGGGTATAACTGGGTGTCTGTGCACCACGCCCACGGCGGCATTGGAGGTCATGCTTGACCTATTGCCGCTGGACCTTTATTGTAAGGGTGTGGCGGCAACTAGTGCTGTCAGGCTGAGAGCGGGGGGCTGGTGGACGGAGAGGGGTTTTGGGCACTCCAATATACCCCAGAAGGTAGACTGTAGGGACTGCAGGGTAGAAACAGACTATCAAGTACCCATCCTGGATTTTGGTGGAGGTATCAATGCAACGATACCCACCAGGAGTGACTGGGAGGGGAATGAGGTGGTCGTTACATCCGATATTTCTATATTTACGGATGGCTCCAAGACGAGTGTGGGCACAGGGGCTGGAGTGTACTCTAGAGATCTCCAGTGGCACGAGTCTTATAGACTGCCTGACAAATGCAGTGTTTTCAGGCAGAGCTCACAGCGATTTATCAGGCGGCAACATTGGTATCCATGTGCAGAGAGCCCGCACGGCACATCTGCATATATACTGATAGCCAGGCAGCCACCAGGGCGCTGGATGCTGGGCTGGTAAAATCAAAATTGGTGCAGTTATGCAAAACCAAGCTTGAGGAATTGACTGTAAGGCACAAGGTGACCTTAAGCTGGGTACCTGGCCATAAGGATATCTCAGGCAACGAGATGGCTGATGAGTTAGCCAAAAAGGGCTCCGAAGAGGAAATCATCAGGGACGTCTATCTAAAGGCAGGCCTCCAATGGACCAGCAGGGATACCTGTGGTATTGCGAGGCAATTGTGGCCTGCATATGACAGGAAAGGGACAAGGGAACTGCTTAATAGCAGCAGAGCAAATACCAGGAATCTAGTAGGGGTCATGACGGGTCACTGCGCCATAGGGGACCATGCTAGAAGACTGGGAATAGCGGCGAACGATTTCTGCAGGAGTTGTAGGGACTTGGACGAAATTAAATCCGTCAAACATATGCTTTACGAATGCCCCGCTCTGATGAATTAGAGAGGTAGGATACTAGGTAGCTACTTCTTTTTAAAGTCTGGGGGAGCTCCAAAGTATAAAGTTCAAAGACATCTTGAGTTTTCTGAGGGAGGCAGGATGGATCTAGGTTATATGTAGGTCTTGGATATATCCTGAGTTTCCCAAGGAAAGCAGGATAATTCCGCGGCTTGAAGGGTTATCCCATGAGGTCTAGGGGCACAATGGACCCGTTGGAGGTCTAAGTGAGGCTGGCTGCTGGTTGTCTAGCGGCACCCCTCTTACCTAACCTAACCTAACCTAACCTAACCTAATACAGAGGTATTTTCCGAAAATTTTTGCTAAATTTAGTACAACAAAATATGAAAAAAAATTGGTTACCATTCTACCTCTCACAATCCCCGGTTCCAAATTCAAATCAAATTAATTTATTTCAACAACGACACTAGAAAGGCTTACTATTTCAAAGTTTTACTACACTAGTAGTAAGTGTTAGATAACTAATAATATGCTTAATAATAATAATGACAATTAAATTAAGTTTCGAAAAAGGGGGAAAAAATTATAATTCATAATATGTACAAGCTCAAGCACTTATACTAAATTAGACTAACAAAAACCCTAACCCCTCCAGACAAACTTATTAACTAAAGGTAAAGGTACACGTTGAGAGACTTTTGGTATCCAGTCTCCGGTATACAGAGACTAAAATCTCCGAAATGTTTACACGGAAAGAGACTTTTTTCTCTGTAGACCATAATAAAAAAAGTCTCTAACGTCTCCGAAGTTTGTTCACGAAATTTAAAATTGGTTCTCTAGAGATCTTTGTTAATTATCAAGCAAGAGAAAGAATTATCTCAAAAGTAATTAGTATTTTTACTTTAAGTGAAAAAGCCTAAAATTTGATGGGATAAAGAATAACATAGCAAATTTGTGTGATTTTTTAATTCATTAATTAATTGATAATTTTTTTATTAATTTCTTTGGAAGAATTTCTCAAATTCACTCCAGTTTATTCTACACAAATAGCCTCCGGAGACGACAAATAAACAAACTTCGGAGACCGGAGACCGAACCTGGATACCTGTTTGTTTTAAAATACACGACGGGAGACCGGAGGCCAAAAAAGTCTCTAGAGCCTCGTTCTCTTTAGAGATTTTTGGCGTCTCCAATCCAAAGTGTGTACAAAGATCTCTGGGTCTCCCGAGAACAAAAAATTGGTCTCTGGAGGCTAAAGTCTCCCGCCGTGCAGCTTCACCTTAAGAATATGCAGGCATAATAGCTTAGTAGTAATTACTATAAATAGTAGAAAATAGAAAAAAAAAGTACGTGAAACTACTGGTAGATCGCAAATATGCAAATAAATCATTGCGAAAACTGCTGCTGCTGATTAGATGAATTAGAAGAAGTCCACCCTGGTGGACTGGACAAAGAATTGGTTCTCACTAGTGCTCGAGCAGAACCGTAGACAGATAAAGATAAACTCGAACATTGGACATATAAAGATACAGTTCTCGCAGTTTAAGCAAAGCTCAATTTACTGTAAAGGTAAATCTGGCTGTTTGGTTACGATTAAATTGCAAAGAAACATTACAGCTCGAAATTTAAGGTAGTCCAAGAATAAATGTAGAATATGCAGTGATATGACTGAAACGACGTAGATCATAAGCATAACGTGTAGCAGAGTTGAATGCTACTTTTATCTTGCGCAAGGAGTAGGAACCCAATTTGCAAAACACCTCACACACGTAAGTTATTAGGGGGACTAGAAATGATTTCACTAGCATTACACGGGTATCAACAGGTGTAAAGAGTGCAGATTTGGACAATTTGCGTACACCTTGCCGACAGAATTGTCAAGCATTACGCTAGAAAAGGTGGAAGGGTCTAACTGAGTTTTGTATACAATTATAGCTGGAGTTTTGACAGCGCTTAAGTGGAGCGAATTATCAATAGCTCATTTGGAGACTCTTGTAAGATCCTCATTCATTCTGTACACAGCATCTTCTATAACTCCTAAAGTGTAGTTTATGTAGAGTTGAATGTCATATTATGCATTCATATGAGAATTACAGTCACGCAGGATAAATGAAAGGTCTTAAATAAAAATGGAAAATTCAAATGGATCGAGAATAGATCCTTGAGGAGCTCTACTATGAACGTGTAGAAAATCAGAGGCAATATCCTCACAAAACACTTTGTACTCGTCCTTAAGTATGCCGAATAAGTTTGCAGCCAGGATAAGAGAAGTTAAATATTTAACGCAGTTTATTTAACAGAATCCTGTGGTTAACCATATCATTCATCAAAAGCTTCAGAAAAATGTAGAAGAACGAGCCAAGTGAGTTTATCCCTGTCCAGGAAAGTACGATCTTTAACAATGCTGTGATGCAGCTGTGCTTTGACCTAAAACCCAATTCTATAATTGGACAACAAGTTTTTGCTATTTAAGAAGATGCTCATGTGACTATGCAAAAACCTTAGATAAGAAGGGTAATATATTTATAGGGTGATATTCAGGAGAGCTGCAATACCTTTTGAGGATTGGTATAATTTTGGAGAGTTTCCAGACAGAAGGAATAGAGGATCTTAAATGGACGTTGATAAAGAAATATGTTAGGCTTGTAGTTATAACGGTTAGTAAAATTTTAACAAACTTTGAATGCACAAGTGATTTCAGTGAAATCACTGCTGCATAAACATCCACCGCATTGATTGGCGTAAAAAAGAAAATCCTTCAAATGGATCAAAAACATTAAAAATGTTTGCTAAATAATCGCTCATATCAGAACCATTCCACACACCAGAAAATGTCATGGTTATATCAAACCAAGCTCTTGCCACATGCAAGATTAGTCTCATTATCTGACACACCCTGTATACAAAAACAAAGTTACGAAAGAAGTTATAATTGGTCCCAGAATAATGCCCGTATAAATATAGCCATCATACAGTAAAAATTACTATAACCGACTTCATTAGTTTCTTCTTCTACATTAAAATCTTCTGACGGGATACGTGAAAATTCTAAAAATCTAAAAATGTTTGTATGATAACTTTATACGAAACAGCTGTTCAATTCTGTCAATTTTCGAACTTTGATCAAGAATTATTACGGAAATTACGGCATCATGCGGACAGACAGGCAGGACACACAATTTCAGTAGTGATCCTTCCAGATAATGAAAGCGAAATATTACAGTTGCTCTACTCAAATAAGGCGTGAGCCGAGATACACGACTTTTGTCCTAAGCTTACAGAAATTTACCGCAATATACATATATGTAATAAAATATTGAATATTTATTCTAAATTACAGTTTCAAGAAAAAATAATATCCATATTTAAAGCTTTAAGGAGGATTTACATTATGATGATATGCAATTTTTACAGAAATTGTGAGGGAGATAGTACATCGTATACGGAAATTTATTTATGAGTGACGAGAGAAGCAAACGCGTCCTGAATTTTTTCCGGACGTCGATTTGTCACTGCATGCGTGTCCGGAACCATAAAAAGACCTCAAGCATAGGAAGTTTTTATACTTACTGAAACTAAAACATTGTTCTTGGCAACCATAATATGTCAATTTCGACTACTCGTGCTGCCATATTGTTGTTGTTACTATAATTTTATGGCATATGTCTGTCATAGCTGTCAAGTCAACTTATTTGGCAAAATGGAAGGAAAAAAAAGTAAGTTTTTAACTTTTAATTAAATATTGCGAAATTGAAAGTTTTTAATTATTTCTTTATAGAAAATATTGAAATTATTTCGGAAGTTGTTTTCCAACCACAAGCATGGGGCAGTGCGTCAACAGCCTCACTGCAGTGGTCCTTTTCCTTTATAATTTGCTACAATTATTCCGCCTTTGAGATAATCCGTCATGTGAACACGAACCGGACTGGAATTATCTTCATCTCGGCGTAGTGGAGTGGAATTATTTTCATGTGAGCACTTGAGTGGGTGAAGTGGATTGACGTTTACATATTAGCAGATTAGTTACTAAATTTTTGGTTTACTACGAAATAAATAATAAATAAAAATTTCGTTAGCGTACAAAATTTTAATTGTAGATCTGAATTATAGCACCATCTGATATTTTGCGAGAAATTTTTTCGATATAATCTCATCCTTTGCTTCGAACTCCTTCGAGCTTTCATGCAATATTTTAGAAATTGTAAAATTATACTTCTTTCCATGATCCGTCTTTGAATATCTACGAAAAAACGATTAAAAACTTCACAATTTCCAATTAGTTTGCGATTTTTACCATAAAAACTAGAGGGGAGCGTACGTGTGGGAGTATTGCAATGATTGCTTCCGCAGCATTTAAATTTCAATTAACTATCTCCCTCACAATTTCTGTAAAAAATGCATGTCATCATAATGTAAATCCTGCTTTAATTTCAATTAAAATACATTCTTATGTTTCTTCGTGCTAGAAAGAAATTTTCGTTCCGAACTGTCAAGTATCTTTTCGTTCTACACTTCATGTTCCACATATCTACGAACGAAAATTCTTTTCGGTTTTTACATAACCTCATTTTCGTTTATTTACTTTTGATACAAACCGCAATCCAATTATTTTTATTCGATCGTTTTTTATTTGTAAGCATCAGTGTTGGGCAAAATGTAATCTGATTAATGATTAACAATTACAATTTACCTTGTAATCTGTAATCAGATTACTTTGTAACAGATTACTAATGTAATCCATTTCCATAATTACATAATGTAATCGATTAACGTGTAATGTGATTACAAGTTAATCTGATTACACATTAATCGATTACAAGTTAATCCCACTACATGTTAATCTAATTAATGTGATTACATTTAAGACATTTAAGATATTTGTATTCTAATTCTTCATAAAACTCCCTAAAACTAATTTCGTACGAGAACAATACCATTTTCTTTCAATTCATTTCATTATATTATTAATTACTTTTAAGTAATCTACAAAGTAATCTGTTACAATGCAATTAGATTACAAAATAATCTAATTATATTGTAACAGATTACACATTTGATAGATTACATATTCTCTCATAAGTAATCTGATTGATATGTAATCGAATACAATTTAATTAGATTACTTTGTAATTTGACTAAACTGTAATGGAATTATTAATTAAATTACACTGCAATCAGATTACGCCCAATACTGGTAAGCATAAACGAATTTTCGGTGTAGAACTGATTAGTTATTCGTTTTCGCTCTTTGATGTGGCAAGCGCCCTAAATAAGCAACTATGCTGTAAAGAGCAAATATGGAAGGATTATAAAGAGCAATGAAGAACAGAATGTTTTAAATAGGACCAATAAAAAGCATCTAGAAGAAATACACAATAAGAACGTTCAACTTCTACGAATTAATATTCGAGCACCAATCTGAACAGAAATAATAACCGCTATCAAATCGCTGGCTATGGGGTAGTAAAGTAGTAGAAATATATATGTTATAATCCCATCACAGTTGCTGAAAACAGATGTGTATCAAACAACCTTTGAAAGATCACAGAGTACCTTTACCTTTCTGGAAAATTGAATGGAAAGTATCCTAGTAAAAATTCATAAAAGTGACCTAATAAATTATGAAAACTAGAGAGGAATCTGCTTACTGTTCACTGCGGATAAAATCTTAAATTACGTGATCCTGGAGAGAATTATGGCGCACATTAACACAATGAGAAATTAGATAACTAAATTCAAAAAAGGATACTCCTGTGTTGATTATTCACATCAACAACTTTCGGATTATTGTATAGGTACAGAATTTCGGTATCTCCTTTAACTAGACTCTGTTGACAGGATTTAAATATGTTACGAACTATGTACATTGACTAGGAGCTCCATAGCACAAATTCCATAATTCGAAAGTGATGTATACATTTATTTTACTTTTTTTTTGCTATTAACGATATTCTTACTGATGAATGATTCAATAATATCCTATGCCAAATACAATGAGGATTAATGAGTCACATCAACAATTTGCAATTATGCTGATAATATATGCTTGGTGGCCCACTGATACCATAATATACCTTGAATAAAAATCTCACAGCAGAAGTAGTCCAGCTGGTCAAAGACTTACATTAAATTCTCTCTCCGGAGTTCACATAAATAACGAGAGTTTCCTGAATACCGCAATAGCATCATAATTACCAGATCTAGCTGTACAGAAGAGTATGCCAATTCCTGCTTTAATAAATCATGGAGTGCTTTTATCCTATATATGATCCGAATATATAACTCTAATGAAATCTCAGTAAGAATTAAACTTGGATTGCTTAATTCCAATGTGAAATAAGTACTGCCCTATGGCTTTAAGATGTGTAGCTACCCAATTTATAACGTGCAATCTGAAACTGTTTGTAAATAGGTGGGTGCAGAATTAACACATAACTTAACATTTATTAGAGGCGATAGTATACAAGATTACAATCTTTTATTATACCTAAAAATAATTGGACTAAAACGTGGAGGAAGTATTTAAAAGAATATCAAAAGTTATAAACAATTCAGAAGTAATAGTCCGAGAGATAGCAACGTCTCGAAAAAAAGAACTTTAGTTCGGCTGATTTTTTGCTATCTCCCGTCTTGTCATGCGGCCAATCTGGCTCGTGGGAGGGGTTGCGTTTACCAGTGCGCATTCCGTTCCACAGGTAAAAAAAGCAGTTTTCAAAATGTTTTTAGTTCGAATTTTGTTTTTCCTGTTTGTTTTCATAAACATGGAATAATATAAATTCACTATTCCCAGACAATTTTCTCGTTGCTAGCACAATGCCAGACGTTTTTTCGTTAACAAAAAAATGAAAAAAAAATGATTTTATTACGGGTATAATTTTTATACCAGCTAGTTTAATTATCGAACCACATGAAATTAATTTGCCAGACGATAATTCGGTTGCTCATTGGGAAAAGCCTTGAAAATGAATTAAGCAACAGCATAAGTAAGACTACTGTAAACCATACGAATATCCTAAGAATCTAACTACACAAAAAATAAATAAATAAGTGGCATTGAAGTTAAATATACAATCTCTTATATATGCCTCTTCAAGAATAGTTTGCAAGATAGATTGCATTACGAATAAAAAGTATAATTATATAAAAAAATAAAGAAATTTGCTAGTAAACTTTAAAATAAACAAGTAAAAAGCTAGAATTGGTCTAGGACCAATTCTTATGATACCCTAGATGAATACCCTTATGAAATTCCGTATTGTCAAATTCATCACTGCATTCTCATGAGAGCACGTCAGATATTGCTGTTCCAATTGTGGATGATAACAATCCAATTATCGATTGTGATTCAATTATACCAATGCAACTATCAACTACTGAGCCTTCTAAACAAGTTCCTGACAACAAAGAAAAGAATACCACTGTATCTATTGTGGACAGTGAAAGTGTAGGAATGTTTTTTTTTTTTGCAAACAAAATCGCAAACAATGTCACTGTAAATCGCAAGAATTACATTCATCAAATAACGTAAAACTCTCAGAAGAAATGATCAAGTCACAAAACTAAAAGAGGATGAATTACTACAACAAATCTGCATATTAAAGTTCATAGGTGGATCCGATGATGAAGAATTACTGGAGAGCGCATTTGTCACCATGGAAAGATTTGTCTGTCATATATCGGGAGTTCGGCAGATTAACAACGTCAACGATGTCAGATTTCAGTTATTTTCTAATACGTATCATCAGTCAAAAAATTTCAAGGAAAGTTATGGGAAAAAATGCAGAAATTTCGATCGATCAAGCTTACCACCGTGCAGAGCTGAATTACGACAGCATTTATTGAGAGTCCAATACGTAACCACATTTTGGAGAAATTCTCACTCTAAATCTCCTACATCATTATCATCTCTAGCTTGTGGCTGGGCCATCAACAATGACACATATGATTTCGTCTGGTTTGTTGGGGATCAATTACCACCATCAGTGGCTGATATTATTGTTCAAAATAAGGCTTGATTTGAAAAATGAATGAAAATATCATTTACATCAAGTTGTTGATTAATAATTATTCTTTACAGATAGTGAAGTACAGAAGACGAAAATATAGAGGAAAATGATATCGATGATGATAATGCTGAGAGTAGCGACGATGACGAAGAGCTTTTATGTGAAAAAATCTACTCAAAATAAAACTATCAATTTTTATATTCCAAATAATAGCTTTTATTAATTTTCCCATCGAAATCTATCCAAGTTCCAATTCAATAGCGGACCTGCATAATAGTGGATTTTTCCTTCCAGTATTTTATCCAGCATATCCCCAAATCTGAGCCAGATAACTCAATTTTGCCCATGCTCAAATTGCTCTGGTTCCTAATGAGGAACCGAATTATCGTCTGGCAAATTAATTTCATGTGGTTCGATAATTAAACTAGCTGGTATAAAAATTACAGCCGTAATAAAATAATTTTTTTTTAAATTTTTTTTGTTAACGAAAAAACGTCTGGCACGGTGCCAGCAACGAGAAAATTGTCTGGAAATAGTGAATTTATATTATTCCATGTTTATGAAAACAAACAGAAAAAAAAATTCGAACTAAAATCATTTTGAAAATTGCTTTTTTTACCTGTGGAACGGAATGCGTACTGGTAAACGCAACCCCTCCCACGAGCCAGATTGGCCGCATGACTATTGAGATACTATAAGGATAGGCATACCAAAAAACTAGCCGAACTAAAGTAATTGCTCGAAAACGTTGCTAGCTCTTAGACTATAACTTATGATAATAATAATAAATAAATAATGCGCTTAAAATGACAAATTAAAAACTTAGTAACAAAAACAAGTTATAATGAACTACAAAAACAGATCTGATACTAGAATTAGAAACTTACTAACAAATGCCATAGAAAAACAAAAAACAAAAGACAGCTACAATAATTCACGATAGTACTCTGCTGTGAGAAGTGATCCTGACAATACAATCAAGTAAAATTACGGGCGTCTAATTAAGAAATGTGCATCAACAAGGCTCTTAAAGGAATTGCCAGTACATGCATGCTGAATACTAGAATGGGAGAGCATTCCAAGAGCGCGCACTCTGGACAAGATAAGAGCCCTCCATGACAAGCCTAGTAAAACGAGGAAAAATAATGTTCAGCTGTATCTATGTGAATTAATGAAATTAATCATTTCTCTAAGGTAGTATAGTTCATTATTTTTTTGCAGGTTAAAAAAGAACACTAACGCTCTTTTCTTGAGATATGTAGTAAGCGGGCACGCCACCAGCTGATCGCGGTAAGGTGAGTCATGGTCATATCTGCGAAGTCCGAAGATGAAACGTAAGCAATCATTGAACGCGAGCACCCTTTTACGGGTACAAAAAACACTATCAAGTCGAGGGAAAATTAAACTTCCGCATGTGAAGTACGGCAGAATTAGTGTCTTAACCAGATTTAAACGAGTTGCTTGTGGCAAAATACTGGCTAAGAGCCAGAGCCTTCGAAGTCCGGAGTAAATTTTACTAATATTTGATTTTATATTGTCACAGCAGCTTATATTTTGGTTCAACACAATACCCAAATTTTTCACTTTACTAGCACGAGGAGATAATGTTTTACCGTCCAGAATTACGGGTGGGATATCAGACGAAAGTAGTGGACTGCTGTGAAAAATAATATATTAAGACTTAGAGGGATTCAATCTCAATGCATTAATCTTGGACCATGCATCGATTCTGCTCAAATCGTCATTAATACGCGCGATGCCATCTTCAAACAGGCCAATAGATCTGTTTAGATAAAGCTGCACATCATCTGCATATAAGTGAAACCTGACATCACGTCCAACTAGAGTAAAGTCATTAATAAATAAACTAAATACCAACGGCCCCAAGATTGAACCCTGAGGTACACCAGTCGGGAGAGGAAGTGAATCTGACCATCCACCTTCACCCGTTGATGGCGCTTCTGACAAGAAACTCCCGATCAGAGCAGAAGCGGAAGCAGTAAATCCAAGAAAATTATATAGCTTATGCTGTAACTTTCTGTGACTACACTATCGAAAGCCTTTGAGAAATCAAGCAAAACTTAAATGGTAGCATTATCTTGATCTAAGGCTGCTCTTATATCACAAGTCACTTTAAGTATAACAGTCTCGCAGCTGTGAGAACGCCGGAAACCGGCCTGCCAACATGACAAGTGACCAATAATCTGGAAGTTAATAAACTTTTCCAAAACTTTAGACATGAAACTTAATATACTGATTGGCCTAAAATCACCAGGAGATTCCGAAGAAGACTTAGGAAAACAAGAGGACATTAAACAAGAGTTCAGGATATGAAGAATGTATGCGTCGATCATTGGAAGCAGAATCTTAATAAAATGCGGAGACATACCATCAGGTCCAACAGTATGATATTTAATAGCATAAATGGAAGTAATCAATTCACTTCGATCTACACCGCGAAAAGAAAAAGATGGGGTAATGCAACTGGCGTCACTTACAGTAGAATCAATATAACTCGAGTTAGAGGTCCTAGTATGCTCATCGTTCAATTGAGTAGTAAAAAAATCTATTTAGATTATTGGGATCCTGCTCGCAGTTGTATGATATTCAAGTAAATTGTTACTCATTACATGTCTCAGTACCAGTACTTGTACTGGAAATAATTTTACCAGTAAAAGTGAATATTTTTTACTGGTACTTAAAATTTTTTGAGTACCAGTACGAAAACTGGTACTGGTGTGTACCAGTAGTTGACAGTACTTTCCAGTACTAGCTAGTACAACACTCCATTTATAGTGCGTTCTTATCAATTAATCATACATACATACATATATATTTTATTTAGCTACACTTATTTTAGCAAGAAATGTGCTCCGCACTCTTATACGGACCTTACACGGTCAGTAATAATGACATTACCAGTAATAATGACATTACCAGCAATGTCATTACTTCCGAAAGTCGTTAATTTTTTAATGGATACTGGCAACAAAATCGTGAAAAGTATATTCCGATGTTGTTCTGCTAAAAGAAATAATTTTACGGAAGCCGGAAATTACAAAAGCAATTTTCGCATGAAAGAACACACATTTAATAAATTACTGCGAATAATGGATCCATTTTTGCTAAGGATGGTGTTATGGTCTTAGCATATCGCAGGCAGCAATATGCTACGCTGATGCTAGTTGTATCGTATAAGCGCGGACTGCTGCTGTATGGGCGGAGCGTCTATACTCACCGAACGCGACAAAAATTGACATCCGCGCTGCCAGAGAGGAAAAGTTCGATGACAGGAAGAAGAAGTTTTTTTTTCGTGGACGAGTTGTGGCAGAAAAGGTCAAAGAAGGAAAAAGGGAAGAGTTTTTTTTTAGAAGGAACAAATTTGAGTGAAAAAGGAAAAGAAATTTTTAATTTTTCTATTTGTGATGCGAGTAAAAAGTAGTCAGAAAAGAATTTTGTTAAAAAAACTAAACGTCGGCTTTGATTAGCCAAGAAAAAAGCACTTATTAATTCGAAATCGAACGGGGAGAAAAAGGAAGGCAGACTAGGAACAATCTGGATCACGTTCTGTGTATAGTTAAGGATCGGAAACTACAATCCGGCGATATACCAGCTGGAATTTATGAGCAGAAAATCAAGGTTAAAAGCAAGGATTGAAGGTAGCTAATTGTCCCATCTAGAATAACCGTGTGATAGTGCGATCGAGCGCAGAAATAGCGACGGTTTGGTGATGGCGGAAGGCGGAAGACTGAATTAACGAGCACCACAATATATAAAATTTTCTTTTTGTACAATTAATTTAAATAGATATTGCATAGAGTCCATTAAACAAGAATTTGGGCAAAGTTTAACTAAATTAGAATTTCGTTTTGGATAGGAATCTGTAGGATAAGGCACATGTGAAGAAAAATGTGAAGTATAAGGTTATGATTCAATAATCAAAGAACATAAATCATATAATTAATTTAAATAGAGAGTGCATAAAGACTACAAAGATAGGTTTAGGATAGACCAATGAACTAAAATAAGATTTCAACCTTTTTAATTAGAAAATAAAATACATGATAACACATTTATAAAAGAAAATGAGACATTAGGTCAGAACTAAAGAACCTAAAAGTTCATATCATGAAAGAAAAGACAAAAATTTTTAGTTAAGATATACAGGGTGATTCAGATCAAGATACCTTCCGGTAAGCCATGCGATTCCTTGAGGTAAGCTGATCAAAAAATTGTTCCACATACCCCCCCTAGAAACCTTCCTTTAGGAGTTGTGGCCAGTTGAAGATTTCTCCAATATTCGTGAACCCTGATGGGAATAAATGAGTATAACTTTTGAACCACACTATAGATTTTGGTTATTGTTGGCTTACTACATAGCCAGGAATAGTAGCTGTCGAAAAGTGTATTACTCTGTATATTTTAATGAAGCATCTTTAAATTATTCTCAAATATTTCCAAAATTTTAATTTTTTTACACACAAAAGTTTTTGAAATATATAACGGTATTTATGAAATTTGTGTAAAAAAAATCAAAATTTTGGAAATATTTGACAATAATTTAAAGATGCTTCATTAAAAAATACAGAAAAAGACACTTTTCGACAGCTACTACTCTTGGCTATGTAATAAGCCAACAATAACCAAAATCTATAGCGTGGTTCAAAAGTTATACTCATTTATTCTCACGAATATTGGCGAAATCTTCAACTGGCCACAACTCCTAAAGGAAGGTTTCTAGGGGGGGTATGTGGAACAATTTTTTGATCAGTTTACCTCAAGGAATCGCATGGTATACCGGAAGATATCTTGATCTGAATCACCCTGTATACTCGATGGATTCCTCCCAAGCTAGAACTTGAACATCATTTCATTAAATTAGATTCATTTCTAGCTTCAATTAGAGAAATTTGTGGATAAAGCATATAAGAATGAAGATTTGCAGCATTAGGTTAGAACGGTACCCTGTTTTAGGGTTGACATTTCATGAAGATAAACTTAACTAACTTGAGTCTTAGAGTGGCTAGCTCTTATTCGGCCGAATAAGTAACTGGTCTGAGAGCTGGTGAATTTTGATAATTACTTTAGAAAGTTTCAGCCTCGTCAAAGTAACCTATCCACCTCCAGGGAGCTCCTTCAAGGGATCATTGGATGAAATGTAAGTCAAAGCCGCATTTTCTTTTATTATTATATTGTTTATTGATTTAATGGTTAGCCTATAAATATTCTTATGTAAGGCTATTGTAGGTACGTTGCACGCCACAACAATCGTGGTTGAGAGACCAGTGCTGTTTGTCTTCTTTTTTTTTCCTTGGGAAGTCACTGACTATGTTGCTGGAAGCTTATCCTAAAAAAAGGAACATTATTTCGGCTGCGTCTAAAGAAAAACATATTATAAATTTTTTTAAATAAATAGTAAGTATCCAGGGTCATTTTGTATGTCGCTGAAAGCTCACCTGGAAAAGAAATCTTATATTGGTTCGGTATTAGAGGTCTAGTTTTTGAAAACGAGCAATTATGGCGAATGTCAATAATCATCCTACTGACAGGGCCTCCTGAAAACATAATATTATCCAGGCGTCATTTGTAGACTATTATCAATTAAGATAGCATTGTTGCTCTGAGTCAAATGTTGAATAAAGAAAGAAAAACAAGTTATTATAACGTAATGCCGCAATAAGTTGTTATTTCTCCTTCCAATTTCCTGGAGCCCTCTCACATGGAGGTTGTCTAGGTCCACTACTCCTCTATCTTTACAGGTCTACTACAAAGGACTCTGAAAATATCTGCTCTCACAGTCAGTTGGGTGGTTGGGACATGCAGGAAGGCAGACCATCTGCGCCTTCAATGTGGATGTAGGTAGGTGACGTAAGGGTCCCTTCATGTGTGCCGGCGTTTTTTTTTTTTTTGTATATGGCAGGCGGCAGCGGCAGATTTTCGTGGAACCTCCCCACACTCTCCGCCAATAGCCGAGGCGAGCTAGCCTGCCGCCCTGCAGTCAACGCTGTCCGCCGAGTGATCTGTCAGCTCATGCTGGCAGTCGGGACTTAACGTCCAGTCGTCAATCACTCAACATAGATCCATAACAATGGACAATAATATGTAACTCTGAGTTATCTAGCCACAGGGCGAAACTTTGAAGGTCTCAAATTTTCAACTGTATAAGTGATGCAATTACATATGTAAATATGAGTCACTTGCCACTTGCCAATACATGAAAATTTTAAATTGGAATAATCAAGTACCTCGGAGTGTATATAAGCGTTTCACAAGTAGTCGCTCCCTTGCCAAATTGATTAACTGTATAAAAGAATAGGAAGAAAATATTTGATACATTTTTATTAATTTCTTGTGAAAAAAAATATTTTTTATTCAATGGCCATAAAAATGTTGTCATAAGTCTCTCATGTCAGCAATTTTTATCACAGTTAATAATAAATAATAAAAAGAAAGAATAAATTAATAAAAATGTATCATTGTTTTCTTCCTATTCTTTTATACAGTTAATAAATTTGGCAAGTGAGCGGCTACTTGTGAAGCACTTATAAACACTCCGGGGCACTTGATTACCCTCATTTAAAATTTTCAAGAATTTTATTTAAAATTACACGCTGAATATGACTTAAGTATTTTGACTGGATCAGAAATAAATATTTCCAGATTTTTGTTTACTATTAATTCTTAGAATTTTTATTCCATTTTTGTTGTATTTAAGCAGAGACTTGTTGTTAAATTACAACATGGCAAGTGAAATTTTGCTCGAGATCCTTAATAATCCGTTGTAGTGTTTTGTTATTGTGAATACCTATTTGTTGTATTTTTTGTGAAAATTTTATCATAAGACATCGGAAATCATTGTTGTGAGAAGAAATTCACATAGCATTCGTTAAAAGAAGAAAACTATTCATTGCTTTTTTATATTTTGTAGCTAATGAGGGTATACTCAAGTTCAAGTGTAACTACTTAAATGCAGTACAAATGAAGAAATTGTACCGTGATTAATAAATAGTAAAACAATCCGGGAATATTTCTTATCGATTCCTATCACTAGGACTACGAGTCAACCAAGATAACAAAGTTATTTAGAGCCCGCTATTTGAAATAAGGCTCCAGGACTTTGAAAATTTCAAATCAACTGCCTCAAAGTGTAGGTCCTGCGAGAGTATGCAGGGTGATTTTGAATTGATGGTCATATGTATATGAAACAAGATATAGGTTAGTGAAAAGTGTTATGAACAAAAAGAAATGTATAAGATACGAGGAGGAGGGAGGGGAGGGGGGGGGGGTGCAACCTTAGTCGTTGCTAGTTTTTCACCCCGTAACTTCCTTGTAATAAAATCTTCGAAGGTGCTCAGCTTTACAATATCGAACAATTACTTCATCCCCCTCAAAATGCTAGTTATAGGACGTCAAAGTAAAAAAATTGAATATTTTCTTTTTCTAATTTTAACCCATTCACTGCCAACTACGAGATATCTCGTAGTAAGCGTATGTACCAAAACTGCCGACTACGAGATATCCCGTAGTGAGTGCTACAATTTTAGATTTTTACAAATGGCCATTTGAGTTAGGAATTATTAGAAAGGATGAATGAAAAATTTATATAGTGTAGAAAACATATTAATTATCAATTTTTATTAGAAACGGACTTGAGAAAACGTAATGCGGTGAAGGGACGAAGCTCCCCACCATACACCGCTCCATACAAACGTATAAAACTGGGGGACCCTTTAGCTCCCACAAATTTGATCGGAAAAAAATTTCCTCTTACAGACTTGAAGATATTTCGATTTTGCATGATATAGGGTACTACGTTTTTTTTTATTTTTTTTTCCGGGGAGGGGGGAATTTAATTAGTTTGAAATCTCGATACGCCATAAATTCCTTCTTTCACCTCACAGCAAATCACCTCACTCCAAATTTCAAATTGTACCAGAACAGAAATACTAAATCGGCCCCCTCACCCCTGTAAGTAAGTATGTGGAATTTTTCAGAATGTCTTAAAAATCAGTTCCACCCATCCTCTGTCGATCCCCATTAACACTTTTGCTCTACTACTAAATTTAGAATTTCCCTATTGTAGTACTAGATTGTTTCTACATACCTTCATAACTTCCGTCAATTAAGTCCGATCGAGGAACGGTTTTCACTTTTACCACTGGACGGCCAATAGCTACAATTGGTAGAACAACTTTTTTCCATTGGCGTCATTTTTTAGATAAACTTTTCGTCAGAAATTTAGTACAAATTTTAAGGTGCATTTTTACCTCAATTTATTGCTTTTACGTTTTTCTCTATATATCTGTCAAATATTAACCGATTTTAATGTTTCAAAGGTTTATTTGGAGTAGGGCGTCGTATGGTGTACCGGCTTCTCTGCTATAATCACCCCTTCCGAGGGGAGGGGGGGGATATCGTTTTTCGATAATAACTCGGTATAAGAGCGTCCGATCGGGAAACTGAGTATGCACTTCTACTCATCTGATTAGTAGCTATCTTTCATACAAGAACACTTTTTTTCCCGGGGATACTTTGGGATGGGGAGTAGGTACCCCCGGCGAGGGGTAAGTTCCACCATGCCATGTCGCATATCATATGAAAGGTATTGACGAGTACTATCGAGCTGTGTACTGCTTTTTCTTATTAAGCAACCTTCGTTCAAACAAAGTTTTCAAATTACATGTCAGTACATACATATGTATTAATTCATCCCCACCCCATAATTCTCCCAAATATAATCCGATTTCAAAAATTCCTTTTGATTATTTTCTGATTTTGTCAGCCTATTTCACACCCCTCCCTCTTGCGTTGCAAAAATTCTTTTCCACCGCCAAAATTTTAATCGAAAAACTTCATTTGGAAACTTTCTACGAATTCCAGATAAATCCAATTTTTGAATTTTTTATGGATGCTCGTTTACTACAAGATTACCTATATAAAATTACAGCAACATAGAATGTTATTTACCTATTTAAAAAAACAAAACTGTCCGAATTTTTAAGGCGCACTTTGCGCCATCTAGCGGCAGTTCTACGAGGCTAACTGGAATGTTATTTACACTACGCGCTACTTACAGGTCTCTTCTATCTCTGGCACTTTGTTTAAAGGCATTCGGCGCTTCGGCTTAGATTCTACAGCAATTTAAGTGCGACAACTCCCGCGAAAATTTTGGCTTTTTCCCTATCAAAATTTCGTGATTTTTACTTTTACCCCTACCCCGGCATGTGGGTACTTTTTGAAAGGTATTGGCGAGTACTATTGCATGGTATGGTGTTTTTTTTTTTATTAACGTCATTTTAACCCCTTTTTCGACATTTTTTCCTTATAATTCCTTCATTATAATTTTTCCGGGGTCCATAGTTTTTAGTAATGAGTACTTGGACTTACCTTACGTTGTACTGGCTTGGGAAAGCAGGCGCTATGTATTGATGTCTAAATGTATGCTAGGTACCTTGCAGGAAATGGAGGGAGTGCATTCAGGTCGAAAAAGCGTCATATACTTACAATGTTTTTCTAAGAACAATTAAGGAAGGGAAAAGTGCGTAGATGAAAAATATTTTGATTTGTGCATTATTTTAGAAGAAAAAGTGGATTATGTTCAGCTAATAACGAGATACAAATAAGTGAAGGCAAAGTAAAAAGAAATATCTTTGAATATGAAAAAGTTGATTAAAAAAAAACACTACGAGATATCTCGTAAGCCCGCACTCAGCACAGCAATTTTATTCACCGACGCCAGCTACGAGTTATCTCGTAGTGTTTTTTTTATTTTCAAATTACAGTAAATCCCATCTCCATACTATATCTCTAATTTAATATTCTTAGATTGTGCTGAATTCCGTGTTTTCTTTAAAATAAAATCTTGGCATCCAGGGCATGAGACTCTAAATTTTTCTGGCAGTCAATTTAACAAATTTCCCGCCATCATTTTGCGTGGAATTGCATAAAATTAAACGTAATTCCTAAATTATGGATAATAAAAACAGATTTATCTCAAAAACCGTTGTACGTATACATAACATGCAGAGGTTTCCAAATCTTGCATGAAAATGTATCAGCCATTTGGCGGGAAAAGCTTTAAAATTTTGAAAAAAATTAGGAATTTTTGTTCGAATTTTTTGACTTCACGCCCTATAACTATCGCCTTGAGGAGGTGGAGTGGCGGTTTACTATCATTTACAATGTTCGAGATAATCAGACCGTATGGTGTTTATTTTCCTTTTAACATGTGCACATTTAGAACCTGGTTTTATTTTCACCTAAATTGTTAACAATTTGTTTGCAGCTAAATTTCTCTTTGTTTTGTTTTTATAAAAGGATGTTGGATTCCGCACAGTTCCCGTAGGTATTCAAAGGTCTCAATAAATGTCCGAAGAAGTTTCCTTTCTCTTGTAATGCACAGATTGATATATTACTATTACTATTACTATACATCTTCTATCTGTATTACACATCTCCAAAAAATTGGAAGCGAACTGAGTAATTGCGCACCCTACACTATCATTATAAATGGCAGTATCTCAATGATGCGTGAAAATCAGAAAATCCGGATAAATCATTACAGTTTCTGAAAACCTGAATGATTCTGATAAAGTAATGACATTTTTATTGATCGTGTAAGGTTCGCATTATGTGCAATGCAAGCAGAACTGTAAAAATTTGTTGTCTACATTCCTCTAAGGTCTTAGTTTTGAAAAATAAAATTTTATTTTGGGCAAAAATGGCAGCACTTAGAGTGGAATGTGGAAATCTCTAAAGTTAAGAATGATAATAAGTTCTTTGAAATGAGGTTCATAACTTTTTCAAAATTTTATTATTATCGCTCAAATTTGTGCAAAATTATTAAGATAACCAGTAGTGAAAATTACTTGTGGTAGACAAAGACTTTATGCTTATTATGATTTTTTCCAACATACAGCAAAGTTGGAGTGTTTATAATTAGAATATATGGAAGAAAATAAAGAAGAATATATGAGGCGGATCTGAAAGACTGCTATGTAGGTTAGAAAATACTTAAACGGTGAAAATTTACTACTGATACTTAATTGTAATTACTGGTTTTTATAAATGGGTACGTACTGACAAGAACTGGTAAATACTGAGAAATACTGGAAAATACTGGATAGCACTGGAAAAGTACTGGCACTGGACATAACCAATACTTTTACTGGTACTGGTAAATTTTCGAGCAAAAGTAAAAAAAATTACTTAAGACTAAATTTTTTTTTTTTTTTGTATGATTACTGATACTTAACTGGTACTTAAAATCAAAAGACTCTGAGTTGATATCTGCGTCATATCATATGTTATGGTCGCAGCATGCTGCATGTGCCACTGAGAGCTAGCAGCAGTGCTGACATTGTGCCGTACGGCGAATGTGCTGCCACACGGCCGCACGAATGAGCCCTGACTAGGACAGAGCACAAAGATCCAGTTCTGAGTAAGAAGAAGAATCGACCGGGAGAAAATGAAAAAGATACAATTCAGGCACAGACAAGAAATATCCAGATATCGACGGTAGTACTAAGAAAGTGATGTATGGAAGAGCTCATAGAAAACCTCAATAACTCACTGATCTCGGCTAAATATATCATGGGCACGAACCAAAACTGTTTTTCAATATAGGCAAAAATTCATTTCTTTCATAGAATTTAAATCGACCATATTTCTTCGGAATTTATGTGCATTATTGGTGGCTGAAGACGATTCGAATAAGTTGTATCTGGACAGTCTCGGCTTCGTGGGTGAAAGTTGGATTGATTTGGTTGCTTGGGCTTGTTTGCTAAAAAATTGTATGAGCGTAGATCTAGGTATATCAGCGCGAATTTTTGTCTCAGGCATTTATTAATTGATTTCAATGTAGGAAAGAGTTGATTTATTTCTTAAAATTGAAATCGACTATATTTCTTCAGAATTCGTTTGCATTATTGGTGGCTGTAGACAGTCCGAACAAATTCTGTCTGCCACCTTGCTGGATTTTTTAGTTCTGAATGGTGCGGGAGGAGATAAATAAATTAATGTTTTCAATACCTTGCACACATTTTTTCACTGAGTTTGAATCATGATATTTATTTTCATATTTCACGACTAGGCAAGCGGGGAGGCCGAAACCCCTGAGAGTTCTTGCGATTATTCGTTTTTTGGCGGTACTTAAATACATACGCACTGTCGTTTTTTGCATTCCACGAACTGAATTTATTAATGTAAGTTGAAATTTCACTGTGCACTCGCATTTTATCATCAATTTGCATTATCTTCCTACTAATCGTTCTACTGGTATGCCGTACATTTTCCATACTTGCAATTTTAATGCAATTTCAATGAAATTTTTACCTCAATAAATACCTACTTTATCATATTTAAAACATTTCTGATGTGCGAAACAATAGCTGTGTTGGTTTGTGTACCTTGTTCTAGAACTCCCATATACTGGAGAGAACAAATTGTTCTGTCGATTGAAGCGAACTTTTTGTAGTGTTAGCTTCATTTAAATCGTTTCTATGAAAATTAATGAGACGTTCTTTTTGTATCTTTTGTGTACTGTGGACACAAAAGAACATAGCTAATATCTTTCGAGTCCATTTTTTGTTTGTTAAAATTTGTAATTTTCTTAAACGCTGTTTTCCGCGCAAAACTACCTAATTTGGTTGTGGCGATTAGTGATAGCCGCAGGCGTTATTTCCCTAAATCTGCGATTTGTACCCATGCCAATAAATTTCGCCAAAGTGTGTAATTTTGTATGCTTATCCAACTTAAGCCACCCACCCACCGCCACTCTCAACCAACTCAACTCGCAAGACGACAGACAGAATTTGTTCGGACCGTCTACAGCCACCGAATGCAAACGAATTCTGAAGAAATATGGTCGATTTAATTTCTATGAAAGAAATGAATTTTTGCCTATATTTAAAAACATTTTTGGTTCGTACCCTTGATATATTTAGTCGAGATCAGTGAGTTATTGAGGTTTGCTATGAGCCCTTCCATACATCACTTTCTTAGTAGGTACTACCGTCGATATCTGGGTATTTCTTGTCTGTGATTCAGGAATAGGCTACTTGGATAGAGAACGCCATTAATCTGTCACGTACACTTTCATTAGTGAACAGCAAGAAAAGTGAAATCATGAAAAAGAACAAGTGATAAGGTTTCAGTGATATATGATTAAAAGCACGGACCGATAGTGCTGTACAGTTATAAAAGAAAAAACAAAAAACCCCTTAGTGAGGATATTCGTGGAATGTGATATATGAAAAGGGGCATATCCACGCCACACCGGCCTGTAGGTCGCCTGCGCGCCATCAAACTACATCTTTTATCTGGCGCACCTTCTATATAGTCCCAATATTAACTAACGAGCACAACCAAGGCCCCCTGTTGTTCAGGATAAATCACTTCCAGAAAAGAAACGGCAAGGAGCAGCTCACAGAGCCGCTGTGGCCAGGTCGTTGTAGCCCTGATATTCTGCACCGAACAAGGCCCACAATTCCATCTAAAAACAATCCTCTGCCGGCATTGAAGACCACGCCGTCAAGTCAACGTAGAGGTATAATCCTCCATTTCCCAACAATCAAGTCCGGGACAACTCTATGGCGGCATCGACCCGAATCCAATCAGCAAGAGTACTGACAGCACTGGGGCTCCTTCGAAGATAAGCATTGCAGTACATTCTAACCTTGCTCAGACATTACATCAGAATTAATCAAAAAGGGCGATTCAATATTTGATTTCTGTCAGTGCATATAAATAGTTTTAAGATGTGATTTCTTAATAAAAAGGAAAAAATATTGCCCACAGGGTCATAGGATGGATGGGGCACGGCAAGAAGGTCATGTCATCTGTGCCTTCATCATATTTAAAGGTAAGTGGTGTAAGGGTCCCTTCTGGACTGAATTGTGTGTTCGGTTTTGGTTGCAGGCGCGAATTCCTTTTTATATAGAGGCTGTGATAGGTATTTGGTATACCCACCCCACAACTCTCCCGCACTAGCCGAGATGCTAGCGTGCCGTCCTGTGCTAACGCTGATCACAGAGTGAGCTGTCAGCTCATGCCTGCAGAATGGACTTCACGTCCAAGTATACTCACTAATATGCTACAATAACACCTAAATCCTAGAAAGATGGGGTCTCAGACGTGCAAACTAGGAAAAAATCGACAACAAAATAAAGTGAAGAACATGGAATTGGAATGGGTACACGTACATGGTGCGAAGTGACAACAAAAACAGAACTAAAACATGCAAGGAATTCGTCGAGCTGGAAGAGCAAGAATTAATTGAAGCAAAAGAATTTGACCAGAGGATGCATCAACTCCGACATCCTGGAGTAAATTGTAGTTTGTGCCATGAAAAGACGATTTGATGGAGAACTATGCTATTGGCGTCGGGATTGCATTTTGGACACACCCATTTTAAACTTAAAATTGATATTAAAAACTGATATTGATGACGAGTTTTAAAATAAGAAAAACGCATTAAGGGGGGTTACCACCAAAAAGAAGCTCACGATTTCTGTTCCCAAAAGCTTAGTGAACATAAACGCATAAAAGTATGCAATTTGAAAATTGAAACAAATCACTATATTTACTACCTATACATGCAAAGCAGAATGGTGCTGTGACATTCGTCTGTATTGTACTCCAAAGCATGTCGCGCATCTGCACAGCAGTAGGGTAGAATTGCATAGGCATGGCAAGATTTTAAATTTGCCCGTCGGATTTTTCTTAGAATTGAGGAGCAGGCAAGGGGGCGAACGAAATGTATGCGCTCTATGCTACTGATGATCAGACCCTTTTCCGTGTAATTTGTCTAGCACTATTTTATTGCTTGGGCAAATTTAATTTTACTGAAGCCGGTCTTCCGAGAATTCTGAGTTCTAATATACCATATAATTTTTGCAATGTTCACACTGTCAGATTACCATTTTATTAACTTTAGAGAGTTAGATTTGAATTTACCAACAACACAATTTTCAGGTTGAGCTATGTCTGGCAGAATTTCTAATCCAATTTTAGTATAGTTATACATATATACAATTTTACCTCTATCTAATTAAATCTGCCAATCGAAATCCCTCCAAGGTATTTTCGTTCATATCTTTATCCTGATTTTCTTTTTCTATCAGAATTGTGAACGAGTCTATTTCGCTATAGTCCTCAATATTTTTGCTGGCATTCATAACTTCTTCATTTATATTAGCAAAATTTACTTTTATGGGTCGACACAAGTTCTTTGTAATTTGTGAAAATGCTTCACCTTCGAAAATCGCAATTTGAAAACAATTCAATCATAAATTAATAGTAGTAATCGATTGTAGATTACGTTATAGTAGGAAAAGTATACCCGCGCGCCACTTTTCCTTACAAAGAAATTGAAGCAAATTTAAAAAATTGGTACACAACTGTATACCTATAATCTGACAACTAACTACACCTCATCACTTTTCGTTCAGATTTCTAAATTTCAAAAAACAACTCTTCAAAATTTTAACAAGTTCCATTTTGTACTTTCAACAGCTTCACTAAAAATTACTATTTATAATATGGTCAACCTTCCTCCAAAATTTCATCAAAATTAGTCACATTTCACAAATTTGCATATTTATAGGATTATTTCCTTTTCATATACACAAATTTACATACCAACAATATTCAGTTTTGTCTTCTTTATTCTATAATTACTGGCCCAAATTTTACTAATACGTCCTATGATTAAATGTTACTCACAATTCGTTACCTATAACCAGAATTACCAATGATAAAAATTAAAATATTCCGGGAAATCTACACATATACATATACCCAATGCAGAAAATGGCGACACACGCTCTCCGAATATGCAGCTACAGCCCGCTAAGCTTTCAAAACAAACGAAAGCCTTCCAAAAGCACATTACTCCATCTGACGATGATAAGATGAATTGAAAACGCCAAATTGTATGCAAAATATATAAAAATAAGAAATTTTTGCCGTTACCATCGTTAACATTATTATTGACTTTATTTCCTTTATCATTGCACGAAAAAATTTGAGTTTTTCAAAATAAACAGAAAAAGGTTCGGTCTTTGTTACGAATTGAACTTCCTTTGAGATAATATCATAATTTTGGTAGTTATTCGTCTCTGAAAATAGCAGCTTTCAAACGAAAATATATTAGTAACCAAAACTTGTTTACTGGTTTTCTTTCCGTCACTGCCTCTTCCAGCCCAAGATCTTGCATACTAAAGTACAAATTTATCTATTTCATGTACCATTATTACGTTTTGACGTACCAAACTTTGCAAATTTCATGAATTTTAGAGTTTTCTAAAGCTAATAATTAAATACATATAAAACCCCGAAATCTTTATTTTTGACACGTCATGACCTAAGTTTATGCCTTTTTTCTAACTATGTGCAATTTTTATTATGATACTACAAACAGATTTGCAGCAAATTTGTATTAACTTTCCGCTGTTTTTAAGATTTCAGTGGTAACCCCTCTTAATATAGAAAAATAAAATTATAATCCCGAAAATCTCAAATTTTGTGTTTTTAAATTCTATGGAAAGAACAAATATTTTCTGCAAATCAAAGGTTCAAAGATAGTTATGTATAGATAATCTATACTTTGGGAAATACCATGATGTTCAATGTAAACTTATCAAAAAAACATAATCACCCTGTATATTTCAAAATCACTAGACCCACCCAACCCTTATGGCATAGAATCATTTGTTTCAGTATCACGGTTTAACTCTTCTGAACTGAGACTGAATCCGACATTGTACCGAAATACATTTCAATGAAAATATTACTTTTAAACCCGTTATACATAATAACAACTTTCGGTGTTGAAATTGTTATAATTTGATGCTTCCACAAATTTTTCCCACTAATAAAAAGGCAGACAGAACAGTACAATGTCTGCTTATGAAAATGCTTTTAAATCTTCTAACTCTAAAAAAAAAAAAAAAAAAAAAAAAAAAAAAAAAAAAAAAAAAAAAAAAAAAAAAAAAAAATTACAAATCCCTCGTGGCGTCAATTTATCAATTTTTTCATACTCCTATACTTTCCATTTTTTTTTCACTTTTCTCAAGTACACTCAAGATAAAAAAAAATAAAATTTCTTGCATATTTAAAAAGAAAAAAATCTCATAAAATCATAAAACAAATTTACACCTCGGATCTAAAGCATTTCTGCCTCTTATCACCCATCACCCGTGGTCCTTTCTTCCTTTCTCCCAATTGTTTATTGATTTAAAACTGGCAAAAAAAAAAATCCACAAAACCAGCTGCCTCTTCTTGAAGCGTAAAATGAGAGCAATTTCTGTGCGGCTTCCAATTTGTTTCTTGAAGTCAGTCCGCCATAATTTCAGCTTCATATTTACAAAATTGCTATGATAGCCACAAAAGTCTTTTGGTGTGCACCGCCATAATTTCGCTTCACTTCCATACATACATATATCTATGCACATAACTGTTTATCTTCATATAATTATATACTTATATCGAGTTAATGTACTTAGATATGCTGTGTACATGGGCAATTGCTACAATGATTAAAGAAATTTGAATTCCAGTGCGTGGGTGTGTAACTACTGTGCGCATACCAAACAATAATTTCTGTCGTCATTTCAGCTCAGTGTTTTCGAATATTTAAATGATTTTAGTGAGATACTATTTTACGTGTTTATTGCTTGAATAAAAACAAACCCCCCCCCCCGATGTTGGCCCGCTTTTGTGGAAATTAGCATAGTGACTAAATTTGTGATAAGTAGAAGTAAAAAAAACAAAAACAACAATTGTACCTACTGCAATTGAATGGATACGAGTAAAAAGTGAAATTAATTTTTTATATATGACGTAGGTAGGTACTTTTGCAGGGGGAGAAACTACATTTTTCTGCTACTGACTATGTACGTATGTAGGTACATAGCTAATTTTACTTGTAAAAATCTAATAATGTAGATAACTACTGAAATTCGACAAGACATGAATTACCTTACACTTAAAAATACTGAAATAATTAAATTTATATTTGCTTTTGGTATTTAAGCTAATTAACAATAATTTCTTAATTTCCGACAGACCTGTAAAATTCCAAGTATAAACCAGTACAGTACCAGTACCTACTTGAAATAATTTAAGTACAAGTCCCGGTACTGGTACTTTAAAATTTGTCAAGTACAAGTCCAGGTACTGGTACTGATACTAGTACTTAAGTACCAATGTACTCAAGTACTTTACAGGTCTGATTTCCGATTACCGGTTTCCAAAGGTCGTAATTCTCTAGGCCCCCGTCTCCCCATTTCCACCTATCTAAAACCTACTCACGATATTTTAGAGAAAATCGCACAAACGTTTGTTATATTTTTGAGGCCAGCCCGGTCCTTTAACTCATACACGAATTTGTCTGACTATTTATTTAGATATTTCATTTTACTATTTTCGTCATCACACTGAGCTGAAATTTGGCACACAGGTTCATGTCGCGTGACAATTGAATCTACCAACCGGAAATTTCCATGGAAAACCCGGAAAATCGGGAAAAATCATTTGAAAACTTGGTACAAATTTGATTAGTGATAAATCCGTTTTAGGAAAAATGCAGTTTTCCGATTTTTCCGAAAAAAATTTCCGGAAAATTTTCCTGTAAAAAAGTTTTCTAAATTATGCAGGATCCTGGCATCATTACTTTCTCTCCGACAATAGTGAAAACTTGCAGAAAAAATCGAGGAAAATTCATGTAAAACGCTTTTCCCGAGATTTTTCCGACCAAGGAAACGTTTGAGCGTTTTGCAACCTAAGACAAAGTTGTAGAGCGAAATTAGTTGCAGAAAGTTGCTTCCGTGGAAAACTCCATGGAAAACCCGGAAAAGCGGGAAAATCATCGGAAAAATTTTCATCGATATGATTACGAGATAAATCTGTTTCAGAAAAAATGCAGAATTTTCCAATTTTTCTGGAAACTTTTCCGAAAATTTCCAGAATTTTCCGACTTTTACGGAAAATTTTCCGACAAAAAAGTTTTATAAGCTATGCGGAATCATTTTTTCCGTCCTACTGGCATAATAACAATTTAGTTAACGTGAAAAAGGCAGAAAATAAAATAAGTAAAAAACGAGTTTTCAAACAAAACTGAGGCCAAGCCGCATGAAAAAGTAGAAAATAAACTTTTCTTCACACACAGAGGTGGACTCAGATTTTATTCGCTGACAATCACCGATATATTTCAGTATGATCAATCACAGGTAATAAGTGATTTGATTCATGACGAGAAAGAATATTCAAGAGAAATGTCCCAATCAAAAAATCTGAGTCCACCTCTGTGTGTGAAGAAAAGTTTATTTTCTACTTTTTCATGCGGCTTGGCCTCAGTTTTGTTTGAAAACTCTTTTTTTATTTATTTTATTTTTATTTTCAAAGCTGCGTTTTCAATTAGGTTTAGTTTAAAAATTTTACATTACATTTTGGCATAATTGCGGCATGATTTTGTGAAAAACAATTTCGATATTGTCTTTGAGGGTTTATGGTAAGGTTTGTGGAGTATTTCCATACACTTTATCCTTCACGTAGCCCTAAAGAAAAAAGGCCTAACGGTGTTAAGTCGCTAATTGATGATAGCCTTTTACGCAGTAACGTGGCTGGTTTGGTTTACAGTTTTTTGTGCCACATGACGCCATCCTACGGAAAATAGACATGGTCTAGGTGCAAAGCATAAAAAAAAACTCAGTTAGCATTTTATGGCAATCTAATGCATTCATTAACGGCTGTATCGGGTAAGTTTTACGAAAAAAATATTACACAATAACGCCACCAGCACTGAACTATCACTCGTTCTGTATGAAAAGGTTTCTCGACAATCACTCTTAAATTTTCGGAGCCCAAAATTATTTCCTAAAGGTGGAAATGGACTTCGTTGCTCACAATGATTTTTTTTTATGATGATAAGCTCAGTTGATACCCTATGATGCCGTAGCACAGCCTTGGCAGGAAAGGAAGAAGGAGTAGGGAATTAGGGATTATTAGGTTGAGTCAAGGAGGTGATGGTGTATATTGCGCTTGAATTTTTACGGCCCATAGCTAAGGGGGAAAACAGATGATGTCAAACTGTTCCACATTCGTATTGTCCTGCTTATGAAAGATTCGCGGAATTTCACGGTACGGCCAAATTTGACTTCAAGGATGTGAGCGTGAGCTCGGGTGTGGTGCGCATAGGAAGAATTCTACAAAGGATCAAGCTAGAGATTTCGTCAAAGCAATAACCATAGAAGTAGCGATAAAAGAGAGATAGACAACCGACATTACGCCGGTGCTCTAGGGAATCAATAGTTACGATTGATATGTCATCGCTAATAAACCGGAAGGCCTTCTTTTGGACTTTGTCTAACGCTGCCAATGCACTGCGCTCAGCCCCTGCCCAAATATTGAAATTATATTCTAATCTAGGCCTGATATGAGACTTGTAGATTTGCGCCAAGTCTGATGGAGTAAAATATTTCTTGCATCTTTGCAAGAAGCCCAGGCATTTCATCGCGTTTTTGGCAATACCAAAAATCCCTAAGATGTTAAGGGATGGCGAGTTTGAGATATTTTCTCCATCGACGGAAATGGATTGAGCCGGTGTTGCAGTACGTTTGAATGATAACAGACAACATTGCGTTTTGGAAGCATTAAACAAGACCCGATTCGCTCTGCCCCAAGCAAGTATTGTTGTACGGTTATGCGTTTATTGAACTGAACATGTCGCTTCGTTTCTCAACTGTAGCATTCCCACGGGAATCAGCTATAGAGGCGAACGAATACACGAAATTAAGGGCCCTGTCGTCTGGAAAACTATGAACAGGATTGAAAGTGAGAGCTAGCAGATCATTATTAAAAATCAGGAAGAAAGTAGGAGAGAGCACACAGCCTTGCGGTACACCGGCATGAATTATAAAATGATCCGTTCATAACTTGAATTGAACGGCGAGAGAAAAAACTTTTAATCCATTTTAAGAAATGAGGATCTAGACCTAATGCCTTAAATTTAGCTAAAAGAGCAGGATGCCAGACTCTATCAAAAGCCTTCGAGATATCTAATGCAATGATTTTAGACTCACCAAAATTATGGAGAAATTGATTCCAACGCTCAAGGAAATCTCCAGTAGAGCGGCCAGCAAGAAAGACATATTGGCGATCGCTAATAAGGTGATTAATTTCTAGATATATCATCAATTGGGTGTTGATGAGTATTTCGGAAACCTTCGAAAGAATCGAAGTAAAGGCAATTGAGGGATCGCTTGCCTCTCCTTTTTAGTGTATTAGCTGAACATGGGCAAGTTTCCATGCAGAAGGATAGACTCCTGTCGAATAAGACATGTGAAATAGTTGACGTAGAGGTTTAGTTAAAGAAGAGGCGCAGCACTTGAATAGCGGGGTCGAAAAACCATCAGGTCCAGAAGCCTTAGACACATTGAGACCTGCAAGCACTTTAAAAACCTCCCTTATGCGGAAATGCAACGGTCTTTGAATGTAGTTGCATGTTGGTAGAGAAGGAGGAGCTTGGAAAGAAGGTGGTAAGAAAGAATTCGCAGTAAGCTTAGCTGTAAACAAATTAGCTTTGTCCAATTATTCCGTGTACACATCCCCATTGTGAATTAGAGCTGGTACCGAAGAACTGGTGAAGTTGTTTTGATTGTTTTAACAGAGACCAGAGACTCTTGCTACCCTTTCGACTAGTAAAGATTTTCTGTCTAATGTTTTGGTCGAATTGGAACTTAGCTCGCTAAATAATGGATTTGCAGGCGTTACGTGCCTCTCATCTGTTTATATTCCTGAAATGCAGCTTCCTTAACTTTTATGGCTGTATAAGGATCATTGTTAACCTATGGTTAGGTTTAATATTTTTGAATTTGTGCTGAATGAAGCTGCGCATCCCGAACCATAAGATGTTGATAATGGTTTCAGAACAACACTCAACATCTCTCGAGAAAAAACACTCAGACCAGTCTAACTCTATTTATTGAATGAAGCCCAATCAGCTTGATCGTAGTGCCACACCAGTCGCTTTTTACGAAGGTGACTGACGGGTTTCAGTGATGATATGGAGAATTGGGTCAAAACGAAACAATGATCCGAGCTGCCAAAAGGAGATGACACTGACGTTGAGTACTTTTCAGAATGAGATGTTATGAAACAGATCTAATAGGTTGGCGCTATGTCCAATTATATTAGGAAAACGAGTTGGGCTATTCAACTAACTGCTACAAGTTAAAGGACCCGCTAAATAGTTCAACATGTCCGCCCGCTGGACTTGTGGTTGAAGAATGTCTCAGCCACTGCATGTTATGGACATTGAAATCGCCAGAAATAACGATTTCGGAAGTAGGCGATTTGGTTAAAATATTATCTATATTGGAGGATAAGGAATCAAACCAACATACAGTGTCAGCGTCGGACATATTGGGGCTGCGACATAAAAAAACAAAAATAAATGATTGTTGATCAAGTTTATATCTAATCCAGACGTAATTAAACTCAGGATTAGTTGAAGCGAATCAGGGACAATTGAGAAATGCACATCATTACGAATGTACACAGCGATTCCCCTCTGAGGAGAAAAACGTGGCACTAAGTGCGAAACTGATTGATATCAGCATCAGATGTAACCTTGATTTCACTTAGGGCCAAAACAGACGGTTTAACATAAGACAAGTGGCAATACAACGAGAAATAATTACATACTTCGTAAGCTACGAATGTTGCAAAAATCTAAGCAAAATTTTTGCATTGCTCCAAATGAGCAAAAGTGCAATAAAACCTCAACGAAAGGCACACAGCCACCGAACTGACCATAACAACGGAGCCCAACTTCCAAGCCAAACCGCTGGTTGAGTACAAGGCAGCAGTAGTGCTATGCATACTGTGCTGACCTTTGCTCCCAAACAAGCAATCAAATGCTTCGCTGTGGGTACCAATTAATTACATTCAAAGCAGTGCAATTACAATACTTTGAATGCGGTTGGAAAGAAAGAAATGGAATAGACTTACCTCGGCTGTACAATTTAAATATCGGGTATAAAAGCCCTTCCACTTGGCGTTCACGACACTAATCTGAGCACTCGAAATGTAAAGCTCGTGGCGAGATGTTTAAAAAGTGCATTAAGTAGGGAAAAGCACGGCACGCGTCTTCTTCCAATGGCAGACCAAACTCATCTTCAGTCCATATCGTAATTATTTTGTTAACGTTTATAACGCAATTCGTAAAATGATTTTGTTAAGAAAGAAAATTGCTTCTCTGGTAGTAATAATTCTTTTATCAGAAGTACCAGTGAAAAGTGAAAAACGTTTCTGGGTCAAAGATTGGTTGTTTCACAGACAAAGCATCCCTCAGATGAGGCTTAACAGAATCAGTGGAAATTTTATAACGTCCTGTTAATTACTCATAACCTTTTTCTGTTAACTTTCTCTCCGAATAAGAATCCTTTCCTGTACTTCAATGAATTCTGAAGTAAATGTGTACTTCTATCCATGTTGGGAACGATGAGAAACCACAATTATCTGACGAAAATATCAAATTCAACTGAAAATAATGGATTGACAATGAAATTGTACAATTTGTAAGCAAGTTACAAAATTATGTGACGATGAACTGCATGGGTGTGGTGTATTTATCTACAGTCTTCAATTCAAGTACTTCCGATTTGGTTACAATCAAATCGTACAAATTTTCAACATACACACGCAAATTACCTATACTGCAGATCAAATCGTGCGATTTACGACTGTTACGTGGGGCGGAATTCAAATATATTTACATTCCGGATCTGCAGATAATATGTAAGTGAATGTTTTAAATCGGAAAATTCTATCGTAGTGTTGCCATACATACATTTTAAGTCGATCAGTTAAGATTTTTATGCACAATACGGTGCAGGGGTTTTCGATATATTTATCTAATTGCTGAGAACGTCTTGTAATAAACAAAACTCTGTTTTAGGCAACACTTTTAGTCACAGAGCAAAGAAAAGCAAAGCAATAAAAACGTAAAATGAGCTTAGCTCAGGACTATACTTTTGTTGCAGAACCTTCAAACTAAAATACCTGAAGAAATTTATGAAAATGATCCACTTTTTCCCGACAAAATGGCAGAAGACGATCCTTGAATTTTTCGTTAATTACACTGTCTGCGTTTTGCGTTTCTCTGGGAAACCAGTGAGTCCTTTTGGATAATATTTTGATATTTATGATCCCTGAATCGTTCCGCTTCTCTGTAAGAATCTCCAATCAAAATCCATTGCAAAATATTTTAGTGGAATTTTCAATGAGTATTCCCACATTTTTTGCACAAGGAGGTTGAATGGAGGAGGAATGGTTCAATGAGTTTTAAAGTGGAACTACATCCACTTTGTTGTTAAGGTCGTCCTGTCACTGTCATCATTTCAGAAATCATCAAAACTGTACGAAGATTGGTACTTGAAGATTACCGGTACAACTACAAATTAGCCTGACTACTATTAGTTAGAAAGAAAGCGACTATCACAGAAGTTGATCTTTCTAGGCGACAATAAACCAACTAAGTAAAATGTACATGGAGAAAAAATTGGGAAAATAGAAATTGTGACCTCATAATTCCACTGGAACGCAATCACTTATTTGTCAAATGTTTTAGAAAATGTGCGTCAATAAAATTCTTCTCCATCACGACAATGCATAATTTAACACCACATTTCGAGCTATCGAGTTCCTGCTCAGTTCAAGAATGAAACGAACGAATAAAAAGACCTAGAAAGGAAGCAAAAATCACTAAAACGAACAATGAACAAGTAAAAAAGCTAGAGTAGGTCTAAGACCAATTGTTATGCTACCCTTAGATGAATGCCCTTATGAAATTTCATATTGTCACCCTTCTGTGCAAGTTTGATTTTTCAAGTGGTTTTTCGCATATATTTCTAGAAGCTGTTCGGACAGAAAAAATGATTTTAACTAATTTTATAGGATTTCGTTTTTTAGTACAATAAAAATGTGTAGGACGGATCGTTTTTACAGTATATGTAAAAAACTTGTGAGGGTTTTTCTTTAAATAAAAATACTAGTGTTTCGGATGAGTTATCTTTTACTTCACTGAGGCCTCTTAATCAACTAACAAAAATCACAGCACTTGTCTGATTCTACTCATTGTCCTAACGGTAGCTTAAAACAGTCGGTCATACAAACATTAAATATTACACTGCAAGAGATAACATTGAAACAGAGAACGATAGCAGCTAGCACAGATGTGCAGTACAGTAATTGTATATTGCTAGCCCTACGTACATATAGCACTACAAACTCAAATTTTTATATAGCAACACCAAGAGAGGGTTGCCCGAATTATTCCATTTTTGAAATTTTATTTGCTATTACTATGAAAACACCATGTACCAAATTTCAGCTGTCGTAATTAACATGTTCGCAGGCAGTGTCCAAATATATAGTGGAAAACGAAATTTTTGTATGACAACCCCACGAAGGAGTTGTCCGATTTGTCTTATTTCCGAACTTAATTTTACCTCTTTTTTTTTTAAAGTCCGTGTACAAAATTTCAGCTTTCTAGGTGAACGCGTTCTCGAGTTATCGTGCGCACAGACAGACGGACGGACGGACGGACATGCAAAAATCAAAATAACTTTTAATATTACGCGTAGGTGTCCAATTCATTTTGATCTACCATCATTATTTCGAGGTGTTACAAACGGAATGACAAACTTAGTTTACATGAATAGTTGAAGTATATACTTGAAGTAATCAAAATATCATGTAAATGCGCATTCAATGCGTCAATTTCAAGTCAAGTAAGTGGAAAATTAATTTCAAGAAAAGTTCATGTCAAGTAATTGGAATTAATTCAACCATCAAGTAGATTTCAAGTCAAGTAAGTACTCAAATATTACGAAAAGTACAAGTTGTATTCCTCCCCAAGAATACGACTTCTTTATTGCAGTCGTTAGATCGATCAAGGGTTAATTCCCACTTTTTAAGGCACTGTATATATAGCCAACCTTCAGGTACATTTTAGAACAAATGCAAAATGATGAACCTCTTACACTAAATGGATGCTGCAAAACAGTATGGCCAGATGTAGTTGAAGGTGAGAATTCTAGATTACCATTGGACCATGAATATTCTCAGAGAAATAACTAAATTGGAGCATACAATATGAGTAGAATGCTTCGAGGATTTAGCTGAGGCAGATATTGTAAAACTATTTTTTTTTAATTACCTGAATTTTTGAATGAGCCTTCGATTACCGCGAGATATTAATAAATGCTTAACTAAATATGAGGAGGTCTATAAATATGTAACAAAAAACCAAATACATTTGATAATTATGGATTTCATTAGCATTTGGCCGATCTGAAATTGTCCATAGTTCATTGGAACAGATTCCATGCTTAGTTACAGGAGGATAACAACAACTCTAGGTAACTACTCAGTCAAAAGGAGACCTTTCTACGTTCTTGTGATCGATTGTACCTAATTGATGATCTCCTAGTGAAATTGATCAATTAAAGATTTAATGTGCAAGTATACGCGGATCAATATACGGCGCAAGTATGATCACATCATATCCGACCGTATGCAAGAAACCCTTTCCATAGTCCGCACGTGGTGTTTGAAAAAAGGTCTTAATATAAGTCCCAGCAAAACGGTTATCTAACATTCACGAGAAAAACGAAGCATTCACTAGCGGCTCCACTTCTTGATAATATGGAATTGATAATTTTTGATGAGGTCAAATTTCTGCGGTTCAGTCTCAATAAGAAACTTACCTGGAATTCGCTTCAATCTGACGGACAAAGCTGTACGATCTCTCTACACGTGTCGTCGCTTCATTGTCATAACATATAGTCTGAAGCCGAGAATGATGTGTTGGCTATATGTTGTTAGATCCATGTTCACCTATGAGGCGCTCTCGCAGTGTGGCCAACAAATTATCAAAAAAAGACAGAGGCCTTTCTTCAGAGCCATGCCAAAAGAGGAACAGAAATTCTCTAGACCAGAGCCATTTTATGACATTTCTAAATGTTACCTCAGAGCTACCCGCAATAACTGGAAATGAATTTTTTGCTCTATTACTGCTTCTCCTGTCTAATCGATAATTTACTTCTACACTTCTTCAAGAAATGATGGAAGGAGTCATGACCAGTAACTGCGTTAGCAAACAGTCTGAGCGACTGTCTGCTAAGTCCAATAAGTTGTCGCGTCTGAGAGGGTTTGAAGAATTTCTTCGCCTGGCTCATAATGAGCGTGCTGCGCCAAAGGAAAGTTGCCTGTTTTATCACTTATTCAGTTTCCCCTTAAAGTGGTTTTTTGGTAGGCTAAATGTCGGGTAGAGACCCGTATACGGACAGTCGAGCCAGTTCGTCCGCTTTTTATTACCGTCCACTCCTTCCTATCCAAGAACCCAAAACTAAGGTTACTTGGTTGTCCCTTAGCTGTGCTTTTGAGTAGCAGCTCCAGACTAGCTTTAATTCAAAGTCTTGAGAGGAAACAGCTGGGAGCGCAGCTTGACTGTCTGAACAGACGTATAAATTTAAATAGTTTTACTCGCTAACCTGTATAGTATATAATATTTTTGTTGGGTCACTGAGTTATAGGAGCCCATGCTAGAAGACTGGGAACAGCAGTGAACGATTTTTACAGGAGCTGCAAGGATTCGTAGGAAATCGAATCCGTACAACACGTATTTTGCGAGTGTCCCGCTCTGATGAATAAAAGAGGTAGGCTATTAGGTAGTTACTTCTTTTCAAGTCAGGGAGAGCTGCAAAGTAAAGAGTTCAGATGCATCCTGTGATTCCCATGAGGTCAAGGGACAAGGGTCTCTTCTGACGGCACTCCTCTTACCTAAATTAACCTCACCCCTAACCTGTATAATAATTCTCGATTTACCCACCGTTTTATGGCGTGGCTATGGCCAGGGCTATTAATAATTTAATCTATGATTATTACTACAATTTTACAACGCTTTTAACAAGAAAAATATTTTCCTCATTTAGAAAAAATAATTTCTATCAAAATTTTAGATGCACAGTTTTGATGGGATATGCATTTTTTTAATTTAGCCATCTCAGCGGATCGTGCTTTTGTCCATGTAGCATCAATTCGGAACTGCATGTTAATGAGTGCCTTCAGAGAAGACTAATTTCCTTTAATAATAAAAAAAAATTACCAACCAACATAATTGTGGGCAGATTTAATGACATTAGACTATGCAGGGAGAATGATTAATTATCTTCAAGGAAACAATTTCGAGTTCGTTCAAAAAGAAAGACTCACCAAATGTTGCAAAACTATGCCCAGTCGAAAGATACTGGACATTAGTTAAAAAAAAAACTAACAAGAGAAAAAAACAACCACATTCAAAAATTTTTGTAGACTTTGAGAAAGTGGCAGCGATATAAGGTAAGAAAAAAACTAGAGAAAATTTAATGAATCAAAAATTAAGAGAAAAATTTACAATTGAAAACAAGACGAATCTTTCTTTAATAGTCGTAAATTATGGTTAATTGGTTATAATTTTTTTTTATGTTGCAAAATAATAAATCACAACAGCACGATACCGTAGATTTTTTAAAGACCATTTTTATTTATCGAAATTTTGTGTAAACAGAGAGCACAAAATTAGATTCAGGTGTCTTTGGTACACACACAGACAGATCCTTATTTATAATAGCCGGCAATAAACGTATTAAATCTAGCTATGTAAGGTGATTATAACAACTCCTACTCACTTCAGATTGTTGGAATACTTCAATCAAATCAAAACATCACAGGACAGTACAAAATAAATATGTATGTGAGAGCGACAACAAAATTAAATATTTTTCCTTGCAGGCATGTATAGATTGAAAGGAATATCTCTCCAGGCTCTGGTATTACCATATAAATCAAAAAAATATAAAAAAATAACATCCTAACAGGCCCAAAATATGTTCTCAAAGACATCACATTAATTAAACTCTACTCAGCCTGAAAAGGACATTTTACTTTTTTCATAAGAAAATATACCTATTTCTCATAATTTTTTGCTGAAATATGTTTCAGCGAAAGCAATTCGGTTGGTACCCATACCTCATCATCACATCAAAAGTAGATCTTACCATACTCACAGCAAAATAAAAAAAACCAAACATGATAAGTCTAGCGCAAATCCTAAATTAAGGACACAAAAAAGAAAATATACCTAAGCAAAGTAAGTAGGTATGCACATTTCATTTTGGACGAGGACGAGCATTACTTTAATTAATTCATATACTTTCTCGTCCTTGTAACGGAGACATCGGCCATCAGCGCAAATAGCAATCCCCTCTGAAGGCCGTGTCCGTGTCCTATTCCCGTGTGTAAAACTGATATGTATGTACAGGCCAATGACAACAACAATTCACTTGAAAAGAAAATTTTTAGGAGTTAGAAAATGTTATGCAAAAATTAAGTGCCATGGCATCAACATCGCAGCATAGACATACATATATATCGGCGGTCGGTGTGCTGACCAGACCAGCACAAACAGTAATTTCAATTTACCAGCCTAGGTATATACATAGTATGTATGTACCTACATACGTACCTGAGCAAGGAATCAGGTGAACACACCAGGATTACCGAATTACTAATCGATAATTGACAAGAAGGATAGCAGCACTACTAGTGAATATGTGCATATATAAAAAATAAATATTTCCCTATATCTTCTAATAAATAAAGTAAAAGAACAGCGGCCGTTAAAGGAGATGAGTGCAAAAGAAAAATAACCCCGTTAAACTTTTACTTTCCTATCATTTTTTTTAAGATGACTCGCAGGCTAACACCGCTACTATGTGCAATGACATTTTAAAAGCTCACTAAATATCTGTAGCCCTTCTTACATTTTTCTAGTCTCAAATCCTTGCAAAAATGATTTATGTGCACAATTAAAAATAAAAAAAATAGAATATTTCAAAAGAAAAAAACTCACAAATTTTTTCTCCTCACTCCTTTAGCACCGCAATATTGATCCCTAGGCTTGAACCTTGAATAGATTCACTTCTCACACTCGAAATACTTTTATTTGCTTCTGATTTTTAATTTGATTTTTTTTCTTTTTTTTTGAACACTACACAAACTTGTTTTCACTGCACCACAGAACAAGCAATTAATATTTTCTAACTAGAAAATTAAGCTTCATCAGAAGAAGTGTGTAAATCAATTTGCCTTCCTTGATTTTTCGGAGCTCACAAGGACCAAGGAAAGCTCACTTTTTATTAGAATCCCATTGGAAGGAAAATTAAGTTGTCGTCGGATCGGCGGCTTATCGGATATTCCAATTAAAAACCCTATTTTTCAATGAATGTTTCGCATTTAAGTTTAATTTTACAAAAGTGTTAATTTATTTTTACGGTCTTTTTTAGAATATTTTTTAACAATTTTATGATTGAAACGGACCCGTGACTGAAAAATTCGCGACACGAACCGAACGTCCGCTCTCTCCGCTTAAAACAAATATGGCGGATAAAAAAGTTCGATTGCGAACTGTCAAAATTTTTGTATTTGGTCTAAAATGTCTAAAATATACATATGGTTTTTTTTCTCCAATTATTATTTTTATCATTGCCAGATTAAAGAAGAGAATTAGTTTCATTCACCACGTTGTATAATTTACGGTTATTACTCTGGTTGAAATAAGGTTTTGTTTAATTTATTAATATTAATTGTGGAGAAAAATAACGAAATAAGAAAGAAATCGTTAGAGATGCATACATAACAGGAATTTCTGCAACGCCTGACGACATTTAAATAATCAATTAATTAATCAGTTTATCGATCGCAAAGTGTTTTTATCCGGGGATAACACCAAATAGTACAGCTTGTATGCAAGCCTCCCTTCCAGCACGATTTTAAACATGACAGCAGAAGGCAGATCGGTTGATGCCATATCATCTTGCATGCAAGTTCATTTAAAAAATGGCATTGAAACATAAAGTCGTGCGTTAATTGGAAAATTATAGCAATAAGGAAGTAAGTAGCACAATATGATAAAAACCCAAGAAAAAAATGAAGAAGAAAATGTTGATATATGATGTATTCCATAAAATCCCAGAAAATCTCATTTTCCGAGAATAAAATTATCAATTTCTCTCAAGCATTTCTATTCCGCCATCTTGAAAACTATTATAATGTCAAATTACTATCACCTCGGCTGTCATGATTTTTCATCATGTAAGTTCCCTAAAAGCTGAGCTGGCAGCATGGCAGTAGGGATTACACGTGCAAGAAGTATGGCAGTGCAAGTTGTATGCAAGCGGCACTATCTCGTGTAATCCCCGGGTTAGTCAGTAAAACTGACAGACAAAATCAGTACTGTCTGTTAGCTCTACTGACTCGTGTAATCTCCAGGTAATAAGATATAATTTTTACGTAAAGCCTAGTACACTGATCAACCGAAAATTTCGTTTCCTATAACAAAGTGCAAAAATATGTCTTGAGATTTCGTAAGGTCGCACGGGACAGAAAATACAAGTATTCTCATTACGAAACACGTTCCACCATTAGGTTACGAAATATCGTGAAAATGAATATGAAAGCACGGTACAGAACACAACTCTCTCTCCTCTCTCTGTTTCAATAGAAATGTATATTCATTAGTTCATGTCTTTTGAAAGCTGCAGCAATATAGCATGGATATAACTAATAAGGAAGCGACATATCAAGTGAAAATTGAAGGCTGAAGTACAATGGACGCAACACAATGCCACGGAACCGAGAGTTATGTCAAATTTACGCAATACAATTCACTACATGCGGTTGTGGCTGCCTTCGTCCATTGTGCGCAGTTTCATTGGGCCAACCTACACGCTTTACCACGAAGCGGGAAGATTTTCTTCTATATGAATTGTTAGATGGCAGCGCTATTCAGCAGTTCAGTGCTAAGAGATTTAATGTACTTTGCCCGTTTTAAAAAGACAACGACATGTGGATTGTCATTTTCTTCTTTTACTGAGCTTTCAAAAATGAGAAAAATAAGGAAGACTGTGCAGTAAAACCAGGGTGAAATAAAACATTAGAATTTGTTAAACAAGTAATTGTCTAGAATGGGTAACTGTGATAGACAAAATAATGTACCGTGTGCGGGCTGTTTGCGTGCGTTAAAATGGATTCCAGTGCTGTTTATCGTGGCCATTATAGTTTGGTCATATTACGCCTATGTCATACAATTATGCATTTGTAAGATAATTAAGTTTGTCCTTAATATTAACTGGGAAATGATTTGATTTTTATATCTTACAGTGTCAATCAGCAATACCTTCGAAAAAATCGTCTTTTTGCTGTTTTATCATGGAATTTGCGCACTTTTTTTCTGGTCTTATTGGAACACAGTTTTCGCACCGATTGGGACTGTGCCACAGAAGGTAACATAAAAATGTTTTGTCATCATTATTCCTGGTATGTTATAAAAACTGATAAGATAGAGAAATTTCTTTTTAATCGAGAAACAGATAATGGTGTGGTCACACACAGCATAGTGGTAGCCGCAAAATTTTTAATGACTGCATATTTGGTGGACAATATAAATTGATTTCCAGCCGAGTAGTTGACCCGTTAGCCCATTGAAGAAAGGGTTTCTTTCTTTAAAAGATTATGAACGTCAGTTGTATTGCACACTACGAAATTGTTTCGTGAAAAGAGAAAAGTTAAACCAGTTCTGTTTTTCTTGGTTTCTCTTCACACTTTTTTTTACTTTTACCTATTCTCTGTGTTTGTATAGCTGTAATCTCCCATTTATGGGTTTATGGGCGGCCGCTCTACATGATAATCAGAAAAGTTTTAATTATTATTAATAATTTTCCCACTGGTCATGGCCCAACTTCATCCAACTCGATTGCTTTATTACTGTGGCTCCCTGATTTTCGGTTTGTCTTCTCCGACTTTCTCAGATCATAAATCGATATGTGCGTCATTCAATATCCTACCACTAATTCATGGCGGACTGAACTTTCTACAAAAATTCAGCCTGATTCTATTTACGCAGCTTCGGAGCGTACTGATCTTCCATTTTTTACTCCCCACCGGTATTTGAAAGACAGACAAATTCCATTCAAAACAGTCAAGATCCACACAGTTTGGTAGTCAGTTTTTAAATCGCGTCAAAGTTGTCTGATTTGTCACCTTCATAACCTTACTTAGAGGTACTGGAACAAAAATAAAATAACATAATTTTTTGCGCTTACTGAGGCGACCTTTGCTCGCTACATGGGGTACCCTCATAATTTTCGAGAAACCGTTAACCTTCAGATCAGCACAATCAGTTCTTGGAGGAAGAAGGAGGACATTTGTATGAGTTTTTTTTGGATCAACATTTTCCAGTGCGCGGGGCGATCTACAGCTTCAACGGATGTGCTGCCATCAGAAAGCGATTTTTGTCAAAAAATGATTAGGAAATAGTTTTTTCGTCCGTTGAAAAAAAACAAAAAAAATTCAAACGGGCTGGCATTTTGTTATTCAGAGGTTTTTTTTGAAAACGAAAACCGGTAAGGTTGCTCAAATGTTATCTAGTTTAATCATTTTCAACCCTATTTGTTTCGGATGAACTGGCAGAGCTGTAAAGCGCCCCGCGCAGACAAAAAAACGCCGTGCACGGTTTTGTTTGGTGGGAGCTGGAGCCGAAATTTGGGATTTTTATTATAAATAAAATTACAATTTGATAGAAGAATAAAATATGTTAAAATCCATTTCCAAAAGTATTTATTTTACGTAAAAAAAAATTTACAAATCTTAAATAGGTGCATTCTGTTCTCGGCCTTTCGTTCACCTGGTAAATTATTGAAATACTATAGTCCCCTATACATAAAAGAATTTTGTGTGCTGCTTTTGTTCCATCGTCTTAGCCTGAAGTTATTATTTTGCCTTAAAATATACGGCTGCGCTTCAGATACATATACAACATTTCCACTTAAGTAGGCCGGAAGTAAATTATATTTGATTTTAAAGATGAAAACCATTGAATTATATCTGTGGTTTTTTCAAATAACTCGTTATCTGCAAAATTTACAATTTTAATCAAAATATACTATTCGACATAAAATTTTATATTTTATAATCCTGCGTACTCTGGTATAGCAATTACACTATTATTAACAAAAGAATAACCACTTAAGTACCCAAAAATCTTAAATTATTTTTTCAAGAAACAGCGCAAGTAGACATGCTACGGAGATGTTAAAAAAATCGATCAAATAGCAATGCAAGTGCAGATAAGTTGTTATTTTAAAATGAAATTCCGACTTTTCATTGTTTTGTTTGATTTTTCTTCAATTTTTGTTTCTGTATGTATTAACAACAATAATGAAAGATGGCGTTTATCAATACCAGTATTAACAACATTCATTTTCATTTCCAGTAATTTTGCCTGATAAAACTTCATGGCTTTCGCGATTTTTCTTGTTTTTCAATAAACCGCATAAGTGAACTCCTGTAGCGATTACTGATTTCAAATAAATATTCATCTTCAATTGAGTCGTTAATTCGCACACAGTATATCGAAAAAAGTGTTATAATTGAGAGCGAAAAACATTGTATGTGCAACTTTTTCGCTATATTTAACATATTTTGAAAAATAGTATCAGTACTGTTAATAAAATTTATTTCAAAACGTCCTGTGCGAAAAAGGAAAAAAAAATCCACAAATTGGTGATTTCCCAAAACGTTTTCTCACTTTTTTCGACTTTTCCCTCGCTTTCTCAAAACTAGCTTTTTGCAGATAACGAGTTATTTGAAAAAACCACAGATATGTTAAGCGCTGTTTTACATTCATCCACTGTAGGGTCTCCAACATATTCTGGATCGGCGTGTACAAATTAAATTTTAAAATCATGTGCATAGCTTTGTTTTGCAACAATTGAAGACGTTCATTTACTTCATTCGAGCTCGCATATAAAAGTGTTGAACAATATTGAAAATTTGGGAAAACCAATGCATTATATAACATAATTGCATTCCTTACACTTAACATATTTCGTATTCTTCTTAAAAACCCGATTTTTTTTTGCGATTTTGTCACATATATAGTCTGCATGTTCTTTAAATTTCAGTTTATTATCTAATATAATACTGAGATATTTAAGATTGTCCACACATTCAACATTAATTCCATCTATCCGTACCGATATATTATCAACATAATTAAACTTCATACAGTTTGACTTTCCAAGATTTAACTTTTATTTATTCATCTTTAACCAGTTGTTAACGCTTTCTAAGTCTGCATTTAAATTAGTGCACATACTGGAAATGTTCTTACCACTTATAAATATTAGTGTCATCTGCGAATAACGACAATTTACTATGACTAATCACATCCTTAACATCATTAATATATAACAGAAATAGGATAACACCCAGTACTGAACCTTGTGGTACACCAAGATTAACTTCGACTGACTCTGAGAATATGTTATTCACCTTAGTTCTCTGCCATCATTCTGATAGATAAGATTCAAATCACTTATACTTATTATACTCCCTCTATTCCATACATTGAAAGTTTCTGTAACAAGATTTGTCTGTCTAAGGTCTCAAATGCCCGTTTAAAATCTAGAAATACAGCTATAACAGCATTACCGGCATCCAGTTCCTTTTTCCAGTCAAATATTATTCAATTTAGGGCGGTTTCACATGAGTGTCCACCTCTAAAACCTAACTGTTCTTCGGCTAATAAATTATTTGATTCGATGTACTCCACTAGTCTTTTAGCTACATGTCGTTCCAATATTTTTTCTTACACGGGTAGCATATTTATCGGACGAAATTCTTCACAATTACTTGTATTAGGTGTCTTCTCAATTGGGACAACTATCGAATCCTTCAAGATTTTAGGGAAAATACCTGTCTGTAGCGATAAGTATATAATTTTCAGTAGCACAGGACCTAATCGTTCTTGTTTGTATAGCGAAGGAACTCTTTTGTTCTCCGCTAGAGTACAAGTTCTTGGACTTGGACTCATGTCGTAATTTAGATATGGCACTGGTTCATGGACCAGTACCTTGAGGAATTGTGCAAGGGTCCTTGGACCGTTACACTGTTTGAACTGCTGATTACACTGTCTATAATTAGCGCGGTGTATGAAGTAGAGACGACGTATAGTAAAAACACAATTTTCTATTGAGAATCAAAACCTAATGAATGCTTTATTTTCCATTATCGGCTTTTTATATGATCAGTTTGCTGATTATTACAAATAAGCGATTGATTGTACATTTTTAGTCGCGCCGGAAAGAATTTCCAGACGAAATTTAATACTGCTAAAAATTTATTTGTGCGAAAAAATGCTGACATTTCCAAATCGAGTGAATTGATCTTATTTACAATAAATGGAATATTTTTTATAATTGCTGAATATGCAAAATTATTGACTTTGAATTGAAGAAATGCAAGAATGAAAGAAATTGAACAAATTATATTATGACTAAATTATATGGAAATTATTGTATGGAATAAATGCGTTGTTGTATGTATGTATGTTATGCTGCCTGAACATCTTCCCCGCGTTGAACAGCTTGTTCAAACTTCCTCATCACGAATGCTAATTGTGAAAGGCTCTCCAGAACTCCTTGTGGGTATTGCGTGGTATAGCTTTGCTCAGTCCAGACTTGCTGCATTTTTGTTTTGCCCACCTGTATATCAAGCAGGCGGCAATAAGTAGTCCAATGACAAGTGCTGAGTAGCCCAAGGTGAAATGATGAACATCGACTGGCTTGATTTCATTTGGTAACTGTTGGTTTCTTTGTAGTTCGGCAATACCCTCGCTCAATTTTTTGAGCTCATCCAAGTGAGCTTGATAGCGTATAGGGCTGTGCTGCATTTCTTTCAGGTGCCTTGATGAAATAAGAACCCCCAGGCTCTCCGTTGGCAGAAGTGATGTTCGCAACGCGCTCGGGTAGACATTGTGGGCTTGAATTGTAATAAGCTCTTTCTTGCTTTATTGCGCAATTGCTCTGGATTTTCAGAATTCCATATCCTTCAAGCATCTGCGTTGATACGGTTTTTTGGCATACCACATTTATTGACGTTTTTTCTTTTAATGAGTAAATCCATCGGTTTGGATTAAATAATTGTATCCACTTGGGACTGTTTTCAGTCTCCATTACCTGACAGTTCGGTGAAGGTGTTCCCTGATTTATGAAACTCATTTCACAGGCGCTGATGTTGGCTCCCCTTCTGTATATAGGGTGTTTCTGTTTACACATGTAAGTAGCCCTTTCCATGGTTTCACATGTGGCTAATTCTTGTTCGCTAAGCGGGTAGTATTGGTCCCGATGCAGGTTAATTACTATGAAATCAGCCGAGGGTTTGATAGCCATAAAGGTGTTATTGATTGTCACTGGAACAGGAATAATTCGAAATAGTACGAATTCTTCATATGCAAACAGTGGCAGTTTGATTCTGAATATTACGTATTTGTCGGCGACTCGACTTTCTATAGTCATTAAACTGTAGATCTGAGTCAAAGTTTCGCGATTCCCTGAGAGCCTTAAAGTCGTTGGTAAATGGTCCTTTATCGTAATTAGTTCTTGTTTTAACTGTCTCGGAGAGAGTAGCTGAGCATTTATCTTGCCGTGATGTGTGTCCATGATCACGTCTAGCATGGTAGCTTGCACGCGTCGATAAGTTGATGTCATTAATGTTAACTGTTTGGCTGATGACATAAATAGCTGTGCAAGTCTTTGTTGATAAAGCTGTTCTGTGATGTTGATGTTATTGATTATTTGACGTAGGCGAAAATCTACCTCATTGAACTGGTGTCTGATCATTTCTTCATCCTTCTTTAAAATGTTGGCAGTGGAATCAATTAAGGATGTTTGATTTTTTATTAAGCTCAACAAGTGATCCTCGTTGTTTCTAATATTGTTAATAGTGGAGGCCATCTTTTCTGCATATTCAGAGTCAAGGACTCCAAATAGAGAGTTGGTTATATTCCCTACTATATCCAATGGGGCTCTAGCACTACGTTTCCTTGGATTTGATAAAAGTAGTTCATTATTGCTGATCAATTCGGTCTGTAGAATCGTGAATTGCTTCAGAATCAGCGAGCAGTAGAATGTGTCTGTTGAGATATTACAGATCTTTTGTAGTTTGTTGATGCCATTACTAATGCTGTCCAATAATTGTCCATGTCGTAGTACACCACTAGATTCCACTCATTAGAGATCAAATGGGTAGAACCTAAGTTTTCGAAATATATGCCCGGCTGAGATTTAAACGGCGATATTTCTACTGGTGAATTTCCTAGAATCGGCAGTATGAGACACGTGAATAGGAGCGTGGTGAGTGCAGAGCTTGCCGAACGTCGTGATATTTTGGCAGGTCCTGGACTTGCGTCCTCTTGATCTTTGTCAGCTCTGCGTCTCGGAAACCTTTCCTGTGTTTCATTCGCTCGTACGTCATCTTTATCATCTACTGGCAAAGGTGCCAGTTTATGACATAGGTCTTCTAAGAGTTCCAGACGTGGTTTTGACGTCAGCAACTCGAACCAAGCCGTCCTTTCCCTGAATTGCCTGGGTAATCCTGCCGAGCTGCCATCTGAGGGGAGACAAATTATCTTCTTTGATTAACACCATCATGCCAGGGCGAGCGTTCATGGATTGCTGCTTCCACTCGTGTCTTTGTTGCAGCTCACATAGGTATTCGTGAGACCATCGACGCCAAAATTCGTGCCTTATATGCGACACCATTTTCCATCTTCCCGCTGGACCCACTTGTTGTGTACTTGAATGTGGATCAATTCTTGAAGTCAGGGGCTCCCCCACAAGAAAGTGTCCGGGTGTTAATGCTGTCAGATCATTCGGATTGGACGATAACGGGGTTATTGGCCTCGAATTCATTATGGCTTCGATCTCAGATGTGAGTGTAGTTAACTCTTCATATGTCAGAGAAGCTGCAGCGACACCCTTGTATAATAGCGATTTTGCTGATTTTACTGCTGCTTCCCATGATCGACCGAAATGTGGGGCGCGTGGTGGGATGAAATGGAACTCCATACCCTTTCCCTGGCACATTGAAGTAATCTTCTCTTGAGATCTATTTGAGTGTATGATGTCTTGAAGCTCATTCAGCTGATTTCTGGCTCCTACAAAGTTTGTGGCGTTGTCACAATATAAGTTCAGACAATGCCCTCGTCTCGCTATAAACCGCTTAAGTGCCCCGAGAAATCCTTCTGTCGTCAGATCGCTCACCACTTCTAGATGCGTCGCCTTTGTAGCGAAACAGCAGAATACTGCGATATATGATTTTTGAGGGCGTTTCCCTCTTAATTTGAAGTGTGTCCAAATGGGGCCGCAAAAGTCCACTCCGGAATTTATAAATGGTCTAGCGGGTTGAACTCTGGCTGCGGGGAGATTTCCCATTAACTGAGTCATGAGCTTGGGCTTGACCTTGTTGCAGCGAACACAGTTCTGCACGATCGATCTGGCAATAGTCTTCCCCCTGATTGGCCAAAACCTTTGTCGTGTAAGTGCCAGTAACGTTTGGGGGCCAGCATAAAGGTTGCTGTTATGAATGTCTGTCATTAGTAGCTTAGTGACTGGATGAGCACAAGGCAGCAATATTGGACGTTTTGACCAGGCTTTGAAAGCAGGAGCAAACAGGAGCAAAGCATAGGTCTCAGTGCTTTGCTTTGCTATAGACCAAAAAGCTTTCGATATATATCGCTCCCACTTGCTCTAGCTCTGGTTATTAAAACAAGCTTTGGCAATTGCTTTGCTCTTTGCTCCGAAAGTATTTAATGAAAATTTGCTAAGCTCTTTTTGCTTTTAATGTGAAAAGGGTTTAAAATTGCTCTAGCAATTTTGCTCACTTTGCTCTTTACTTTGCTCTCAAGAGATAAAGAAATGTTGTGTAATTTTGAATTGCTTTGATTGATTACTATGTCAAATATTACCTAATAAGAAGATAGGAAGCAGTAGAGCAAAATTGGAAATTTTTGGTTTTTTTTAGAATGACACAAGTAATTTCGTCTTTGCATTAATGGGGAAAAGGAACTTGGCTATGCACTACTGTAGTGCAACTTAGACAACGAGCTAAACACATGTTTCGCAATACCTCTGTAGAAAGAGCAATTTCTGCTCTTAAACTGATTCTATCAGATTTAAGGACCCAGCTTAAGCAAGATCTTCTTGAGGACATTTTAATAATAAAACTCAATCGAAATTTCCTGGATGAAGCGGTCAACACTTTACCATTGTTTGAGTAAGATAATGACTTAAGGAACTCATTAGAATAATATTGTTGTTTCTTTGTTTATATTACGTACTTTGAATTACTTTTTAATTACTTAGAAATTTTTATTTCTTGTTTTGGTTATGTTAATACTTTGTTGTATTCGAACACCTATATATTTTCTGAATCTGAATCACCCAAGTTTCCGTCTTTTTCTTAAAAAAGGGGACACTGTCTTCTTTTTTATTTAAATTTTCCTATGACCCAAATTAGTGTTATAATATTTCTTTGCAAAAACATGAGAGCAGAGCAAATTATTTAAAGCATTTAACAGCAAAGTAAAGCAAAAGTTGTCAGAGCAAAAAGTTTTTTGAAGCAAATCATTTAGAGCAGAGTTTTCTTCAGAGCAAAGCAAAGTAATGTAAAATGCTTAAGGATTTTTTCAGGGTGGAGCAAAGCAAAGAAATTTTACTTTGTTTCAATTAAGAGCAAAGTAAGAGCAAGAGCAAGAGCAATTAAAAAGTTCGAGCATTTTAAACCCTGGTTTTGACTCGTATGATAGATTTGAGTGTTCTAGCCTTCCTCCTACTCGTATCACACCTTCCTCGTCAATGAAGGGTGCGAGGCTATTTAATGAACTACTATTGTTAACCATTCCAGTTCGATTTAATTGGTTGATATCATCCATGAATCCTTCTTGTTGTACCTCTTTTAAGATTACGATGAGCGCTTCCTCCAATTCCTGAATGCTTATTGAAGTCTCGCCACTTTTATGTTGATTTTTTGGCTTTGCATTATAAATAAATCTTAAAACGTATGCCATTATTCTCTGCAGCCTCTTGACTGAATTTCCGTGCTTGATGACACTGCTGAATGGTGAGCATTCTCCTGAGGCGGTTAACACAATCTTAGATTTTTTCTTTTCCAGATCAGTGTTCACTTTGGAATAGTTAGACTGCCAAATCTGGTCTGAGCCATGTAAAAATGGTGGTCCATAAAACCAAATGTTGCAGTTCTTCAATTTCTCTGGAGCGACCATAGTTTCTGTATGAAATTCTTTGCCGTTACAGTCACGGGATTCACGAAGCCTAGAGGATCGAATATGTGGGCAATGTCAGACAATATAGTTCGCTTGGTAATCCGTTTGGTGTCTTGCCAGGCTGTTTTTATTGCGAAGGCATCTGTTTTTGGTAGCCAGGTCAGGCCAAGCGTTTTGATGTGTTCTTCCGATTCCTCATTAAAGTTGTTTTGAAGTAATTGTGGGTGATTTGAACACCACTTCCGCAGATTGAAGCCCGCGGACTGAAGTAAATTCTTTAATTGTCGTTGCATTTCCTTGGACTCAGATAAGCTGTTAGATCCGGTCATTACATCGTCGACGTAAAAGTCCCTTTTCAAAACTTCTGCGCCTAATGGGAACCGTTCTCTCTCCATGTCTGCTAAAGACTGCAGACATTTTGTTGCCAAAAATGGAGCTGAGGTTAATCCGTATGTAACTGTGCAAAGTCTGAAGGTTTTCAAAGGGGTATCTGGATTGTCTCCCCAAAGGATCAGCTGGTAGTTTTGATCGTTTTCATCAAGTAGAACTTGCCGATACATCTTTTCGATGTCAGCCGTGAACACGAATTTTGGTAGCCTGAATCGGATAAGAATCGAAAATAATTCATCTTGGGTAGTGGGACCCTTGTGTAGGATATCGTTTAACGATATATTAGATGAAGTTTTTGCCGAACACCGAACACCACTCTGAGCTTGGTGGTGTTACTGTCAGGCTTTAGCACACAATGGTGTGGTAAGAAATAATGTTGCTTGGTGATCTCAGTAGGGTTTACTTCCTTCATATGCCCGAGTCTGCAATATTCATTCATAAATTCAACGTATTGCGACCTTATCGTAGGGTGTCTGTTGAATTTTCGTTCTAGTGACAGAAATCTTTTTAATGCGATTGTCCCTGGATTCTCCTAGTTTCGTTGAATCATTTAAAAATGGTAATTTCACGATAAATCTTCCTTCTCTGCTTCTTTTGACATTCTGATGGAAATGGTTTACGCATTTTTGTTCTGTTGCTGTTAGGTTTGAGCATTCGTCCGAAGAATCAATTTCTTCTAGCTTCCAAAACTTCTCCAAGAGATTTTCAGTTCTTTCACTTACACTGCAAATGCCACATGTCGCTAAAGCAGGTTTCTTTCCTCGGATCGCTCCTGAAAAGATCCATCCAAACGCAGTGTTTTGCAATGTTGGTAGGTCTGGATCGAGCTTAATCTGTCCAATGGACAATAGTTCGTAATATAGCTCAGCACCTATTAAAAACTCAATCCGACCAGGCTTATTGAACACTGAATCTGCCAATTGGATATTGTGTGGAATTGGCCAAGATTTGATATCGAGTATACGGTCGGGTTGATATGCCGTAATATTTGGTAGAACAAATGCTTCCAAACGAGTTGAGACATTGTTTACTCTAGAGCGTAAAAGCACGTTTGCACGATGTTGTGCCCTTTGGGCATGCTCTCCAATGCCACTGATGTACATTACTTCTGTAACTTGTCTGACACCCAGTTTCTTTGCTAGATCTTCCTTCATAAAGTATAGTTGCGACCCGGAATCAAGAATAGCTCGACACTGTACTACAGCTCCTTCTTGGTTGACCAATTCTATTAAAGCTGTTCCTAACAGTACATAGGTGGAGTCAAGTTGAGTAGTGCGGGCAGCTAGGATTGTCTTCTCAGCTACTATGTCGCTGGTTGCTGTGTGACGTGCAGTGGTATCACTCTGCACAGGAGATCGCATCACTTCCTTGTTGCTCGATGGATTGCGTTGTGTACTTGACCATGCAGATTGGTCAGTCTTGACATGTCTCGTTATCGTATCCACGTGTAACAGTGTATTGTGCCTTTTGGAGCATTTGGCACAGTTGTTTTTCGAAGTGCAGCGTGTGACTGAATTGCCTTCCTTCATGCAATTAATACACAAATTGTGTTTTTTTCAAAATGCTGCAACGATTTGTTGGGTGTTGCAATAAGAATTCTTTACACGAGTACAGAGGGTGGTTTTTCTTGCATATAACGCAAATGCTGACCCTTGTCGAAGTTAGGGCTGCTGTTCTTGAATTGTTCGTGAATGATTTCTGTGTTACACGACAGCCATGCCCAGATGTATGTTTGTTTCTTCCCAATGCTTCCAATGTTTGAAATCGCATCTCCAAGAATTTCAATAGCTGTTTGATGGTGGGTAGCTCTCTTCTTAATGATCAGATGCACAAGTAATGGACTCCAAGATTCTGTAGCAATCCCCAAGTCCTTCAAACCATGGATGCATTCCTTTGTGACATCATGAATATTCTTCAATCCAGCTGCTGATTCATCCAGGCTGTATCGTAGTTGTTGTCAGTTGCTGCAAGATGCTGTATTAATGCTCTTGCTTCACCACTTAAGCTGCTGGTCAGGTAAAACATTTTCTGTGCCTTGCTTATGCCTTGGGAATGAATTAGTTGTTCGCATAAGTCGCGAAACTGTGTCCACTTTAGGTAGTCACCATCGAAACTAGGCAAAGTTATTTTTGGTAGCTTAATGCTTGCATTATCTGTTGAACTCGTTTTGGATGCTTGCAGGTGCAAATTGTTCATTTTTTGTGTAAGCGAAATGATTGCCTGCTGTATGCGTTCCTCCCATTTAAGGTAATCCTCGATGATATATCCTACCTGGGCTGGGTCTTCAGTTAGCTCCCATACCAAAGTGTTGTATTGTTCGATTTGAGCCCAATAGTGATCGGTTGTCTTTAACTTCACTTCATAATACTGTTGAGACTGCTGTTGATCTTCATTGGTAAGGCTGTTGAGGAGTCGATTTAAAGATTGCATGACTCCCTTTTGTTTCCTTATTACTCTGTGAACTTCTTGGGAGATAATCATTTTGTCTGATTCAAACTGGGCGTCTATCTTGAGTGCATCTTGTTGCTTATTTTGATCCAGAGATTGCGATAGTGCACTCGTTTCCTTCTCAATAATAGGAAGCTTCGTGTTAGTGTTCTTTTTTATTATCGGCGTTGATCCAGCCTCCAATGCATTTATGTGAGTCGCCATCTGCTCTTGGTAAGCTTCGAAGATTTCTTTGACAGCATTATAATAATCCTTCACGAAGTATTGATGCTGCAACTTTCTCCATGCTGGGTTCTTATAATGTTGTCTGCATCTTCGAATTTATCCCATGCCTCTCGTAGTCTGCGCAATCTTTCTTTGAAGTAAGGCAGATCTTTTCGGCTTGAGGAATCTTTCCTGCAATTCTCTATTATGGTCTGAATCTCTTTGCCAGTTGCTTGTTGCTGGTTTGCCAATTGATCCATGTTGATTGAGGCTGTCGTCTAGAAAAGATTTAAAGTTGTCCTCTTGAAATGGCTGATTGTATGATACAGCAATGTGCCTGTATCACGTCGGGGTCACCAAAATGTTTGTATAGCGAAGGAACTCTTTTGTTCTCCGCTAGAGTACAAGTTCTTGGACTTGGACTCTTGTCGTAATTTAGATATGGCACTGGTTCATGGACCAGTACCTTGAGGAATTGTGCAAGGGTTTTTGGACCGTTACACTGTTTGAACTGCTGATTACACTGCCTATAATTAGCGCGGTGTATGAAGTAGAGACGACGTATAGTAAAAACACAAGTTTCTATTGGGAATCAAAACCTAATGAATGCTTTATTTTCCATTATCGGCTTTTTATATGATCAGTTTGCTGATTATTACAAATAAGCGATTGATTGTACATTTTTAGTCGCGCCGGAAAGAATTTCCAGACGAAATTTAATACTGCTAAAAATTTATTTGTGCGAAAAAATGCTGACATTTCCAAATCGAGTGAATTGACCTTATTTACAATTAATGGAATATTTTTTATAATTGCTGAATATACAAAATTATTGACTTTGAATTGAAGAAATGCAAGAATGAAAGAAATTGAACAAATTATATGGAAATTATTGTATGGAATAAATGCGTTGTTGTATGTATGTATGTTATGCTGCCTGAACAGTTCTATTGATTGGAAGATTATATCACAGTTTAAGCCATTGAAGTCTTTCTTCTTATTGCACTCTTTCTATATATCACAGATCATTTTTGTATCACAGTATGTCATTGTAAATCTACAAGGAGTCCTTCTACTAGACTAGATTTTATCTATTGTGTCTTCCTCTAAGGTGATTAGGCAAAATCCAGTCTTTTAACGAGGTCGATTATTGCTCTTGGGGTTAGATTGCAAACTTTATGTGGAGAGATAAGTGTTCCTCCAGTGATTTGCAGCCTTATACCTGCAAGCGGTGGACACTCCTCTTCGCATGGTCCACGCAGTTCACTGTCGCATTTGCTTATCTTCTTCAAAAAGTGACTGAAGGGGCCATGACCAGTGACTGCGTTAGCAAACAGTCTGAGCTAAGTCCAATAAGTTGGCGCGTCTAGAGAAGAGATAGGTTGAAGAATTTCTTCGCCTGCGTTATACCTGGCGCGCTACACCAAAGGAGATCCAGATGTCTGTTTTCCCACTTAAGCAGTTCCCTCCTAAAGTGGTGGTATACGGACATTGAGCTCCGGTTTTAGCTAGTTCGTCCGCTTTTTCCTTACCGTCCATTCCTTCGATTCCAGGAACCCAAACCAAGGTTACTTGGTTGTCCCTACATAGTAGTTGGAATTTTGAGTAACAGCTCCAGACTAGTTTCGACTCAAAGACTTGGGAGGAAAGAGCTAGAAGCGCAGCTTGGCTGTCTGAACAGATGTAGATGTTGGAGTTGCTGCAGCCCTTTTTTAGGCTTTCCTGAGCGCCAACCTCTATAGCATAAAGTTCCGCCTGAAAAATGGAAGGTGAGGCACCAAGCGGAATGGATAGTTCCACTTCTGGACCAAACACCCCTTCCCTGCACCTGTTTTGCCATCCTTCCGGGATCGGTCAGTATATCAGACTTGAGCCAGTTGCGGATACTGGAGCCCTCTGTCTAGTATTTGCCTTCTTTTATTAATAATGGTTACTTGGTAAACTCTTCCAAAGGAAAGTCTTTGGGCATAGTATATGTTGGAGCATCTAGGTCGTTAATGTTGACCTGCTCGAAGATATTGAGATGACCCACACTGGAGGAAGTGCGATCTTCTGGACTTTCTTTTCGGAGCATACTAGCCCCTGCTTCCTTCTGAATAAAGAGGTAGAGTGGTTGTAAGTCAAGAATGGCTTCAAGTGCCCGTTGAGGGCATGATGTGAAGGCGCCAGTGGCGCCTAAACATGCCATCCTTTGCACCTTATCAAGGGTTGTCCTGGTTTTTGCCTGCCACCAGAAGTTGGCTTCGTAGGAAAGTATGGGTCTGAATATGCGCCGGAAGATCCATAAGATCATTTTGGGGTTCAGACCCCACTTTTCCCGAAAAGCCTGTTGTATGAGCTGAATGCCCACATGACTTTGTTAGTTATCATTTTAAGCTGGGGATTCCTGTCTAGGACTACTAGATATTTTACTTCTTTGGAATATTATATTGCAACTTTATTTAACTTAAGCGATGGGATCTGGAGACTCCTTTTCATAGTAAAAGGAACTAGCACTATTTAACGTGGGTTTATTGATAGCCCCATGATCTGACACCATCTGGTAGCGATGTTGAAGGCAGTTTGCATCAGCTCGGGTAAAGCTAATTCAAACTTTCCTTTAACACAAATGACAATGTCATCAGTGTATGCAAATGTCAGTGGTATGCAAATCATTTTTATGTTACAACTTTATGATGGAATTGCCTACACTATTTTCTAAGAAATAAATTCCTTAAGTAAAATCGATATTTTTGTTTGGCAATCCTGACAATCACAGGATATGACTATTCAATTTAAACTATTATTCTTTTAACCCGTATCTTAATTAGTGCAAATTTGAGTTCTCTGTGTCAGCTTGTTGTCAACCTATATCCAAATAAAGTGAAAAAAAAAGTTTGTATGTCAACACTATGAACGGGTTGCCCAATTTAGTCCAGTTTTGAAATGATATTTGTTTTGTTTTTTTAAGTAAACACCGTGTACAAAATTTCAGCTCTCTACGTCGACATGCTGTCAGACAGTGTCCAAATATATATTAAAAAATAAAATTTTTGTATGGCAACCCTACGAAGGAGTTACCCGATTTGTTTCATTTTCGAACTTAAATCTACAATCCATGGGCAAAATTTCATCTCGCAAGTGAACGCGCTCTCGAGTTATCGTGGACGGACCATAGATAGACAGATACACAGACAGACAGATAGACGAACATGCAAAAATCAAAATAACTTTTAATAATATGTGTGGGTGTCCAATCCATTTTGCTCTACCATCATTATTTCTTTGCGTTACAAACGGAATGACAAACTTAGTATATGAATCTTAACAATCTCAAACAATTCTTACCGTTTCAGTGGCGAATACCAGAAAGCGAAATCGGAAAACTTTTTCACGCAGAAAATCAAGAGCAACAGAAACGAATATTAGAACATTTTGCAAGAGACTTACCAGTTTACAATCGGTAATAATTAGAAGAAAAAAATATTACATAATGCTCTCAGCTAATTATAATTTTTTCATATTTTTATTTTTTAGAACAATAAATGGAGCGGTCAGATTTTGTGACAAATGTCAAATAATAAAACCAGATAGAGCCCATCATTGTAGCGTATGCGGTGTTTGCGTTTTAAAAATGGATCATCACTGTCCGTGGGTGAATAATTGCGTCAATTTCACCAATTACAAATATTTTGTACTATTCCTAGGATATGCACTTTTGTATTGCATATACATAGCGCTCACATCGCTCCAGTATTTTATAAAATTTTGGGAGGTAATTTTTAAATTGTCAGCGATTTTATTAAAAATTTATTTGTTTAATCGGATCAATAATTTCAGGGAGAATTAGATGGAGGTATGGGCAGGTTTCACATTCTTTTCCTCTTCTTTGTGGCTGTGATGTTTGCAATCAGTTTAGTTAGTTTATTTGGATACCATATATATTTAGTTCTACTTAACAGAACTACATTAGGTGAGTAAATACTTGCGAAAATTCCTGGTTAGCTAGTTAAGTCACATTTTTTTTCCATCGTTTTATATTCTGTGCTCAGCTCGAAAGATGTCTTCTAGTAATTTTACTTTCTTAAATGGCTGTTAGCCTCTGATTCCATTTATCAAATTTGTAGGGATTGAATTTGTAGCATTCGCAATATTTATTTATTTATAACTTCATAGCGATAGCTTCTAAAGTCTCAATTAAAAGCTACTTACTTCATTGAAAGAAAAAAGAAGACTACAACATTAACAATAGTTTCTAGAAGCATTACACTATAATAATAAGTAGTAACTACTCTCAATGTGGAAGGACACGATATTAGATTGGATCATAAAGACTTACCTCAACTGGACCATCTCATCATGATTACTATGTTTAGAAAATTAGTAAGAATAAAGAGTGGAACATTAAAAACCAAGTTAAGGTCTGCTGTTGATGATTGCGATAATCTAAACTTTGATTAGCTCATCGATATAAGTAATTCAAAAAGCAAACAGGTAGCAACTGTCACCAAACTGAGCAGAACTCGGGAAAATAACTGGATTACATTAGAGATAATAACGAAAATAAAGTCAAGAAATAAATTATGTAAGAAAATAAAAAGGGATGCGAATAATCCACAATTAACACAAAACTATAAAAGAGGATTAAGAACGATTTCTTGGGATATAAGAATAGTAAAAATGAGATATGGGCAATAAAAAATGCAAAAAGCGGGAAGCGATTAAAAACATATTTGAAAAACAATCAACGAAACAATAAGAAATAGTAATTCGGAAGGCAGGAGAGACAGTAAAGAACGTTGAACTGTGTATTTATCAGATCGCATGATAATGCTGATTTAGAGCGTAATATCTCTGTTATATCAGAAATAAGAGTAAAAGACGTGAAAGCTATCAACTATATAATCACTGAACTCTTAACGATGATAATATAAATAATTGTATCGAAAATACAGAATTTCCAACCCGTTTGAAATCTACATATATTGTGCCAATCCTCAAAGAAGGGATAGAAAATATCCAAATAACTACGGTCCCGTAGCGCTTTTCAATGTATTCAGTAAAATATATGAGAAACTACTTCATAACCAACTTGCAACATTTATCCAAAGCAATGGTGGATTTTATTAAAAGCAAAGCAACACGACAGCTATTATGACTGATGTCATGGAGCTCATTAATAAAGAACTCGATGCTGGTAATTATGTTATTGGAGTAATTCTTGGTCATTCGATACTGTAGGTAGATCATAATGTATTAATGGAATTTTTTTAGCGATTTAGGAATTAGAAGAAAAGCAAACAAATTATTAAGTAATTATCTTTAAGGAAGATAGTGTTGTACGAAAGTTGGAAATAGTTACAGTGAGAATGACGTGATGAGCGCTGGAGTCAATTTTAGGTCTGCTCCTCTACCTTCTGTACATTCAGAATTTACTGGAAGCTAGGTTATCTGCGAAATATTAATATACATGCTGACGATACTCTGTTCGCCGGGAAGAGTGGCGTTGATTTGCAGAGGGAAATAAATAAGGCCTTAAACGATATAAAGATGGAAATAAATTTGCAATAAATACATTGAAGACAAACTACATGATTTTTCAACAGAGGAGCAAGCAAAAAATTGGACATTAAATTGAAAGTGGGAGGAGCAAAAATTTGACATTAGATTGAAAGTGGAAGGAGAATTTATTAAAGAAGGTCTCTCAATAGAATATCTGCGAATGATAATGAATGATAAACTGAATTGGAAACAACCAACCAACCAACCAAGCCATTATTAAGACAATTACCCCTTTCACATGAAGCGGACTGGACTGGACTGGAATAGTCCCAATTCTCATAGTGTCAATTAAAACGACGAGAGAGATATCTTGCTATTTATAGTTTTCAATTTAAAGGCAGCTGTCATTTGAAGTTATTTTTGTAAATATTGAAACATGGAAAGAAGTGCAATTTTACAATTTCTAAAATACTGTATGAAATCACGAAGGAGCTCGAAGCGAATTATGAAAATATACCGAAAAAATATCCAAAAGTGTTCAAATGCGATTAATTCCACTCCACTACCGAACTAACGTCGGTGAAGATAATTCCAGTCTGGTTAGTGTTCACATGGCGAATTCTCTCACTCCGAAGTACGCTAATCCACCCCAGGTCATGTGAACGGGGTAATTGACACTGATAATTGTTTGTACATAAACGCCGTAAAACTTGTACACCTGTACATAATCTTAATGCTTGCATTTCCTTATACTCCAAAATATTTACTGAATTTGCAAACATGAACATAAAAAATAATAATAATGAAAAAAAATTCGTTAGTAAAATGTATTTCGTGCCCCTTCGGTTAATTCACGGTTTTTCCTGCGTCAATGCGCCAAACGAAAAAAATTTCAGTAGTAAAAAGTTTGTTAGAAAAATATTTATGTCTTGTGACCGTTTGATAATTGCACGGTTTTTCCTGCGTCAATGCGCCAAGCCCAAAACAAACCAAAACCATTTCCGAAGTAAACATGAACTTGACAGCGAAATCCAAAAATGGCGGAATGAAACACACAAATGCAGGGAATTTTGGATACGTTCATGTACACAGATCGTACATATATTGTATCTCCTTTTTTTTACTTCGGAAAAATATGGCACTACTTATAGGAATGATGAGGAGAAGAGACTTTCGTAATTACCAGATGAAAATGCTAATCTACAATGCATTTTTACTATCAATAATTACTTACAATATAATTACACATTGTGCTATCGTGCTTAATAGTCGAGAGAGTGGTATTAGACGTGAACTCCAGTCTATCACACGAAGCTGATAGCTCACTCCGGTGGTGGCATTGTGCTCAGGTTGACACGCTATTACCTCGGCTATATCCAGAGAGTGTGTGTGTGGTGAGTTAAGAAACGAAAAGCCTGTGCACCACGCACCATCAACCAAACAAAAAAATTTCGTGCTATGTAAAAAAGCAAAGGAAAACGCAAATACGTACGAAATCCTGAAGGGACTATAGACCACTTACCTTGGAAATCGTTGAGGATCAAGTATCATCTCTGAGTTCCTTGTCCCAGCATCACTTGGCATCGCTGGCACATAAATCGATGTCCCTATTAATACAACATGAAAAGTGTGGAGGAGCTGACCTAGTGGACCACCATGATGAGCGAGAGAGGCCTCCGGGAGAATAAGAGGAGAAAAAAAAATTGTCACCCCATTTCATTATAAATGACACTTTACTTTATTCTTGTCTTTTTTTTTTCTTAATTTCACCCCAGTAGCGTAGAGACGTATAAAATAGACGAAAATAGTACTAATCACAATAAAATGTCACACCTCATACTTATTTGTTGGTTACAAAAAATCTACGCGGAGAAGGGCTCCTAAGCAAATTCCAGCAGACAAATTGTTCTTTTTTTCTTACTTTAATTTTCATTTTTTTTATTTACCTTTAACTTAGTCTGGTACTGGAGAGTACTGGGTTGCGGCTACTGAAAGAATAAGAAAACAAAAAAGGAACAGGATGGCTCGAAGAACAAGTCTACATCAGGGATGCCCCTTACAACAATATAATGTCATCTCTTCTCGGAGCAAAACTAACAGTCCATAATTATCATCCGAATCGCATATAGCCACAGATAATTTATCTTATGGAACCATATATGTATATGATCCGAAAAATTATTGCAAGAGATAACTCATCAACTATACGTATACGCACCTAGGGTAATCTCACCTTCAGGGCGAGATTATACATCCTTTTGATAATCCAAGACACTATGCCAATATAATTTTTTTATACCATATGGTTCTAAAGCTAACTCTTTAAAACATAGATATACGAAGTGAAAAGAGAGTCGTTAAATTCTCGGAACTAGGTTTAACTCATATCAAAAAGTTCCTTATTGTTTAAAGCATCAGAGTCATCGATATAGAATTAAGTACTCGAAGTAAACATAGAGGTTCATATATGGTACATAGCTATGTTCTTCAATATAGTGCTCACGTAATAGAACAAATTCGTATAGAGTTTTTAAATTATCAAAATATCAATATATAGCTAGATTTTCAATATAGTGCTTAAGTAAAAAAAAGTTCACAATAAGGTTTTTAAAGGAACTGTGTGGTAAGCCTAACCCAAGCTTAACGAAAAAGCTATTGGGACTAAACAATTCACACTAGAGCTCTCAGGGTTGCTCTAGTGTCAATTATCATTTTGCACTTTATTCTTTGGAATCATCTACACAGGATGGGACTTGTTGAAGATCCTCTGTGTCACTGTCCGACTCACTCACACCTGGAAGAACTGCATGCAGCCGATAAGAAGGTTTGGGGTCTAATTCTGAACTTTGTAAGAGCGTCCGATTGGCATATACAAGCAATTGCTCATAAGTCTGGAGGGTGAATAATGGACATCAATCCATCCATCCAACTCTGTGGTTGGCACCCAAGTTCCCCAAGCTCACTGCGACAAATATAGACTAGGCGCGATCTAATGGTGTTTGAATCCAGTGCTTTGATTGCAGCTTGGGTGTCAATGCAAATCCTGCATATCGGTCCCTAGATACGCGGTTTCTAGCAGTTTTACTGCGTTATTTATAGCTAGAATATCTGCTTTAAAAACACTGTAGTAGCTTGGTAGGTGATATGATTCTTGTACAGCCGGACAGTGACAAAAGATGTAAGTCACTGTTTCGGATTCCTCCGCATCCCCTACATACAGGGTTAGCAACAAGCCCTATCCTGTGTGGGTGACCTCTGAGACAAGAGTGCCCAGTAGGGATTGATACCAGGGTTCTCAGAGATGGCTTGTTTAACCCTAGAAGTTTATTTGTTTCTTCTGGGTTAGGTCTGCCCCACAGCTCCTTTGTAGTTTTACCTGAAGGATGATCCAACAAAAGGCGACTGTGTTGGCGGTCGGCCCTGGCCGAGATATTAGAAATGACGTGATTTGGTGCGATCCCTATTGTAGAGGGGGTTGCCTCCGAGGATGCACCAAGACGAGCAAATTCGTCCGCCTTTTCATTTCCGCTAATATCGCTATGACCTGGCACTCAAAGCACCAATACCCTGTTGTTCCCAGAAAGGAAATTCAAGGTGGACTTGCATTCTAATACAAGTTTGGAGTTTTGAAAATGGTTTTGATAAGGCTTTAACAGCTGCCTGGCTTTCCGAGCAGATTGCAATCTCCTTGTCCTCAATGTCTGAGTTAAGGAGATGCCTTCCTGCTTCAAGTATGGCTTTGAATTCCGCCTGGAAAAGCGTGACATGGCTTTCCACATGAGACGCAGAAGACGCCGGCTCCGGTGTTTTCTTCCGCTTTGGAGCCGTCTGTAAATATGGTAGGGTTTGTTAATGGCTAAAGCACGGAATGTGGTTCCCTTTCTACCCTAGCTGAAATTTTTGTTTTAAAATTGCTTTTTAGCATAGTTTCGACGAGGTGATCACCGTTCCTGTCAATTTCAGGCACAATAGACTGCACAAATTCAAAGATGGATTCATGCGGGACTCGTGACATGTATATGCATGAGTTGCACGTTAAGGATGACCTCAAGAGCCCCAGAGCTGCTTGATTTGAGAGCGTCGCTTACGCTTTGAATTTTCTCCAATATCTTCCGATGATTGGTGCACTCCATTGCCTTCCACCACACCAGAGAACCATAGGTTAACATGGGTCGGATGACGCTAGTGTAGATCCATAGGATTATCCGCGGCTTAAGCCCCCATTGCTTCCCTATAGATCTGCGGCATATCGCGAAAGCCCTAAGAGCTTTATTCACTCTGTCCTCCAGGTCCATTTTCTGTCAATTGTAATACCTAGATATTTTACCCTGTCCTTCAGTTCCAAACGTGTGGAGCCGATAAGGGTCAGGTTTAATCTGGGAATGTTCCTTTTCTTAGTGAAGAGGCATAGATCTATTTTCAATGGGTTGACGCGAAGTCCGACATCTGTGGCCCAGTCTCTGACCAGTCGAATTGCTTTCTGCATCTGTTCACAGAGTTCAGATTCGTAGCTACCGGTAACGAAGATTACCAGGTCGTCTGCGTAACATACGGCTTTGTATCCCATCCGGGTGAGTGTAAGCAGAAGGTCATCCATAATGAGCACCCACAGCAAGGGTGATAGGATACCGCCTTCAGGGGTGCCCCTCTGGACACTTTTTACCCCGTCCGGTTCGGCAATGACAGTTCTATTGTTCAACATGTGTGCAATCGAGTGTTTTAGTGACTGATTCACTCCATGTTTTGTTAGCATTTCCGTGAACTTATGTAGGAGAACATTCTTGAAAGCGCCTTCAACATCGATGAAAACAGCTAGCGTAGATTCTTTAAACAGGAAGCCCTTTTCGATTGAGTGGATAACCTCGTGGGGGGCCGTCTCAACAGACCTTCCCTTAAAGTAGGCGGGCTGTGTTGAAACAACCTGTTTCTAGGAATGGAGCACTTCAATTTACAGTCGCAGATGCGTTCTAACGTTTTGAGTAGGAAAGAAGTCAGCTTATTGGCCTATATACCTTAGCAGTTGAGTAGTGCACCTGGTCTGCCTTGGGAATAAACACAACGCGGACTTCTTGCCACAGCTTCGGTGTGTATCCCATTCTGATACATGCCCTGAAAGGAAGGGTTAGATTGCCGATCAAAGAGTCTCCCGAGCTATGAAGATGGGTTGGAAAGATGACATCCTTACCCGGGGACTTGAATGGTTTGAACGAATCGACTGCCCATTTTCGATTCCTCGGCGATGAAAGCTGTGTCCTCATCCCTGGAAACGGCTTCAGCTCGAAAAGGTTTGTGTTGCGAAGACGCCGACACGTTACCTGGACTGTTGGGGAAGTGTTCGTCTAACAATGTTTTCAAAGATTCCCCCACAGAGCTAACCCGATCTCCATCACTGTTTGTGATGAGTTCGGGTTGATTGGGTATCTTAGATAGAAACCTTTTGAGCCTTGATATCTCATTCACACCATCAACATTCTCACAGAAGAGTTGCCACGATTTTCTTTTAGATTTACGGATCGAGTATTTGTAATGACGTAGAGCGTTTTGGTAAGCCGTCCATTCGTTCGTGTCATTTGATCTTCTGGTTATGTTATAAAGCCTGCGTACAGTTTTTCGTTGATCTCTCAAATCACGCGTTAGCCAAGGAGGGACAGAGTTCTGATCCGCCCTCCTGAGCGGGCACGCGGTCTCAAAAGACTGCATCAATGCAGCGGTAATTTCTTCGACTCCCCTGTCTATGTCCGCTCTCGAAGATAAGTGCGTGACAGAGACGTTGGTAAACCTTTCAGTGGCCAAGTGATTGAAAGCCTCCCAGTTGGTTTTGGCAGGATTTCTGTATGTCACAGGATTTTCAGCCGTAATCTCTAATTCGAAGCGTATGTAACGGTGGTCGGAGAGTGGGGCCTCTTCCGAAACCCTCCAGTTAAGGACATACGGCGTTAGATGACTGGTTGCAAGACTTAGGTCCAGGACCTCCTTACGATTGCGTGTTATAAAGGTAGGTTCGTCGCCTTTATTTAATACATGCATGTTAGTAGTTACAAGAAATTCTAGAAGTGACTCACCTCTAGTGTTAAAATCGATGCTAACCCAGACCATGTGATGAGAGTTGTCGTCGCATCCGATCAACATTTCCAGGTTGCTGTCACTCGCAAAGCCCACGATGTTGCTATCTCTACAGATGGCGATGGATTGTCCGAGTCGAAGGGGAGGTATAGAGAGGGGAAAGCCAGTCTCTTTAAGCTCCCTTCTACTGACCCCTCCCATAGAACCGTGGTCGCGTCTTTAAAGGTAACCTGCGAGATAGAAATAAAGTTAAAAATTTTCTTTGCAACGATGCAGATTCTTGGCCTACCTGGACCGCGGCAGTAAAATAACTGAAGAGATTTACCCCAATCAGGAATCATGTCGTTAATAGTCCATGGTTCCTGTATGAGTGTGCTACGTCGGCAGTATTTGAAAGGAGGAGGTGTTGTAGGTTGACTGTTGCCGCCCTACTGCGATGTAGATTGATTTGTATCAGTCTCATCGTAAAATCCGCCTCCTTTCCTCTTCCTCTGATAGTTCTTCAGTGAGAGTGTCGTCGTCGTCGTCTGACAAGAGAGTTTCGCTGAGGAGATCCATTTCCTTGTCTGAAATGGTCAGACTCGGAGAGGGTCCCATCGTGAGAACTCTCTCTGCATTCGCCGGTACGCCGTGACTTTAAGCCGTTGTTTGGTTGTCCCTAGAGAGAGGCGGCCCAGAAGCGGCCTCAGTTGGCATGGTTGCGCCAGCGGTATGTTTGACGGCGACAGATTGTTTTTCTTGAGCGAGCATAGTCGGAGTGGTATCCATCTCCTCGGTATCCATTTCCATGGATTCGACGGAGGATGGCTCCATCTTACTCCCCGGTCTGAATTTCAGCCTGATCAATCTGAAGTGGACAAGGCCCTCCCCTTCGTTTAGCTCTGCTCTTCCCTGCGGTGGTAAACCTCCCACAGGTCCTTTTTCAGGCCGTTTTGCTTTTTCAAGCAGCTCTCCTCGTTGGCTTGAGGTTTGCCATTAATGGTGACAGAGAATCTGAAGAGTAGCTTCGAGATTTGGTCTTCCCCTACTACCTGTAGGTTGCAGCCATCCCAAAGGCTTCTGAGTCCCTCCACCTGCTTTTTCCACCATGAATTCGTCTTCACAGGTTGCCCTAAAGAGCCCCTTGCTAAAACCACTCCAGTCGAACCGGACGGGGAGGTCCTTAACGGCTACATTTAAAGCAGTGTCGAAGACCTCGTCCAGAGCCTCCACGGATCCTTGACTTAATTGCATTCAAAATGAATAAGGAAAATGCAGTCAGAGTCAACCGAAAAACAATATCGATCGATTATTAATAACTTTTTGTGGCGAGAAATGTATGATATTGATTTGAATGAAATTTGGTTTCAATAAAACATTACTATGTGTTCTACCGGTAGTTAGTTAGTGTTCTGCCCGCCATTAATGATCAAAGGGGTGGTGGAAATTATAACGACTATTCAAAGTTTATTAATTAAAGTGGTTTATTTAATTCTTTTTTACCAAGTTCACTACACTTAACAAGCTAAATCAAATAAACGATAAACCTTGAAAAATATTTATATTATAGTATAATATACGAAAATAAATATTGTTACGTGCAATAGAAAGAGACAACTGGTGACATCTACTGGCTATGGAGAGTAAACGACTTCAAGTTCGGAGAATTGATTATGGAATCTACAGGAAGGTTCAGGAATAGAATGAGTAGAACAGTCAAAAAGCTTTTGGAATAGAACACTCCAGAATAATCCGGAGAGTTTCTACGGTAAAAATATAACAGTTGTCATCGCCAGAAAAAGAGTCTTGTCTTAGCCGTTGCAGTGTTAACAAGTGAAAGTAATACAGAAGCGAAAGTGTGTAATTAGATTGGGATAATTGAAAGTACAGTGTTAGCGATAATTAGAGTTGAGTTGATTAATTGAGGAATTGTGAATTTTATATGATTAGAGTGAAATAAAGAACATATATATTAATTATTTAATATTGTGTTTTAAATAACGAACCAAAGGCCACGCTCGCAACAAGATGTACAATCAAAGTAAATACGTTACAATTGACAGAGTACTCACCAGCTCAATACTATGCTTCCAATGCGATTGGAATATTCTCGTTTCAGTCAATACACGAAACAAGTGTTTATTCGAGTTGATATCCTAAATAAAGTGTTGGTTGCACTCGATATTCACAGTAAGAAACTTTTTTTCAATCGATACCCGAAATAAATTGTTGGTTGCTATTTTCTCACTGCAGTCGATACCTACAGTAATTATATTTAGTCGACGATACCAAAAATAAAGTGTAATTGTTAGTAAAATGATTACTGCAGTCGATACCAGCAGTACGAGAACTTTATTTAAGTCGATCTCGATACCCGAAATAAAGTCTTTGGCGGTCACCTCGATGTTGTCATTGTTTTCTGTCTCGTTTATTTTTCTCCTTTGATTTGTCTTTTATTTTATGTCTGTTGGCACTGCGTCAGCCATAGCCGAGAAATGGTATATAATACCCCATGATTTGCGCACGGCACCAAAAAAACAGGTTTCAAAGGCACATAGTAACAATAAATTGCATATATTTGAAGTGTTACTGTTTCGTATAAAATTGTTTGTAAATTATTTGTGGCTAATTATAAATTTCTTGACTACCCAATTTATCCTAAATTAAGAATAAATCATAAATAATATATTAATATTTTAAGCACATTAATAATTTTTTAGGTTCAATAAAAGTAATAATTATGTGTGAATGTAGTGTACTGCCCGTGTGCAGTTGTTTCTGGCTGGCTCGTTTCACTACGGCGTAGTTCCCATTTAGACCGCTAGTACATTTTTTTTAAGTCATTATTCTTGTGTTGACCTAAGTTTTTTATTGATTTTGTTAACATCAGAATTCTTACGAATCATGAACGCTACGTGCTCAAACTTCTTCTGATACCATGAAGTATTAGAAGAAAAGTGAGTCGATTATTTCGAGAAATGGACTAGTGAATTGGTCACCAAAATCGTATCACCCAACCGTATTAGATTATTGTGTGATGATTTTGTGTTTTTGGAAGTCATTGGTCTATGGAAAAAAACCCGAAATATTGATGAATTGAAATCATATATTCATCCTGATACGTATTTGAAAAATTCAATTTAATCTAATTTTAAAGTTCTACCACTCTTCTTTGAATATTCTTTATAGAAAAAAAAATAATTAAATTTTAAAAGTATTACCCTTTTTTTATTATTATTAAACACTATTATCGTCCATTTTCTCTTGCAGAGGCCTTTAGAGCACCAATATTCAGAGTCGGAGGACAAGATAAGAATGGCTATAACTTAGGTCGATATGCAAATTTCCAAGAAGTTTTCGGTGATAATTGGAAATTATGGTTTCTTCCAATGTATACCAGGTAATAATTCAAAATTAATTTTATATACATATTTATCTAGAATTAGTTATATGTAATCGAAAAAAAAAAATACGAAAACAAAAATATTTAGACCAACCAACACACAAACAATATTTACTTTTTATCCATCATTATAATTCTTGCTTGCTGGACACATTCATACATATGTATAGCATGAGTAATATTAGCCCAAAAATTTGGCAAATTAAAAGCAAGAATCATTAAGAACGCGTTCGCCTTATTAAATAAATAATTAGTTTTAAATTTAGGAAAAAAGAAAAGAAAAGAAAACAAAATATATCCAGTGTTTTTGTAAAATTTTCTTATATTCCGCTGATCTCCACAATGTGTGTTAATTTATTATTTTATTAAACATTTTTTTTTTTTTTATAAAAATTATTTTGTTTCTAGTCGTGGTGATGGTTTGATGTATCCAATGCAATCGCAACATCATAGTACCTCATATGAATCTATGGGCGATACGCCAACAAGGTTAGATGAATCTACCGATAAATTTTTAAATAGTTCTGTTACTTCTGCTGCTGATGATGCTACCGTTATTAATTTTGATACATTTAATAATACTAACAATCAGTGTAATGCAACAACAACAAAAACAACAGCAACAGCTAGTAGCACCAAAGCTGCAGATATTGCTTGGGCTACGCCTAGTATAAATAGTTCAGATAGACAGACACATTCCGCTAGCGTTGTTAATGTTTAAATGTTCTTCGCTGAACGGGTTTTTTTTTTTGTTTTTTTTTTTTTATTTTGATGTTTTTTTTTCTGTATTTTATATTACTTTCGTTTTAATTTTTAATTTTTTTTTATAATGCTACTGCGCCGTGATATTTAAGTGAATGATAGTTAACATATATTTTTCATTGATTGATTAATTTTTTTTTCTGATGGTCTTCATATAAAGGAAGTAAAACATAAAAATGTTGACTTAAAATTATCTCCAAAATTTCATACGAAAAAAAAACTTAATAACGAAAACACACAGTCTTCCTTTTTATGAATTTCATGGTCACAACAATTTGAAATGAACATGAAAACTATGTATTTTCAAAATTAAATATAAAACGCATAATACTTAATGTTTATGATCTTTACTCGTGCTTAACACATTTTAAGAGTAATAAAAACTTAACTAACATTTCGTAATAAGCGTTGTACTATCGATGTAGACATTTTCTTTTTCTTTTGTTTTTTTTTTAATGATTTTATACTTATACATTATAAAATTTTGTATTTATTTTTAATTTTCACTTCATTTCTTAATATAGCAGGATTTTTGGAACGAATAAAACAAAAACAGCTTTTGTTTAATGTCCTACCATAGCAATTATTATTATATTTTTTTGAATAATCTTTTGACTTGACTTTGAAGACAAATTTTATAAAAGCGGCGCGCTTCTGTAAAGTCAAAATTTCATTGTAATTCGAACCAATGTTTTTCTTTTCCTAACTCTGTATGTTTCCTTAATAAAGTGCCTCGATGAATTATGTAAAAACAAAACGCACATAGTTTTAGAAGCGTATAAACATCATAATTGCTCGTTTGTTTGAAACGTTAACTAAATTTAAATAAATAATTAAGTAGAATACGAATAAATAGTTAAAATCGCGAGTAATACTTAAATTTAAATGCCAAAATATGTCATTAAAATGGATTCAAGGATTCAATTATTTCATAATAGATAAAAGGTATTAGCCCTTTTTGTTTTTAAGCATTTGTTTCGCCGCAAAAATGTTTATTGTGTAGTTAATACATTTTTTTTATACATTTACTTTATAAAACAGTTTTAAGATTGTCAGTGGTTTGTTATCATCAACTCAAGCCCAACATTACTTAATACAACAGCTATGATATACAACCAAGTCGAAATTTTTAATTATCTATGAGAAAACGGTTTCTTCACATATCAGTGTTCCCAAATTTTATTATTTTTGGGTAGAGGTGAAATTTCTTCTCAGTTTGCTTGTATTTTCCGGTATCACATAAAAACAATACAAAATAAAATTATGAGAAAAATCGTGAATAATTGCATGAGTTAGGATCTTTGAATTGGTGGCTCAGAATAGCTCTACATTTTTCCAGTTTTCAGAAAAATATTAAAAATGCGTGATCAAAGTTAGTTGGTAATAAAAGTAGAGTGGCTTTGATTTATTGTGCAATTTAATAGAAAGGGAAAGTCGTGTACCTGGAACCAAAATTTGCATATTAATTTTTTAGTAGTAGAAGTTGAATTATAATATACCTTTTTTATAATAACAATTAAACGCAATATCAAAGCAATAAATAAAAAAAATCGATACTCGAATTACGTTATTTAACGTTCAAGGTACCTACATCCAAGTAATGTACTTTAAACCAGTAGGAAATTTATTTACAGTAAATTTTCAAAAGAAAAACAAAATAAGCAACTTTATTCTACAGAACGCAATAATAAAATATTCAAAAAAATAACTTCTCTATAAATTTTACTTAAAACTTATATAAAAACAGAAAATAAAATAAAAATAAAACAGTGAAACTAATTTGGACGGACAAACTCCCAAACTTTTTCTGCACTCCAACTGTCACTATCTTCGCTAAAATCCATGTCTCCACCACAATCGTATAAACCGTTAAAATGCTTTTAGCCTTGGCCGCCCTTGGCTTATTGTCACAGGGCTGGTGTAGTTCAAAACATTTTCTTCATCGGATGAAAGAGACCTTTAAGACTTTTCTCAGGTGTGTCTATTAGAATTCGGGTTTTCCCAGTTTGCCGTCCTCGGATAGTTTGTCTTCGTGGAGCAGCTTTTGGGAATGGACGTAAGGCTTCTGGACTTTTTTTTTGAAATTCTGGAATTCTTGATAGGCCTTTGGTCTATAGGGTATTTGGCCCCTATAAATGTTTCTACAACAAAGCTACCAGTGAGTGGATGGTGAATAACCCAGGGAATCCCATAACCATATATGACATATCTGAAATTGTCAGTAAATCTTATCTGTGGCTACAAAGCCTTTCGTGTTATATTTTTATTGTTGAAGGCCTTTGGATAAGATTTACTGACAATTTCAGATATGTCATATATTGTTATGGGATTTCCTGGGTTATTCACCATCCATTCACTGGCAGCTTTGTTGTAGAAACATTTATAGGGGCCAAATACTCTATAGACCAAAGGCTGTAATTTATGCGATGTATCTGGTGGTAGCGTCAAAAGTGCAATTCCTTGTTGTCTGGTCAAATTTATCACAATGCTCATTAGACCACTCACTTATAGCATTAATTGCTGCTATCATCGTCACATTAACCCCTCTTGTGGCGGAAGACATGTTCCCGATTTGCCCCCCCCCCCCCTAAGTTCTTTGCTATATCTGCAAAATTAGGAATAAATCGTCTATAGTAATTACACAAAGCTACGAATGTACGAACGTCGTCGGCATTTTTGGGTACTGCGTAATTTTTGACTACTTCGTATTTGGAGGGGTCGGTTTTTATACCTTCATATGTTATCAAATGCCCTAGGTATACAACTTCAGTTTTAAGGAACTGGCATTTGCTTCGGTTGAGTTTGAGATTGTATTTGCGCAATCTCTGAAATACTTTGCCCAAAGGGGAATGCCCACTTTTCACACAATCTTAGGTCCGACACCTCCAGACATGAGAGATGTCTTAAACGGCGCATTATTATACTCTGAACATATTTTTTTTAACAATGTTTATTTCAATTAAGCGGGGGAAAGCTTTGGCGATCGGATGTAGCTTGAGCGACTTTTTTGGGTGAAAAGTGCATTTTTCTACTTCTCGTGATTGCGCGGAATTGGTGAGTCGTGGAAAATGACTTCCTATTAAAAAAATGTTCCAAACTTAGCACTAATGGCAGTGGAAGAAAGAACTGCAAAAATATATACGCAATGTAGTAGCTGGGGTGTATGTACCCAAGTGCATGAAAATGGGTTTTCCGGCGGTAAGAACATCTCGAGAAAGTTTTGTGAATCGGGAAAAAACCACCCGATAATACTCGGCGAGACCTCTAATTCGATATGCAACATGTGGTATTGGAACTTCACCTTCCCCTCCGGTCGGGGTTTCCTACCTCCACCATAAAAGTATGTAGAGACAATTTTCTTCTTCGAATTGTAGCTGGTAATGAGCTGAGGCGAGCAGTGAAACTCGTTTTCCGATCGGACAGAGTCCTACCGAGTTGGAGTTGATCTAAGGTGCGAAAATCTAGTACCTCAGTTAAAAAAATATATTAAAAAAGTAAGTATGGACTATATGGAATATGGATTATAAATAGTTAATTAAGCCTCCCAGTATAGAAGTGTGCGTATTCAAACTTCTTCTCAGTTCCTAGGAATTCGTTTCTGTAGGTACTAGATTTTCTAAAATGTACTAGGTAAAACTCTGTTATTCAGTCCATTCAGACGAGAAAAAAAAGGTTTAGATACCTATTGGATTTAAATTTTAGTTTTTTTTTTTTTTTATTATTTTTATTTATTGATCTACCTTTGTTTTCTAACATAATTCTTATTATACTTGTTATAAATATACCCTACTACCATTATTACTATGAAGAATGCAACTGTTGTCATCGCCTGTTGGTATTCAACGAAGAAACTGCTTTATACATTGGAGGAGCTGTAATTTCCCATGCTTACTGTAGTTTCCTTATCTTCTCGAATAGCGCTTTATTATTTAGTCGTTGGGCTAGTGGGATAGCCTGTGTAGCTCTGCACGTTTTTCTCTTTTTGCCTCCACGCTTTTTGTGCCGTCTTTTTGTTTTTGACTGCTCCATTGTTGTTGCTATTAATTTATGTCTATACCCTTCCAGAGTCAATGGTTTTGGTTTTGGTATGTACGTTGCCGTTGCCTGACTTTCTTGTGGAGTCTCCGGGGTGTACTCGAGCTCGTTTTCGATTAACTCGGTTAATCGCGAAAACAATGCGTCGAGTTCTGTATGCGATGACAACTCTGTCATCGGGATGGAATGAAAATCTTGGCGAATCTTCCGGAAAAGTGTTAAAAAATAAAGCTGCAGGTTATTTAGACGATTTCGACCCAGTAGCAAACTTAAGGCTGTCCTCCAGATTTCAATTTCTATCGTCTAAGCCTTCGTGTAGATCTCGGGCCAGTCATAGTTGAGCACCCAAATTTCTATTATCTAGACTTCAGGCCAGTCGAAGGGTCGTCATGTAATGTTACTCTCTTGTTCTATCGTAGAAATTCAGTGAACATCAAGGGAGCCTAATGTAGAGCGTCACTATTGAATTAGGATACGATCAGTATGATGGCATTAACACTGCTAGGCCGCCGATATTTCTAAATGATGGGTTTCTCAGTGAAAGCCACACCGAATGGCAGCGTTTGGTTCTGGGTTGAAATGAGAACGACTTTGTGTGAATTCAACGTTATAAAAATTTTATTAATTTTCTTCTGTTACAAGCGAACTGATTATGATTGCTCAACCTTACTCACTCTGTTCAGACTCGAGTGTCCGGCGACATCTCGAGTGTAACTTGAAATGTATTGAGTGAGGTTGATTTACACTGCGTAACTTAAATATTGAGATAACTCGACTAAATGTAGATTACATATAAATGCGATGTATAATATTAATAGAACGATGCTTATAGGAAGATTCACAACAGGTTCTGACAACAAACTGTGTTTTTTTAAGTCTTAAAATATTGTTTATATACAAAATTTCACCCTATGTATCGTGTCCCAAAGCAATCACACAACGAATAACTTCTTCAATAAATAATAACACACGAATTACTTGAACATATGTACTTTATATTTACGTCAAAACTGACCTGTCCTAATACTTTACAATTAAGCAAACCCGAACCGAACTGTAACTTGACACTCTAAAACAAAAGTTGAATCGCGACTGACTACTTAACGGCACTCACTATACCAGTCATTGGTCATTTTTGCCCCAATATTAGGAAGTAAACTTTTACACGCAACGCGGATGTAAACAAACGACAACAACCTTGTCGTTTGCTCTACCGGTTGCAGCACCTGAGTCGCTTAGTTGTAAACAATCGCCTTACATAATAATTACCATGCGAGGTAAATTATTATCGTAATCGTCGATTGCTCCACTAAGCGCTCATCGCAGACAGCTGTTGGGCTAATCAGGAAAACAACCGACAGTTACAGAACAATACCATGCGAGGTAATTGTTTAGCAATTGCTGATAATTTCGCTGTAATGCCTTTGGCTGTTGGAAGAATCTTCCGTATGTTGGGCCATCATCACATATGTATGTACATACAAAATTTCTCATAATCAAATTGCTTACATCAATTAATTTGATCGATTACGCTCTTTTGTTTACATATCAAATATTGTCGCTGTACCTAAGTACATATTCTTTTTACTTCTTACCTAATTATTAATCACCATTAATGACCATTACAAACCTTCACACAGTGATTTGCAATACTTAAGCGCCGCTTTGTGTCATTGTTGACCTAATGAATCAGAGTGTAGTTTCCTTAATTACTTCATTGATTGTTAGACGTTACTATGTACAATAATTATAACAAATATTTGTGAAATACTGTGATCTTGATGAGATCATGACATGATTATTATGTTTTAAAGTGATAGTGTGTTCATCACTAATGAGAACACTACACTTTAATTACTCATGTATATACATATATGTGGGCTTCAAGGGAGTGATAGGATCCGAGGTATCTTAATTTACAACGCGAGATATGTTATTAAAAAAAAAAAACAATATTATTTCACTTCAAAAGTTCACAATAATATAATATAGAAATTATAAAAAAAGAAATTAACAAAAGATAATCTTGGCACCCGAACTCTACTTAACGATCTTCAAAAAAAACGTTTAACTTTTTAAGCTAACTTGGCTTTACTTGACTGCACGAGGGCTCTTTTCCAACTGCTCTCTTGATGCATTTTTATACGTACGTTGAAGACTGTTGCACACATTTATAAGACTTGTAGGGCTCTCCTACATATATATTATAAGACTAATGAATTGCAACTGATTTATTACTAAACTATCACGGTTTATATACAATTTTAATGCTTAGTTTAATAACAATAAAAAAACTTAAAACGGGTACAATTTGAAGTGTTTAGCAATATTATGGTTTGGTGACCTATTAACCATAAATATGCTTCGAAAGTGATTGAAGTTTATTGGTATTAGTTTTTGAGTTAATTGACCGATAAATGCAATTTATTAATCGTTGAATAAATTGAATTGTCATTTTTATTGATGTTATGGCTTCTGACTTGCTGCTTGTAAACTGTTGTAGTGTCTCGTAAGAAATACAACACTTTAATTGTGTACAATCTATGGAATAATTTATTATTACTTATTTACCTTAACTTTAAATGATTTAACCCTGCCGTATATTTTATCCCGGTACTTAGCATCTTGCAGTGAATGAAAAACTTCAACTGCCCAAACAAAGCCTCGTCCCCTTGCTAATGGAAGTGAACATGACTATGAAATGCGAAAATGCTTACAATTGAATTGCTAACTCAGCTACTACCGCTATTGCTAATAAGTAGCTGCGATGCTTAAGGCTTTTTCTATTCGGTATGTCTTCTATTTTGCTATATATTTCTACATTCTATGCTTTCTTCATTTATTTTGTAAATTTTAAATGTTTCTTTGAATTTATTCTTTATCTCTTTTACCTCTACTGACTTATTAAGAATATATGAGGCAGTAAATTTCTATACGGCGTCTTATTGAAGTTATCTAAAATTGATTTTGAATTGTTTTTTATCGTATTTAATTCTTTAAAAGACATTACTTTAGGGGAGATTGCTGTACCTAGGACAGTTTTTCACTTTCAGAATTATTGCACTTCAATGGTTGCGCTAATTTCATTACCATTTATTTTAAAAAATAAAGTAGATATATCTGTATTAAATTATATTTTTTTAAAAGCACCACACCATTTTCTTTGGCTTTTTTAATTACAGGATAAGAAAGGTGACTCTCATGATTGTCAAGAAATAATAAAATTTTTTGATCACATGTTGGCTTTACGTGTGCTATAAAATGTTGGAGGTACTCTAAAAATATTCTCTCATTAGACCATCAGGATGGATTTGCAGACCCAACAGATCCTGGAGGCGCTCTTTCAACATGTACGATTTGAAATTAACCCAAGGAAAAATCAACATTGGCGGAACATGATTACCAATAGCATTGATGGCAGAAATCATCGTAATATTAATCCCACGTTCTCCAGAAGTTACACTTCCAATTTGCTTTATTCCTTTTGGACACAGAATTTTTGGTGGCACATGAACAGTGGAATTCCCATTCTCATCCAAGTTATAAATAGCATTCGCAGCAAAATTGTGTATAGTAATGCAGTTTTTTAAATTTGCATAAAACGCTTTCACGTTGGCCTCAATAAAACTTGTGGCTCTACTCAAGCTTGTAGACTCTGCTTGTCTAAGCGAAAGAGTGTTATGACGAGCTCGAAATCCACGTAGCCAAGATACACCAGCAGTTTGATTCTCTTGCCAAGCAACCGGTACATTTTTATTATTTGCGATAGCAAATTTATATGCCAAAGTGCGCGTATCCTTTTTCGTCAATCCATAATGAAGTCGAGCTGCAGTTTTTAAATAATTTTCCAAAAGATTCTCTTCTTCCGAGGAAAATACTTTATGGACATCAATTCTACTTGCGTACTGAAATTTTCCATTTGCCGATAATCGATGAGCAGTTAAATGCCTCAAGAGCGTTGTCCTTGGTACGTTGTATTCAGAAACAGCTCTATAAACCGTCAAATTATTTTCAATAATATCCGCTATTGCCTTGCTTAACATCTCTTTATTTATAGGCAATCGCTTAATTCCTTCCTTACTGCGAGGCATTATGTAAAAGATGAAAATCTGTAAAAAAATAATTACATCCATGAAAAATAGATATTGAAAAATAGAATTATTCGGCCAACTTTATGTACCTTTAATATGTCCAAGGTACAAACTTTCAAAACGTCCAAGGTACGGTACTCTTCCCAAATGAGCAAATAACAATCTACACGAAAAATGACTAACGCTACTAGAATACAATCACGTATAAATTAAAGAGAACATCATGGTAAAACGAAATACAACCGAAAAAAAAAATAGGTAGCAACTTACCACTACAACAAAAGAAACACTGTCACAAGAAAAAAAAATGGTCGCTTCAAAATATTATTCCGCTATAGCATACCATGCGCACGTCTGGACTGCTCGATTGCTACTGGAGAAGTTGCACTGCTTGAATACCTAAAAAAACATAGGGGAATATTTTTTCTCTCCTTTATAATTAAAGAGAAAATTGATATTGTCCAAGGTACGAACGATCCAAGGTACAGCACTTTCCCCTACACTGTAGCAGTGGTTATTTCTTTGTCATGTTTCAAAATCAATCAATCAATAAAAACCAAATCATTAAATACGGATAGAACTTTCCTTGAATAAAATAACACTCGAATTTCTTTTAACACAAATAATTCTTTATTTATTACGTACTGACCTAACTTAATAATTCAAAGCAAACCAACCCGAACTGAACGGTAACTTAATATCGCGATGACTGTCACTTAACGGGCACTAGCCAGAACAGTCATTGGTCTTTTATGCCCCCATATTCGAAAGTAAGCTTTGCTCACAACGCGGGTATGTATACTTTTCTACGAACAAACGTTAAGTCGAGGTCCTCCAGATTGTCAATGTTATCCTGACTAGAACTTTGGCTTGTACTTGGAATGGATACCATCGATTCTGTATCTTCTGATGCAACACTTCGTAAGGGAATACTCTTAAAATAATTTTTTTATTAAAGAACACTTTTCAGTAAATGTCACTTGTAAATATCTCCATTTTTCCAACCCATCTCTGAATATTACTTTTTCACCAAACTGAGTAGGTAATACAAACAATTCATTGATTTCATATCGCTTCATTTTTAGAAGCACATTTATATCCACACCACATTTCTCAAGATGTTAAATTGTTTCCTCCTGCAATCCCCATTCTGTCATAATATTTCTACCTGTAATAGGGACTTCTACATCACCTACAACATAAGAAAAAGTGTTGGGTTGCACCACGATCACTTGCACTTTCATCTACAATAAAATTGTCCATTTTCACTTGTATGACACTAATAAGCAACAAAACAAAACAAAATAAGCACAGAGCTCTCAACGGAATCCAATCCACCACGATATCAAATGACTAATGAAGCTGGAGCATGTCTATGCGCGTCCTAAAACAAATCAGATTTTTTTTGCGTGTATAGAACAGTCTTTAAATGAAGCATTTAAAAACTAAAATTTATTTTTTATAATGATTGACTATTTGAACTAGGAATCAAATAGAATTTCTTTTCGCATTTATGTTGCCGTATTTTTAATACGCTCTAGTTGCGTCAAAAGAATCATTCCATTTCAAATAAAAGGTAGGTTATTTAAATTCAAAAGGAATTATATTATAGACAAATGGAAATATCTTGTTTTTGAAATATTCTTTCTTATTTCAAGAGGAAGACAGATAATAGGATGATCATTTAGATTTTAAAGGACAGATTTTTCTCAGTGTAAACAAACGACAAGAACCTTGTCGTTTGATCTACCGGTTGCAGCACCTGAGTGGCTTATTAGTAAACAATCGCTTTACATAATAATTACCATGCGAGGTTAATTATTATTGTAATCGTCAATTACTCCACTAAGCGCTAATCAGCAAAGTAACCGACGGCTGCAAAACAATTCTATGCTAGGAAATTGTTTAGAAATCGTTGATTATTCTACCAGAATATGCCCTTGGCTGTTGGCTTTATTTAATCTTTTCATAATTTTTTTTCACATATTAATATGCTATTTTTACAGTTATTATTATGATTAATACAATTATAATGGATTTGATTTTACTTTTCTCTATGATCATCGTCCCAGCTGCATCGTTCTTAATTATTACTTCTTCTCTTTGCTTTTGACTGGTGTAATGTTTGCTCGCAGCTGCTTATTAATTCAAACTCTTCCAGTACTATTTAAATGATAATTAATTGATTGGCGAGCATGCTCAGCCTAATTCTCTCACTTGTAGTGTATGACGTCTTACGACATCCTATCTGTATCCGGAGGAGGAAGGTAGGTATTGTTATGGAACTATATTGAGAGTGAATGGCTTGGACGTGAAGTCCCAACTGTCAGCATGAGCTGACAGATCACTCGGTGAACAGCGTTGACTGCAGGGCGGTACGCTAGGACCTCGGCTATTGCGGGAGAGTTATAGGAGGGGTTAACCAATAACCTGCCGCTGCCACCTGCCATAATAAAAAAAAATCGTCCCTAATACCAAAAGCAGTAGCACACACTCCAGCCCTGAAGGGGCCTTGACATCACTTACCCTTACCTGTGTGAAGGCACAGATGGACTGCCTTCTACTGCTTGCCTCATCCACCCATTTGACACTGAGGGCAGCAAATTATTTCAGTGTCCCTATGTTGACCTGAAACTTAGTAGAGGAGCGGACTTATTCAACCATTATTCGGAGAGGGCTCCGGGAGAGTGAGAGGAGAAAAATTAATAAAAGTACTTACTATTCATTTCGAGTAATAACTATCATTATATAATTCGAGGATGTCATATACAGGAGATCAAGTCTAACAACTACAAAAAAATGGATACTCTATCAGCTACTATGTACTCTAAATCTTATGGGCCACCTGGCCTTTTTTAACATATATAGAACCTTACAATATCAATTTAATGCATTAAACAAAGACGACTAACCTATGTCACCGAACATACCATATGTGACATCATTACTTAATTATACAATGCCAAAGCGGATTCTGAATCTGTCTAATTCAATAAAATTGTACGACTTCAGGATACAATGATACAAAATAATTTTGATAATTAATTAACTTAGTTCAACGACCGTCTCTAAGATCATTATTTAGCTATGTAATGCAACTACAGGCTGTGATTACGACTGGGGCCTGATCCAATTTCAAAAATAATTATATAATTATATCCTAGCGTTCAAAACTAATTCGGTTAACGTACGGTTAGGGTACTGCAGGTTGCACATGAATGTCGAAATATGTGTGAAACTAAATTATTTGACCCACAAGAAGTACACCACGAAGTCTTTGACTTCTCATAACAGCGGTGTAGACACATGTGTACTGAGCCTAGGCCGCATATACATTAGATACGGAAGACAATGTTTACTCACGTTTTCTCAGGTCCATCAAGGGGGCGCCTCCTTGACGTTGCTGAATCTGTTAGAAGGATGAAAATTCTCGCATACATATATATACGAGTATATATAATTGGTGCCTTGTTTCTTTAAAAATCTACATTGAGATGTGCAGCTCTGAGGATCCTAACCACTTGGTACTTGTTTGCTAATATTTTCTGAATTAACCTAAAAGAATTTCGACATATTTAGATCTATACCAACTATTAATAAGGAGTTACGTCCTTTCTTTATCATGCTGAACCAGATGATACTTTCTAGGGCTTTTTACTACCATTAGCTGCAATAGTCAGGTGTGGTTTAGAATTTTTCGGTTCCTCCTGATGAATAGAGTCTGGTCTGGCCTATAGAACCAGGAGTAGTAGAGGAGCCACATACCACATACGGATCCGGTTTTATATAATTTCCAAAAAAAATTCCCCGGCGTAGATTTCTGTTCTTGAGCACTACAAGTGTCCATGCAATCAAGCGTCTCTGAAGCAGGATTTTTCTGTCCTCCAGCACGTTAGGAGAGATCAAGAAGTTCCGCAGCAATTCCTTGCGCTCGACACAATATGATTTTATAAGAGAAGAAATACCTTAGCCAAGATTTTGTAAGACTACTCTGGCTTGAGCTAGCAATAAATCTGAACTTAATTTTCTTCGCGATTCTCGGCAGATCTTTTGATTTATCTTTTTCTGCCTTCACGTTCTTACCTTGACAGCCCGCTCGAAGGAAGTTTTTTTCTTCCCTTTCTTTTCGGGTGCGTTCCGCACGCCTGACTCACCATCCATATAGAAATCAGTAGGCCGAGTGTAGATACATGGTGTCACTAGTCTCACTGTAGCATACTGCTACATGCCGCATGCTACGACCATAACAGTATGATAAAGGACAGAACTCCTTCTTTAAACTTCCAAAACTCGACTGTGTTTATTCGTATCAACATCATTCTATTTATACAAAATTTTCCCTTACTTTACCTAAATTCTTAAAACATATTTCGTAAAAACTATAACACAAAAATAACTTACGCAAAGCACAAAAAATCTAAACGTGATATCACTGGGCGCCTTACCAACTTTGTTTACAAAATTTCTTCTTTCATAATTTCTCTTTGCGATTACTTTTAATGACCCATGTCAGCAGGCAGATTCAGTGTAGGTCAGTACCTTGAAAAATATGCGAGAATCAACTGGCTGACTTGTATCTTGTATGACGCTTGAATGGATTGAATTACTTAACTCATTGTTTATGTTTATTTTTAGATTCTTAATTCTTCATGCTTCATGCATGGAAATCAATTGCTCAAGTCATAAGCCATATGTGCTGACACGAGGAAGTGAAAGAAATTTATAATTAATTATTGAATAGACTCTATAATATCGTTTAAACTAATACGTTTAACCAAAATTATTTTATTATGAATATATCTCAAATGAATTACCTGAACAAGTGCTCCGCGACGTCATGTCTGAAACGGAAATTATATTTATTTTATTCCCGTACTATGTATTACGTTGTAATGCATATAATTATCTTTTTTTATTCTGGGATGTTTGATTTACCTTATTTTAGATTATTAGATTAGACGTTATATGCATTAAAGTATACACACGGCGACTCATATTACACAAGTGCTTTATGTTGACCCAGTGCATGGGGTTTCATAATATTTGTTGTGCGCGTAAAAATGATGAGTCAAAGTGTGGATGTTAGCGTCTACTGTTATTTTATTGATTAAATGAAATCGTTATTAGGTCACTATGTGATTTCTACAAATGTTGTGGTGTAATGATATTATGAGATCGTGACATCATGAATGAAATTGATGTGAATAAATATTAATAAAAAACAAATTTTCATAAAACTTAAGACTTTTCAATACACACTCCTATGTGTTATGTTACCGGGTGACACCCGAACAGTAAGAAATACGGTGAACATCTAGCTAGATGATTCATGGCCGACGTTGCGTATACCAACGCTTAGGTGCTCGTCCATATTTCGGTGTTCTTTACCAATGTAGGCGCGGATAGCTTCCAAGACGTATTGATTGACTCGTTCGGAGGCGTTTGATTGCGAAGAGTAAGCTGGTGAGCGCAATGGGCCGCTTTGGCCTCCATGATTGGGATCTGTCGTCCCCCTGCCTTAAAAAAGAAAAACTGGTTAGAAGTTGTGTTTCACCCCACAACGTTCTAGCAACTGCGTGAACATTTTAACATTGAACTGACTACCATTATCTGAGTGTATAAGTTCAGGAACTCCGAACATTAGGAAGATGTTTTGTTCAAGGCCTGTGGCATACCATGCCATTCCTGGTCAGTAATACTGACGACATAATTTGTCTAAGTTTCTTGCGAAACCGAAGTATGCTCATATCAGTGGACTGTGTTCTGACCTAACCAGGTCGACTGTGAAACTGTCAAGTACCCATAACTTCTTCTTAACTCACTTTTCAGGGACATTATTCTTGGTGCGGCAAAGGAGATGTACACTTTATTAGTTTTGAAAAGCGTCTGGATTAGTAATAATTCGGTGTACTCTCTCAACATACGTCTATTCCTGGACACAAGTGACTCCAGATTAATTGACTTTCTTTGGGATGGATGCTTCCGCATAGCCGGATATAAACCAGCAATTAAAAAATGCACAAATAGGAGATCGGATGAATTAAAACTCTCAAAATATTTTATACTTGTAATCTTCATTGCACGCCGCCGGTTTGAACGGAACTTAAGTTACATAGTAGTAAGTAAATTAAAAACTCTTTCGTTTAGCGTAACTTGACGCGATGAAGGGTATTAGATCAGTTGAGTAGGTCAGTTAATTTGTTGGTTCTTTGTTTATGACAGTAAATTTGAAAGCCGGTGATCGTACTTGAAGTGAAGTGCGATTGCTTTTTTGTAATGCATATGAATGTTCTGCACCTCACTTGAAGTGGGTTTAAAGAAATTGCTTTTGGAATTTATATGCTTTTGTGATTACGCATATGTATCTTATATTGTGCGTATTACAAACATCAAGTGATATTCTCGTTGATGATGGTTCTAACTCAGTTCGCTTATAAATAGTTAGTCTCCAAGTGGAGTCGAAATTAACTATGAATTTATTGAATATATTACCGGCTTTTTTTAATCGGTTTAAGATTTAATTAATACAATTAGATACGTGGACAAAACTGTTTGTATTCGTACAATACCGCTGCTCTGAAACTCTTTGAAAAAAGAATTCTGCCAATTGCACATTGTGGTGCTAGATTACTCCCTTAGACAATTTATTAAGTTGACTTTAGCAATTAAGAAATTTACTTCTCAAGATTGAGTCTCCCGAGGGCTTTTAATAAATAAAAATTTTCCCTTACTTTACCTAAATTCTTAAAACATATTTCGTAAAAACTATATCTCAAGATTTAAACATAATGAAATTTATGTGAATAAATATTAATAAAACACAAATTTTCATAAAACTTAAGACTTTTCAATACACACTCCTATGTGTTATGTTACCGGGTGACACCCGAACAGTAGGAAGTACGGTGAACATCTAGCTAGATGATTCATGGCCGACGTTGCGTATAGCAAAAGCAATTTCGCTTAGGTACCCGTCCATATTTCGGTGTTCTTTACCAATGTAGGCGCGGATAACTGCAAAGATGTATTGATAGACTCGTTCGGAGGCGTTTGATTGCGAAGAGTAAGCTGGTGAGCACAATGTGCCATTTTGGCCTCCGTGATTGGGATCTCTCGTCCCCTGCCTTGAAAAAAAAAACTGTTTTTTGTTTTGCTTTTAACTTGTCGTAAGCATGGTTGCCACCACTGAATGAAATTATAGTGGTAGATCTAACGTTTAGAGGATCATAGATTTCCTGATAGGGTGGTAGATTTAAAAAAATATATATTTATAACTTTATATCTTTCAACTAGTAAATAAGTAAATAAAAACTAAATAAATACATAACAATTTTTATTCAGAAAAAAATTCAAATTTTTCGCTTTTACTAATGACATTGTTCTTTCAATGGACTATAACAAGGGATTAAATTTCTCGTTATTGACATTTCACCGCATGAATGTTCATTCTTACTCTGACTCTGAGTCTGATTTCTTTCATAAACAAAAATATAAACGATAGTTTATAGTAAAAATAAAACATGCACGAACATACTTTTCAATTGGATTGAAATATCTTTTCATGTTTTTTTCGATGTACACAATACCACAGTAAAGAAGAACAAAAATTTTAATGATGTTGATTTTCTGTGGTGATCACATTTACATCGTACCAAAATGAACAGCAGGGCAAGAAGTCCTTTGCAAATTGGTTGTAATTGACACTTTATGCACTTGGAAATTGCAATTAGTGTGCCCCTCGACGAATCTATCAATTGTAGTGCCCCTTTTTCTCCTTCTGGATTTCTTCCAATGCTTGTTCTGCTTCTATTTTCCGACTCTGGATAACTTCGAATGCTGCATGTCACTAATAAATCTAAAGCTTCGCCTATTGTACTTTTTTTAGCACTATCATTCAATTCCTCCCGTAACTTCTTCGCCTCTTCTTCTGTCCACCTCTTTTGTAACTCTCCTGTTATATGCTCCCCGATATATTGCCAGTCCTGTTCATAATTCTGCAATATTGCCTGACATTCCTTAAGTTCCTGTGTTTTTAGTTCTAATTCCCTTTCCTGTGCCTGATAGCGTGCTAATTCTTCCCTAGTTAAGATATTACTCCTACCTGCGAACATTTAAGTTTTATAACTGAGCTGTTAAACTAACAACATCGATACCCCGGCCAAGAACATCCCCTACAGCTCTTATCTATGTTGAATAATAATGCGAAGACCGGATCAGACTCACATCCCTGCAAAGCTCATTCCGGATCTTTAAAAAAAACTCAACTTAAAATAACCCTATTCGAGCCCATTAAACCCGGACAACACGACAATTAGATACACTTACTATATATTAATGAGAGCAAAAAAAGAACGAAAACAAACCCCTGTAGAAAACTTGTTCCTTCTTTACTCAAATCTGATAATGAAAAAGAAACGTTAAAGTTTTCTGCTGTACTGTCTTAGTGCTTCTTAAAGCGCTGTAAGACAGTGTGCGCGGCAGGTAGGAGCGATGAAGCTCTCTGTTAGCCAAGCGGATATTCTAAGTGGGAGCTATAGAGCTCTCCGTTAGGATGGCCAGATAAGAATAAGGTAGAGCTGGAGAGCTCAATTACCTTGAGGTGCAGCCATGTCGGAGCTAAGGGAGCTTGCAGTTAGGATCTAAATAATAAGATGCGCACCGGTAGAGTTCAATATAAACTTTGATTTATTTCATATAATTACACTGAATTTATACATTATAAAAATTGCTGACATTACTTATTTCGATCATTTCAACCAATCACACACCTTCGGCCATTGTTATATTCAATATTGATCATAATTTCAAAGTTTCAGCCAGGTAGAAGTAAACGAAGAAAGCTACAATGTAATGCTTTTCATTGATCGTTTACTCTATCGTACCATATGCTGTTGGTTGTGCTAGTTAAAGGCGTCTTACGACAGCCAACGTTTTTCAATTAAGCAATTAAAACATTTTTGTTAAAAACAAAATTACTTACCGGCTACGCCAATTGTCGTGCCCCTCGAGCAATCTATCAATAAAACTCACAAACTTATTTAATAAAAACGCTAAGTTGATTTACTAATATTGTTTTATTACGCGAACAAAACTGGCCTATCTTACTACTTTAATATAAGCTACCGCTGGCTCTGAGATAACCTGAACCGACTCGAATAAAGATAAGACATATACACTGGATGTAAACAAACGACAACAACCTGTCATTTGTTCTACTGGTTACAGCATCTGAGTCGCTTAGTAGTAAGCAATCGCTTTACATAACAATTACCATGGAGGTTAACTGTTATCGTAATCGTCGTAATCGCGAAATAACCGGCAGTTGTAGAACAGTACCATGCGTTACTGTTTATTTCTCTAAAATGCGCCCTTGGCTGCTGGAAGAATCTTCCTTATATTGGGCCATAACACATTCGTAAAGTACTGATGTGATGAATTCCAAAAATGCGGATTCTAATGACACTTCACTATACGATTTAAGCAACAAATAGAAGAAACAATATTTTATTTTAGAGTAAAATAAAACATGCATTATATTTTGTTTCGATGTACTCAACCAACAAAGCGCGATAAAACAGCAGCTTCTAGCGAATGAAATGGCTATTGGCCAAGTTTAGTCGGAATATAACATTAACTGAACGTCATTTCATAATCAGATTCACAGTCAAACACAATTCACACATTTCACTTCAAATCTCATTCTCACCACGGTCCACCGGCACAAACATTACCCCGATGAACACACATTATATAAAATAAAATACGCAGAAGGCCAAATAAACCAATAGCAAAGCAAAGCAAGAACATCAATCAATCATCGTTCACCGACTAACAACATAAAAGACAAAACATAAAACATGTTGTGAAGTCCCAATATGGGCTTTACATACAAGGGGAGGTGCCGGTTGAAAAGGATAAGACTGAACAAAATTTATGTGGTTAAATGTCAATTTTTATTACTTCACAAATTATGCCTTATGAACTACTCGCTTATGCTACTTAATTAGGAATCCAAATAATAATCAAAATAAAATTCAAATTAAATTCAAAGAACAAAAAATTGAATGGCGACAGTCAATGCGTTACGCAGAATTTCGTTTATTGATGTGCCTCTTTTTGGTATTTAGCCTGGAATATATAAGGATGAAATTAGTACTAAATAAGTGAAAAAAAAATAAAAATAAAAATGAGCTTCACTTATCTGCTCTATTGTCAGGCTTCAATACTGCCTGAAAAAAGCTGCAAAAAGTAATAAAAAGTTAGTATTAGTTAGGGTTAATATCGCCCGTTTTGGTTAATCAAGACTTAAACTGGTGTCAGAGCTACCGATCTGTCTTGTGGCTTGGTCAAATCGCAAGTGATTTTCTGGTCCCAGCAGCTCGCTATTTATAGGCAGAAACACAATAGGAATTGTGTCTGCCGGTGGCGTTGCCAATGACGCCCGCGTCATTCCTTGAAGTTTTCATATATTTGGTCACCCAGTGACGTCATCATCGTTTAATGAGAATTATTTCAATGTACTGAGAGCTGCCATTTTGGAAATGTCAAACGACTTGGTGGCAGCTGCTGTCTACGGGTGGTAAGTGTTTTGCTTTCATTATTTATTTACCAATAATAAATGTTTTTGTATTTTCAGAAATGAAAGAAACGCTAGGAGAATTCCTGTGGCTTGTGGTGGATGGATTCCACGAGCGTAAGTATTGTTTTGTTTAAAAGTCTCAGATTATTATTTTTTTAAATAATCTGAGACTTTTACCATTTGATGAATTTCTTTTAATATAATTGTTGGTTTCTAGGTTTTTATTGTTCACGCTTAATTGTATTGTGGCGATGTACTGAGCTGGAATAGCTCTTAGAGTGAACTTGCACCGTGGATATTTAGTGAGTTTTTAATTTTTAAGTATTTTGTGTTCCTGGACGGAACACATGTACAAGTGCAATGTCGTTGCGTCGTTGTCAGCGCCACGCCAATTGAATTGTCATTGTGGTTGTCTGAATGTGCAATACTTAACCGAAACAATCATTTGTAAAGGTAATTCACACCCATTTAGATACTTTTACCTAAGTATTGTTATGGAGCTATGGAGAGTGCCAATCACAAAATTTACGTCTAAACACAGCGGCGCCCGCCTGCTATAGTACAACAAATAAAAAAAAAGTCCCAAATCAGCAGCTTTTGCTGAATGGGCAAAAATCGCTTGTTTTTCCTATAGTTAAAGAATACAAATCACTTTAGAACTCTAATCATTTTTTTCTGGGCAATTCACTTGGTTTGTGGGATATTCCGATCTCTTGGACACCTGAAGCTTTCTTCCTCCATTCGGGTGCGTTCGGCGCGTATAGACACTCCGTCCATATAGAAAGCAGCCCGCGCATACATCACGCTACTAGCCTCAGTGTAGTATACTGCTGTATGCAGTATGCTACGACCATATAAGTGTCGGGCTTCAATGGCTCTTGTTACAAATGTTATTTAGTTTTAAGGTATTTTTTGTGTGATTTAGACAAGTATTTTCTGTATACCGGGAGCAAGTATACTCTGTACTCATATTCCCAATGATATGAATCTCCCACCATAATAATATAATAAATAATAATAAATATAATCCCATAATTGTAAAGCCAGGGATATCAGCAAGTCAGGCAGATATATATGTACTACTGTGCGCAATTAGGTTTAAGATTTAAAAAAATAGGAAATGTGTAATTTATAAATTTGGACTGAATAAAATCAAACTTAAACTTGCAGTCTCTGAATACCCCTTCTCGTTAATAAAATATTCTGAACAAATAGAAGATGGAGGGTTAGTTGCAGCGTACTTACTTGTAGGGTGTGGACCTGGCGGATGGTTCCTTTACTTGTTCCCTTTTCATATACTGTTTACTTTAGGATTCTTCAGTACTTTTTCACAATTTAAATTCACGATGCAAGTCACTTTGCAGATGTCCGGTGCTTAATGTTATGGCGGTCTTTTGAGAAAAGATTTTCTTCCTGATTCTCGGATGCTTCTTCTTCCTTTGTCAAACTTTTCTTCTCGTCCGCCAGCTGTCAATCGCCCAGCAAACGCGAAAAATGGCAGAACATTCACCGCGTGGACGTGACTTACGTGGTTTGTTTTAACAGATGGAGGGGTTTATGTTGTTTTCATCTTCGTTTTATAAGCATCGGTCCATAACCTTTGTTGGGAAATACATAAAATAAACTCAAGAACTTAACGTTTTGGATTCCTTTATTCCGCGAGAGCAGTTACTGTTTTCTTTACTTTGATATATTTCCCAAAAAGCATTCTCTCTCATTTCAATGCAAGCAAATTCATCGATTTTCTGAGAGATTTCAATCATTAGTGGGTTTGGCCACTCTTTTGACGAGCAAATCGTCCACAGTCGACGTATTTAACGAGATGAATAACCTGAGAGGCTGTCGTGTCGACCTGTAAGTCTGACGTAGCTGATGTAAGGTGAAGACGTCTAGCGTAGTTGTTCAATCCTACGAGGAGATGTGTTTCAAGAGTAATTCTTGGACTTGACGTAGACTTCTTAAAGTTGACTTGAGGTAACCAGTAATAATATAATCGGTTTAGTCGTGGACTTGACGCAGACTTCTTAATAAAAGCTTGAAACTGGATAGGATGCCTGACACTGTTGATGGGCGTGTGTCAGGTAGACCAACATATAGTTTGTAACTGATAGACGGATACTCATAAAGTATCTGTTTCGATAGAAACAGTACCTTGTCCTCCTAGATTGAGCAAAGGTTATAAAGGTACTCTGAAATGATTTAATTTATACTAAACTGAGCTCTCCCAGTCAGTCTGACAGTCAGATTAGCGTTACGATATGCTGAGCGGGGCATAGAAAGCGCTATGTGATATTGCCAGATCGACACTAGATTTGATCAACGAGATGCTTGCTTACTCGGGCAGCGACTTCTTCCAGTAGTGCTGTGCGTGTGATATTGCTACACTAAGTGTAGAAGTATAAGGATACCAGTTGATATCTTCTACCTTCGTACACCGTGTGGTGGCGATGATGGCAGCACTTTACCTCGACCTCACGCTAGAGTAACACACCTAAACGGAATTCTTAAAAAGGCAACTTTGGGTATCTTGTAATAAAACGTCAATATAAAGGGTGGACTCTCATCAGCACTGTCAGTCGTCTGCTTGGGGCTTCTTCCTCGAAATAAAACCAGTTAATTGCTTGAAGTGAAAATTTAACTATTTTATTGAAGATAATTTCTATAATTTTCTTTGTAGCGGAGCTTGTTGTTCGCTAGCTGACATTAGACATACTAAATCAAGACTGGACTAATTCTTTTTTATTTTACATATTCAAGAACGCCTACCTAGCTAATTCCTTTTGTCATCAGCAAAGTATTTCGCGTGGTTTTACTACTATTTTTTTACAGTGGTTACAGCGGTTGTCCGGCGTCAGGCGAACTAATGTGTCGCATCGCCACAAATCAATGGACATCCCAAAATCTACTAGTTTTATTATGGGTACATCATTGCCGTAACTTATTCTGAAAAAAAATTGAGTATTAAAAATATGTAAAATTAATAACTTACATATTTGTGTATTTATGAAATTTAGGGGATTACCAACCTTTTGTGTCCTTGTTCTTAAATCCGCATTTTATGGATCCATTTCTAAATGTAGCGGAACTTGGTGTTCGCTAGCTGACATTAGACATACTAAATCAAAACTGACTAATTCTTTTTTGTTTTTTTTTTCTTTTTTATTTTACATATTCAAGAACGCCTACCTAGCTAATTCCTTTTGTCATCAGCAAAGTATTTCGCGTGGTTTTACTACTAATTTTTTACAGTGGTTACAGCGGTTGTACGGCGTCGCATCGCCACAAATCATTGGACATCCCAAAATCTATTAGTTTTACTATGGGTACATCATTGCCGTAACTTATTCTGAAAAAAATTGAATATTCAAAATATGTAAAATTAATAAGTTATATATTTTTGTATTTATGAAATTTAGGAAATTACCAACTTTTTGTGTCCTTGTTCTTAAATCCGCATTTTATGGAACCATTTCTAAATGAAGCTATGGATACTATACTTCTTTTTTTTTTTTTTTTTGAATAATTGTGAGAAAAATGGAACCTGGTTTATAAATTGATGAGACCAATAATTTTTGTTATGTAGCCTGATTTTAAAAAGCTGTGAGAAGATTAGGATGACATGCTGTCATCTCACAGGACGAAGTTTGCTGCTTCTTTCTACGACGGGTATAGACTGGCCGGCACGATAGCTCTCCTCTGCTATTACGTCGAGTACATGGGGTGGGTAAAACAGAAATCACCAGTCAGCCGTGTCGTGGCCATAACGCAGAAATAATTCGTGCCGAGATAAAATACTATAGGGCAAATAAGTTCTATAAGAGAACTGTAGGGATTTGAGAAGGAAACCGGACTGAAAAAAAAAACGAAGAACAGAAGCTAGTTTTCAACATGGATTTCTCTATAGTAAGGACAGGTGTTAGGTCCTCAGCTGAGGGGAAGCTAGCCGCAGGTATGCTCATATGGTCTGATGAACTTATTGACATGTATACAGCCCACCCCGCCTCAACACCACCCAACCTACAAACGGAAGAAATCCTAATTGTTTGGCAACGATGTACAGATGACCCCTAAAGTTACACTGATAACTATTTAATTTGTGCTATGCTCGCAACAATACGTATATATATGGTATGAAATGATAGTTCAAAACAAACACTAATAAGTAATAATATTACCCGCGGAAATCATTGTTCCCCAAAAATTTATATGTTTTCAAAATTATTCAAATCTTTGTCGTGTTCGGACTTAGTTGTCATTTACATGAACGCAAAAAAAATTGCCTGCCTTGTTAAATCACGTGTTAATTATTTTTCTTTTATTTGGGCGAATAAGGAAGAGTGACAGGTACTCACCGTAATTATCCACGAGAGTGTTTAGCTTGCTGAATTCCTCGAGGAGGCCTCTTGGAGCTGCTCTTCTAAAATAAAGATAATAATATAATAAGATAAAACACGCGTCCCTATTCGCCCTCCCTGGCAATCTAATCCTATTTGTCCTAACACAACTGTATGTTTCTATTCAAGCTTTTCTAGCTGGGTTACACAAGAATTGTTCCTTGCGTGTAAGACGTTGCATTTGCCTTTATGTTAAGATAATTTGTTGTCTTTATTTTTATGATAATATATGCGTCCAAAAGGATCGTTGCCGTTATTGAGGCTGTTATGAGTATCCCAAAAAGGTCGTGGCCCGCCTCATGAGACGGGGATCAGCCGTTCACTCCGTTATCTATAACTGAGGGGGAAGAGAGAACGAACCTGACACAATGATCACGATTTAGTATAGGGAATAAAAAAAATGCCTGAATGCTCACCCTTTTTCCACCACCTCTTCCTTCTTGCAGGGCGCCTTCCTGTGTTTTATTATTTTGCCAGGCTGTCTCGGACCGGTGAATTGCATGCATGGGTTATTACAGATTTATCTCCACAATTATGCCTTTGTTGGCGCAATATAGAATAATTTTAATTTTTGTTTTTTTTTCTTCAGTTTTGTTACCGCAATTTCATGCTTAACTCCCGTACAATCTGAGGAAAGGGGCCTGTACGATTTCCACCCTATTCCTTTCGGCACAAATTGTTTTGTTTTTGTTTTTTTTTGAGCGATTTCCTTAGATGATTAAATTTTTTCCGTTTTACGCGGGATGCACAAATTTTATTCTTTTTAATTACTAAGAAACACTAATTCGGATGTAAAATCTGTATCCAAAAAGAACTTTCTGTCGCTTGTCTTTTACTCTGTGCTCAGTGCAGTTTGCAGTTTCCCGAATCGCACGTCGAAGACATAGCCTCTGTTGAATGTGTCTCGTGCACACCTACTTTATCTAGGGGCAGAAACAGGACAATCCAATTTCCGCCACGAAGCACAGACATCACGCGAATTGACATCTCCTCACATATTTTCTTCTTCTTCCCTTTCGAGAAGACTATAAAGGCGTGGGGCACGTTCAGGCTCTGTGGTTGTCAATCTCATTCTTTCTTATACTATAGTTATGATGTTTTGCATAAATGTATTATGATTGCTGGCGAATTGTTCCTGTGAGTGTATAACTTGTTCCATAATCCCCCCTCCCCCTAGTGCAAATGTAGTAGATTTTAAAAATGTTCTTAAAATGAGTGATAAACCACATTTTTATCAAATTTATTGAAAACATTTACATGCTATATACTACCATTTTTTGTGTTTTAGTAGTAGGGGAAGGTGCTGTACCTTGGTACCTTTTTTGAAAGTTTTTTTTTTTTTACAAAATTAATGAGACAAATCTTAAACAACCAATAATTATAGATTATCTAATCCATAACCTTTCCAATAATAGTCGACTATGCAGTTAAAAATTTATATTTCAGGATATATGAAAGGAAATGTGAAAGTCCTACTTTCGGTCCAAGGTACAGCATGCTGTTGTACCATGGACAGTGGGGTATTGCACCTTGGACATTTGAAATTTACTAAGTAGAAATGATGGTATATCAATTGAGTCAAATTAAATAACACTCTTTATTCAACAAAAACGAAAAAAAAATATTATTCGCAAAGAATAATAATCAAAACATATGTTATATTCCTAAAACCATAAAATACCTTAATCTATCAAAAACACTTCAATTATTGAATATCGTAATTTGTAAAGTCAACCAAAAACTTTAAGTAGCCTTTTTGGCGTGATGTTCCGGCTACACCTAATGGAGGTGGAAGCTTCAGCAATACATCCTCTTCGGCTAGATCGAAAATTTTCATCGAGCAGAAACTGATGAGAATATGGCGAGTTTCCAAAATATTTGACCGATATCTCATCGTTTTGTTGTTTGAAAACTACCAGGGCTACGTAATACTGAAATGAATTTTTTCTTTTGATTTTTACAAGAACATAGCTCCCATTAGAAATATCCAGGTCCTCTCTTTTCTTCTGCCACTCATGCTCTCTAGCCTAAGTTTGCAGATAAATGTCTTCTTCAGAGTGTAGAGATAAAGTAACTTCCGGGCTGTTATCATTACGAACAGCTACAGTGGTCTAAACAAAAATCAGATAACTTTAGAAAACTAAAGTGATTAAATATGGAGTGTATGGGATTATATGAAAACATCATATGGTTGTTTGAGCCATTTTTTATTTTTCAGAAAATATTCCGATATTTCGGTCTTTGGTTTAGACCATTATCAAGGCTAACAAAAGATACAAATCAAGAGTTAATTTTACAAACAATTTCTATTAATGTAAGTGATTACCTAAAAATTGGTATGTCAAAGTTACTTAAAATGGGTTATTAAAAACCTTATGTCACTGATTAAAAAAGAAAAACCAAGTTTGAAAACGAAAACCGATAGAGAGACAGAAAAACGCACTTCAAAAAAGAATATCACATAATAAATAACAATCTTATAATTATTAGTAAAGTCAACCATTTTAAAAAATTAACTAAAAATAAATAATAAATAGAGACGACCGTCAAAGAAAAAGGACAAACTAAAAATAAAGACCGGGACTAACAAACTAAAAATGCGAAGATGTGAACTAAAACAAAATTTCTTAGCTGAACAGGTACCAATTGTGTCTCACTAGTGAGATAGGCCATCCATACAGAGCATGCATGCATTTATTAAGTGTTTATATTGTGAGTGAATGTATTGTGTGTCGACCTTGAAATTTGTTGCGTTCGGTTTTCTTGATTGTATGTAGAGAGCTTCTATATTTTTCCTCTTTTTCCAATTAGGCTCTCTGTGTAGGATTTTGGTTTTTAATAACCCATTTTAAGTAACTTTGACATACCAATTTTTAGGTAATCACTTACATTAATAGAAATTGTTTGCAAAATTAACTCTTGATTTGTATCTTTTGTTAGCCTTGATAATGGTCTAAACCAAAGACCGAAATATCGGAATATTTTCTGAAAAATAAAAAATGGCTCAAACAACCATATGATGTTTTCATAAAATAAACTGGATCACCGGGTCGTATAATCCCATACACTCCATATCTAAAAGGAATCTAAGGCCCACAAAACATCTTTTTCTCATTAAAGTGATTAAAACTGTTGCATTTTGTCTCCATATGTTTTTTTAACTGCACCAGCTTTCTACTTTCTTATTATCTTTTTAGATAACTCCATTTCTTTTTTCTCCGCTGAATCCGTCAAAATCCGAGACTTTTCTGTTTTCGACCTCTCCTAGTCATTGCTTTCGGGTAGGGTCTTATAAGTTCTGGGAGAAAAGCATCCAGATTCTTTTTCGATATTAATGGAGACTAGACCCTCTTCTCGAGGCCTTAAATGGGAACTGAATGTATTATAGTTTTCATTAAATGGGCGTTAGAAGGCAGGAAGTCTTGTTCTCCAAATATATCCTTATTTACAGGGACGATTCCACTAACCTTAAAACTGCTTATGATATTCTTCGGGGTGAAGCTTTGAGGGTATTTTTACCCACAATTTCCGCAACATCCTAAATGTAAGTGGTTTTCCAACATTCCCAGGAGTAATCATCAACTGGTTTACAGCTTTCTTACGAAAAGATTTGAAGGGACTAGAAACTGTACGATCTAGGGGGCTGCATTTTGTGGCTTGTGTATGGTTGGAAAATAAAAAAAAAATAATACCAACTTCTCTGGCCTTTAATTTAACACGAGTAGACAGATGACTTTCATGGTTATCCATTAATAATATAACTGGGCGATCAATGGATGGCTTCGTCTGGCTAATGAAATGTTCCAGAAGAGTTAGAAATAGTGCTTCGTTTGACTAACGTGAGTAGTTGGCAGCCCCTATTGATCCATGCGGAACCCTTTTCATCATAAATTCTTTAAAGTTGACTCGAGGAATTATTAGCATATGCGGAATGCTATTCCCAATGGCGTTTATAGTGCCAATAATAGTAGCATTAGTCCCTCTTTCAGCAGATGTCATGCTGCCAATCTTTTTTTCTCCCTTGGGTCTCAATATTGTTACGTGCAATATAAAGAGACAACTGGTGACATCTGCTGGCAATGAAGACTAAACAACTTTAGGTTCGGAGGATCGATGATAAATCTACTATTATATACATATATACACACAAAAAAAAGAATTGTAAACTTAGAATTAAAAAAAAAAGAATTTGTAAATTTAGGAAAAAATTAATCTACAGTTTGTCAAGTAGTTTGCTCGTCATTTCCTTATATGTTTCTACGGCCTGCCTCATAACTGCAATATTTTCGTCGTGTTGTCGCCTTCTATCATCCCTGTCCGCATTCCTTTCTTCTTTTCTTTCAATCTCCCTCAATGCTTTCTCCTCTCTATACAACTGGAACTCTTCCAGCAACATTCTGTTAATAAGCAGTCGTCTTCTCGTGCCTGTCAAAGATGAATCTTCGGTTTCTCCTTCATTTTGCGACACTCCGTGATTATCCTCCAGAACGTGCTCGTGCTTGGCATAGGAGTATATTTTATTCGTTCAGCAACAACAGCTGCTGGACACACAATGCGTTCTCTGGAAAACAACTTCTCAAATTCGTCCATAAATGCAAATATAATAGGTGCAGCTCCAGTTTTTTTGTATTATTGTCTTTGGTAGACGTATGTTTTTTTTTAATTGCTGGAACTTAAATTTACATTGACTGGCTGAAACATCGAAACCATTGCGTTGCATTCTTTGAGAAATTATTTCCCACACAGCATCATTTTTAAATGACGTATTTTTGAATTTCTCCTTCTCCTCTATATAGGAATTTATTAAAAACTTTATCTCATCTTTCCGCCATATTTTCTTACCTAAAAGTATATTAAACCTTTTAATACTCATAGGTGACATTGATTTTTTTTTAATATACCGTGATTAGTCGAAGAATTCATGAGTATCCTTGATCCACTTACTGGTTCGCCAGAATTCAAACAATTAGGATCTTCTGCGACCTGTTGAACTGTGTCTCCTGCAACCAATTCTTCCCAATTTATACCTAGCTGTTTACTTAAATCCTCAGTAAACGGGAGTCGCATTTGGGAGCCTAAAACAAAACCTTGTTTATAAAATAAAGCTATTTAAAATAAATAAAATTGAAATACCATATTCAAGTTGAACCTGAATAAACTTTTCTCCATTCACTTCTAAACCTCCAATTACTTCCCCGTTCATTTTAAAATTGAAATTATGAATTTCGCCAAACGTTTGCAAAAGTGCGCCAAATAGAAAAGCACGCCAAATGAAATACTTCAACTTGACAGCTCACGTCATGGTTTATCTCTTAGATAGTATGTTATGTAACTATGTTGCGAGTGATTTATTTTGGACGTGAAGTCCCAGCTGTCGGCATGAGCTGACAGATCACTCGATAGACAGCGTTGATTGCAGGGCGGTACGCTAGCACCTCGGCTATTGCGGGAGAGTTATAGGAGGGGGGGGGGTTAACCAAAAAGGTCGCCGCTGCCACCAGCCATAACAGAAAATATCATCGTGCACAAACCAAAAACGCCGGTACACATTCGGTCCTGACGGGACCCTTACATCACTTACCTACATCCAGTGGGAAGGCGCAGATGTTCTGCCTTCCATCGGCGTTGCCCCAACCACACTGCGATACTGCGGGCGATATTGTACAGTATCCCTGTAAGACCTGAAAAGAGAGGGTGTAGCGGACCTAGACAACCTTCATGTTAGAGGGCTCCAGGAAAGTGAGGGGAGAAAATGAAAAGATTTACGACTCCATGCTACTATATCATACCAAAAAGTTTAGTCATTTATTTAGACGGGACTGTAGTCTTCCATACATATCGTAAGTATACTCTTAGGTTAGTAAAGTAGAGCTTAAGTTCACCCCCGTAGCATGTTATCGGATAACATCCTATTTTGCCAAGTCAATATTCTATTTTGACGATTTCTTATAGATAGAAAACTTAGTTACCCTACGTTAGCCCTCTAATTTCAACAGGTAGGCTCTTTTATAGCTACCTAATATGTTATTTCATCAACAAAATAAAGGCTTACAGCATAATCGGACTTAACTTTTATAAAAAACTTAACTGTACGTTTATCCTACGCAGCAATTCAAGGAACAAAACTTAATGCCTCATGGCTATACTCTTGCACGGATAGTGCCTGATTACGTTATTGTACGGGAGTATTTTAAAATCGGACTCTTAGTGGTATGATAGTATACTATTATGTAAAAAAAAAACTAAGCTTAAATATGTTATTCTATGCTATAAAAAAACAAAGAAAGTTCAGCTGTACTGTGATACAGTGTCATCTGGAAAAACTTAAGTACAACTGGTCTAGTTACTCTAAAGTAGTATTCCTACAATGATCGTCTTGGTTTCTTGTCGCACATTTATATAAAGAGAATAGACCTGACTAAAGCAGTTTACAGTCGTATATAAAAATTTCGTACTACGTACTAATGACATAAAGAAGAAACATACCAGACAATTCAGATCTCCATCAGGAGAGGTCAGAGGTAAATCCCAGTCGTGATCCTTTATAATTTACCTGAGTGAAACGGTCCCTCCACGAAGGCCTTCTGGAGCTACATTGTTCCTGAAAATAAAATTGAAAAAAGAAGGAAAGCACATGACGTTACTATAAAACTGGCCGGGATTTCCTGTACAATGCCGAGTCGCGATTAGTTCGTTTTTTAGATCAGAAACATACTAGCACCAATAGTACACAAGATTCCTTTAGCATTAGCGCAAGCCATTGGCGACTCTTCATTTCTAAATGAGGACTCTCCTCGAACAGCCGTGGATACCAAGGTAGCCCTTTCTCTCAACGGTCACTTTGACACTAAAACTCTTATAGTAACCCTTATTCAGGTCTACAAATAAAATCAATATAGCAATACATGATATAATTACACGGAAATAATTGAAAGGTGTGCTAACCTTCCATATTGGTGTTAGTATAGCTCTGATATAGAGTTTGACTTGATCAGATAAAAATGTAAAGTATTCTACGTTATCATTAAATAGGCTTTGCCTTAAATATAAAGCTACTATATTAATAATAATTTATTTCAAAATACCACTCATAAATTGTTTTTTAAATAACTATGAATTTTTTATTGTTTTTGGGATGTCATTTTTATTGACACGACACCAACAATAGCAGCAAGCAAAATACTGGAATTCCAGAATGCCGTGCAATGTGTACTTAGCTCTCGATTATTTTTAAATTTAAATTCCTACTTTATTTATCACAATTCATAGTTTTACAGATAATGCGAAGCGAACACAATGTTCAAGAAATTTTTCGCAGTAGCGGGTAGCACAACTCAGTAGCAAAGAATCAGCGAATAGCCGAAAGTCAAAATGAAAGCCAAAGTCCAAGTCTAGCCATAGACTAAATATAATATAGACTGGAAAAGTCCACTGAATATATTGGTGCAGTTTCTTTACAAATCGTGTAGGTGAATTCAGCGCGCACTGTGATAGTTAGAAGAACTCATAAATATTGTAGCATACTTTTAGGAAATTTCGAAATTTTACAAGGAATGTAAGAAAAAAATTAAAACTCCTAGAAACATTTAAATGCCTAGAGGTAGGCAAATTACAATTACTAAATTATGATTTAAATTCTGTCCACTCGCCACTATAGTGGAGTGGCGCTGCATTCACATACCAAAATTTCTTTGTTATTCCAGTCTATACTTGGTCTAGCCAACTTGGGATGAGATCAGGTTATATTCAGTGTTCAGTGTGAAATTTTTATCAAAATTCCTGAAGTGTTGTAGAAATTATTTACTATGGAGTAGAGTAGTAAATCGATAAAAAGTGTAGTAGATCTACTACAATTTTAGTAAAGTGTAATCTCTGTATGTGGGAGTATTTGTTGACAAGATTTCTTATGCGAAGGAGATGATATAACTATGAGGTTTAGTGGAGTATGAAGTATAGAAATTATATAATGTAAGATTGGTCGAAGTAATTACATAAATTTGAAAATTGAAATATCAATAACTGTCCCGGAAATAGTGATTTCTTGTTGGTGGAACATACTCAGCGGTCTGAGTTATGTTCGAAAATTTGTCGTTAATATTAAATTTATTATAAATTTTGGTTGCGGGTATAGGAGCCGTGTAGGCACCTATTTTGTTATTCCGAACAGTTTCACTCCCGCCACGGAGATTTTCAACGGTATTCCTATAAAATGAGGTTCATTATAAGTCAGCACATTTTTAGTGCAATTTTGTATTTTACGGTTGATTAACTAACTACAAGCTAGTTTGATGAGAAATTTCATAATTATTCATGTTAGGAAAACTAGGGTCCTATATGTATGTATTTAAATCATTTTAGAACCTTTCCAAAGAATATTTAAATCATTTAAGAATTTTTTAAAAAAATATATTTTTTTATATTTTTTTATATTATCACTTTGTATATAATATAATCTAGGTATATTTAGACGAAAAAATTATAATTGACTAACCTTGTAATGTTTGTTTTTCGTTGAACGATTGCCGGTCAACTCTTGATTTACGCCAGGGTCAATGGGTGGTGTTCAACGACGTGGGAAGAAGAACAGCAAATACCCAGAACACTGATTTATTTTTATACAGAATTCACATTTTTATTTTCCAAATTGGTCTGACAGATTTTTTGAATGTCTTACTTAATCTGATACATGTGGGGAAACCACTTTCGTTTATGAAGCTGAACTTTTTAATTAATGGTTTTACTTTAAGTTTGTGACACATAATATTCTTAACACAGCTATGTTCTGTTTTCCTTAACTTAATACACAAATTATTAATTTATTTTTGTATATTCTCAATATTATATATACCTATATGACTATGTATATAGTACACTTTGCTTCGGCATTATGTGTCACTACTGTCGTATCCCTGGGAAATAATACAAAGTCAAACAACTTCTTCCGATAATATACTATTTACTTTATTCGATTTAATCTCCTTTTAACAAAGAATTTAATCACTTGTCTACCTTCTAATCGCAAGCCTCCAGAGCTGAGCAACCCGATCTACCAAATCAGCCGTGCTCCTAAACATATAGCTAGGCGACTTTGACCAAGTGAAACCGGCCAGCGATCGCCCCGTAGGGGCATGATCATGCTATGCCATGGTTGTTCCCCACTTGACTGTCGTCGTCGTCGTCGTCGTCGTTGGGGTGTTATAAATTTTACTGCAACGAAATTAAATAGTATTGCATAATGTCTAATAGAGGTTATACATGGCCAGGATATAATTATTTAGGTCCTGGTAATGACGTTTATAGTGAAGAAGATGTAGTAAATTCGACTGATTTTATCGCATACATTCACGATCTTGAATACACATTGGCTGATACAACTCAAGATATTAGAGAGGCTGATAGAAAAGCAATTGCTAGTTTCGTTAGTGATTTCAAAGAGAACGGACGTGTTGTTGATTTGATTGGAATTTTGGGACTTAGTGCTAAATATGGTGTTGAAAGTGTATTTGGTGTGCAATATCCAAGTATCTCAGATAAAAAGAAGACATTTCCTCAATTAGTATACGCAGAACGTGAAAGACATTTATCGCAGATATATCAGGGTAATAGAAGTAAATACGTAAATTTTCAAGAATTTAAAAAAAGTGAAGAAGGCAAACGTCTAATCCAGGATTACGCGAAAGGAGGATATTATTATAAATATTTACATGGTCAATATTACGCTTCAGAGGATCAACAAAATAATCAACTTGCAAAGGAACTTGAAGACAATCATAAACCTGGACCAAGTACATCTAAACGACCAGCCGACACCGGATCCGACGACACCTCGAAACTCCCCAGAATTGAAGAAGATCGTAACTTTCTTGGAGCAGATAGACCAACTAGTCCATTATCTCCTGGTACAGTTCAATTCATTGAAGATTTATTTCATAATCGTGATACTGGTGCTATTTCTGAAGGTGCTAGTAGAGCATCGGTTGCTCGTGACGCAGTGGTTCCAATGGATACATCTGAAAGTGGTACGTCGCGCGGGCCGAACACGGGGGCGAGATCCGGTGCTAGCGGAGTCAACGCCGTTGGTGGACGTTCGTCTGGAGCTTTATTTAACGTGGATAAGACCTAGTAATCCATCACCATCAAGTGTAGCAACATTTACGAAAACAAGAATATTAATTTCTTATGGATATAGCACTGAAAATATTCAATTAGGAAATCCGCATTACGTCGAGAATATTACTACTCCATTAGCTTTAATACCTGTTGATTATGTACCGTTTTATTTGAGTAATGCAGAATTCGAAGCTTTGCCTTTCGGCGCTAAAATCATTGAAGTTGAGTGTAAAGTTACGCCGTTAGGCACAAGAACTGCGTTCGACACAGGAACTACATTAAGTGGTACTGCAACTTCGGAATATGTTCCTATTGGTTTAATCTGCGAGGGATTAAATGTTCAATTTTATGGGCGTAATAAACAGTACGAAGTAGATTCATCAAATCCAAATTGACCCTAAAGAAATGGCAAAGAAATATTACGAACATGTTAGTAGTAATGCTTTATGTGTTCCGCAACCAATAGAACAATATTATGTTCACGAATGGAACCGTTCTGAAAATCCGGATGCAAGCAAATTACCAAAATATATGGTTCATAATTATGGTGTAGCCAGAATGGATGAGAAAGTTCATCAATTTTTAATTAATCAAGCAATAGGTCAAGAAATAGTTCATTATAAATATAAACCTCAAAATGGATTAATAAAAGCTGGTAAAGATCACTTTGTACCGTGGAATAGAAATACATTTTCAGTCGAAACAACTTATACAAGACCTAGATCTATGGCTTTACAATTTTTTACGTCCGATGGAAAACCTGCTATTGGCGATGTCGGATTAGGTAACGACCTCGACGCTTATACATTAATTAATCAAGTATCTGAGCAGTATTATAGGAAAGTTGAAAATTATGGCGCATTCCATCCAGCTCGCGGAGCAACAACTTTTAATGCACAACCGCAATTACACGTTGGACTGGTAGCCACACCTCAATTAAACCCTGGCACAAGTAGTATTTCTTATCTTAACAGCGCTTGTTATTGGAAAATAGAATGCATGTGCAAGATTACTTTTAATGTAAATTCTGCATTCTCTAAAAACAATGCTATTAGTTGGCCATTAGAAGTCACGTTCATTCAAAATGCAAGTCCAAGATATACAGATGGACAATGTTTGTTTGGTAATACAGACACGGGCAGTGGAAATGTTGGAAATTCCGCGGAATCAGAAGATGAAGACTATGATATAATAGATAGGCAGACTGGGAAATTGAAATTATAAATTCATTTGAATAATATTTTATTAAAATTTTTATTATATAATATTGTATTCTCTTAATAATAAATATGATGATAAAGGATGTGGTTTTTTAGTTAAATATTTCAACATTTTACATGATTTCCAATAATAGGTATACATTCTAGATCTAAACGCTTCTTCTTTCGGAAAGACATCATTATTTGACAAAACAATAACAGGTGTTCTTGTAATGACAGCATCATTCTGATATTTTACTTTGGCATTTACTGTGTCACCGCCTAATATCATTTTTAAGGATTCTGAAGCTGAAGCCTCCATGACAGGTTCGTTCCACAGTATTATGCGTCTATCTACACATTCCATTAAAGGAAAATTGCAATATCGATTGAAATTTCCCATTTGACCAAAGTTAATGCAAAAATGTATAAATGTGTCAAAAAAAATTTTTTTTCCAGCATTCGGTGGAGATAATATAAAAATAGTATTTTTTTTCGGAATTTTTTTATCTAGTACTGCTAATAATGTTTTAAGAAAATTATAAATGTCAATGTTATTGTTATTAAATTGAAAGTTAAGTAATTTATTTAATATTGACACGGATTCCTTTGGATTATAATAGTAATTGTCCACATTTCCGTGAGGAGCATTGAAAACTAAATGCTGTGGCTCACAACTTTGAAAAAATTGATAAATTTCAACTATACTTTGTTCGTTGTAAAAATTATTAACTATTCTTAAACAGTTACGTATTAAAACAGAGTTTATATCAAAAAATTTATATCTGGAATTAAGCCAAGCACTTGTAGAAAATATATGACTCACTGGCGATGTAGGTCGTTTTTGTAGGAATGAAACGATTTCATCGCCTTTACCTCTTTTTTGGTGTTCTGTAATTTCTGTAGATCTGATGCTGCCTGCTGTAGAAGCCGTTGCACCATCTGTTCTTTCGGGTCCGCAATTGAAGTGGTCACGAATGTAGTGCGGTATGTCGCCTGTTTCCACCATTGATCCTTTGATAGATTGGAGACTTTGCCAAAGTCGTAAACATCCATCTTTATTACTCGGTATCCGAATTCGCCCGGCGAGCTCAAAGTAATAACATTGTCGCCCTGCCTGAAATTTAAAAATGTTATTTGTAATATTAACAAATGTAGTAAAATAAAACTTACCTTTTCGAAATAGATTGTGAGATTGAGCCAGTGCTCGGTGCTGAACTCGTATCCTGGAATAATTCTTCGAGAATATCTCTTGTGGAACAGTCCACAGGTTTTAAAGATGTTGGTAAATTCACATCTGCAAGATGAGTTGGAGTAGGAACAGTCGTGCACAACATGCCAGTGGTCTCGATGGTGGGCGATGATGAGGATAGCTCCTGTAAACCTGCGAATAATTTGTCGAGTATCCAATCCGATAGATCTGGCGTTAGCACTCGCACCGTAAACGTCGTGTAATATTCGCTTTCTTGGAGCACGCTCACGAAATGCTTCATTGAACATTCTTCGAATTTTATCTTCGACTGTTGGAGCTTTTCTAATATAGCTAGTATTCCTTGAGACATCATGAATAAATGTCTCTTCGCATCTAATTTCCTCTCCTTCAAACACATTAACTGTACTGACTTTAAAATTGTTATTATATGTATCAGAATTTCGTCGTTCCAAAATACTAATATCATCGCCAATAGGGACATGTACCCGTCCGGCGATGGTGCTTGTTCTTCCAATATTATTTCCTCTATTGATTTCGGCTTCTTCGCTAACGTCTCCGACTTTAGTTGACTTTTTCGCTTGCGGTTCGTATTCTTCATCATCAGTTCTACATTCACTGGTTCTTTGCGAATTTCCTCGAATCCTATAATTTTCTGACCACATGGTATATCCATTTGTGTTTCGTCTCCACTCATCATAGCATCCTCCTCGTCCGAGATTATTAATCCAGGTGTTGATGTAATTTCTGTCTCCTTCATCGCAGATTTTTTCGTCTTCGGTTGTGGCATAGTCAATTTCGTCGTTGGAATATTCATAAGAACACTTACTCGAGCACGTTTCACTTTGATAATCCGTGAACATTTGAAAATTTTACTCCGCTGCAGTAAAATTTATAACACCCCAACGACGACGACGACGACGACAGTCAAGTGGGGAACAACCATGGCATAGCATGATCATGCCCCTACGGGGCGATCGCTGGCCGGTGTTCCCGGCTATACCTTTCAATCACTGCCGACAGCTGGAGATCGCAATACTGTATGTAAACAAATAGTAAGCCCAGCTGAGTATTCCACTATGTGAAGTGGACTACTTCACCATTGCTCAATGCTCAATTACGAACAGCAGTTGATGCGACAGTTTTTAAGTAAAGAAATCGCAATAGCCAAGCATTTCACTGTGCGAAGTAAAATCAAAGAAACATAAAGACATACAGAATATGCAACAAGAGTAAGTTTTCCACTCCTAAAATTGTTCAAGCAATAGAGCTGGTGCGGGCGGGCTGATCGAGGAAATTGGTTTTGGCTTGCAAAAATACAGAAAACACCATTCTACCAATTGGATATTGGCCAACGTACGACACCACACTTATGGCACTTGTTGTAAATGCATGTGTGCCGTGCTCCAGGCGGAGAGCACACAGCTTTTCAGGTTAAGAAGAGGACTCCTTCCTTGATTCTTATAGTTTAATTCGCTGTTAGTTAAAATTAGTTCAAATTTATGTTTCATAAAAAAAAAATGAAAACATCTTTTATTTTATTTAGTTTAATTTTTCTTTGGAAAGCAAAAAAAAAACAATTCTTTCATTTATTTACATCCAGTTTTTATACCATTTTTTTAAACAGAGGCTTCTTTTACCTTATTCTATTTTTTGACTAAACACCATAGATCTGATCTTTTTCTTTTTATTTATAAATTTCACTTTTTTTTTTCAAAAAACTTTTTATTCCGAACTGCACTCGGCGGATTAAAAAAAAACGACTCCCCGATGGTCGGGAGAATTGCACCCCAGGTACCCACGAAAAGCTTGGAAGAGCTTTTTGTTCTTTTTTATAACTTTTGCTTTCTCACGACGATGAAAGATCGTACGTGAGAATATGCTAATTATTTTATGTGCACTCAATTTGCACGCCGAAAAATGATATCAGATTAAACGGCATGTAGGTACTAGGTATACCGTATGAGTGGAGTGCATGACTGATAACGAAATGCAATTTATGCTAAATTGCATTTTGTTACGACATACAAATGCATCCTTAAATGCATTTGAAATTTTTGAATTTAATTGTAGATTTAAATTGAAGTGATTTTTCGTTTTCAGGTTCAAATTAATGATACATCAAAGGTACCTTAGTCACAACACACTTAGTGTACTCTCGTTATGGTTAGGAATTTACTATTTTGATATGAGATTCAAATGCGCTTTCACTATTTAGAGTAGTTTAGTTTCTAACACTTGGCGGATGTAAATAATTATTAGTACAAATGAAGCTCTTCATGTTGTTAATTCTTTAACACCTCCGCTCTAAATGAGGTATGTATAAGCGAGGTAGATGCTCCTTTTATTAAGTTCGCGAAGCATGAAATTATCGCATTCAAAAGCATCCGTTCATTCAATTAAATTAATATGGCCCACATTTCGCTTTCAGCTCATAGTTCAAGTTCACCAAATCGTCAACCTGTTTTTACCGGACACGTGCTTCTTGTTTACATACCGGCAATGTGATTCGTTTTTCATACAAACTGCTTTATCTGTATTCACTCTTTCCTACCATTCTACTTATATAATTAAAGATCATTGTTAAATGCAGTCATAATGTTACTTTTAAAGCGAGAGTATACGATAAATTAAAAACATTTCACAATCTTTATTTAGATGATAGAAAATCCCGTAAACTTGCAAGAATTGGATTCTTTTACATCAATTTGAAAGACATAGTGAAATGTTACATTTGTTCCTTGGAAATGTGTGCTTTAAATTGTTTGGAGGACGTTGAAGTAGAACATATTCGTCTTTCTCTAAACTGTATGTATGCCAACGGTAAAAATGTATGTAAGGATTTTTAGAAAAAACGCGCTCTTCGTGTTAAATTCAATTAAGTTTATTGACTGGGAATAATTACTAACAATTTATGCCGCAAATATAAAAACCACAACAAATATTCAATAAACACGAAATATATTCAATAAATGAGGATACAAATTAAATAAAAAGAATTCGCACAAAATAAATAAAACAAGTTCTCTATGAGTAATAAAAAATAAAATTAATCTTCCTCCATTGGGGGATGTAAGCAATTATTGCAATGTACATTTTTATTGCTATGTCCTTTGCAAACAAAATTCTGACATGAATCGCAAATCACCGTTGTTTTCGTATTTTTGTGTGCACTGCATATACATATGACATCGTCCAGTACGATGTTGGTTGACTGGTTCCTCAGACGGTTGCCTATATTTTGAAAGAAATTCTGTTATATCTTTTGGAAGGGGTCGGTATTTTAGCTCGCTCTCTTAGGTGGTCTTCAATCAAATCAAAGCCTAATTTAGTTAGGAATTTTCGTCTTCTGGGGGGTTCTTCTAAAGGCCTAGTATTATTGAATATGACTTCTGAATTGATTCCTGCAATATCAAGCATGCGAAAAAAAATTGCAAGAGGTCATCTTCTAGTTACTTTTTGTGTCGTACAAGAAGCACAGTTTTGATCAACAGTATCGACTCCGCTTTTTGTTCCATTATAATACAAAATTATTTCTGGTTTATTTGTTACCATATCAATTTCGCCTGTATCATCCATACTTGATAACAAAATCACAGCCTTATTTTTTTTCGACACATATGACACGAGAGTCATTTCATCTTGAAACCCGAACAGGGAGTTTCCAACTGTACGTGACTTGTGTGGAAGAAATTCTGGCGGAATTTCTCTTTTGTTTTTTTTTTTAGTGTACCAATCAACGTAATTCCATTTTGTAGGAGATACTCAGCTAAAGGATAGCTAGTGTAGTAATTATCCGTAGTCAAGTTTCTCTTAGAATTTTTTATAAGATCTACTAATCTCTGTACTATATCGAATGGCTTATTAGATGGTCCGTCGCGTTGTATCCCACAATATATTTCAAACTTCCACGTATAAAACGTCCTGCTGTTACAAAGAAAGAGCATACGCTTTTAAACCATATTTGGCTGGTTTTTGTGGCATGTACTCCACAAAACCGCATCGACCTCGAAATGGATGAAGCATTTCATCTATTTTACAAATTCTCCTAAACTGTAATTAAGCATGCAATTATTTACAAAAGTCTTATAAAAATCTCTGATTGCAGCTAATTTGTCAGTCTTTTCCCGCTCATTTCTGGTTCTAATATCGTCAAAACGAAGAGCACGAAGAAGAAAGAGGAATGTTTTGTAGCTAAAAACGGCTCTCAATAAGAGCATTCCAGTCCCATCTTTTGACCAAAGTTCCAGAACATTCACATGATTTCCTTTTTTTACTGCAATGAGGAAGAGTATTCCAAACAGAGCCTGAATTTCAGTACGGGATGTTAACTTACAGTCTCTTTCTCTCTGGTATAAGACATTTTCTTTCTTTTTTTCAATATATAAATTGGTACAGGTAACGATATTATCAATGATGTCTTTAGTTATAAATATAAGAAGTGCTTCTAATTGAGATGACACATATTTTGCTGGACCTTTATTCCCCGGTAAGATTTTCATTATATTTTTTGCCTTTGCCTTATTACAAATAGATACTGGAGTACTTTTCCAAATTATTTCTCCATCTTTACCGATGTAGAACTCGTAATCGGTCTCTTCTCTTGGTACGGGTTCTAAATTTTCGAAGTCTCCATCCACAGACTGTTCTGACTCACTGTTATAGTTATCTATTGCAATATTTTCCACATCTTCTTCACTTCCTACGCTAAAGTCAACAACATCGTCCTCGATATCAGACAAATGATTTACAACATCTTGCAATTCTTCACGCGAACAGAATTTTCTTGAGGTATTTCTATTCCTAAAATTACAATAGTAACATTTTAACTTCTCTCACATTTAATTAAAACTACATAAATTGTGCAACATTGCAAGAATGATCCAAAATAAAAATATGGTGGACACCCATTTTACTTACATGGCCAGGCGCGCTACAGCACAGAGTACCGCAGCTTAGTACCTTTCACTTCAAAGCTTCAACTACAACTGACACAACACTTTAAAGTCCACAATCTTTGTAGAAAGTGTTGCCTATACTAGTCTATCGAGCATATCTATATGAGCACTGGCATTCAACTAAATCAATTATATTGAATTCTGCGAGTTTGTAAAAATGCGGCATAAAAGGCCGCTGCGCGCCTGCCGAAGGGTTAAAGTATACTTTGATAATTGTTGCGGAAGATTCGGAATTTGGTTTTCGCTTCTTGGTGGATGGTGTCTCTTCTTTCGATATTCGCTCGCAGATGATTCTCTACTGTCATCTTGTCAATTCGGTAGCCGTCAGTTCAGTGGATCGGTTGCGTTTATACTATGTGGGCTGCGTTCAGTCTTTACATGTATGTGGACCATTTAATAAACCGGGAATATCAAAGCCATTGATTTATGCTTTCAACACGTTAAAATATTTAACAGGCGTGCTAATAGTTCTTGGAGTTTTCTGTGAAATTTATTATTCTTATGAATTTTTTACGCAGCCAATTATCAAATCAGACAAATGGATAACGTGGACTTTACATACCGCAAGAGCCGAGCATTGGACGCCTTTAGATTTAAAAACAAAAATGTAATCCTAGATCCAATTTTAGATAAAAATCACAGAAAAACAGTTTATGTAGAATGATTTAAATAAAACATATTTTAAAGAAGAAAGTGATTTTTATTCAACTAAAGAAATTATCGTGTTATTACATATATGGCTTACTCACATTAACATTTACATTTAAAAACTTGATTCTATTAACCTTAAACTTGTCGCATAATATAACATTAAATGTCGCTTTCAATGCAATTCAACCGGCTTCAATCTGCCTGCACATATTTTTTTATTCACTACCAGTGCATGACGCAATCTCACTATAATTAAATAAAACAATAAATCAATTCCCAGCAAACAAAGCTTTTAGATTTCGTTACGAAAATAAAACGAATGTCGGGGGAATTCATCCGATTTCTGATAGGAATTTATCGCTATGTCTTAAATAATTCTATATGAAACGGTTGACCAGAGCTTGAAAAGAATCGTCGTTACGATTTCTAGAAGAAAATGGTGAAGAATTCTGAAAGCTTTACCCCTTCTTTCTGAAAGCTCTTTAAACAGCATTGCCAAATTAGCGTACAATAAAAATTTTAAACTAAGACTTAATTTGAATTGTAGGTGAAAACTGTCTACATAAGTTTTTATTTTTCTATATTCCACACAAAAGAGTACAAAAATGAATAATTAACTTTTTACACAAATATTTATTTTTGTAGAACTCTGGAAAACACCGTTTATTTTAATTACAACTTTTTCTCTCAAACAAAACAATGCGCTCTGTACAATCACTAGATTTGATATGAAAGATCCGAAAGAATTTCATAATAGAAATCGCTGCTAGAAAACGTTACGAAATCGGTGTTCACAATTCACAAAATTTACGCTGTCAACGAAGTCTGAAGCAGCGAGAGTGAATAAGGTTTGTTTTCTTTTTTATTGATAGCTTTTGCATATTGTGCAGTGTTATCAACCTTTTAAGACGAGTCATAAGCAAAGCCTAGGGGAAACGACTGAGGGGCCTGGAGGGGGGCTAGCCTAGCTACCATGCAACCCAACCATAGAGCTTTCATGACGTCTTCACCCACAGCTATGTCGTTAACGTCTACGAAGAGCTTTTGATACCATTTATGTAATTTTGAACCTTCATAAGAAATAACATGCGATTTTCGGACCCGCATAGCTTACTACTAACTTCATTTCTGTTGTTATGAAACAAATTATGGTCTTTCCAATGTGACCAAATTCCGCCCAAACCATCACTGTTCCACCACCAAAATTGCGGCTTATGACAACATCAGATTTTCTTTGTAAATCATGCAAAAATACTTCAGGCCATCCGGTCCATATAAATAAAGTTTTTTCTCATAGGAAAATATCGCGTTGTTCCACTTTTCATTCCATACCGTGTGAATTTTCGTAAATTCGAATATGGACTGCACATAACTTTTAGTGAGCAGAGGCTTCGTTGCCATTTTTGTTCATTATAGGGGTCGCTTTGTGATAAAATTTGCTGTACGCACCTTTTTGTGACCGGTAAGCTTAAATCATATTTTATTTGTGCAGCAGTTAAATTTCCGGAAAAAGCTCGACGTAAAATAAGCGATTTTTCCCTATACGAATGGGCCACGTTCCACAAGGCTTCTTTAACATGAACTTTTTCAATAAAATCGTACATTTTTATTTCATCCATTTCCATTTTAAATAAATTTTTCGATACAGAATGCCACAAACACGACTTATCAACCAAGTAAACAGCTGTCATTGTCAAAGCAATAAATTCGAAAAAGGAAACAGGAGACACCTTGTAAGGTTTCTTCCTTCTTTTTATTTGTCGCCAATGGCCGATGAAAATCTTGAAGATATAATAATATTTATATTAACTTGGAGATACAAATGGTAGAGCCATGTGAAGCTTCTATACATTTGTATCTTGACCAAGTAAGAGCCAAAAAGCTCTAAGTCTGGTCTTAATATAAATATTGATCTGAATCACGAGAGCTGCGGACAGCTCAAATGATGGCACCTTAAGTGGGTTAGAGCTAAAGAGCTCTAGTGCAAATAAGGTAGAGGTATGAGAGCCAGAAAGCTCTATTTACCTTGGTTAATATCCATGTTGGAGCTAAGGGAGCTCTATTGAATAAAATACCAGTGTGGAGTATAAATTAACTCTGATTTATTTCCAATAGTACACGCTTTTTATATAATTAAATTATCGCTTACTTCATCAATATTGCTTGAGAAAATTACGCTCTCACCGATTGATCACCTGGAATCGGTTACACACAGAAAGCGCCGAGTAAGCTTTTCGCAATACTCAAAGTTCTTAAAGCAATATGTTCAATGCTTGCTTAATGATGAGTTCACTGGCATGGCTATATCGCTTTGTCATGTAAACAAGCTTTAATTGTAAATTCTTTGGTTTCTCTTCTTTTATTTTACTTTTATTCAATAAATAGTAACACTTATTTATTTTATAATCCACTTTCGAAGAAGTTTTGACAAAAAAGGTTAATATGAAAACCAAGACTTCTAAGTACAACTTTCTTTCCAATTTTAGGTCGCCGTCCGAGCCCATTGAGAACCAAAATCCAACTCGACTTTTCAAATCGCACTCATTACCGGGCTCTAATCCTCATCTTGCAACTCAGCATAATTTCGTGTCGTTAGCACGATGCAACGGATGTAGTAACTTGACACGTTGATAAGAACACACGAGAGAAATTGTTTGTTCTTAAACGAATTTTTGTTTACGTAATGATCATTGTGATCACTATGAACAATCATATCATGCATGGTAATATTATGTACGATCATTACATTGTACAGTCATATCGTATGACTTTATTATGCAATGACCACACCATGAACGACCATTCCATTATGATTGTATTGTGTATGATCATATTATGTATGATCATTACTTATGATCATTACAACTACATCTCTCAAGCTTAAAGTTTCATTTGACAATTGAACTTAGGTCACATCCTTATTTGACACTATTCAACTTTACCAAACGACCGCCATCTACAGATGCCATACCAGAGCTCGACAACTCCCAAATATAGACTTCAGACCGAAAAAAATAAAAAAACAGATGAACAAAAAAAAACATCAGATGACTTAGTGAAAGTCACGCCATCCATTATGCCGAAAATAAAACCAAGACAAAAAAATATAAAAAAAAAAATGTTTACCAAAACCAAACGAAAAAGGTTAGTGTGTCTAATGTTGGCATGCCTAGATGAGGCTGCTCTAACTAGCTCGTCGTAGGGGGGTGTTCGCGACACATTAATCATTAGAATCAAATGACTGTTACTTTAATAAAAAAAAACTGCATGCCTAATGTCTCAGACAACCTGGCGGACGAATAACAGTCCACATTGTCGACAATGGAAAGGAAGGAAGAATGAAGGGGTCACCCGCACATTCAGTACCACTACATCATCTCACAAAAAAACTTATTTGTTCATTTTCAAGTTCATCAGTTATAGGTAACAAGCAGTAAAAATTTCAATATATATCCTTTAAAACAACACAACGTATACTACCACGAAAGAATTATACGGTTCTTTCATATTCATATGAACCGATTTTAAATTTATCAAATTCTCAGAAAGATTCTATTATTCCTTTTCTAAAGTTGAGAAACAAATTCAATTTTTTCTTTTAGCACGCTTCTATGACAAAATTCATTTGATTATTTTATTTTTGTATTTTAAATATTAATGAAAAAAAAAATCCTTCTTTTTCTATAAACCAAAAACAATTTAAATCTTTTTAAAATCAATTTTTCCTTTTTTTTTTTTAAAGAATCTCTCTTCGTCGTTTTATTTGTCCTTCAGTTAATAAAACATTCTTAAAATTTTCTGACCAATTCAATTAAAGTTTCCAAATTCTTTTTATAATTTTTTTTTCTCAAATTTTCTTTTATACTTTTATAGTAATTTTATTTTCACTTTAAAATTTATCTTAATATTTCCCTTTATAATGACAAAATATATTAATATAGAGTAAACCACCCAGTTTCGAGCCCCCTTAAGAGCTTTTTACTTTTCTGTGATTTAGTGCAATTAGTGTATTCTTCTGTTATTAAGTAAGTAAGTTATTTAAGATAGGTTGTGAAATAAGGTATTGTTTTTGATCGAACAACAGTAATTTATATTAGTAGAATTGTTATAATAAGAAATTAACTGAAATATGCGCTATCATCCAGATACGAGCCCCCTTTTGGCTAGTTTCGAGCCGTGCAAATCCTCCTATTTCGAGCCCCCGATATTTGAAGCAAAACCAATTCTTGGAGTAAAGAAACACAATTTTAAAACGAAATAGATAGGTATTTAATTCAAGTAAATTTACATACCTATCATACAAATAAAACAAAACGGGTAATAAAATAAATTATAGTAGATCTATCTATGTATGTAAATAAACAAAAAAAAAAAAAACAGGACTTTCAAAGGAAAAAAAAATATAATAAAAATAAGAAGAAATGAGAATAACAGCTTGATTAATTATTCCGCCACAGCTGCTAACAGCATAACGGCATTAGGTTTTCTCAGGTCATATTGTTTATTTTTATTGAAAATTCTTTTTGCTCGCTGTGTAGAAGCATTTGTTTTTTCGTTTGAAACTCTTGAACGTTTTAATTTAGTTGTATTTCTCACGGTCTCTTTTGTTTGTGTTTTTTCTTGCCTTTGTTTTAAAAGGAATCTAGCTTTTTCATTCCGCTGCATTTTATTTTTCGCCCGATTTTTTTGATTTCCTCTTTCCTTTCTTTGTTATTTTCTCTTTTTATTTTTCGTTCTTCTTTTAGTTTTTGCTCCGCAGCCTTTTTTTCTCTTTTATCTTCCTCTGCTTCTCTAAACGGGGTAGAAGAAATGATGAAAGTTTTTCTTTCAGTGTGCCTGATTCCTTTCCGAATTGGTGTTACAGGAACAGTAAGAAAGTTGGAAATTGCCACGTTATTATTATTAGCATAGACCATAGACATATCCATTATATTGAATTCATCTAGAATCTGTAACAAAGTAAGTAGTAACCTACTTATAGAGCGAAATTAACTAATTACCTCAGCATTTTGAGCCATTGCTTCAAATTGGTCGTATTCAAAAATAAGGCTTTCATTTCCTTGATGCGTAATACAAACCCCGCTGGTTGCTTCCGGCTGAAATATAAACTTACTAACTTATTTGCATTTGGAATGAATATAAAATTTCTTACTGTTGGGTGCTGTTCTTGACTTGTTATTTTAAGATCCTTGTAAACTTCAAACAACTTAATAAAATCCTCTGAATAAGTACAAGGAGAAGTTTCAAAATTTTCAAGCTGTAACATTTTGACTTCACCTACAATTTCTCGGAAGCGTTGAAGATTAATAGAGTGTTCAGTTATTTGTAACTGATTTTCTGCATTTGCTTCATTTTCCGTAATTGTTCTGTTTGAGCTTCTGCCCAAACATTTGGAATAATCGATTGCATCAGCATTAAATGGATATAGACCACATGTTCTAAAGCCGTTTCTTATCGTCTCAGATTTAATACAAGTATCAATAAGAGTCTTCAGGATGGGTGCAAATTGGGCTTTAGTGATTTTTGCCTCCATACAGTTGCGTCGCCAGTTATTTACAGACTTCTGCCAACCAATTTTCAGTGGTCTAAAAATTGAAACATCTGCTGGCTGAAGTATTCGTGTAGAGTTGGGGTACAAACATATTAGAATAATATGCAGCTTATCACACAAGTTTGCCAACTGATAAGTCATATGGGTTTTATGACCATCAACGAAAAAAATAACGGGAAAAGTTATGTTTTTCTTCCTCAAATCGTCACTAAACACATGTTCCACATAAAAACAAAAAACTTCCGTTGTCATCCACCCAGAGTCAGACTTCTGCCATTTGATGCCGTCCGGCAAATTATCTATGATGTCTTGTTTCATCCTTTTATAGGGATAAACTATCATAGGTGGAACGACGTACCCAGATGCAGAAAAAGAAAACATCACGGTTAAATTCTCTTTAGCTTGACCGTGGTCCGTTTCGTAGACATTACGGGAGCCTAAGGTAAAAAAACGTACAATGGTATTGACTAATAACATGTTGTTCTAATACATTACCTTTTCCAGCTAACACTTTTCCGATTTTAGGACATAAAAGAAAATTAGTTTCGTCACCATTAAAAATACGTTCGGGATCTTTCATTATGTCCTGATATCCCTTTCTTTCGAGGTAGCTCTTTATATTTCCAAACCAGCCTCTTATGTCCCTTTCAGATACCTTTGAACTGGCGTCAGTTATTGCCTCTGGTGTTCTTACAGATAGATTTGGGTGGCGCTTGAGGAAGGACTTATACCATTTTTCTCCGGGCATATTATCGTTAAAAGGGTTTTTTCTTGGCGCAGTATCAAGAAACTCTTTGACGACAACTTGGATGTCTTGTTTTCGTCGAGGAAATCCTTTTTCCTGATTTGAGAGCAGCCATGAAACAACTAATTTTTCTTCTTCGCCAGAGAGAATGGAAGGAGGACCTCTAACATTTCTCTTATTTCTTCCATGCAGTCGATTTTGAATGGTTCCTCGAGGAATATTAAATAACTTTGAGGCCTTATGTATTGAAAGTCCTTCTTCAATACGATTCAGGGCCACTTTCATGTCTTCTTCGGTATAAGATTTCCTTTTAGACATTTTTTATACAATCTGATTCTGACATAATGATGAAATAATTTAAATAAAATTGCCTTCAAAAGGAGTGATTAAGCGTAGGCTCGTAATTGGACCGACCACTTTTAGAAAGAAATTCCTAATTCGAGCCCCCAGCTCGAATTTAGAAAATGTGAATATATCTATCCAGTTTTTAGCCCCCAATTAATTCTATGTAAATTACAATTTTAAATCTCTAAAAGCACATCTAAATGCAATTCAACTGATTTATAATCATAAAAAATATCAAACTTACCTTTTTAATATAAAGAACGGTAAAAATTGTGGGATATGAAAACGGCCTTCTTAGGTAAAATTATTAAGAAAACACCCGCACAGCGAAGTAATCACTTTGGAGATTGCACAACTACTGAATTCCGATTGCTGTAAGCGATGAGTCCATCAAAAAGAAATTCTAAGAGCTTTCAGCTATGTATACACGCATGGCTTTATAGTAGATTTCTATCAATCGGCTTAGATAAAGAAGAAGAATCAGGATGGGGCTCGAATAAGGCCAGGGGGCTCGAAATTGGGTAGTTTACCCTATATGTATATAGGTATTTCTTTTTTATTACTTACTTTTCCAATTTATAATTTTTCTTTTGTCCAGATATTTTCATCTTAATAAAATAAATTCACAAACCTTATTAGTATATTTCTTTCTTGTATTATTTTTGTTTTTACAGGATCTTTGTAATATTCTGTCGTACCAAATCACAAGGATTTGAGACTGAGAAAATATTGCTCTGTTTTCTCTGTTATCCACCCCTCCACAACTATACACACGCCGACGCCAACAGCCATTCACAGTTTTGTGTTTCACTATGTTGCCTAGCTGAAGAGGCGAGCTGGGTTTTCTATTAATTCAGGTACTCGAAAATTTTCATAAGAACTTTTGCACAGCATATTCTGAAAATGCTTAGCGCAAGCACACGAATCAATGCAACTGACAGTGATTGTGACTAGATTGCTTATCACCCACCAATTCCTATCACATCCGCTCATCTTACTATTCTCTCTCTGTTCTGCTGCAATGTAAATGAAAGTTGTCTCAAACAAATTATTCTTGATGAAATCGGTTTCTTAGAGAAGAGGTAAAACAAGCAAAGAGAACACGGAATGCAATACATGGGCATGATGCGGAGTGCAGGCTCTGGCCTCTGGTTCTGGTGCTGTGCTGGTGACACTAGTGACTGGCGCGGGCCGTCACTCAAAGCATAGTTTTCGTAAAATTTGTGAAAGCGGATCGTACTCGTAATAAATATCACCACCGGTGAGAGGCGGATCGTTAACAAGCAAAGGGTTTTCATACAATTTGCGAGAGTGGGTCGTAATGGAACGACCCGCCATATAAAACTTTTCAATATACGAGATGTGTATTCTTTCTGTTCGATGTTCTTTGCTTATATGTACAAAATATAGCATGTATAAGGCTGTTAAACTTAATGTCGTCGAATACTGCATACGCTTCAGAAATCTCACCAGATCCTGGATCGATAACTTATAAACGGCTGGCATTTAAGTTTGTATTCTAAATACTTGGCATTTCTTTCCTTTACAGCTTTGTCCAAGTTCGTAATTGTTTTTACCTTTAATATAAATGCATCCTGACTGTCATTAATGCTGCTCTTCCATACCTTTTTGTCCTTTTCTTTCGTTCGAGCGGTGGGCACTAAGAAGTTATGCAAAGCTTCACAATTGTTTAGGTTTCGTCTGTTGGTCCTTAAAACGTTTGAAATATGGTTGCGGCTTTACCTTCGGTTCCTTAATCTACTGATTGAAGTGGTTCTTTTGCACTCTGTTGTATAAGAGGAACAAACTTGCGTTTAAAAGTATTCCAATTCCTCAGCAAAAGCCGTTGGAGTATTTGAAATTCTCCTAAAAGTAAATAAGAGAAGTAAGCATTCATTTAAAAAACACGAACAAGTTCATACGTTTTTTCAATATCGGTCGTACGCCTTTATCACAAATTCCTTTTATTTTGTTCAAGACTCTTCAGAGTTTTCGTCTTACATTTTCTAATGGGAATAAGCCCACCTTTGGCAGGTTGCTGGCCATGTTTTTATATTTGTGGTAAAGTCGACCATGCCTTGTATTACCAAATAGAAGGAAATAATAATCCTATAAATAAGCTATAATATATATAGATAATAATAGATAATACAAAAGATATCTAAATAAATAAAAGAAGCCAATTTTCGAAATGGGTTACTTGCTTTTCTTTCGTTTGGAAATTTTTCGATGATTTGATTCGTAATTCGTAATTCTTATATAATCGGCATCTATCATAAAGAACGTATTCTCGTGTATGTTTTAACGATATCTTCTATCAACTTCTCTCTTGCAAATGGTGGTAGATTTTGGTTGTTATTCTCCCACCCTTTTATAATAAGTTTTCCTTCAGCAGTAGTCAAATAACTGGAAATGTCGTAAAAAGTTTAGATCACAAAATGTTTAATAACACTCAATAGAACTAATTTTTGAATACATACAAATCCTTGGAAATTATTCGTAGAAGAAGTGGAGAGCGTAACAGGTCTTGATGTAGAAGGAGATCCACCGTCAAAAATAGGGCATACTGGACTTCCTATGAAGGAGTTGCCAACATTTTTTTTAAGCCAGTCATAAGTAGACAAATTAAGAATCTCGCTGTCCTTTAATTTTATGGTATTATAAATAATATTGAAAATGTTTGATATGTTTTTCTTACATTTTAAGCTTGCCATTTCAATACATTGAATCTCGCTTTTGATATGAGTTTCAAGTTGTTGAGATAAAGTTTCTCTAAATCTTATGGAATAAGATACTTTAACGCATCAAAGTCAACTTTTAAATGTTAATGTTGCGAAGACCACGCCTTGATACAAAAGAAGTTATTCACAAGGCTGGTATGAGTGCAACGTGACGTGTAGCGGAATTGAAATGGAATAAAGGTCCAGTACAATAAAATGCGTGCGTTCCCTTCTCCTTTATTTATTGCGCTAAAGTCAATTGTTACAGATTAAAAAAAGTTATTACCAAAAATTTCAACTTAAACTATTAATATAAAATATATACAAATTCACTCTATCTACTTAGAAATTCACTATTCTGGAAATACCAGTCGTTCTGGTTAACGAAGTTCCGTGTTACGCGGTAATTTCATCTGATTTCTTATCCTTTAATTGGTTGCAATGACATGTTGAGCCCCGATACCCTTATTGGTATATTGTGGCTCGATGTCAATTGTTCGAAGCAGTAAAAGAAAAAAGAGCAAGTGGAAATAATTTGAAAGAAAAAAAATAATTTACCCTTGATTGAGTACTTCTGCACAATTTAAAGTAGATCACCACAACTTACAAAAATTGTTGTTACGTATGTTCGTAAATACCACGATTTCACAGCTAAAGAAAATTATTTTAAAGTTCTGGATTTAGATGCTCAGAAAGAAAAATTAACTCGGAGTCACTTGTCGGTTCGCACTGTTGAAAATCACAAACTAAAAAAGAGAGTGATGCCTACTTGCAGCGCTCTTTTATAGCCACATCCGCCATGTTGGTTTTATGTTCCACACCAAATTTTTAGGACAAAATGCTGAAATTCATAATCTTGGGGGATGAACCTTGTAAATTTGCATTGATATTTACGTGAAGCATTCCACTCTAGATCCTTTGCAATTTCATTTAAATTTTTTGTTGCCACAATATCGCACAAATTCATTTTTAGATATCGCTTGAGTAAACTGACTCGGGCAGTATTTATGGCTCTTTCGTGGTATGGAACTTGATCATTACTGATCTCTTTCTTACTCTTTTTCTCTTTCTTTCTTATTGGATATATGATAAATTATTAATTCCTTTATATCTTTCACGGGGGATGTTTTTAGTAATTTTTATCACCACCAGTGTGTTCTCCGTGAAAAAACACCCCAATTTCATATCATATATTGACAGAAATTGAAGAAATGTCAGTTCGCGGTCGCTGTATTTCGTTTCGCGGGTTTACTTATGTCGCGAAATTCGTGGTGACCTCAGGTGTAATATCAGGTGAGCGTGAAATAAATCCTAGTTTAGTGTTGCGTTATCGTGAATTTTTGTTTGGATTGCCCCAATTTACTCAATTTCTCATAAATTGAAAATTGTGGGTTATGTCAAGCGGGTATGTGTTTTTTTGTGAATTATTACGATTTCATGCCATAAATTGCTACTATTAGCAATTTATTGTATCCACTAACCCCCTTGACGTGTTTTGTATATGTTGAAAGAAGTGTATTGGCTTAATATATTAGTTTCTGGAATTAATCATCTTCTCAGCGGCAGCTGTCAACAGGTGATTTTCTCAAGACCTCTACCTGAGCTGTTCACGGGAACATGATTAATTGCAGAAATTAAGTTGCTTAGTGTGTGAAGTGAGTAAAAGATGATGCTATAGATTTGTTTTTTTTTTTTTTTTTTTTTTTTTTTTATTTAGATGGCTTATAAGGACTGTTTTTGTTTCTTCCCTTTCTCTATTGGCGTGGGACGGAACGGCTTGACGCCTTTCTCCGATCTATGCAGGTATGGATGTTTCGGCTTGATAACCACGGATTTTAATTGGCTTTTTCTTTTTACAGGTGTGGTTGAACAGTTAAAGAAAAAGAACTATATTTATATTTTGATTTTTTGAATGAGTCTGCATTCCCCATGTAAAGTTGGTTATTTGTTATGTGCATTTGTTGGTAGATCAGTATGCTTCTCTTTGCATATTATGTTGTGTGCATTTGATCAATGCACTTATGTTCTACAGCCACTCTACTAGAACTTGTTATAAACGTTCATCCCTTGGGAAATTTATCACGGCCGATGTTGATGCTAAAGGTAAGGTTATTACGCGAGATTCCAGTTGGTTTCCATTTACATCATTTGAATTTGACACGTGTGCTATAAACTCCACATTAGTGAGGGGGGCGTTAAGTCAGGAGAACTGTTACTCATGGTAATGGTGATGATCTTTCACAAATTATAAAATATAGCTAAATTCAAAAATGCATCACTCCTGCATTGATGCAAAATTTAGCTTCATTGTACTGCTTTAAATTGTGAATCGATGTTTGTGAAATTCTTTTATTTCACGTATATGAAGACGCAGTCAAGGTTTTAAACCCTGACTGTTATTTGATGGGGTGTCGGCGATACATAAACCACTACATCAGAAAAATAATCTGAAAGGTAACGGGTTAAATATATAATGTAAAATGCCGATCTCTGATTAAAAAAAAAAACAAACTAACTAATTTATTGAACTTGTTCCTCTTTATATTTACAATTTATTTAACCTTCGCTTTACCGATATCTACCCAGGTAGATATTTCGATTTACTTTTCTTTATAACTCAGTGAAATTTCATCAAATCTCGAAACGCCTCCGACTCAGTGACTAAATTTTCAGTTTATTTCAGAAAATAAAAAGAAAACCATTTTTTTCGCACCTCTTCATATTTTTTTTTAAATTTCGTTGTTTTATATACGCATTTGAAATTGTATCTACCCGGGTAGATACATACAGTTTATATGGGAATTTGCTAATGTTGAAGTACAATATTTGTAAGGAAAAGAGCAATATATTTTAATACATTATTTATTTATTTTCATGGATAATATAATATAAAATAACTAATAATATAATAAAAGTATATACAGAAATATCAAAAAGTAAAAAAAAAATAATAATTAAAAATAGTGAAAACTATCAGCGTTGGAATGATGATTACATTGTGGATGGACCTGCATGACAACCTTCACACTTTGTTTGTGTCAAGCTGTGCTGTGCGCATACTGGTTTTTTACACTTGATGCATGTTTGGCGAGTAGCTCTTTTTTTTTTGCACTGCTGGTAGCACAAAAAGCATCCACCTTTTTGCTTTATGCGCCCAGATGCATCTCGTTCTGGAGAATCGTCTGGGGTGAAATCCTCGTCCATTTGGTTTGATGCAGCAACCGGCTCACCTAAAATACATTCCATTGCCGCCTTGATGTGGAATTTTGAAATAATGTTTTTATTTTCGGCTCTCCTTCTAATTTGGGGAATGCATAATTGTTCACCCAACAACTGCAAAAATTGATGACGACGCGATTTTTTCACACTGCCTTCCGGATTATTGGATGAGAAGATGATGTAAGCTGCAAGGGCTGCGATATCTAGAACATTATAAAATAATGCTAGAGGCCAGCGTTTTGTAGCCCTCTTCGTGGTATATTGACTCAACATTTTATCCATCGTGTCCACACCACCTTTGGTGTGGTTATAATAATGGATTATTTCCGGTTTTTGTTTTGGACCGGAAACAGCATTATCACCATGCATCGTTGATAATAATACCACGGCTCTACCTTTTGCGGGGACGTACGAACACATGGCTACATTTTGTCCAAATCCAAACTCAGTGGAGTAAACTGGTCGGTTCTTCGCTGCTTTGAACGCATCGGGTAAATAGCGCTTATTTTTTTTTATAGTGCCGACAACCGTCATTTTCCAAGTGACCAGTTCCATGGCCAGTGGTAGAGAGGTAAAAAAATTATCCATCGTCACATTTCGCCCTGTTCCTTTGTAAGGAGCCACCAACTCTTTTACAACTCGCTCACCTTGGTTCACATCTCTGACATTTCCTGTCTTTCCGGTGTAAATTTGACCATTCAGGGGATACGAAGTTGCGGAATCACAAGCCCACCAAATTTTTATGCCATACTTTGCCGGCTTGGAGGGCATGTATTGTGTGAACTTGGTGCGTCCCCTGTACCCATACAATTGCTCGTCTACTGTAATTGATTCATATGGTCTGTAATATTTCTTTAGGTTCGAGTTGATCATCATAAAAACATCCGCAATCGGTGCAGCTTTATCCACTTCTTGGCGACCAGCTCTTGTAACATGCCAATCGAACCGAATGAACCGCAATATTTGCTGGAATCTGTTCCTAGACATCGTAGCACGATAAAGTGGGCACGAATTTTGTTTCCAGAGTGTACGTGCAGCCTCTTGATTTGATTTATGAGAGCCCATTACCAGCAAAATTCCCAGAAACGCATAAAATTCTATATCCGTAAGAGGCTCCCATGTAAGGGGTTTTTTATTGGGATTTTTGCTGTTCCATTCGGCGCAGTCTGCTTCGGCTCTTTTGTTGGTATACCTACATATAAGGTCTGTAATGGCGGAACTCATGATGCAAAAAAAAGTATCCTTTTCCGACAGATTCTTGGTGTTTGGGTTAGGGCCGCTAAACAATGAATCACGAAAAATATTGTGGGCACCCTTTCGTTGCAACGTCGATGGATGTTTATACCATTTTGTACCATCCTTGCTCACAAAATAGCTTTCATGAGACGAAGAAGCTTCACCAGCATCACCATCATCGACTTCATCATCTGAATCCCTATCAGAATTTAACTCTACATCTATATCTCCATCGTCCACTGCGCCATCAAAATCTAAATTTGCCTCCTCAGGAATATTATCTTCATCGCTATCATCACCCTCAAATGCCTGAACGTCTTCCTCCTCCGTTTCGAAAATGACCTCTTGCATTTGCCTAAAATAGGCTTGCCTTCTTTCATGTGATAACCTAAACCACAAAAATAGAGTTTTTGAAAATTTAATGCAAACAATTGCTGTAAATATAAACACAGTTGAATCGAGCGGCCGGGCAAATAAACTTTTTTCCAGTAAAAGGTGTGTATATTGAAATATAAAAATAATATATATGGCCGTAAAATATTTGCACGAAATTGTAAAATTCGATTCAACCGTGAGTATAAACAAAGCCTAGGTCATATGAAGCATTAAAATGTGCAATAAATGCAAAAACTCACCTGCCAACCGCTGACGCAGAAAGATATTCAAAATTCGTTTCTGTATTCATATTTATTTATTTTTTTAGCTACACAACTTCTCACTTGAAAATTTCAATTGAAAGTAAAGACTATCTAAATCATGAAATATATTTATATATACTTTACCGAAGAAATACACGTACTAGAGAAGTACATTATCTTAATTTTGCAAGAAATACTACTCATTATATTTTCCCAGCCAATCGTGAAGCGGCCATAAGGTCCTTGTCATATAAAATACCTGAATAAAACAATCGCTTTACACAAAGCATCTGAATCATGAAATATACTTCCATATGCTTTACCGAAGAAATACACGTACTAGAGAAGTACTATCTTTGTTTTGCAACAAATACTTCTCATTATATTTTCCAGCTAATCGTCCAGCTGCCATAAGGTCCTTCTCAATTAAAATACCTGAATAAAACAATCCCTTAACATAAATCCCTTGTTTTTACCTATTTGCATATAATTTCAAGAATGAAAATTGTATTTACCATACAAAATGTATGAAGAATATATGTATCTACCTGGGTAGATACAGGTACGAATGTGCATATAAAGTTTTTCGGTAAAGCGAAGGTTAAAATAATTCTTGCTAATCTAGCATTTCCTCACTGTCGCAAGTCGTGCTTGAAAATTATGGAATTTGCTGACGGTGAGGAATGCGCGTGTGAAATTAGCGAAGCATTCACATATGAAGCAATGACCTTGTGCATATCTGTCGGGTGTATAAAAACTCGCGTATTTCAAATGTAAAACTTTATTTCCTTAATTAAGTTAATTCTATTACGATATAAGTTAAATGGAGTTATAACTCCGTGACCGATACTTGTGATTACACTCTCGAATTACAACTAACTAACTTGACACCGACCCATTATCTTAAAAACACACAACTTATAACTGCGCAACCCGATCTACCGAATCGACCGTGCTCACCTCAATTCAACCAGGCGGAAGCGACTTTGACCCAGTGAGCAGCGCAATACCTTGCAATCATAATTACAAAGTATATAAATTAGCAAAAAAAAAAAAAAAAAATATACAAATTAGAAAAAAACAATATATATATATAAATTAGCAAAAACGCTGCCGGTGCTGGTAATATGTCATCTGTGTTTAAGGACATACATTCCTTAAAGCAGCCTGACGAAGCGTTGTACGGCAGGTGGGGCACCAGTTGTCCACCGCCGTAGGTGGGTTAGTTTAACAACCGTGGTACTTACGTGAGGTACTAGAAGGGTTTCCTCATTAAGAGGTGTGGATGATATGTTGTGTGTATGTGTTTGTTTTGTGTCCTTGTTGGTGTTGTGTTGTTTGTTTGGTGTGTTATATGTTGTGTTCCGTGTGTGTCATATAACTTAGTAAAAAATATATACATATAACTCTGCAAAGGAACCTATACAATCTAGCAAAAAAATAAATATAATTCAACAAAGATATCCTATATAATTTAGCAAAAAAATATAAAAGATTTTTATAAATAACTCAGCATACAAAAACATACAACTTAGCAAAAAAATATATGCAATTCAGCCAAAATATATATGCACAATTTGGTGTTTCATGTTTCGCCTTGTTTGTGTCCCCTTTTTTGGGTTTTAATTACTTCCCCATATCTGCTATGTGTTTGTCCTGCGTAGAAGGACAGTACTATGTGTTACAATATGATATATTATTAAATGCGTGCTTCGCATCTCGTTATGGTCAAACAAAAAAAATTTTTCAGGGTTTTCAGATTTTTAAAGAAATGCCGTGTAGGCTCCTACTTGGCTATACTTGACATGTTTCGTCCCAGCCACGGGACTCATCAGAAGTTTTTCCTATTCCTTAAACCTTCAGTTTACATTCTGTGTAGGCTTATAACCATATTGATTTATTATCTAGTCTTTAATTTACAGGATCACTATGTCTATTTTAGCTATGCTATCGAAACACGCGTGTACCGATTACATGATCACCGCCACCTCACTCTGTAACCACATTCTTGTGATTGCATGTGTGGGATTTTGGTACGCACATGTATTTATTATTTTCTCTTGGTGGGGGTTCTCTGCGGCGAGTTTCCCACCAAGGCTGTAATCCTCTTGTAACTTTCCTTCTTATGCTCTGCATTTTGTGCGTCGTAGGTGATTTCTATTGGTAACCGTTTTTGCTTCTGTTTTTGGTGCATATCATATTTGTTCTGTGTTTGGTGGGTAGTATAATTAATTTGTAGTTAAATTAATGTGGCTCTGCACTCAACAGGCTGTGAATTCTAAAATATACTTTAGATACGAAAATAACTGTTTACTGTGATAAACCTTTAATGTCGTTTGCCTGATTTATCAAGTTTAAATGCACGAAGAGCAGCCTATGGGCTTTACTCTTAACGTGATTTAATAGGAGCAGCTATTAGAGCGTTAACTCCAGTGATATATATATGGGGAGCAGCTAGATAGCAGAGCTCCACCTAAGTTTAAAAAAACACGATGAGTGAACTTTTGATAATGGTTCTTTCTTTAATTTTCTTAGCTTATTTATACAACTTAAAATTAGCTTAGGATAACAATAATTGCTATTATGATTACTTACTTTATTATTATTACCTCATCGAAGCCCTCATGTTGAATCGCGGTCAGTGATCGATATTTCGTCACTGCTTGTTACTTGCGCGCTACTTTAGTGGGTCGCGTTAATAGATTTAGTTTGTTTATGTTGATGCGATTGTGTATTGGGTAAGGGTGACCTAGTCTCGTATTTCTTTATGTATGACAAGCGTCGGAAGCATTTTAATGTTATGAGTACTCATTGTGCTTGGCCAATAATTATGTCATAACATTATGAATGCAGGTAGGTATGTATGTGGATATGTAGGTAGGTAGGTAGATATTTATGGATGTAGGTAGGTATGTAGGTATGCCAAATTACCCACGTGTGCTAAACACTTGAAGGATGATAATTATGTAAAAAAAAATTAGAATTTTTCATCGTTATGAACGGTTATATACATAATACAGGAACAACATTAAGTGGAACATCTGAATATGTACCAATTGGTTTAATTTGTGAAGGATTAAATAAACAGTTTTATGGTAGAAATAAAGAATATACAGTTGATGGAACAAATCCTATGAAGCCAATTAATACCAAACCTATAGACGCAAAAGAAATTGCTAATAAATATTATACGCATGTAAATAGTAATGCATTATGTATACCACAACCAATTGAAGTATTTTGTACATGAATGGAATCGTTCAGATAATCCAGATAGAAGTGCATTATCAAAATATATGGTGCATAATTATGGCGTAGCACGTATGGACGAAAAAGTTCATCAATTTTTAATAAATCCAGCCGTTGGCACAGAAATTGTGCATTATTCGTATAAACCTAAAAATGGCCTCATAAAATCAGCTAAAGATCATTTTGTACCCTGGAATAGAAATAAAAATTCAGTAGAATCAACTTTTACTCGTCCCAGATCAATGACGCTACAATTTTTTTTTCTGATAGTACGGGAAAACGTGTAATTGCGGATGTTGGCTTGGGTAATGATAGCGAAGCATACACACTAATTAATCAATGTGTAGAACAATATATTCGAAAAATAGAAAATTATGGCGCATTTCTTCCAGCACGTGGTGCAATAAGTTTTGAAGCACAATCACAATTACACATCAGATTAGTTGCTACACCGCAATTAAATCCAGCAACTGCACAAGTTTCTTATCTTAATAAGTGCATGTTATTGGAAAATAGAATGTCAATGTCGAATGCAATTTGATGTCAATTCAGCATTCTCTAAAAACAACGCAATTAGTTGGCCATTAGAAGTGACCTTTATAGAAAATGCAACGCAGTCATATACAAAGGGGGAAGACCTTGTTTGGTAACACAGATACAAAAAGTGGAAATATTACTGCAACAATGTCAGATGATAATGAAGACAGTGATAATGAATTTGAAATTATGCAACAAAGTACAACTAAGTTGAGATTGTAATAAATTTATATTTTATATTGAAATAAAAAATATTGCTTGGCATTACAAATATTTATTCAATTATTTTATACAATTTTAATAATTGGTAATAACCTAAAGGATGGGGCTTTTTATTTAATTTTTTTAAATGTATACAATTTTTCCATGTATACTTATACATTCTAGTTCGAAAAGCTTCATCCTTGGGGAAAATATCATTATTTGATAGAATTATTACAGGTGTTCTGGTAATGATGGCATCATTCTGATACTAACTTTTGCATTGACCGTATCTCCCCCAAGAATCATTTTTAAAGTCTCTGTGGCTGCTGGCTCCATCATTGGTTCATTCCAAAGTATAATTCTTCTATCGACGCATTCCATCATAGGAAAATTGCAATAGCGGTTGAAATTTCCCATTTGCCCGAAATTAATGTAAAAATGAATAACAGCATCAAAAAAAAGTTCTTTCCTGCATTTGGAGGAGAAAGTATAAAAATAGAATTTTTTTTAGGTACTAATTTATCGACAACGTTATACAGGCTGGGCCAATAATTTTTGCACTTTTAAAACATGAATAGAAATAAAACTACGACTGTTATTTTGTTGATTATATTTTTAACGTTTTGACAATTTAATGATATTTATTTTTTAAAAATAACATCGTCGAGATGTGCACCGTCTCGTCGTTGGCACTTTAGCAATCGACTACGCAAACTTTGGAAAACTCGCTTACACATGCTGCGGGGGATCGCGGCTATCTCGTCGTGGATGTTTCGTTTTAATTGGGATATATTCGTCGGTTTATTAAGGTAGACTCGACTTTTCAGGCATCCCCATAAGAAAAAATCGCATGGTGTAAGATCCGGGCTTCTAGGAGGCCATGGGATATCACCTCTGCGAGAAATCAATTTATTCGGAAACATTTCTTTGACTACCGGTAAAGTCACATTTGACGTATGGCATGTTGCTCCATCTTGTTGCATCCAGGTCCTGCTGTTGTATCCTTGAAATTCATGCAACTGCGGCGTCAAAAACTCTCGCAACATCTTGACGTATTCCGCTGAATTCACAGTTACATTATTTCCTTGATTATTTTCAAAGAAATACGGACCAATTATGCCCTTTGCTGATATGGCAGCCCATACTGTCGTTTTAGGTGAATGAAGTGGCTTTTGGTGTTTAAGGCGAGGGTTTTCCCTGCTCCAATATCGACAATTGTGCTTATTCACGTGCCCGTTGATGTGAAAGTGGGCTTCGTCCGTAAACAATACATTCTCCAGGCTAGAGAATTGCTCCAGCATTGTGTCAGCCAATAACTTACGTTGAATGTAATCATTTGGTTTCATCTCCTGCACGATTTGAAGCTTATACGGGCGCAGTTTGAGGTCTAGATGCAAAATCCGCCGTAGACTGGTTCTCGGTAATGCCAGAATCGCCGAACGCTTACGCGTAGATAATTCTGGATCGTTCCGAACGGAAATTTCAATTTCAATTTGAACGTGGCCGGCTTGTTTGTTTAATATTCGTTGTCGATCCTGTTTGCTCGAACTTCACGACCCAAGCTTTGATTAAATTAACACTTGGACACTCGCTTACACGGCGTAATCCATATTCGATTCGAAACAGTCGTCGTACAGTAACGTAGGAATCGTTGTTTTTGTAAAATTGTTTAACACAAAAAACACGCTGTTGTCCCGTGAAGCGCTCCATCGTGACTAAAATTGCATGAAGCGACGCATAGTTTCCCGCCACCCGCGCGCCCCTTTCTCCAACGGTATTCGAGAAATTTAGTGTTGCTATTTGCAAAAATTATTGGCCCACCCTGTATAAATTTTTTAAAAAATTATGAATCTCTACTTTACTATTTTCAAATTGGAATTTTAACAAATTTTCTAATATACGTATTGACTTATCTACATCATAATAATAATTAGAAATATTCCCTTGAGGAGCATTGAAAAATAAATGTTGCGGTTCGCAACTTTGGAAATGTTTATAAATTTCTTTTGTACACATTTCATTATACATGTTATTCACTATTCTAACACAATTTCTAATTATAACACTATTTAAATCATAAAACTTATATACCGATTGAAGCCAAGCACTACTACTGAAAATCTGATTTAATGGCGACGTTGGTCTCCTCTTGAGAAAAAGGATGATTTCATTTCCTTTTCCTCCCTTTCTAGTTTGGGTATCTTCTTGAGGTCTGTTGCTGCTAAATTCAGAAGGCGCCGCACTAATACTTCCTTCGGGTCCACAGGAGATGAAGTGATGAACGTGCTCCGGTATGTCGCTTGTTGCCACCATTGGTTCTTCGGGACATGCTGGATCTTCCCAAATTCGTATATGTTCATTTTGCTAACTCTGTACCCACATTCTCCCGGCGACTTCAAAGTGACAACAAACTCGCCGTCCTTTTTGGCTATACTTTGCTGTATTGAACCAGTGCTGGAGGTTGTATTCGATGGTCGGAATAATTCTTCTATTGTATCGTCTTCCAAAGCCATTTTTGCCGTCTTCGAAGTACTGGGTAAATTTACATCTACATGAGTTGTTGCTGTAGGCACAGTCGTGGATGGTGTGGATATGGTCTCTGTGACTAAAGATGATGAGGACTGATCCAGTAAAGATTCTATTAAGGAATTCAGAATCCACTCCGAATCGTCTTGCTGGATCGAGTGCTTCGTATATATCGTGTAATATACGGTTTCTCGGAGGATGTCTACGAAATCCTCTATTGAACAAGTTGATAACTCTATGTTGCGAATTTGAAGGTTCTCTATTATACACGATATTGCGGATAACATTTGTTCCAATGTCCGCTTGCATGAAATTTTCCTCTTCTTCAATGCTGTAATCGTCAATTTCTTCAACATTTCCGGTAGAATTAGTAAGATTCCCTGGAACCAGACAAGCATCAGCGTCCCCAAAATTGTACATACGTTGTCCGCATTCGGTTCCTGCGATTTCAGAATTTCTTCTACAGTCATAAGTTTCATTTTCCTGGAATTTGCTATTGTTAGATTGGTGTCCTCTGGTCTCTTCCTCTTTATCGGTATTTTCTTCTTTATCAATTTTGTTGACGTCTGGGGAGAGTTAAAAAACAAATGCTGAGGTTCACAACTTTGAAAATATTTATAAATTTTTATAGTGGATATTTCATTATAGTAATTGTTCACAATTCTAACACAATTTCTTATTAAAGTAGAATTTATGTCATAAAATTTATATTTAGACCTTAACCATGCACTACTACTAAAAATTGAACTTAATGGTGACGTTGGTCGTTTCGGAATTTTCTTGATTTCTTGAGCGGCTGCATTCAGAAGCTTCCTCAGTAATATTTCCTTGGGGTCCACATTGGAGGAAGTCAGAAATGTACTGCGGTATGTTGCCTGCTTCCACCATTGTTCCTTCGAGACATTCGCTACCTTCGAAAACTTCCAGTTTCACTACACGGTAACCACATTCGTCCGGAGATTTCACAGTGACTTCAATGTCGCCTTCCCTTTTCGCAATAGATTGCTGTATGAATCCAATGTTCGATGTTGTACTCGATGGACGAAATAACTCGTCTATTGTATCTTCTTCCAAATCTTCCTTGGCCTGTTTCGAAATATTGCGGTATATTTCTCTTTAATAGTACCTTCGGATGATAGAAAATTCAATAATTTTTCAAAATCTTCACTTCAGTTATGTAACATAGAGCGGTTATTGTTATGAAGTATCTGGAAATTCATTTCAACATGCAAATTATGAAAGAAAATAATTGAAAATGGAGTTTAGTTTTTTCTTTATAAAGTAAAATTTTGATTTTGCAAAATACTCGCCAATGTATTTTATATTCTGGCCATTTTTCAAAAATCGCTGGACTGCTCTGCAATTTTTTTATTTCATTAAGTCTGTACCGACTGCAAGCTATTGTAATAAGCTTGATCCTTTTTGAGCCCTGGATCTGTCCATGATTATTGATTAGTTAATAGATCAGATATTATGTTATGCCGGCAGAGAGCTGCCAAACTTACGGTTTTGTATGGCTAGGAGGAGCCGCTGTTATATTGTTATTATTCCTTCGTAGATGTTGTTCACCCTTAAGGCTGGGTATTTGCCAGTCTGTTAAAGTTATGGCAGAGTATGCCGTGTTTTAATATTGGAGGCAGAGTATGCCGATGTTTTAATATTGGAGGCAGAGTATGCCCAGTATATTCCAGATGACAGAGTATGCCGATGTTTTAATATTGGAGGCAGAGTATGCCGCTATATTCCAGATGGCAGAGTATGCCGATGTATTTTGAGAAATAAAAACTACTCGTTGAAGTTGAAATTAATTCTGATTTTATTTAGTTAGTCTCATCTTATTTATATAAATCGAATACAAAGGAATCGGTATTCTTTACAATTCTAAAGGGGGGATTATTGCAGAATTGCAATATACAAAATTTTTAATCAGAAATTGTAGTGTCGGCATTTCTGATCACACAATTTCTGATTGAGTCACAATGTATCCCTATTGTAAAGCAATGACCTCAGGTAAGAATATTGTATCTATCAAGAAATATGCTTGCATAGCGGAATTTGCTTGCCTTGCAAATTCTTCTTGAGGTCGTGTAAACTTTGTTGTTTTGATTATTTTTCGGTTTGATTTTTGTTTATAATTATTGACCGTGGTCATGGCTTTACACTATCCAGCAATGATCAAACTCCTGTGCAATTAAGTTATCGTATTTAAATGAACGTATACAACGTTCAGCGTCCGGCTCTATGGGATACAAAATTAATAGCCTTATAATATTAAATTGTCAATTTAATAAAATATGAAAAAATAATTTAACATACCAACAGAAATCGAAGGACTTTTCTCATGTTGATCAATAGTTGAAGGTAATCTTTCAACAACTTTCGAGAAGTTTTTAATTGCAGTTTTCAAATTGCTATATTTGTTATATATCCTTCCTTTTTTGCCTGTTCTATAAAATTCCTGCAAAAAATAATATTATAACGTGCCATAATACTCGTGTTGAAAACAAAAAATTCCTTATCAATTTTTCTGTTGTAGGAAATCGGATAATTATTTCCTCTTCTAATCTGTAGCTTGCTGATAAGGTTAAATGTGTGCTAATATCATCGAAGTATTAAGCTACACAATTGATTAGCAGAGATCGTTGATCGTCCGTAAATTTTGAAATTTGTTTTTATTCAGTTCAGATAGTAACAACCCTGTTGATGTATCATTTAAAATGTTTGTCAATATGATCATGTATGTCTTAAGAGGCTAGACAGATATGATGAGAATCTGAGCGAAACGGTTGGCGGGGATGCGTTTTTCTCTATATTGTGTGGATCATTTGAATCGCAGAGTGAACAGTGTGACTTTCTAGCGATACTCCAATAGACTTCCTCCACTTTTCTAAATGGTGTTCAAATAAGACTCGTTTTACCCAAATGGCAATCTTTGAGAAGAGTTCCTATCTGGTTTCTTTTTATAACTTTTAAAACTTCAACATTTACATCTTCCGCTAAAAAACAAATTTTTATGTATAAACAAAATAGAATTCTGACATTCTAAGATATTTACTTATGAGATTCTCAAGCAAGTTTTGTACGTCCCATTCCTTTAGGTAGGATAACTAATCATCCCCTTTGAGAATCAGAAGGTCTACATTTCTAATGCCATCAACTAAATTCTCATGAATTTCTTCAATATCCTTATTGAAAAGTTCTTGTGTAAAGTGGGAGGGACGAGTAAGTAAATAATTCTAGAATATATTATTCTTTACTGGAGCACAATATTTATTCTGGAATTATTCATATTGAAAGCAAAATATTATTATTAACACCTAGCGACAGTTCTTGTGTACCCATACCTACCGCGCCCGGTCAAATTCACCGGTGATTAAAAAAGGTTATCGATTTTATTATTCAACGCAGATAATGGTTGTGTAATGCTGGAACTAACCGTCGTCTATTGGATGGGTGCTAGCGTCAGAGACTGCCTAATAATCCAGGCGAGAAAGCTCAACCAAATGAGTGGTGGATATATAGGCGAGATTACTCAGCCCAAATATGTATGGCAATGGCGTCAGAGACTGCCTAATGATGCAGGCGAGAGAGCTAAGCCTATATAAACGGTGGATGTACAGGCGAGATTGCTCAGCCGAAGTATGTACGATTTGTATGACGTCAGAGACTGCCTAAGTTAATGTGAAAGTCCAACGAACGCGCCAGGCGTCGCGTCGCTTTGACAGTTCTCCGCGGCAGACGCGTGTAGGATTTGAGCAAGACCCAATGAACGCGTCGCGTCATTTTGACAGTTCGTACTCTGGAGATTTGTTTATAAAAAGAAATAGGGATAGAAAAGTTTGAGTTGTTAAGTAAAAGTGATATAATGCATATCTCAGAGTTATTAGATGTGGCAGTGTTTGCGTTTGCAGCTTACGAAGCATATAAACAGTTAAAAAAAAACAAAAGGAAAAGGCAGACGGCGATTTTGGGTTAGGTAATTGTATGCCGATCTAAGGATAAATGGATTCTTTGAACGATCGTTCCATCATTTAAAGCAAAGGGATACAGAGCAGTTCTATATAACCACTAGATGCCTGAAACCTTCGATGTATTGTCAAATCTTCTAAAAGACCGATTGGCCAAAACAAGCATAAGCACACCCATATCACCTGAATGCCGGCTCTTCTTGACTCTTGTGTAAAATTTTATTTTATACAAATAAATAATTTTTGACTTAAAATATATCTACTTAGGTATCTTTCGCAAGGTGGTAGTAAACAATATTTGTCTATTACATTCAAAATGGGTTTAACCACTGTGAGAAGAATTGTTTATGAAACTTGTGGTGATATATGGGAAGAGCTCTGTAACATATACTTGTCAACACCAAACACCCACGAATGGGGCTTATAAACAAATGTTTTTTAGTTGGATTTTATTTGATATTTCAGAAATGAAACACCCACAAACTGAAAGTACATTTCCGCTCAACTATTAAAGTGAAAAAGGAAAATAATACAGGAAAGTAGAATGTCTAAACACAGGTCGTTTTTTTCATAAGCGGATTGAATATATGTTTATCCTTTTGTCTTACATTTGTTTGCAGAAGTAAGTATGTGGTGGATTACCTAGTAAATAGCTGCTGTTATCCGGGAGCTGTGGAAAAAAGAGAACAACGTGTGAGTATAAAACTCAGTGAGATGCAGTAAAAAATCATATTTTATTCATACACCCATATACATTCTATCATATCTTCGCTACATCCTTCACACACACATATGAATTCAATCATATTTTCGTTGCATCCTTAGCGTTTTCCGTCCGTAGACAGAGCATTCATGTGTACCGATAGGTTGAAGAGAGCGACTTACGCTGAACCGTTGTTACCTGAGGACTCATAGATTATATGCGTTTGCGACGCACGCATAGTAAATAGAGTGCGATATACGCAGGGGCAGGTGCGACGTACGCAGAACAGGAATTCGCTGATAGTGTGGTACGACGTACGGAGAACAGGAATTTGCTGATAGTGTGGTGCGACGTACGCAGAACAGGCATTCGCTGATAGTGGGGTGCGACGTACGCAGAACAGGCATTCGATTCTTTCGTTAATCACTCACACACACAAGCTAACTATCCTTGGCTACTTTACAATTTAGAATAGCGGAACTACCCGCCTAACCTTCAATCTACTATATAATTTAATTAAAAATGTGTTTGTCTCTCACCCAGTGATGTTGTCGTGTCCCTAGGTAATCAAACACTTTATTCTCAACAAATTCACTACATTTATTTAATTCACTGATATCACTAACTTAACTTTAACTTTAACTTAATCTAACTACATATTAGCGCCGACCCATCGCTGTTTAATTGTAACCCGAACTGACCACACCACATTCAGTTGCGCACCTCCAAAACTTGCACACGGAAATCGGAAGTAGAACATGTCCCTCAAGATAATGTAATTATGATGTGGTAATATTCTACAACCGATGACGAAAACTACTGGCCAATGTCACTGATAGGAAGCAGCTGTGCTGTTGTAAACAAAACGGGCAATGACCGTACTCTATGCGAAGTAGCATGTTTAGTCACTGCCGCTGTAATGTAAACAATCATCACATTATTTAGCAATAAGCGGATACCTTACTGTGCGAAGTAATGTGTTCCGCTATTGCTTGCTACTTTACTACCGGTACACCTGCCACGCTCTTGCTTCCGTGTACCAGCAGACTGGACCACAACAATGTATATTCACACTTCACACGATTAATTGAACGCGACTTCTCATTTCACAGACTGTGACTAAGTGCATGCTCACTCCAAACTTTGCACAATCTAATCCCTACGCTTCTCAACATCACATTCGCAACAGTGCCTACCAAACTAAATAGATACTTAGTTTACAGACTTACCAAAATATTCCTAACACAGCGTTCATTTCCACACCCAATTGCTGAAATCGCAGATGATGCCTAGTTCCTAAAAGAATAACACATAAAGAATCGTTTTCAAATAATATATAAAATTGTCATTTATCTGATATGGCTCATTCTCCAATGAATGTATCCTCTTCATTCACTTTCACCTTCAATCGTTGGTTTTTAATTATTCTTAACTTAATTTAAATCCTTCAAACAATTCAAGATAACTTTCGGCAAATAATAAAAAATTGTCAGATCCACTTCCATCTGAAAATGACAACACAAATCAAAAGAACTGTCACAAGCGTCTGCCGCGCGTAAAAGTAGAACATTGCTCAACTACTTTCGCGTCGAATCCGACAAGCGCGGCAGCCATTTGGCCAGCACGACCTCAAACACGTATATTCTGTTGAACTGTCAAAGCGACGGGACGTCTGCCGCGTTCATTGGGTTTTCGCCTATAAGCGTGTATAATAAAATGAAACACCTTGTCTAGAACGTACTGTACTAGTGTGATAACCCAAATTGATATGTATTGGTATTTTTTGTTATTTCCTTTTATTTTAATGGGAAATGCACCCGGGGCACAATGGGGTACCAATTATTGGCACAGTTCACATATTAGAATACTGTCATAGTCGTCACTGTCTAGAACAGCACACGCCATATGTGCTCATTTTTTGCAAATGGCGCAAGAACACCAGCCTTCACTGGACTTAGAGTATAAATCGTTGCAATACAAGCAGGCCGCGTCTTCTTCTTCCGAGATTTCTTCAGATTCAGTTACAATTTTTTTTTGTTTCTTTGGCCTACTTTTCATTCCTTTGGGTTTTGTTCTCCTTCAGTTTTTGTTTCATTTTTTCTTCTATCGCTTCCTTGATATTTTGTTTTGTTTTAATAGATTCCTCTAATTGAGTCTTGTAAGGTGAGGCAGTAAGGATTGCCGTTTTTCCATGTTTCCTTGTTACTCTTTTCATTCCAGGTTTCACTTTTGGCAACGGGATAATGTCTTTTGGGGACGTGATTGAAAAATTTGTGTCGGCAATAGCGCGGGCAGAGGAATCGGGCATCCAAGAACATCCGGGTTTGGCATTGGTATAAATGTTCACTTGCGGTGCAAGATCTCGTCATTCGTAGGCACGGACGAATTATGCTGGATAGAAGGTAGATTAATAGCAACAGGTGTCGGAAGAATTTGATGTGTTTCGGTAGATGGCAGAGTATCTATGGGTGTTCCCTCGGCAAGCAGAGCACCTACGGCTCTTTCGGTGCCTGGAAGAGCATTGACAATTGAAGTAGAAAGATTTTCAAGTGTTGTTGTTCAAGTGTGCAGTCGGATCTTCCAGTATTGTTCTTCCAGCTTGGTTCTCCAAGGGAATATCCGTTGTTTCTGGCTGCTGGAAGAAAGTCATCATCCGTGAATATATTAACGTTGGATGGCGAGATACCAGTTTTTTCAAAGCCTTTAATGGCTGTTCTCATATTTGCTGCATTTAAGAAAAATATATAATATAATTAGAATTAGGAATCAAAATAATAATAAGAAAATAGGAAAAAATTGCTTATTAAAATTTGAAATAGTGAGTTACAAGACATTTTGAATGAAAAATGTTCTGGCAATTCGATTGAATAAATATATTAAACGTAATCACTTCTTGCAATGGCAATTCATATGAAATAAGCAGTTTGAGACAATTAACACTTCACTATAAAACTTTCACTGTAAATACGTGTATCGACGTATTTATATCACGAGCAGAAGGAATTGAGATATGTATATCTTATTTATATAACTATAACCGGGATTCACTCCAAACTTGTATAAGTTCATTCAAAACCTTAACTACGAATTTTTAAACAAAACAATTAAATAACATCACTTGCCTTTTTTAATTCCTTTTCAAAATGCGCGTCCTCCATCTATAAAGAATATAGCACTACTGAACCTGAATCAAGTGAATAATCGTCAGAAAGTCTGGAGGGAAAACAGCACTACTTCGCACATACGCAAAATTTCACTTCACAGCTTGTAATACCATATATACATACTTCCTCTCGGCTGCTGAAACGCGTTCCCCGTAATGGTTTTTTGACTCGATCGAACAGAAAGAAGTCACAGGGAGCCAAAAAATTACGAATAATGATGGCACTGTGCGACGGTGCGATATCATGGTGCAAAATCCACGAGTTTTCTGCCCACAATTCTGGTCTCTTTCGGCGAATTGCTTCACGCAAACGTCTCATAACACCCAAATAATACTCTTTGTTTACTGTCTGTCCTTCTGGCAAAAATTCATGATGCACTACACCGTTGTAATCCATGAAAACCGTGAGCATTTCCTTCTTTTTTGACTGAAAACGACGTGGTTTTTTTGGTCTCGGCTCATTTGGTGAACGCCATTCACTTGCCTGATGTCTGGATTGCGTATGGTACTCATAAACCCACGTCTCGTCTCCAGTAATGATCCTTTTGATGAATGTGGGATCGGACTCAGCCTCGCAAATCATGTCTTTTGCGACGTCAACACGGTCTCTTTTTTGCATGAAATTGAGGTCTTTTTGCGCCAACTTTGCTGCTACACGACGGAAACCCAAATCATTAACCAAAATATCTTGGAGGACGGATCCATAGGCAATGTTCAAGTACTCCGCTATCTCTCTGATGGTTAATTTGTGGTTCTTGACCAACATTTCTTTTACTTTATCAATGTTTTCGTCGGTTTTCGATGTCGATGGTCTGCCACTGCGTTCATCATCTTCGATTGACTGACGACCAATTTTGAAACGCTCGTGCGTAAACGACCGTTTTCTTTAGAGAATCGTTGCCGAAACACTTTACCAGCATTTCCAACTGTAATAAATTTGTTCTTGATTCGTTGATTTCTCTTTATGTATATGGCTACAATTAAAAGCCGCAGTTTGATTCTTAAAACGTTTTCTTTAATTTACCCGGCTCTTATCGCCAATTGGGTAGTATTCCTTCTGCTCAAAAGCAACTCGGAATATATTTTATTTATTAAGAAGTGCACAACTGAACTTAACTGGATTTGAACTTTTTTCCCGGCTCTAGTCGCCAAATGGGATTTGTTCCTTTTGCTCGAAAGCAGCTCGGAACTTTAAAAGAAACGTACAAGTTGACTGTTCAAAATTGAATGTTATTTCTTCCCAATATCGCATTTAATTTATACAAAATTTTCGCGCCTATCCAAACAAAAATTGTCCACTCAGAAATCTTTTACTAAAATTTACCAATCGATAATACAATATTGTCTACTTAGAATATGTCGACAAAATTTACCAATCGATAAAGAAAGAACAACATCTTGCACAACCAATTACAAAAATTCTTGCTAGGCCACTTCAAATGGTTCAGTCAGTGAAATGCGTGAACCCATTTGTTATGACTGTCTTTCACAATTTTGTTTCATGTAGACATGTCAAATAAATTTTATGTTGAAATTGTTTTGCTTGTGCTGACAGATTTTTGTTTGGACTTGCTTACAATTTGAAATATGTAGGTATGTTACAATGTAGGTATGGTACAGGTATGTTACATCCTATCCCTTAAAAAAAAATTTTTTTTTTGTAAAAGAAGAAAGAAAAAAAAATTGAATCTTGTGATTATCTTTATCGGTTACTTCTATCTTTGACTAATCTATTATTATGTACTATCTTATGTTTTCCTTTTATGTCTATCTTAGAGTTTACACCTATCTGTTCTATAATTCTATACGGTCCTTGAAATGGACTTTCATGTTTATGTCTAGTTTCAGTATGTAGGTATACGAAATCATTTACTTTGAAATTTGAGGGATTCGTTGTTGCAAATTTAAATCCATTTATAAAATTGTAACAAATCGCCAATACACACAGAGATAGATGTGCTCTTGTCAAGCTATGATGCTAAGATTTATAGGTAATATCAACAACAGATGTACCAACTTAACAAAAAAAAAACAGAACTCAAATCGTAACAATCTTAGCTCTCTGCTCAAGGCAGTTCACCGTTGATGTCACTATTTTAATTGGAGGTACTGCATTTGCTACGTGGACTAAATTTATAATTAACCCGGGAGGGAATTTGGACAGGAAAAAAAAAATCGGATTGGAAGTAACCATTCGAGTCAACACGACCCGAAAATATGTCACATCGACCAATCCAAGCGAACAAATTTCTATTACGAAAACCATTACAAAAAAACTAAATACACGCGAATCGAATTAAGCGCAGCAAGCGATGATGAGAAAAAAAAATTATCCATAAGAGATTGCAACGGTCGTACGAACTGGTTTGATAGGTCCAGGCACTTATGCCCAGACTAGGATGTCCAATGATCAGATCGAGGCCAGTGGGCGCCAGGTCCCCTGCCGAAACATCCTCAAATGTTCCTTCTGATGGAAAGATGGGAGCCAAATTTTAATACATCGGTGGCTCGACAAGGCATACATTGCTTCTGACTCGATCCTCCTCTTCCCCGGAATGACCTCCATCTCAGCCGGCTAAGCTCGTCGATTTGGGCGTGGGAGGGAAGAAGGGAATGCGACGCCATTAGCGGTTGACGACGAAACAAATCTCTCAATGCGGAAGTACCTACACCTTGACGCTCGGCGATGATTCGCGTTAATTACTTTGCAGTTCCGCATACACCCCTTTGGAGATTTCACCTCCCTACACTCGCAGCAGGCGGACTACCCTGCTGCCATCACCCCGCAATTGACCACTACAACATGTACTGACAATACTATTTACTCAGACATCCTACAACATACGCGGGTATATATCTGTTTATTATTCATATCTTTATATATATACATATATTTCTCCAGTTCTCAAACAATTCTAACAATAAGGACTTATTACACTAATAAACTATTATAGCCGACTAACGGGTGCCAATTTAAATTCAAGACTCATACAAAGTGGCAACACCCCTAGCGCAAAAAAAATATAACAGGCCAGGAACTTAATCGCATGACCCTCTTGCCTAGTAACCCTGAGGTCTAGTCACCGACATCCACAAAAAAAAAGGTTTAAGAAAAATAAACAAAAAATTCTGTGTCTTTACCACACTTAAACCAATTGCTAAGACATATACTTCATTATACTTATGGGATTATCTTTCTTCCTTTTTATAAATGGACAAATATACGGCTGTATATATGTATAACTATACTACGCCTAATCCTAAACCAATTACTAATATATAAATAGTATATATAGGATATGTTATGTTATGTTATATATATATATATTCTGCATTGTATGTAATTATTTTTCTGCCTTTTTTTTCATAAATTGACAAATATATATATAATTTAAAAATAACTCTCTTGTGAAGCAATAAAAATTTTAACTGAAGGTACTTACCCGATCTACCCTCCTCAAATGCATTTGCGGACGACGAGAACCGACTGACAGGCTGAAATTTGTACATAATCTTTTTTTTTTTTTTTTTTTTTGAAAATTTTCGGCATAACTAAGGACTTAATTAGCTTCCTACACCAATTCAGTTTCTCTTCTCCTGTGTCTCCCCTTTGCTTTTTCAATTTTTTTTTCTTTCTCCTTGTTTCCTTTTCCTTCCGTTTTCACTAGCTACGCATTGGTGACTATAGGTCTCAAAGGTTAGCAGGCAATCTAGCCAAGTGGTTCTGTAACCAAGTAATACCGGGAAGTCCACTGCAGTTTCTTGGGATCCCCCGGAGTAATGCCCAGTAATTATAATATTCTCCACGTGTCCTCGGAATTTTGAGGCGCCCGCTTGTGGCTCTACAGATGTGGTGCTATTCTGAACTGGCGTTCCTGGGGCTCCCCGAAGTAATCTTTTTTTTTTTATTATTCTGCAAGAGTTCGAGAATTTGAGGCGCCGCGCTTGCGGTTCTATACTTCCCTCCGGCTCTGGTTGGGGCTTGACACCACCTAGCACACGTTATTTTCCCTTCCAGCACTAATTGAGAGGTTAGAACTTCCGACTTTCTTTTTAGTAGCTTCACAATTTATTTTTTTCCTTCTTTTGCTATAAGGAAATTACACTCGATCGCGATTCTCGCGGTTCACTCAGGACGAATCAATCAGCTAATGCGGCGGTACCGTATTAGTCTAGCTCCGCTAGCCGGAATCACCTGATTATTATGAACATCTAGAACTTTCTGACACATTCTCCTCCCGCTTATAGGACTCTTAACTACCGGACGGACCCCAACTAGAATGTAGCATCCAGTAGATGTCTCTAACTACGCTAGGAAGTATGGTGGCAGCCTGCGATTTGAGTCGTGCCTCGAGTGCAAGCCGGGTTCTCTTCCTTAGCTATTCTAGCTACCTAATTGAGACTAAAGGCGCTTTACGGTGATTTTTTTTTCCCTTCGCTGTCTATACTTCGTCTCCGGTGGCCAGAGTGAGGTGAACAACCATTCGTACTTAAGCGGAGCACATGCCATAGAAGCTCTACCCGAGACGAGTATTTAATGATAACTTGAGGACGCGATTCTTTTTCCTTGACGGAATGGATTTCCGGTGGCTATATTTTTATAGCTGTGCACACCCGTCGTTACAAGCGCTTACTCCAGATGTATAGATGGGGAGCAGCTAGACAGCATAGCTCCACCTGAATTAAACATGATGAGTGAACTACCATTAATGTTCTTTTCTTTAATTTTCTTAGCTTATTTATTCAAGTTAAAATTAGCTTATGATAACAATAATTACTATTATGATTTATTATTATTTCCTCATCGAAGCCCTCATGCTGAGTCCCATAGAAGAAATCAAACGGGTCCAAAATTATTTATGAAAAACGTTATATCTTCTTTCTCTTCACTGCATTTTTTACAAATTATTTTATTCTGAAATGTACATTTGCCGCAAACTTATTTTTTGCACTTCGAATAGGTTTTCGTAGTTTTGCAACCTTTACAAAATTTCATTTGACAAGTTTTTCGTACGAACGAATCTGAACTTGTGGACGATATTAGTGAAAGTTTTTCTTCGTGCGATTTTTGATATGCAGCGTTGAGCTCTGAAGCTAATTGGTATAAAAATTCCTGCCACGAAATTTTTTCAACCGCCCCGCTGCTTCTTCATATACAAAACCCAGGCATTTATTCCAGCTAGGATCAAAATGTTGAAAAGTACCTGATCGGGGGCAGCCTACAGCTTTTCGAGTTCACACTGTACGTCCTTGCCATCTGGTCTGCCACATCTACACCAAATTTTATATTATTATAAAATCTAATAGTTTCTGGGATACGTTTGTTACTTTCTTCGATTTCTATTGATTTATGTATGGAACTTAGGACAAGCAAATTTTTTTTTTACTTTTATACACACTGTAAGAATAATGTTATTTGATTTATACAATTTGCTTGAAAACCGATCCATTTTATCTTTTCGTTCTTTGATTAATTTTGGCAATTCTCTTTTATTTCCGCGGATTGTCCCAACTATTGTAGTCTTTTTTCCAACTAGCTTTTTGGGTAATGATACAATCGTGAAAAAATTATCTGTTGTTACGTTCCTTCCGCATCCTATGAATGGTTCCATCAACTTTAGAACAACGAACTTATAGTATGCGTTAATAAAATATACGAATTAATTTAATTAATGAATTAATATAGTAAATGAATTAATAAAATAAATGGATAAGATAAGCAATCTTAAAGAAAAGCAATATTAATATTATAATAAAGAAAGTAGTATTAAATTTCAACTTTCCTGTAGCAGGTAGATAACAAATATTGCTTGATGAATAATAAAAAAACGTAAATATGAAATATTTCATAATAGTTATAACCTTAAAATATGTATTGAGTAATATTTAGAAATATAGTTCAAGTAAATCTATAAAGTGCACTAATAGCTAATAACTATTGACATAGCAGACCGTTTGAATAAATATTAGATATCTCTCCAGAGATTACACCTTCTATGTATATATATGTTCTGGATGAAATAGATATAGGTGAGTGCACTCCTTAGGAGCTTTAGATATAATCTAATTTTGCCGATTGTAGTGTGGTTATGTTGGTTAGCTTAGTACCCGCCTGCATGCGGTCAATAAAATTATTGCTATTAAAGCTTTCTGGATGATGTAAGATGCAAAACTTCATATATTTTACACAGCAAAAGGCACAGAAAACAAAATGAACCACTTTAAAACTAAGTGAACCATTAAGACAAAAATGTAGAAGAATTAACACGAGAAAACAATTTCACAGGTCGTGACAGCTTGCCGTCTTCCTCTTCTTCTCTTTTCGGAACTAGATTTTGGTGCTCGGTCCAAGTCAGACTGGAAACGTGTGGTCGAGTCTCGATAATCGCACGTTCGTCGTGTGGCTCATGCTAGGTGCTGCTGCTAGCCGTGGTGTGGCATATTGCTGTATGCAGTATGCTACGACAATAACAAACTCCCCAAGTAGAATTGAACCTTCTCTCCTTTCATCCTTTCCTAAATAAGGAAACCCATTTATTATATAATTACTATTGACGTCACATGCCATCCAGAATTTTATTCCAAATTTGTCTAGTTTGTTCGGCATATACTGGTTAAATCTACACCTACTCTTCGACGGAAACAAGTGCTCATCAACAGTAATGTCTGCACAAGGTTTATAACAGTTTTATGAATTCTCAATAAATCCGTCCCATATTGTAGATATCATAGCAAATTTATTGGTTTGTAAACGCTGGCTTCTTTCGGTCTTCTTATCAAATCGTATAAATCTCATAATTTCAGTGAAGTAATTTCTGCTCATTGATTTTGAAAAAAGAGCGGGGCCCCAATTTTTATTCCACAAATATTAGACATCAAAATTTTTTGTCTAATATGTGCTGGGGGCATCTAGTTTTGTAGCATTAAGCTCCCACTTAGTCCCCAAAACGCTAAATGCCTGTTCTTCTGTACCTAAATTTTGTAATATGATGCATTATACGGTGATCGATGATAAGAGAAAAGCCGTCTTTATTTGTTTGCCGCAAATTTTTTCAAGTTTTTTAAATCTGTAATAAAAGTAATATTGCAAAATTATTTTGGGATAATTATAACTAGCTATTTTTCTGTTTTTGATCGGGGGAATTATACATGAAAAACGATATAACTTTTTGTGAATCTCCGATCGATGATAAAACAACTTGTTGAGCTTAAAGTATTACTTTATTTTTATTTAAGCTTGGCCCGACGTTTCGACTCTTGTTGCAAGTTCTTTTCTAAGGGTCTGTGAAAATGTTTTATAAATGATACATCAAAAATATTTTACAGTTGTTACGAGATTATGTGGAAAAAAATTGTGAAATATCAAAAATTGTATACCTTATGCCTACATCTGATGATATATTATGAATATATAAAATTGAAGAGCTATTATATAAATAATCATGGATAATTATAACATATATTACCTTCACAGTCATCATCTGTGCGGGAAGTTCAGGAAGGCCTTTTTTCCTGCTTTGTTTTTCCACTTGAATTATTTTTAAACTCTTAGCGTCCCAGTTTGACAACAAATTTAAGGATTGCTCTCCATATCTTGACTCAAAGTCTATTTCAATCTGAAATATTTTCATGAAAATTGTTATCTTTTTATCACATTTTAACATAACATTGCTATCTTACCAATCTATGATTATAATAGTGCCTAAATAATGACCAATCATCTTTACAAGCCTATATTTCGTTTTGTCTATGAGCTGCCATATTTTTCCATTTTTCTTCCATTGTTGGCTATGGACTTTGATCATAAAATAGCCAAATCTTTTCTATGTCATCTGTCATCACATCACATCATTACCATTTTTCTGTGATGTACAAGTTTTTTCCAACCGAGCTTTTTTATAAACTTTATTTTTTCTTTCAACTAGACCTTTGTCTCTGAGATTCCTTAAATAATTCTTATATTTATTGTACAAGTCTCCTGTAGGATAATTATTTTCGGTTTGTTCAATAAAGTAAAATGTAAAAGAATTTGTTATACATAGATATATAAAATTATTACAATAATCGCAAAAACTGTTGATGTCGTTAACGCCTGCTGATATTCGATGAAGAAACTACTCGTAGCGTTTGTGGAGCTGCAATTTCCCATATCACTGTATATTTTTTTAGTTGTTCAAATAGTGCTGCTTTGTTTTCCCCCTTTGCGATGGGAATTAACCTATGTAGCTCAGCGCGTTGCTTCCTTAGGCCTACTCTCTTGCCTTCTCTCTTCTTCTGTCGTTTGGCTGGGGTTTTCTCTATAGGCTTGCTGATTTGATTCCTGCACCTCTATTCTTGCAAGGTTATAGGTTTTGGTCCTCTCTGTTTTAATTCCTCAATAGGCGTCGGATTGTAAGTGGCTGTCGGTTGACTTCCTTGTAGAGCCTCCGGGATTGTATTCGAGCTCGTCTTTTATTAATTCGCTCAATCTTGAAAATAGCGCGTCGAACTCCTCCTGCGTAGATAATTCCGTCATCGAGGTAGAATCTACATCATCTAGATAAAAAGAGATTATAATTATTCCAAATCTTGAAGATCTTGGACCATTCGAAGCTTGAGGACAATCTCAGCTTATTCGTAGTAGGCAGGGTCGCCATGGAATGTATGGGAAATGGTAATGTATGTGAAACGGTCGAACCTAATGTACAGCGACACTACTAAGGTAGGACACGCTCAGCTTAATGGCGTCAACACTGCAGAGCAGAGGATACGCCGATATTACTATAAATTAAAAAGCACGCGTTAGTTATTGAATTTCAACTCTATTTTGCAAACTTATTACATCGTTTATATACACAATTTTTACAATGAGAATTGCTCACTTTAATTACTTCATAATGGGAATGCTTACATAAACATTACTTTCTTTACAACCATTCTTTGTTTCCTTTCTTCTATTCATTCTCATTTGTTCTAGTTTTTACTTCGCTCACTATATTGACCATCATGAACATATACACACGGTGGTTCACATTACACAAGCACTTTCCGTTGTGCTTGACCCAGTGCATGGGACTTCGTAATATTTGTTGTGCTTGTAGAAATGATGAGTCAATGATGAGTCAATGATGAGTGAACATTCGTATCGATAACTATTTCATAGATTAAATTAAATGCAATGATATCCTGAGGTCGTGATATCATGAGATCACTAAACCAACATAAAATAAGGGGATGTAATGTATGTATATATAAACCTTTCAATTCAAATTTATGTCACCTCAAATAGATAAGATTACATACCGAACCAATGCACTGTAAAGCCATGACCACAGACAAGGAAAATAAACAATTATCGTAACGATAATTGAAAGAAAATAAAAACAAAACAAATTGCTCGACCTTAACAGAAATTTGCAACACACGCAAATTTCGCTATGCAAGCAAAATGTTCAATTGTAATTGTGTCTGCGGTCATCGCTATAACAAATCAATCAATGAATCATAAAGAAGTTCAGTGATCAGAATTATTGACACTGCAACTATGATTTATAATTTCATTTATTGCAATTTGGCAGTAACACCCCCCTTTTAGAATTATTGAACATATTGATTCCTATGTAAACTAATTGTATAAATAAGCAAGCATGGGTCATTAAAAAACAGAGTTATTTTGATCATGAAAATTGAAAACCTTCTTTTAATCTCTCATTAATACTCTGCCATATAAAAATAAATCGGCATACTCTGCCTATATTTAAAACAGCGGCATACTCTGCCATATAAAAATAAATCGGCATAAGGCTAAAATACAATGTGGGCGACACGACAAAAACGCCGTAAAAAACGCCGTAGAAAACGTCCGTGAAAATACAATGTGAGCGACAAGGGCTGTCATCCGTAATTAACTTTTATTCTGTCATTTGTGTCATTTGTGTCATATAACAATGGGAAAAGTTTCAAGAAATAAATTAAAAAAGATAATTAAAGAAGCTTGTGCAGCGTTTTTGGCATACGAAGAGTTTAGAAAACATAGGCGGTGGTGATGTATTCATATCAAAAATGTCTTCCAGCTCAGAGGTCATGCTGTCTTCGACGTCTGAATTACAGCTTGTTCTAAGAAATATAATATTTGAGAATATATTTCAATGTCAACAAAGCCAAACCTACACTCTCGGAAGGGAAGAGTCCTTTAAAAACAATAATAATTCGAAATATTTACATTTTTTGCGATCTATGGCAGACGGTTGTTTAGCCATTCGAATTGCGGATGAGCCTTATCATATAAAATACGGTGGCATTTTACCGCCTCAATTAGTTTTTCTTCCATTCCAGCAGAGGTTCTTTAATAAATGTTTCTTTTTTCTAATTAATTAACAATAATTACTGTTTATATAAATTTATCACCAACAAATTATAACGCTTTACTTTCCGCGATACGTTAAACGTCAAACAATACATATGAACGCAGCAATACACATGAACGCAGCCCAAAATCTTAATTTTTCTAAACGCACCCTAAATGTGCGACAAATTTCAATTTTCATTTAAGTTCGACGACAACGTCGAACGATGTCGTCAGCATTGTATTTTATACCATACACCGCCATGTTATTAGAATCCATTTGACAGCGTTTTTACGGCGTTTTTGTCGTGTCGCCCACATTGGGTTTTAGCCTATACTCTGCCTATATTTAAAACAGCGGCATATTCTGCCATCAAAAGTAAGTTCGGCAGCGATCTGCCTTTTTTAATAACAACAAAATTTTAACTATTCATCATCATGGATAGGAAATCGAAAATCGTTAGACCCCAAACTAATTTTCTGTTTGACATTAATACACTCTGTTGCAAAATTATAAATCCACCCAGAAATTTGATGTTTTTCCTATTTTCCAATGGAAATTTGAAAAACTTTCTTCTACGAAAGATTATCACCAACGAACAAAGTACTTACATTATGGCAAGCCTGTATTAACGGTAAAGGTTTCTAGATTCTCTAAGAATTCCGAAATTTCTGCTGTTGCATAATTATAAATCCACTAGTAAAATCACATGAAATCACAATTTTCTGTTTTTTGCTAATAATTTATTTGACTTCCTTTAGCCTTCACTACTTCTAAAAGTCTCTTGTTCATACTTAAAACTAGTTTTTTTAGCAAATGACTATCCAATTTGCCCCATTCTTCAACTAAGGCATTTTTCAGTTCTTCAACTGAACTGAATTGGCGTTGGTCAGCGTAAACTCGCCGAACTAAAATTCCCCAAATGTTTTCCATTGGGCTTAGGTCCGGAGAACGTGCTTGCCAATCTAAAATTTTTATCGAGTTAGCTTGAAACCATGCCATTGTCTGCCTACTTTTATGAATAGCGGGCATTGTCTTGCTGGAACACCCAGTGCTTGTGTCAATTTTCCGGAAGAAAATTAATTAAGCTGCTTCGGAGAACCGTGATGTAGTCTCCACTATTCAGGCGAGTAGAAGTGAACTGAATCTCAAGGGGCTTCTCTTCGGAAATCGCTCCCCACACCATTAAACTTCCACCCCCGAGATTACGACGAGAAAAATATCGTGGTTACTTCCTCAGATCACGCCAGTATCCATTAAACCAATCTGGACCATCAAGGTTGATTTTTTTTCAGGTTATTTTTTGTGTTCAGGCTATTTTTTCAGATGAAAAAAAATACAAAAGTCGTCGATCGCTGATATTACATTCTTCCTATGAATAACACGTAATTCTAGTAGTGTAGCTATGCGGATTCTGGCGCAAAATCCCATGTTATTTCTTATGGAAGTCCTAATTTACTTTTGCAGCTACATATCTCGCTCGCACGCATCATCCGTCTCTGTCCCACTGCCACACATGATGAGGGGTTTGACGTCATTGGAGGACCCTCGACCGTGGTGCAACACCCACCCACCACACACACACACACACACACACACACACACACACACACACACACACACACACACACACACACACACACACACACACACACACACACACACACACACACACACACACACACACACACACACACACACACACACACACACACACACACACATACACACACACACACATCTTAAATGGATATGAAAATAGAAAAATTGTATTTGATTAGAAATATTGTTACGTGCCACAAAGTGAATCAAGCGACATCTGTTAGGAATGGAAGCAACTTTAGGTTAGTGTCATCTTAGTAAACTTTGGGTTCGGAGAACGGAATATTCAGGAAGGTTCTAGGATAATTCGTAGAGTATAATACATATATGACAGCTAGGAGGCGGAGTATTATTTCAGACAGCGAAGTGAACGAAGTAAACTATTTGGATTGCGATAATTAGAAGTACAGTACTAGCGATAAATAAAGGGTTGATTTGATAATTATTTGTGAATTTGTGAGAGTAAACAGTAAAGTTAAATAAAGAAAGAACTTTTGAATTATATCTGAAATATTGTGTTTTAAATAACGAACTAAGGCTACGCTCGTAACAATTGGTGTCAGAAGTAAAATAAAATCGCGAAATAAAGTGGTGGCATTTGACTTTGAAATTCAAAGAGTGATTAATTTTGTGAAATCGCGCAAGAATAGGACGCAAACTAGAGGAGCTTCGCATACAGGAATTGAAAGTGGAGTTGGGGAAGCGGTCATTGCAAACGACAGGTCTAAAGAATGTTCTAGTCAGCGACTTAGACAAGCGTTGATAGAGGAAGAAAAGAATCCTGATACATACGTTTTCGAGGAAGAACCAGAAACTGAAGAAGAGCCTTCGATGAACATAGAACAGCTTTTGGGTACTTTAATGACCAAAATGGAGCTTTCAACCCTGCAAGTGAAAAATGCCCTTGAGGAACAAAAGAATGCTTTTGAGGAACAAAAGAATTCTCTAGAAGCGCGTTTGGATGAACAAAAGAATTCTCTGGAATCCCGTCTAGATGAACAAAAGAATTCTCTAGAAGCCCGTTTGGACGATCAAAAGAATGCCCTTGAGTTACAAAAGAATGCTTTTGAGGAACAAAAGAATTCTCTAGAAGCGCGTTTGGATGAAGAAAAGAATTCTCTGGAATGCCGTCTAAATGAACAAAAGAATTCTCTAGAAGCCCGTTGGGATGAACAAAAGTGTTCTTTGCAGAATTGTCTAGAAACCTGTTTGGAGGAACAGAAGACTTTTCTTAAAAATTCATTAGACGAGCAAAATGTAAAAATTGAAGGAATCCAGCAGGAAGTGCTGGAAGTTCAACAGCAAGTGTCGGAAGTGCAACAAAATGTTACGGAGAAGCTTGACAACTTTAAAGCAGATTTGGACAGAATGAAGTATCGACAATCTCGGCACGAAGGAACTGAAATATCCGGTGCAGGCAGAATGAAACCTCCAATATTTGATGGACAAAATTCGTGGCATATTTTCAAGAGACAGTTTGAGGCAGCTTCCGAAGTAAATGCATGGAATGACGCAGACAAAGCTACAGCTCTGGTATTAGCACTTCGAGGTCCTGCGTCAGAGTTATTACAAACTATTCAGATTGAAAAGCAACGTGATTACATTACACTAGTACAGGCGATAGAATTACGTTATGGAGATGAACACATGCAGCAAGTATATCGCCTGCAGTTACGCAACAGGACTCAAAAGCATGGCGAGTCACTACAACAACTGCAGGCTGATGTGGAAAGATTAGCTTATCTTTCGTACTCTAGCGTAAATGCGGATTTCCTTAATGAAGTTGCAACAGAAGCATTTGTGAACGCCATTGCTGATCAAAATTTACAACAAGCGTTAAGGCTAGCAGGAAAGAAATCAACAACAGAAGTACTAGCGTATGCATTAGAGCGTATGAATCTGCCAGGCAAGCTTCTCGAAGTGCAGTACGAGTGAGAGAAATTTCGGTGGAGGAATGTACTTGTAATAGAATGCAGCCATCACAGAGCAATTCTTCACGCGGTATTCTGCGATGCTGGAATTGTAATAGACCAGGACACCTCCAAAGGGACTGCAGAAAACGTCGACGAATGGAAGCGCTAGAAGAAGGGCAGAGATATCGAGCTGGGCAGCAGACTCACAGCAGAACACCGTCATCAGAGACCACTCCTTCGCGTGGTGTCAGTCGATGCTGGAAATGTAGTAGACTGGGACACCTGCAAAACGACTGTAGGAAACGAGGACGAATGCAAACAACAGAAGAAGAAGGGAGAAGATGGCGAGCTAGAGAGCAAGCTTTCCGTGGAGAGACTAGACTGCAACCTCATGACTTTGAAATTCCATACCGCAAAGGACGTATCCACGGAAATGCAGAAGCTTTTTCACAACGTCCATGCAATCCTGAATGGAAACATTGCGGACGGATGGAAGAAAAAGATGACGATGACTACAATGAAGATAACGAAAGTCGAAAGACGAAAGGAAAGAAATCCAAAGATGATGATGATTACGGTGATAAAAGTAAAAAGAAGAAAGGAAAGAAATCCAAGAGCGAGGACAATGAAAGAAAGAAAAAGACGAAAAGTAAAGGGTCTAAAGATGCTGATAATGACGATGATAAGGGTATAATGAAGGTCGGAAAAGGTAAAGACAAAGGTTCTGACGATGATGATAAGAAGCGCAAAGGCGGCAATGAAAAGGATGACAACGGCAATCAAAAGGGCAAGAAAATTGAGGACAAAGGAATCAAAGATAAAAGACGAAAGAAAAATCAAAGCATGGAAGAGTGTTTCAACAGAACATTAATCAAATATCTCAGGAAGGTCTTCAACTATAATCAGCGCGATTGGTTTCGACATATTCCTATATTTCTAATGGCTTATATATCAGCTGTTTACAATATGACCAGACAAAGCCCATTTAAGGTCATTTTCGGAAAGGAAATGCGCTTACCTAGCGAACTCAAGTTTGGTATACCAGAAGAACGTAACAAGCTCAGACAACGATTAGCTGATGTGCATGAGGCCACGAGACGTTCTCTAAAGTTATCACAACACTGGGATAGACCGTATGCAGTTAAAACTAAAATTAATAACATGCCATACAAGAATCAGCGCGATACAAGATGCAAAAGAAAAATCGTTCATCTAGATCGCTTGGGTCAATACGGAGAGCACCAAGACCGTGGACCATCTGTTGTTCGGGACGAACAAATTTTAAGAAGGGGGCAGTGTTACGTGCCACAAAGTGAATCAAGCGACATCTGTTAGGAATGGAAGCAACTTTAGGTTAGTGTCATCTTAGTAATCTTTGGGTTCGGAGAACGGAATATTCAGGAAGGTTCTAGGATAATTCGTAGAGTATAAGTACGGCGCTCTGACAGCTAGGAGGCGGAGTATTATTTCAGACAGTGAAGTGAACGAAGTAAACTATTTGGATTGCGATAATTAGAAGTACAGTACTAGCGATAAATAAAGGGTTGATTTGATAATTATTTGTGAATTTGTGAGAGTAAACAGTAAAGTTAAATAAAGAAAGAACTTTTGAATTATATCTGAAATATTGGTTTTTAAATAACGAACTAAGGCCACGCTCGTAACAATATAAATGTACAACTACTATAAACAAGCTAAACGCAAAACAGATTACCAGGTGATCAGAAACTATTATGGGCATTCGCAAACTTTACTCAACATGTATAATTTGCATGACGCAAAACCCGCTTTACGGTTTTAATTATTACCATTTTACCAAAGAAAACAAGCATTATTCACTTTTGCTTCTTCGTTGCTGGCGTAAGTAGTAGTTGTCGATTTTTATTAAACCACAAACAAGAATAAAAAAAATGCATTGCGAAGCTTGACAGCACGCCTCATCTTTATGATCATACTTAAAATTATGTGCTCCTGCTACTCCACATTTAGAACCCACTTCGTTCACCCAATTAAATTTGCATAAAAGCGCAAATTGCTACGGTATTGCTAGCATAATTATCAATGATCTTTAATTATTTGTATAGAAAGATAGAAAGATGAAAATACAAACAAAAGCAGTTTGTAAGAAAAACAAAAACTTTGCGGTATGTAAACAGTTTATAATTGAGTAAACTTGAACTGCGAGCGAAAGGTGATCCAAATTAATTTTATTGAATGAATCGATGCATGCTTTGAATGCCACATGTTTATGAGTATGTTTAAATTATGTGCTGCTGCTACAACACTTTAGAACCACTTCGTTCACCTAATTAAATTCGCATAATAGCGCAAATTATTGCTACGGTATTGCTAGCATGCGCAGGAATGTGAAGATCAACGATCTTTAATTATATGCGTAGAAAGGTAGGAAGGTATAAATACAAACAAAACAGTTTGCAAGAAAAAGAAAAAAAATTTGCAGGTATGTAAACAGTTTGACAATTTAGTATACTTGACCTGTGAGCTGAAAGCGAAAGGTTGGGCCATATTAATTTATTGAATGAACTAATGCTTTGAATATGATTATTTTATATATATTTAACAGGGGAAGATATGATTAAGAATCCGAAACAGAATTTTCTTGAAGCGAATGGAAAATAACTTTCTATAATATTATGAATATTCTAAAAGTTAACTGTAATAAGTAAGAAAATTTAAAATATAATTTCGGATAAAATTACTAAGCTTTGTAATGCCAGTGCCGAGGAGGGATTAGAAGTGTTTAGTCGAGATATTGCAGTAGAGTTGTGAGAAAAAGGCTGGTGAAATTGAAGTTGCTGATGAAGTTTCACTCTCCAAGTCTTTATTAAGCCACTAACTACTAACCCCAGAAGTAATGGAAAGAGTTTCCGCAATTGAGACTGAAGTATAGCCTTAAGTAAAAATTTAGTATAAAAAAATCTTCAAATATGATTTAATTGTACCTCCTTAATTCTCCACTCAACTAATCTTCTTTTGAATTTAGCGCAGATGTCAATTATTGGAATTAGGCTATTTATATCATTTTCTGATATACATATGTATTAAAGACTCTTTATCCATACGATGCTCTGGGAGTAATAATAAATAAAATGACATTGATACACTTAGCGTTTAAATTTTACCTGGGAAATATGAGTGCAGACTTCTATACAAGTTCCACGATTTTAACAAATTTTCCAAATTGCGAACTATGCCGGCAATCATTTGTTCTTGCCAATTGTAAACTCTTGTATTGTACAAACATCGCAGATTCATGTCCATTATCTGGACTGTAATTATCAGCTGTGTTTTGTGTATCACTCAGATAACGAATTATACGCTAGTAATCCGTATTCTAACAATTAAGTAGTTTCAATTTGTAGCGTGGATTTATTATTTTAAAAGAAAATAAAGAAATGCACGGGTATTTTAAGAAAAACAAACAATATTAATGCTACTCTATCTATCTTTGTTATATTTCTCAAGGCAGACCCAGTTGGGTGCTCTTTGTGCAAACGTTGTGAATATAATTAGATGAATGATGATTATCTGTTGATGGTGCTGGCCTTCCATGCAGTATGGTGAAATTGATTAAGTTGATGAATATGCTGTGAATGTGCTGCCAAAAGCAATGAAATATATATATATACACTAGCGAGCAACAGGTTACGTCCACCATAAATTTTTATTATTTTTCAGAACTGTGCGCAGGTAGGAAAAATTCGTTTGCAAGGTTTTACGAGGATCACAATGCTATCCTTTCCTTCCTTACCTCATGGAAATAAAAGGCGTATCCATCGGGTCCGTCATAACAGAACTTTTTTTCATCCGAAAATATAACGTTCCTCCACCGCCCTCCCCCTCCAATATGATCAACTGGAAATTTTTTGCGATTATCCTTATGAGACGCAGTTAACTCAGGTTTTTTCCTTAATTTTAGTCGTTTTAAATTGGGAGACTGCCTTATTATTCGTCTTAAGAGTCCACACACTTGCCGAAGTGCCTGCTCCTGCACCGATTGCACGTGCAGTTTTCGACTAATTGGAGGCGAGTCGCAAGAGACCTCGCCGCTCCCTCTCAGTTGTTGCGGTTTTAACACCGCCCTTGTAATTTTTGCCGTAGTTTTCAGGATTTCTTAGAAATCGGCACACTACATCGTGACTGCGACCTATTTTTCTCCCAATTGCCCGTGCAGAATACCCTTCTGACTTTAAGGCTTTAATTTTGCCCTGTTCCTCAGAACTTAATTTTTTCATGCGGCCCATTCTAACTGGTTTTAGTGTAATTACAACACTTTATTAATTTTTTCACTTTTAGATTAATTTCAACACAACGAATCACGAAAAATGACTGGTGTCAGCAATCAGTTGCTCGCCTTTAAATGCACAAATTTTCTTAATAAAGGATTTAAAGAAGGGAAAAGAGAAGAAAATGAATGAAAATTACCGCTAGATTAATAAGTATTGTAAGCCTCGTAAAACCTTGCAATCGAATTTTTCCTACCTGCGCACAGTTCTGAAAAATAATAAAAATTTATGGTGGGCGTAACCTGTTGCTCGCTAGTGTATGTGTGCTGCCAATAATGGTGTAATAAAAGTACCTAATGTTACAGTCTCCCCTTTTGTATCTGAGGATATAATAAATTTAAGTAACAGTACTACAGTTACTGATGTTTCCGTGGTCGTCCTCTCTTTCGAATTGGAAGAACTGGTGGTGTGGGTTGACTTATCGCTTCATCGAAATTGCACTTGGTTAGCAAAGATGTATGATAGGTCCCGATTATGTTTTGCAGACTGCTGGGACTGGCGATCTCATAACTAGTTGGTCCCTTAGTGTTGACAATTACATAAGATCCATCTCGTTTTGGTACAAACTTCGAAGTATCTCTGGCGCTTGTCTACCGGCTGCGCCACATTATGTTGTGCTTTACCTGCTCAACACTAGAGATGTTCTACATTTGTCAGTACCAATGCGCACGGTGACACACTCGTTAACACACACTGCTTCATTTATTTATTGATACAACACGACAGGCGAAATAAACACCAAATCTGTTTTAGTAGTTTTTTATTTCTATGTTTACAAATTATAAATCACGGCGAGTAATGTGACACTTGTCACCGCGCGAATGGTCAGAACAAAACTCTTCTCTACTACTCACCTACCTTTGCCTCGTCGCTTCTTTTCTTCTTTTTCTTTTTTATTTGTGTTCTACTTAAAACAATAAATTAATGTACTACCCGGGCCATTAAGTAATATTTTTTAATGGGTTATCATGAAATTGTGCAGCTGATGAGTGTCATCACATTGCATTGCGTTCGATCTACAAATATTATTTTCACAACATATAAACGGGATCTGGTTGTCTCTTCTTATCAGCATATGTTTCTGTCAATCCTGGCTGTGTATTATCAGTTGGGCCTCTTCCAAGTCCTCGGCGATGCAGGAGCTACTAGCATCTGTTTGGCGTTCAGCACTGTCCTCCCCTTTGAGTAGAACTGCTCTGTGTTGCGCGTTTTCAGGCTTGTTGAAAAACTGCTTTTGCTTGAACAAGTGTTTCATTTACTTCCTTATTTTGCTGCAAATTTAGTTGCGAAGCTTCATCTTCTCTTAAAAAGATTTCTTCTGCAGAAAGAGATCCCAAGAATATAAAGTCCATATCTTCTTTTTCAAGTATTGTTCTTGAAACTGTTGATGGATGTGGGATGCTATCTTCGAAAATTTGGTTGATTCATCCAGGTGAATAGTTCGCTTTGTTGGTAGTTTCCGAGAAGTCACGGCTCGTGTTAGCTCTTAGCGGTGTACTCGGAATCGGGCTAAGTCCTATAGGAATATTGTAACCTCCTATTAATGCCTTTGGTGTCATCATAAGTGGTTCCGGTCCATAATTTTCTGACTTCTCTGGAGGCGTTGCCACTAAACTTGACTCTATCTTAAATGTAGATATGTATTGAATGGCTGGCTTATTTTCTTGCTGAAAGAGTTCATACTGTATTGAAGGTGTATCTGCAAAGTGCCACGTACTCTGCGCAAGATTTAATACTATATTGACATCTTCGATAAAATCTACTCCCTTGGTTTTCAACTGAATTTGTGAAAACAATCAACTGAGTTGGTATAACCTTCCTTCCGAGTCTAATGTTTACGTTGCTCAACAATACCTTTTATGGTCGTTTAATGCCATCAGCAAGAATATACGCATAATGCTTCCTGAACGGATATCCATTATCCACAAGTTGTGTATAGAATGTATTTGAATTTTGAGTGTGCTGCCAATAGCGATGAAATATATATGTATAGATGTGTGCTGCCAATAATGGTGTAATAAAGTATTGTTACAATTTATAATTACACCGCTAGTCACTTCGTATGCTGACATGACTTTAAATTAACTAGTTATCAATAGATTTGTTCCAGAATTCACCATAATTTTAATCAGAAGCAAAAAAAAAAATATGGGAAAAACTGGCGATAAAGTTTTTAAAACTAAAATGTATATATTAATATTTATGTACTTACACAACAGCTTACCTGAATTAAACTGCTCTTATAAAAACTGCACTTATAAAAACTGTACTTATAAAAAATGCACTGAAACTCTTGTAAACTAGCACGTGCTAGCACCGTGCTTTCACTTTGACTGCATTACAAACAATAGGAAAGCCAGAGATAAATTACCAAAAAACTTCTTCCTACTATGCACCAGAATTTGTAACAGTAGAATTCACCGCTTTCATCTTAAAAGCAACAACTTGCTGTAGAATCTAATATACGATTTGATTGATTAAATATGAATTTATGAATATAGACATTTACCATGGCGTCGAATTTTAAAATTGATTATGTACTGAGAACGTGAAGAACCGTTATATATTAAATTAATTGTGAAAATTACTATTTAGACAAGCGTTCGATTTTACAATTAAGCACTTACATTTAAAAATGTTTCAATATATTTAATAGTATTTAGTTTTAGTTTTTTCTCTCCGTGCAGTTGGACCTGACATGTCCCTAAAAATATTATGAACTGGTGTCCTGCGAGGTGGACTTCCGTATATTTCTTCCCAAACAGTTCTCGATGCGTTGGTCCTCTACATATGTCTCACTTTCGGATATCAATAAAAACCTTTCTTTTCTGCACCGGACGCTTATTTATAATGCTCTCCTCTTCACTCATTAACGCTGTCTGACTCTAATAAATTTGTTGTAAGTAGGTCTTTTTCTGTTTTCATGTTTTTTCAAATTTCTTGTTGATCACACTCTGAACACTCTTCTTCAATGTCCATTATTTCTTCTAAGTAAAATAAAATTTTGCAATGCTTCGCTCGAATATGAAACGACTATGCCTCGACGATATTTTAACTTGCTGACGTAACCAAAGCGTAAGCCAGCAATGCCTCACTCCAATATATAATAAACGATGGCTCGACCTGATGTAGAGAAGCCCTCAATTTTTTCTTAGAAATTTACTGGAAATTTTTTCTTTAGAATCCGACTTTGAGATAGGCGTTAGTTTGTACTGATTTTATAAATTTAAAATAGTTAATAAAATATTTTCTCTACCGGTAAATTGACCGACCGCGGTAGGTAGGACACACAACAAATATTTCTCGAAAAAAAAAATAAAAGAAAACTAGAAGTAAATACTGAAGAATATATTGTAAAGCCTGTCGCAAAAGTTTTGAGACAAATTCAAAAGTTTGGTGTTTAGAATAGAAACAAGATATTTGACAGCAGTTGACAAAGGCATTTACTTTTATTCAGAAACTATCACATTAAACATTTAAACTGTGGCTAATGGCCCGTTATCTTCGATTTTACGGAGCTTGTGGCGAACGCTCTTCATCAAGGCTTGGACGACCGAAATGTCAATTTCTTTCAATTTTCGCTTAATTCTACCAACCAATTGTTGTTCCGATTTAGTTTCCCAGCCTATATTGTAGACTGCCCGTTTGAGAATAGCCCAAAATCTTTCGATTGGACGTGCCTGTGGATATTTTGGTGGGTTGTCATCTTTGGGCACAAATGGCACTTTTTGCTTATTTAACCAGAAGATAGTTTTTTTTCGAATAATGACACCGTGCCAAGTCCGGCCAGAACATTATTTTGTCTTGAGCGTGATGTGTTGCAATAAATTTTTTCAATTTCGGCAAGCACTGGCTGGTATAAACATTAGAATCAACTGCTGGGCCACCGATTGGTCGAATATACGGCGCTGATATTCCTTTCAATGAAATCGCAATCCATACCAACACCTTTGGCTCGTTCTTCTAACTTTGGGAGCAAATCTGACATTCAGTACGTTTACATGAATACTTGAGTACTTGACTTGAAATCGACTTGAAGCTCAGGTAGGGCGGTTGATTGTGATTAATTTCAATTTCTTGACTTGAATTTTTCTTGAATTTAATTTTCCAATTACTTAAGTTGAAATTTACGCATTGAATAAGCGTTTTCATAATATTTTGATTACTTCAAGCATACTTCAAGTATACTTCAAGTAATCATGTAAATGTACTGATTATCGGGTGCTGTTTCAATATTATCGATATAAAAAAAAAGTTACCGCTCAAATTGTGACACTAAAATGTGAAATAACTTTCATCATCCAAAATGATCAACGTGTTGTTCGCAAAATGTTTCAAACGCAGTGCACGACAACATTTCGGTATTCTTTCTAACTGCTTTGTTGTGTATTTGGGTGCTCGCTTATGTTTTCGTTTGCAGAAATTAGTTTCCCGTAAAATAACTTAATTTTTGTTGTAGAGAATAATAACTTCCCTTTTTTTTAGTTGTAATAATGTTTTATTATTCACTTTTGAGAAAGAAAACTCTTTGCACAGAACAAGTTATATAATATACTTTTATAAAAACTTTAAAAGAAAACTCTTTGCGTAACACTTAACAAGTTATACAATATATTTTAAAATAAAACTCACTGGATAACACTGGAGGCCTTACCTTGGGTAGGGGGACTCTCCAGGTTGAACTTTAAAAGACTTCTCTTGATAAAAACGTTTTCACTATATCTAAAAGATTGATTTAACCGTCAAGAGGAAATACGACAAAAAGAAATTCATCAAGAGAAGATACGACAATAAGTAAAAAGGATTTGTTAACAAAAAAATATATATATATATAGTTTGAAACTCATATAAATATAATAATTTGTCTAATATATAAATTTGTAATTAGAATATAAGTTAATTTATCTAGACTTACTTAATTATTATATAAATTTTGTTATTGCTCTCCTCGTTGGAGGGCTCTCGACATCGCCCGATTTATTCGTTCTTCAGTATATCCCACGTTGGTAAATAGATATCGGAAGAACGGCTCGCTTGCTGGTGTTAATATTAATTCCAGTTCGTCTATGTCGATACGTGAAACGATCAGCTGCAATCCTTGGACTAACCTCAAGTTAACCACATCGCCTGGCACGATTTCAGGGAAATCTTCTTCCTGTAGGTGGAGGTTTATATGTTCTATGGAGTCGCTCGCTCCAATCGGGGGAATTTCTCCTGGCCAGCACATTAAATGCTGCTCGAGATTTGTAGGTTGGTGTTTCGTAGGTCTTACAAACCTTTACAAAAATCCCACCGCTGCCACCAGTTTTTGTTACACGCCACTTGGGGTATAACTTAATTTTTGTTGTGGACAATAATAACTTCCCTTTTTCTTAGTTGTAATAATGTTTTATTATTCACTTTTGAGAAAGGTTTTTTTGTATATGATATTAGTTTAAAATCTTCGCCCCAATCGCCTGGTTGACTGTCCGACTTGTTTCGTTGTTCTGGCATTCAACTTCTTTGGTCGACCACTTCTTGACTATTTTCGGTTGTTTGCTTTCCTTACAATCTTTCATTACTCGATATATCGTTGCACGAGAAATATCTTTGTCTTTGAACACTTCCAAAATTTCACTTGTACTTAACCTTCCAAAAACTTTGGCGAAAGCCTTGCGCAAATCTATTTTGTACGACATTACTAATGTAACTTTCCGGCCACACTGACTTTGAAAATGCTCTATAGATACCGTTACATCTTCTGAGTGCATGATTCATCTCATTTCATGCAACAATGTGCAGGGCTGAACAATTCAAATTTGTCTCAAAACTTTTGCGACACGCCTTATCTATATTTTAAGTGTTTTGCCCGTTGTCAGAGCGAACACGCAATAAATGAAGAGTGTGGTGAACATGATGCCATTGGTTTAAAGTTGGTGATTGCGTTTATTCACCAAGTCTACACTTTATTCTCGCACCAATTTGAAGCTTTAGTAAATATTATTATTTACTAAATATATGTGGGTTTCAGCTGTAATAATACGAATATAATAGTAATTCAAAATACAATAAAGATAAGTTTAAATTAATTAAGATTACAGATAAAATGCTGTTGCAATTGACTTGTACTCACCTGATAAATATATCGCAGCTGATTTACTTGACGTTGTTTTAGCTTCACGCAGGTGAGTAAAGATGTGGACTGTATAATACTGTTGAAAAAGGAATTATAAGACTAATTTTATCTTTAACGATTTATTTAAAATAATTGAACAAACATGTTATCACGTCGAGAGCCCGAATTAGAAGAAGGAATGTAGTGAAAAAACTACTTGAACAGATTAACAGATTATTGATACAGTTATCAAAATTAATGAGAAGCATTACAGAATGCGTTTTAGTTACTTTACGTTACGTGACTCTCTATGAAATATTTACAAATACATTTGTGTGTAACTAGAGCAAGTGTACAATTTATAATTTAGGATGATTGCGGCTGTATAGTGTGGATTGTAGTTGTGGACGTAATGAGAGTTACTTGTCTGCTTGATGGTATTTTGTTCAGACGTTTTATTTGATTGAGATTTGTGATTAGAATAATTTTATTGCAGTCCATACCCACAATAATGTGGCTTTGTTAGTAATTGTAGCAATAAGACTCTTTATTACAGTCGATACCCGCAATAAAGTGTTTAGTGTTAGTGATCTTCTTACTACAGTCGATACCCGCAATAAGAATCTTTATTACAGTCGAGACCCGCAATAAAGTGGTTGGTTAGTAAATTTTTTATTACAGTCGAGACCCGCAATAACAAACTTTATTACAGTCGAGATCCACAATAAAGTGATTTGTTAGTAATAGATTATCTCAGTCGAGACCCGAGATGATATTCTTTAAGTCAGTCGAGACCTGGCTTAAAGTGAATGTTAGTAAGTATCTTAACTTCAGTCGAGACCCGAAGCAAGATTCTTTATTTCCGTCGAGACCAAAAATAAAGTGTTTTGTTAGTAATATTTTTATTACAGTCGCTACCCACAATAAAAACCTTTAGTTTAATCGCTATCTAAAACAAAATCCTTAATCCAGTCAGTAGTATATGGACACTACCAATAGCAGTTGTACTAGGTACGAGAGGGACAACCTATTTTTGTCCCACTTTGAGCCCGTTTGGCTGGTAGGTGGGTAGGTGGATCTATAAAAAAGCTTTGGATACATAAAACGAGCAAAAAATTCTGTGCTACTATGAGTTGTCGAAAGTCTCACATGTGTAAATTAAATGGAGATGCTGGAATTCTTTCCATGAAATGGGAGGATTGAGCATTTTTGTCCCACTTTGGTATGGTGAACGTGTGTGGGAATGGGAGATCATTCGTGCTATGATGAGCTTCACTTGGAACGAACGAGTATGGTAGCTTAAGCAGGTTTGGTGAACTTGAACTCTGAAAATTGAAAAAAAAAACACAAAATGTAGGTTATATTAATTTCTATTGAATAATTTTTAATTTTTTCCGCCCTCTATGTCGTCTTTTCCGTTGCGAAATTCTTCTGTTGAATCGAAACCAGCATATTTGATTGTAGGTGTGTCGCTCAACTTGTGTTAGGTATTTTTTGTAGGTTCTTCCAATACACAAGAGGTTAACACGTTTTTTATCATTTTATTATTTTATAAAACACTTTTCTAAATATTTAGCACTGCTAATACATTGTAATCATTTTTATTTTCAAATATTAAACACTATTTGTTGAGTATCTATATTTCTACACTAGATTTTATATAGAACAGACACTTCGATAACTCTTTATCAATCGCACTCAACTTCCGCCCAAATTCACGGCCCGTTTGTCACACTTTTCTTATTACCCGCTTCGTCTTAATTCCAAACTATGTAATACTCCTCGATCTTACTCCAATACAATTTTGTTTGTTTGTTTATTTAAATACCCGATAAAAATAATAAATTTCACAGCACAATCCTAAAACAATAATTGCTCCTGCTGCAAATTTTAATGTATTAAAGATATATTTTGATGAGTTTGACTCTAACAATGGCTGGTTGTACGGGCCACAAACATCCCTACCGTTTGCATAGACACACATTGGGGAGAGACGTATATGTTCTGCTTCAATGGCTTCCGGGAAATTCATAGCATACATTTCCAGGGAGCAAAAGTAACACTTTATTTTATCTTTAAGATTTGTGTGAACTATGAGCTGAAAACGTGGTTGGGTGTTAAATGAAAAACATGAAATGAAGGTTGTATTAATTTTTTATTGAAAATTTTTTAATTTTTTTGGATGAAGTGAAGATTTAAAAAACTGCCCTTTGTGTCGTCTTTACCGTTGTAGATTAAACATTGCGGCGTTTGGTTTAGTTCGTCGATCTGTCGTTGAGTTTTTATATTTTCCGAGAAGCGAGGCGGTAGGAAAATATAGGTGGCATTCTGCAAATGGGCCGTTAACCGAACACCACACTTCGTCTTAATCAGCTTGAAAAACTTTATTTCGTACTCTATACCAAGCTCCAGCGAAGTTACAGAGATTATGGTGCTGGAACTTCCTTGGGCTACAATATTTAATAAATCAAACGTGCTCTGAAAAAGATAAGATCATTAGATTATATAAAATTTTTAAAATATGTAAACACTTACCATGTTCTCATAGTTTCAATTCTACAAAATTCGAGGGAGTTGTATTGTGCAGTTTTCTTTCGTATTCTGAAATTCTGTTAAAAAGCGCAGAGTTTATATAGTCCTTGCATTTTCAATTTACTCTGGGGGTAATTTATTAAGTTTTTAAAGAATTCTGATGAAAAACAAAAACTGAACTTGTGTTAAGGTTAAACTCGGCATACTATTATCTTTTTTTATGTCTGTAAAACAGATACTGCAGTTCCAAGGCTAGCAATAAAAAGTGAATATCTTATTTCTTCTTTTTTTTCTTTCCTTCCCAAGAAAAACACTTAATTAATGAAATTTTTGCAGCAAACATCATAGCAAAACTAAGTCGTGACAACTTACCGTAATGTTGTATTTTATTTTGATTAAAATCAGTTTTACAACAATTGAGCTTATGTTTGCCAGTGCTTGTATGTCGTGATAAGTAGGATTTCTGTAGTCTTGTAACGTCGTTTACGATTATCCTGCTGAATAAAACATAAATGCTCTTGTGGTACATGCTTGTTGCATATTTTACAGAAATATTCTCCGCATACATGAACTTTATCAGCTTTGTATGTTTTCAAACAATCCATACATCTTTTAATCTGTTCACAGACGGTTTTCTTATTTAATGATCCAGACGCGTTGTGATTATCGAAACATTGCTGGCCTCTAAAACGGCGATTACATTTTGAACATTTGATTTCGACTATATTTTTATTGGGGTAGGCTGGTGCCTGTTGGCAGCAGGGACATGTTCCTTCCTCCGCATTTATGGTCGTTTTTAGTATTATATAGTATATGACATATTTCACAATAATAACCGCAATAAAAAGCAGCGATGAGTAATGTTATAACAGTATAATGATTATTGTGATATAACAGATTCAGTCTGGGGCCATCGATATGTCCTTCAAAAATTACATCTCGCCCTTTAGTTCCGTATTGATAGACGACAATGCTATATTCTTTCAAATGTGGTTTTGAAATTGCTGAAGTTCAGAAATTCCCACGCCTTCAATCGGAATATGAATTCTTGATTCTGCTAACAATTTTGAAACAAGACGAGTTTGTAGTTTTCGAATATTTCTTCTAATTTTCCTATAGTCGACATCTTTATTTACGCCCGCGATTGCAACCACCAATGCTCGAGGTAAGCACAGGTTGTCCTTATTCTCTATCACAACGATACCCTTCTTCGTGGCGCACTCTTCAATAAAAGTATTATATTTATTATGGCGATTATTTCCTCGCCCTTCTGGTAGGCGTACCGATGTAACCCCCAAGCAAAAAGTATCTGTACTTAATCCTAAAATAAAAATTTTGTTAGAAAACCTTGACCAAATCAGGTGCAAATATAAAAACATACCTTCAGAGTTGCTTTGAAATATTTTCGAAATCATTTCCCATATTCATTTCTATTATAATTTCCGAAGCAGGTCTAAAATTCAACCACCCCGGCCCCCTCTCCTTAAAACTGTTTCCGCAAAAAGTAATCCCTAACTGATCGTTTGGTAGGAGCCCCTTTACGGCATGTTGAATAATGTCTTCCACTGAAGTCTTAATCCATGAGGAGGGCTCCGCATTTTGGGGCACCGGTGTGATTTTAAACTCTACTTTACGACCTTGTATATTGAACATTTTGATATAGGTTATGTTGTCTTTTGTAATAATGAATTTTTCCATCTTTCAATAGATTGTTACGACCGAACACTTGAAATATTCAATTAAGAATGGGATAAACGAGCCCGTTTCGGTAAATTTATAAGGCCTGAATCGGCTTTTATTTTTAATTATTAAACGCACAACGCTAATACGCCAAAAATTATACAGTATGTATCTGCTATTATAAACTTTTAAAATTAAATGAAGTCGACAGCTACCACAGTCTGAATATTTCAACTTCTGGGGTTCTGCTCATTATATATATATATATATCAATACATGAAAAATAAAAAATTGCGATACATTCGATAAAAACCAAATTTACCAGTCACATAAATTAAAATTCTTTACTGCTATTAATATACCAATAGGAATTGCAAGCTGCATGTAACTGCTTTACAAACAAGAAAAATAATGGTATGCATATTTTAACCTTAAACCAAATTAGTATTATGATGTTCCATCAGGATGTTGTAGTCATTTAAAAAAAAACTCGATTGATTTTATATGCATGATAATCCTTCTATTTTTAATTGCACGATGTAGCAGAGTGCGATTTAAAAACCTGTTGATTTTATATCAGCGATAATCCTTTTATTTTTGTTCCGCAGGGTGCAACAGAGTACAATCTAAAAAACCAGATTGAAGGCATTAACCTCCTCCCCTAGAGTTAACCTCATTTAAATAATTTACCTTTGAGAAAATTCACTTTTCCACTCTATATATAAAATATTTTGCAAATTAGGGGTAAACGATCATCATTATTAAAAATCAGTTCTAGCTAGCTAGCAATTAACAGTTACAAATCAGGTGTCAACTTTATATGTTCGTAACAAGAATAAAAGAAAATTTTACTGTTGCAACAAAAACACTTTAAACCAATTAGCTGAAAAAAAAGTTAAAATTTTTTAATAAAATTCACCTTTTACTCCAAAGCTTAACAATTTTTACAGACGTATATGCTAAAATAAAACCGTTCTAGACGTGAAACCCCAGTTTTTAGTTGAAAAAAGTTAATTTTTTTTTAACAAAGTACACCTTTTACTCAGAAAACTTAACAACAAAAATTTTAATAAAAACTATTTAAAATAAAAATAAAATTTGTGCTGCGCCTTTACCAGCAAAGTGCAATTAAAAAAACCAGATTGAAGGCTTTTAACCCCCAAAATAACCTTTTAAACGTATGCAGTATGCATTATTTATTTTAAGTTTATAGAATTATTGCCGAGATTTCATTAGCAGAATGCAATTTAAAAAAACAGGATTGATGACTTTTAGGGAACCCCAGTAAAAGCAGGTCAAGTTCAATGACGCACCTCTTAACACGGGGTGTTTTTTATTCAGGCAGTTTTCAAATCTTTTAGTTCATCTAAAAATAAAATATTAACGTGACCTACACTCCATGTTTTTTTTTTATTTAATGTCCAACTACGCTTTCAACTCACGGTTCAAGTTCACCAAACCGGGCAACCTGTTTTTACCGGCACGTGCTCCAGCTTGATAAGTCGGCATTCTGATTCAAGTTTTTATTTCGTTTTTCATACAAAAACTGCTTTTTGTTTACTTACCATGTTTCGGAAATTGCTGTGATTATTTGAATTGATGTGATATATTTAGGCAAGATCAGTGATGATAATTTTGCAATATAATGCAAATTTCTTGAGGTAAAATTAGGCGAAGGAACAAATAATTTAAAATGTGCTATCGCATCTGCATGTGATGTGCCTTTTATTCGAATATTGGAACCTAACTAGAAATTAAAGAATCGCTAAAATGATGCATCTTTTCTTTCCTCAGACCTGGCCATTTACCCCTGGATTTACTTTGTACCTACAAAACTTTAATGATTTTCATAGAATTTCATCTGCAAAAAGGCAGGATCCATCCAAAAAATATATATATTGCTTCTAATAACTACAATGCATGTTGGCAAGACACCGTTAAATGCAACATCAACATAACAAATTCCCACCAAGTTTTCATATTTTCTCAAATAGAATTTTATTTTATTAAAAAAGAAAAAATTAATTCTTTAATAAACAACAAATAAACATAACGAAATGAAAAGTAAAATGAAATTAGCATAAAAATTGAATCGGAACCCGTTTATTGCATACAAATATTTGATTGTGCTATGAAATTTATTACTTTTAGAGCGGGTATTTTTAGTAAAAACAAGTCAAGATCAACGACACACGAATTTTATATTTTGAATTATTTATAGTTATTGTTTTGCTTATAATTATGTAGGATAGGTATAGATACTTCCTCTTTAGTTTAGTACGGAAAAAGATCTTGTTATCTTGTTGTACAATCCCCTAATAAAATTAATTGAATTGAAATTGAATTGAATTGAATTGACACACCAAGATTTCACAACTATTTGTATGCCCAGCCCGTTGTATTTGGATGGTGTATTTTTTATTAGAACAATAATGGATGACGCGATGCCTTAAAGATCATTTACCTACAATTGTCAAAAATATCCAGGGCAAAAATTCTTTGTGTTAGTTAGTTTTTCAATCTTGGGAGTTTCTTTTTGATTTTCACGGTTTTTCGATGTAAAACCTTCTTCAGAAGATTGCATTACCTACCATGCCATGTTTTCACCAGTTTCGAGGAATTTATCTGTGCAATTTTTATCTGTGAGAAAAAGCGCTCATGTACCTGGGAAAATGTCAACCTGACTCATAACAGCAAATTTTTCAATGGCGCTACAAGATTTATAAAAGTAAAAATTAATTATACTCTCGTGCCAGAAACATTTCCAGGGCGGGGTACAGTACAGTCTCCGCTTATATAGCAACTTTAAATAACATTCACACAATACATCCGTGGCTTCAGGGGTAGAGCGCCTCGGTTTTTACCAAGCGTTCTCGGTTCGATTCCAGCAAAAAGCCAATTTTTTATTTAATTTAAATCAGCTTGCGACCCCAACCAGATGACGTCATGAGTCAGAGTTGTGACGTAATCCCTCAAATTATATCGTGTGTATGTGTGTGTGTGTGTGAAGGTCAAAGAAAGGTCAAGGCTCAAAAGTCAAAGGTCAATGACCTCAGGGTCGGTGACGTCAGGAATGTCTGGCCTGGCTGTCCTACTACCTACTACAGTCACTACTATTGCTAGATTCAGAGCGCTGTTCTAGCTCTGTGATTCGGGCGGTCTACGTAATATGCACTCACTCACTTACTTATAATAACTTATAACTACGCGGCTAGGTGCGGGGTAGGAGCGTGCGCTCACTATTCCTTAGACCAACACGATTAACGTGCGCTTGTCGTCAGGAGTGGCCAACACGGGGGATACAAGACGCAGCGTACGGGGACGCAATGTATGCGTGCGCTCGCTATTCTTCTGACCAACACGATTAACGTGCGCTTCGTCGTCAGAGTAGCCAACACGGTACGGGGATGGAATCTATATTCGTGCGCTCACTACTCTTCTGATCAACACGATTAACGTTCGCTTATCGGCAAAGTAGCCTACACGGGGGTACGGGACGGTATGCGTGTGCTTACTAATTCTCAGGCCAGCACGATTAACGTGCGCTTGCCGTTGAACTAGTCAACACGACTTGTGGATAGGACTTGGACGGGAGATGTGTCTGGTCGAGCTGCTGGGAGGCAACTGACCAATCTTTCGATGCCGACAGACTTTTATAGCCAGTCTTCTGGTAGTCCACTAGTGGGGGTCAACTCTTCTTACTTCTGAGTTATCGTCTCGCGGTCTTATATTTCACTGATCGGTGGCTGTGCTTTTCGACTTGTGTCTGCTGGCTGGCTGGGTATAGAATGTTCCCTTCTACTATCACGCCACCAGCACGGGACACTACTGAGCTGCTGATCAGCAGTGTGCTCTTCTCTCGGCGGCTGTCTTACATATCTTGTTGCCTAATTGCTGCTAGACACTCGTTTTCGCTGGTGTCTAGCTAGAATATTGTATATGTAACTTCGTTACAGTCTTATATTTGTGATGTGAGTATGCACATAGAAAAAAAACCCAACAATTTACAAATCAATTAAAAATGCAAGAATGCACACTCTGCATTATTGCAATATCCAATTGACCTGAAAATCATTGCTCAATTAATCGATCACAATAAATGTGATTGATAATATTATTGCAATTAAGCAAAACATGCATTCAACCAAATGTATGTCACAACCATAAGAAGTGACTGCAATTGTTTACATGTTTTGCAACATGCTTAATACGGGTCAAGCTAGTTGCGTCACATCTTTCTTTCGAAGTTTGTAACGCTGGATATTGGAATCCAACTATTTTCACTAATACCTAATCCTATGCATATATAAATCTATAATTATGTAAAGTTGGAACTATTTCCAGGTTATGTTACATAAGAAATTAAGCAAAATGAAAAGATTTTGAATAGCTTTAAGTTTTCTTTTAATTCGAATTTCATGCCCTTGGTTTGTACATTAAACACGGGAAGCACTTTCCTATTCGGCCGTCCCAATTACAGTAAATAATTAGCTATTAGTATTGGTTAGAATTTGTACTTTTTTCTGTTTAGGTTTAAGTTTTATATATTTCTAAATTTAGGTTAGTAGGGTGAATCGTTGGGGCCCATAAGGCGTTTTACTTTCCTGAATTAATAATTCCGTTATTGGGATCCCTCGTGGTCTATACGGAATCATGCTATTCCTCGCGCGGGGTTGCCTTTATTTCGGTCCCTCAGATTAACTGGTTGAAACTCTTGATTTATTTTCCGGAACTTAGCTCTCCGTGAGATAGTTGATGCTTCTTGAATAATGAAAAAAAATACTTTCTCGTTTCTCAATTTCTTACTGAAGACTCGCTTCTCAGCAATCGCGCCAACAGCCCTACAAAAAAAAACCTGGAAATAGTTCCAACTTTACAAGTTAAGTACATAAGTGCAAATAAGCAATTTGGTTTAACGTGCCCCAAATCACGGGCATGTAGGTACCTATCGAAAAGGAAATGTACAAATCATAATTAAGTTTAGGCTAGCATATTTACTTTTATATAAATAAGCTAGGATTAGATCAATAAAGCATAAGTTATTATTTAGTCTTAACAGAGTCAAGACTTTTATTCTGGTACCTGCTAGTCTTAGCTGCACTTCCCCCTTACTTGGGCATCTGCTACTATAGCTGCGCCTATAAAGAGATCTGCAAACTGAGCTTCTCTTAGGACATCTGCTTTTAAAGCTTTTCTAATTTGTCCATAGGAGATCTGCCTTATCGCTCCCTCCACTCTTTGCTCCCAACAATACTGGTGCTAACTTCTTGGCCATGCAGATGCAAGCTGTATACCACACATTGGTGCTTGTAACCACAACAAAGTAAATCACTTCATATTTACTTATTACATATTACATTTTCATATAAGGCAGTAAGATACGATGCAGTGCAGGTAGTAGTGTTACTAGCCTGGAACATAATGTGATGCAGTGCAGTGTTTTAACAATCAATATTTAGATTTTTGTGTGGTGGTGGATTAATTAATTATGTCGAGAAAAGATAAAATAAAAAGAAGCCTGTTTGTATTAGCGGCTTGTGTTATTCGCAATAATTTGATTTTATTGAACAAAAGAAAAAAGATTTGGACAAGAAACTATAATACCGAAAAGCAGCGCGATCTTGGTTTTTATACAAAAATCTTCAAAGTCATTAAGGAGGAAAATAGCATCGAGTTAAGGAAATATACTCGGATGGGCGTTACGCAGTTTAATTTATTGCTTAACTTGTTGCAGAACAGGTTGAAGCGCGAAATTCTATACGTAAACCTATATATCACCGGAATGTCGCCTGGTGATTACATTGATGTAAGTTCTTATGAAAGTGTGTTTAAAAAGACAGCCTCCATTTTGGAACTGTTGTGACCCAATTCTCGCCGTGCTTCCCCTTTTGGAGAAGAGCGACTTAGGTAGGATTTTCTATATAAAAACACTTCTGATTACTAAGTTAAAAAAATGTTATATTGAATCTCTTTAATTTTCACACTTTTTTGTTTAAAATAAAACTATTCTATTAAAACACGGTTTTTTTTGTAATAAATGACAAATTAAATTAAATCTTGCTAGATAGACTAAGACTATCTCGAGCCCGCGTGTATGGCTTAAGAGTGTCGATCCTGAACTGCGAATTTTTTACCGTTCAAACAAATCTTTATTACCAAATAAGCTGACGCATTCGCGTCAGCAAAAAGTATCAAAAACTTTTCGTCATTGGTGCGTTTAACTGACCAATCAGATAAAAAGCAACAATTTTAAGGTAAGGCAATTGAACTAGGCAAGACATGTGCCTCCATTAATTTTTTGGCTTGGGTCTTGTAATCTGATCTTGCTCTTGAAATTTCGAGCGATAAGCAAAGCAAACTGAAACACATTAACCCCGTGAGTTATGTGTGCACGAAAATGTCAAGTAAGTATTTTATGTGTCGTGTCCCAAAGCAATCCAGTGAAAAAAATTAAAAACTGATAAAAACTCGCGTAATTCAATTGTACAACAAACTTTATTTCTTTAATTAAATTAAGTTATATGACGATATAAATTAAAAGGCGTATCACCCGTGATTGATACTTTTCGTTATACTCTCTAATTACAACTAACTAAACTGATACCGAACCGCTATCTTTAATAATACCAAATTCTAACTACGCAAGAATACACAACTTATCACTGCGAAACCCGATCTAGCGAATCGACCGTGCTCACCTCCATTCAACTAGGCGGAGGCGACTTTGACCCAGTGACCAGCTCAATACCTTCCAATCATAATTACAAAGTATTACGCTAATCACTAACGCTATAAATTGCTTCCCACAGAACGCTGAAAAAATAGTGAAGGTTGTGTTAGTCCTACATAATTTTGTTAAAATGAATGACGACGAATTCTGTCGTGCAGACTACCTCGACAGTTTTAATGGCGACACTAGAGTTGAAGGATTATGGCGGAGAGAGGTTGGAACTTTGGAAACATGCAGGCTTTTTACAAGGTTTAATGCCCCAAAAGATGCATTCACTATCCGTGACACGTTAAAAGAATATATTAGTTTTCTCTCAAGCGATTTAGAGAGGCTTTTTCCAAACGAGATTTGTGAAATGCCACAGATGAATCGATTAACGAAACCAAACTAATATGTCCATAGAAATAATAAGGCCAAACTTGTAGGATAAAACCAATTCAATTTTATTCCTTCGATCTGTACTGCTCAGCGGCTATCAGAAGAATTAATACAAACATACAAGAAGAGATAATTCAAAATAGAAGAACCAACTACAAACTGAAGTTAAATTAGATTGCAAATAATTCACAATATTAAAGATTTAAGCGCAAATTTAAAATTAAATTGTTTTGAAAGAGAACAAGAAATAAGTCTAATGATTGAATTACACGACTTGACATACATAAGTGCAAGAAGTACAAAAAAAATGTGATTTGTTTTTACTTAACAATATTGTTAATGCTAAAAGATAGGGCCATCCTACACGCTGCATAGCATAGAATACAAATATTGAAAATATTATAGAGAGCTTTTAATAAAAATTCGGCATTTCTACAGTTCTACTAAATATGAATGTTAAAATTATTTATTCATACTGGCTACTTGTTGAAGGGGTGCCACGCCTTTCATTTGATCTTTCTTCATTCAGCAATTGTAGAACTTTCGTCTGGAATGATAGAAATTGCTCTGCGGATAATTGTGCTTCTTCCAGTTGAATGCACAAGCTGTCACAAAAGGCAGCTTCCTTTGTGGAACTTTTTTCATCTTTCAATGTCCTCATCAAATTAAGCAACTCTTAGTTTGTGTTTTTTATGAGAACCTCGTCAACCAATCCATGCTGTCTGCTTCCTCGCCCAGTACTCGCTCTTGACGAAGACCTTTCTTGGGAGCTATCACATGGATTCTCGTCAGTTGGTGGATCTACCTCAGCAGTACCACTTACCAAGTCACTATCGTCAAATACTTGATGATCGTACTCAATAATATCATTAAAGGTAATCTCAGAGGTAGCTCCGTCGTCATAACTACAGTGTGTTCTAGGATATATAAAACTGTAGTTCTGAATTTTAATGTAAACAATGTCAACTTACTCTGCATTTACACTGCTGCATGTGTTTAAAAATGCCAGCATTTCGAAAAATTTATAATTTTTCAATTTACTGCCAGCACCACTTCCAGACGGTAAATTCTCTTTGTCTTTTAGACGATTAAACCTATCTTTCATGGTTCGCCACATTTTTTTTTTGTAGCGTCACCTAAATGAATACTTTAATTAAAATAAAACAAATGTATTTTCATATTTAAGTTACCTGTAATTCCCAATTTCTTCCCATGCTATTTCTCTTTTTTCATTTTTTTTTATAAAATTTGTTGCTTTTATCGTAGAGATAAGCTCTCCCGCGCACCAATTCCACCAATTTCTCTTCCGTTTTTGACAACACACAAATGTCAGCTGATGCAGTGTGCAGTGTTTTAGAAATTAGCCTAAACGTTGCAGTGCATGTGAATCGCGATGTGCTATTACATGGGCTCTAAATTTCAATGCAGTGCAGTGCACTGCACTGCATCGTATTGTGTTTTAGCCTTTACTTTTATAATGACCCACGTTTTTTTTTAATTATTCTTGCTTTAAACTCAACTTGATCGCGTGATAGATACTGCATAAGCACGTCAACCGCTTTTCATGCCCAACAGTAATCTGTTCTGTACCTCAAGAACATTTCCTTTCCATTCACTCTTTTCGCAATTCACACAAATATCCCTAATTTCCGGCTAGTTATACCTATCATCTCTCACAACGCACACTTACTTGAAAAAGGTCACTTGTCCTTGAGATGCCGATCTTATTACTCATGAAAAGGGGAAGACTGTATCAGTAAAAGACGCGCGCTTCCTTTCTTCATCAAGAACTGGCTTTCTTCGTAATGTAGGCAACTATAGCACTCCAGGCATTTCCAAGCAAATCTACAAGGTCTGCAGAAACTGTACTGCGCAAATGCCCTTTTCTAAATTACTTTTTGACAAGACGCTGGAATGCCAAGAAGCACTTACCTTTTATTATTTTAAGAATTCTTACAGCGTGCGCCCTTCATATCACATCTTCTTTACAATACCTTTATTGAGGGGATTTTCTCGGTATTAATTTATTTTACGTTACACTTTGCTGTAACCATCCTAAAGGAATCGACTGGAAAAATGAGTAAAAGATTTCTAAAATCAAAAGTCTGACAATTTTGCCAGGAGAACAGGTGGCGCTGGGAGCTGACTTCTTTCACAGTAAATATTAATGAAACACGGTTATGACTCTGTCGATAATGTTCCGACAATCTCTACTACTCTTTGTTCAATGAAAGTCCGCGAATAAAATTATAAGTCATCAACTTTATTTATATTAAATAAAATATCTTAGAACTTTACTTGAACATACAAAGTTAATTCATTAATTTGCTGTAATACGCTTTGTGACGAGACGGACACGACTTCTCACTTGAGCGTCTATTTGCAAAAAGGAAAGAGCGAGAGTGCCAGGGCGCTTGCTTCTATTTCTTGGTCTAAAATCTGCAATCAATCTTCATTTTTCTTCTTATGTGGATGTGGGTTTGTGTGTTAAGTGTTGCACGATGCATAGTTAGTACCATGTGTTGCCTGATGCAGGTTCATTTTTTGTCGTGTGCCGCTATAACTCTAACTCTACCTCACTTTATTATGTTTTAAATTGAATAATTTTAAAATAGAATATTTCACTTTTATTTTTACAAATCTACGTTTTTATATCGTTTTAGGAATTAATTAATTTCCCTATGCGAAGATGATGAAACTTTCTTAGGCCTCACTTGAATGTAAGAAGTCGTCTTACCTACCGAGCGACGAAACCAAACTCAACGAGAAAAGTCTTCTTCGTCGTTGCTAATTAAAAGCCATTTGCTTTTTGATCTGCCTCTCGATAATGAGTCGGGATTTGTTTGACTTTGGATCGTCGGTACTGCTTTTCGTTGACTCGAAAAACTTTCATCATTGCCTTTATTTCTTGAATCTATCGTTCAAGTTTTCGGGAATGGCAAGTACTCGCCATTTGCACCGTTGTATACTTTTGAAAGCATCTGAAGCTTCTCAAATTTTATCAGCCACATAGTTAATTTCTGCCTCAGTTTTATCTGACAGTGGGATTAATGCTAAATTTATTATTTGTGGGAGTTGCCTTAACCACAATTTTCTAACTAAGGTATCGCCAGTAGCACCTGATGTTCCAGCTAATGGCTCAGTGTTCGCAAGAAATCGGCTGGCTTTTTGTCGCGACAATTTTTTCACTAGACAATAGCTTTTCTACCCGCCGTTCTTCGCTTAAAGAATGTCGTTCTATAAGGAACTTTTTTTAATTCGCGTATGGGTCTGATTTCGGTGGTTTTGTATAATATCTAGTACGGAATCAAGCATCTCTTGTGGTAATGCCGCAAGAACAAAATTGTATCGGTGGATATCGTTGATGATTTTACTGATTATGAATTGTACTTCTGCTTGCACGAACCATTTAATTGATGAATTTGTCCGAAATGGAGGTTGTAATGCCAATGTACGAGATTTAATGCACCAATGGATGCAGAAGTTGAAGCAAGGATTGCAAGAAGAATCCGGATTGGATTAAAAGGCTGCAGTCTGTCTTGATAACTAAACTAAATTGATTTATTAATTCTTTATCCGTTATTTATATAAAAGTTCACCTTAAATTTTAAAAGAATGACAAACAAAACTAGTGGGGATTTTACCTTACAAATTAATTTACCTAAAGAATTTTCTATCAATAAAAAATCATACATTTCCAAATAAATGCTTGCTTGGTCATGAATTATGACTCATTTCTGTTTATATTGTGTCATGCTTTTTTTTTACCGGTACCTGACCCAAGCATTGTTTCCTTTCTTCGATTTTGGGTCATCATCCACGTGATGATTTGTTAAGTGCGCTATGGTGTAATATTTTTTGTTGGCAAATGTGTATTTTCTACAAATGCACTTTTGCTAGTAATTGCTTTAAATTTTGTCTGGTTTGATGAGAGGATGGCTGCGTATTTCTTCCAACAGAGGCAGTTAAAGCTCTCCGACCCCGAGCGTTGGGAGCCGACAAGCCCGAAATACTCCCGAAACCAGACTCAACTTCAGACGAAGGGTAGGTGTCTTGCCCAGTATTCGATCCCGGCTTCAATTCCTTTTTATTCGTTGGTAGATAGAGGATTCTCAAGCACTTATACTTGTTTGAAGAAAGTTGGCTTCCTCTATTCTACCGGCTGCGCCAATTTTTGTTGAATATTCCTTCAAGGGATCACTTCACACACACTCCGTTTCCTAATTTTTCACTTTTATTTTAAAATTCGTCTCCTAACTTGTATCAAAAACTTTTCTTTATTTTAACTTTATTATTTACATCACAATTCTTGCTGCTTTATAATTTTGTTTTGATACTCCAACATTTTTCTCTCTTCTATTTTCCTTTCCAGAATTTTAACATTAATTTCCACCAAATTTTCCTTGCTTTAAGGAGTAACTACAACAACACATATTTTTATACTCTAGATCAAATTTAAATTTCCGTTATTTATTCCTTTTCCTTTCCTTAAGATGGAGTTTGTCACTCCGTTTTTAAATACAGGCATCGAAATCTTCCTTTTCAGAATTTTAACATTAATTTCCACCAAATTTTCCTTGCTTTAAGGAGTAACTACAGCAACACACATTTTTATACTTTAGATCAAATTTAAATTTCCCTTATATATTCCTTTTCCTTTCCTTAAGATGGAGTTTGTCACTCCGTTTTTAAATACAGGCATCGAAATCTTCCTTTTAAGAATTTTAACATTACTTTCTACCAAATTTTCCTTGCTTTAAGGATATATTTTTATACTCTAGATCAAATTTAAATTTCCCATATTTATTCCTTTCCTTTCCTTAAGATGGAGTTTGTCACTCCGTTTTTAAATACAGGCATCGAAATCTTCCTTTTCAGAATGTTAACATGTTATGGTAGCATGAAGAGTGATTGGCTTTGGACGTAAAGTCCAGACTGCCAGCATGAGCTAACAGATCACTCGACGGACAGCGTTGACTGCAAGGCGGCACGCTAGCTCGCCTCGGCTCATTGGTGGAGAGTGTGGGGAGGTTCCACGAAAAACCTGCCGCTGCCGTCAGCCATAATCAAAAAAAATTCGTGCCTACAAACTAAAAGCCGGCACACATTGGATCCTGAAGGGACCCTTACGTCACTTACCTACATACATATAGTTGAAGGCGCAGATGTTCTGCCTTCCTGCATGCCCCATCCACCCATCTGACTCTGAGGGCAAGATTTTTCAGAGTCCCTAGTTGACCTGTAAAGAGAGAATAAACGAGCGAACCTAAATGACCTTCATGCGAGAGGGCTTCAGGATAGTGAGAGGAAAGAAAAAGCTTTACCACTTCATTTCGTTATAAATGCTGTATTATGTCGAAATTACAAGTGATTTGGTTCTTTGTTTTTTTTTTTTTTTGCTTAAATTCACCCCCGTAGTACTGGACTGGCGAGCATCTTTTCATGGTACTCTTATTCTATGTATTCTGAGATCTTGCTAATATGGGTACAACATATGCAAGGCCTGAGCAAAAGCGGCTTGCGGACAATCCCGATTGACCTGATTTAAACAATCAGCTAACCTAACTGAAGCTCTACTCGTTCTTAGCATAACCATACTACAGTATTCATTCAATGTTTAATTCTTAAACTACGATCCGCAGGGGGCGCAACCCAAAGGAATGTTTGATAGATACGAACTAAACAAAATTTTACTCACAATGTCATTAGCCTAGATTGGCATATCTCCAGAAGGCCTCCTGAAGTGCCAGCATTTTATTCCTGAAATGAAAATGTAAAAGAAAAATTTAAGGCTTGCGCCCGCGATCCCTTGGGGTTGCACGCTTACAGCTGTGAACAAAGAAAACGGCCTCAATACAAAAAAATCATTTATCAAAATGTGCTTGAGTGCACTTGTTGGTTTTCTTAGCTATTAGAACTTATCTATATCAAGAGTTGCCATAAAAAGTAAGTAAATCCAAGGTACCAATACACGTACCATTATTAACTACAAAAAGGTAAGTAAATCCAAAGTGCTTGTGCACATCCTATCATTAACTAAAAAAAGACATCTATGAACACTTGATAAGGTCTGGAAAGGTCTAGTATTTGTCCAGTGGATTAAAAATGTTACATCCAGATCTGGGAGCTGCCGGTATATTTACTTCAGGGACGTCAAAAGCCAGGTGAGTATATCTGGTGTAGTACTTCTTCGAATTGTAACGTTTAACTTAAATTTCTGTGCCAATGCCGGCATGTACCGATTAGATAAGTACCTCCAGCGTATGCGTATGCTTCACTTGAATAGATTATTTTCGTCAATAATGGGACCACCCGATAGTTCTGAGATCCAGTCGAGTAGTAGATAGTCTTATTTTGATAAAAAATGACAGCCGTGAATACTGACGGTAGATGCATGTACAATATGACTGGAAATATACTGTTGAGTTGGTACGCTGACCGCCGTCGGACACAATTAGGTACATCCAGGATACGAATGTAATTATTCTTTTCTATGTAACACGTCAGAAAGATGCTTTACTTCGTGGAATTTTTCTAATACGGATGATAAATAGTCCGCACTTGTGGACCCAATTAAAGAACAGGTTAAAACTTATCTACTTACGTGGGTGTATTTCCCTTCTTGTCTATTTAATATGTCGATGATGTTCTTACAGCCACTGATTTCATCAATAATTTTTCTCGTTGCTATTTATTTTAATTTTCTCTAACATACGAGCCGCTGCCCTGTGAGATACAGAATTTGGCCCCAAATCGACTTGCTGAGAAGCTGCTGTTGCCGAAGTTTTGATTGGTGAGGCGTATTTGAAAATAACTAGATAAGTGGAAAATAAAGTAGTCTGGGGATTGAAAAATATCCTAAATATTCTTAAAAGTTTTGTTTTCTATCGGATGTCTGCGAAAATACTATGGAGTTATTCCTTGCACGGCTATACTTGACGATTTCACCATACGAGAAGATTGTCTTCTTCTTCTTTTCCACCGTCAGAATGTCACTCCGAGTCCGAGCTCGAGGAAACGCACTTCTCTCGGTTGGGGTGTGTTCAATGTTTCTGCTTGACAGGAGCCGGCTTACACGCTTCAGTATTTCGTGTAGCATATTGCTATATGCAATACGCTACGACCATAACAAACATTAATTTCCACCAAATTTTCCTTGCTTTAAGGAGTAACTACAACAACACACATTTTTATACTCTAGATCAAATTTAAATTTCCCTTATTTATTCCTTTTCCTTTCCTTAAGATGGAGTTTGTCACTTAGTTTTTAAATAAACTTTTACAATTTACTGATACTAAAACTTTCTCTATTCAAACTTTATCCTTTTAAAAATCACCCGAGACCGCGTCGAACCAAGCTCAAAAATTGACTCCTATTTTCGCAATTCCTGCGTACCAAATGTAAATCACAACTCAACTTTGATCATCCTCAACGGTGATCAAGTTCCGTCGTTAAGGGTAGAAAATGCTTAATTTGAAGGTAAGATATGCCTCTTGATTTATTTTTTAATTTAATTATTTCTACTGCCAAATTTTTCCGAATGGAGTTTTTTTTTAACCAAAACGACTTGGATAAAAAATGAAACTTTTGTTTTTCCCAAGTGGGAATATTTTTTTTTGATTCAATTTGAATAATGTAAAGAAACTGCTAACGCGATTTCTTTGTTTAATTAAAAGGTAAGCTTTTATTAAAATTTACCAATTTTAAGGCATATAACTATGAAAATTTATTGAATTCTAGGTAAAATTTAGGGATTATGCAAATTCTCTTTAATTTAAGTATACAACAACGCACACTGTTTTGATTTTTTATGTTTTAATGCAGAACGTCACAATTGACTTGTGCGATAAATCTTTTATGTAAATCGCTGGTAATGCGAGACGAATTTAGATATTTGTGCGTTATGAATTTCAGAGTTCATATTGAGAATATTTTATGGACAATAAACGCTCACGTTTGCATTTCTTACATTTTAAAATGTAAGGAATAGTGACCAACTCAAAAAAGCAATTGAAATTTGAAATTTATTTGCATATACAATGCGTGGTGGTTATAAAAGCCTGTTATGTATGAATCTATCCTACTTAAACTTGTTGTGGTTTCTTTGCGAAGGAACCATTTGACTTAATTTGTTGTTTTTACTTTTGCTTTTCCCGGCAGCGACTGTCGTATCTCTAATGTGAGAGTAGTTGCGTGGAGTAGCTTGTTAAAGCACAACTCCCGATATTATTGTGGAGTAGCTTGTTTAAAGCACAACTCCTAATTCAAACGAACCGTTTACTGAACACTAACTCGACTCAAATCGACTGCTTTTATTCTTCAAATTCTTTGCTTATTTATACAGAAGAATCTTATTAATACGGAAATAAATGAAATACTTCCGACCCAACATTTTGTATATAACAGTACAAAGTGTTAGGTCATTTGCACTTCATTTATTTCTGTTTACAAAATAAATTGCGGCACTCGTCGCTTCCGTACATACATACAGATATTTTTCTGACTATAATCGTACTGAGCGTTTCGTCAGTACATTATCGCATTTGTTGTTACATACGTACATACATAAATTTTGACAAACGCTAACCGCTTGTTGCTTGTTCATCGTGATATTCATGATTTACATACATATTACTTTCTTCATATGCAACTCGTGAACCATCATTTGGTCACCTGGGTTCTACCGCTGGCGCAAGGTTATCGTATTACAACGTGCGAATTCTTGCGCGCAGGGTATTGCGTCACTCAATTCTACCTTAGTTATTTCCTCTTGTTAAGTAATTGGGGAAGGTCAGTAACGAGTGGAATTATAATTTAATGAAAATGATGTAGGCATGTATGTTCATTGAAAAATGATGAAAATATGTATGCTTGCGGTTGCTAGCATTTCTTTGACTATTGTTATAGGTATGTATACATATGTTACAATGCTTTCTTAAAATTGTGGGTGGAGGTATGTATGTATGGTATGTATGCTGGAACCTTTCCCACGCAGAATTGTATACCTTTTCATACTTTTCCCATTTGCACATCTTATCAAATTCCATCAGTGAAAACCTTATTAGTGTATATTACCGCTGACCAACGCTGATACCATAATCAAGAATGTTTTATATAATGAAAGAAAAATTCTGTTCTATACATTTATTGTCCTAACTAAATTTTTTTTTAACATATTTCTTATAATGACTATTCAATTTAAAAATCAATATACTAATTACACTATGCCTTAGATTACATAAACTACTATCTGATTTTCCATCACTTCTTCTGTGTTGCAATTAACAACACCCTGCTGGGATTTTGTATTTCCTATTTCTATTTCTCTTTTTCTTTGCAATCTTTTGAATTTCTTTCAATTCTTCTAATTCTTTTACTGCTTTTGCTCTAAATTGCCCTACAGTTGTGTTTATCAACCGCTTTAGCTCAGCTACACGTTGTCGCTGCTTTACCAATTTTGATCCTCGTGGGTTCTTTGACGGTTTTTCCTCCTCTAGCTGCTTCACTACTACAGTCTCGCTTTTTGTTTTGTACTTCAGTCTATACTTTTCGATAGAAATCGGCCTAGGTCCATCTCGTGGGTTCTTTTTTAATTCTTCTTTCAATCCCTCGTTGAGTGTCTCGTACAATTTATTGAATTTGTTATCGATTTCAGCTATCCATTGCTCTATTTCTGGTGATGTTGCTGATTCCATCTGGTTTATGGGCAGGGTCGCCATTTTAAGTTTGCCTTCTCGCTGGTTGCCAATTGATTGGCGTATTCGCCGATATCCAATATTCTATTCATGATTAAATTAATCATTTACTATGCCGATTATATAGCGTATCGCCTCAATATTCATGAAAGGCAAAGAAATAACAATTACCTGTGAATCTGGCTGAATGCCTCAATCCTTGCTTGATATTTGGCTGGAGTGCCTCAATATCTTAATGTTGAAGATATCTGGCTAAGATATCTTATGGTAGGGGAACACCTGGCTAATTGCCGCTGCGCTCTGAAGAATAAGCCCTTGTCTTTACCATTCAATGGTGAAAACTTTATTCTTAATTTCTTTGTTAATGCTACCTTATTAATAATCGCTAATTATTGCTAAATAAGCTATTTACATTAATTTCTTAAAGCTACCTACATTCGATAATTTTCTCACCGTATCATTATGAAAGAAATGGTGACCTCACGCGAGCAGCGTTTTTTGTTGCCATTGATAAATTTGGTCCATTGCATATACATAATTTATTTCCGCTTGCGCTGTAATCTGATGCGCTTTTATATTACTTCATTCATAACGAGGTATGAATGATTGACACAAAAGTGATTACATACAAATCTGTATGTATGTCAATTGTATTTTCATTTTTGTTTATTCGAGTTTTAGCTTTTGAAATTAATTAAAAACTTTCGTTGTAATCTTGGTATCATATTTCTTTTACGGAGATGTGCATATGATTAATATGCAATTACATGCTTTAATGATGCATGATTACAGATATGCATTACAAAAGTTAATTTCAATGGAAATTAGATAAAATTTGATAGATTCTATATAACATACATGAAATTTTCTACACAATCATAAGAAAATGTAATATCATTGAAATTACAATTTTTATTCGTCACCTTCGTTAGATATTTACAGCCCAAAAAAACACGCAACGTTTTTCTATAATGCTGTGCGCCAAACACAGATAAAAATATTCCAATCGGCGCTAAAGCGCCCAATATCCCAATACTGCTCAACGGCTGCTTAGTAACTTTGCCCTTGGCTTTTGCTTGCTATAGTCAATAGGCCACAACATCTGAATATAACTTTTTCACCAAACTCGGCATGGTTTAATTTTCACCTCCTCCAAATGTAAAAATTGTAAACTTTAGAGGACTCATTTCTAAATTACGTCATGCAGATTGTTTGATGTAATTAAAAATTTTCTTCGTTATAACTGATATAACAGAGTCTGAGACTGCCTTGTCATAGTCAATCTGTTCCATTGTCGTTAGCTAGTTTATGATGTAAGTCTGGATCCGTCTTTTGTTGACCGAATATCAAACGATCTTGTACCATTTCCAGCTCATCCTTAAAGTTGCAATTTCTTACCAATTTACGAACGTCAAGTAAGAACTCTTCAAAATTTTACCTTGTTTGCGAAAATGATTATAAAAAAATTACCTTACAATCAGAGTATTTTGTTTGATTTTCATGTAATCTTATAGATGTCTTTCAAAGTTGTACACTTGCATTTATTTTTTTGTTGGTTCTTTTGCCTCATCAGCTCACATTGCCAATAAGGGATTTGTAAAATTAATTTTGAAATCTTCCCATCGATCAAGAGGGTCTTGAGAAAGATCCAAATCTTTAATTGATTTAATTAGATCCATATTAATTTCTGAGTTCGATCTTATAAGCTTTATAAAGCAGTTCTCGTCTGACCCTTCTGCCTTTGATGCGATCATGTACGGATTGCCATGAGTTTCAAGCTTAGTTTTTCAATTAAAAAAATACAATTACCACACTCGCACTTTATTATTTCATCACGATTTTTCGATTTGGATGTGATCTCTCCATTCCAGTAAGCTTAACTTTGCCGCAGTGCCTTGTGGACTGGGAGCAAATGAAACAGAGATGCCTGCTCTACTAAATCACAATTTAATATGATGATAAAATTTCTCTCTAAACTAATGCATTCTAATGATTGTGCAACGGTGTGTGTGTGTGTGTGTGTGTGTGTGTGTGTGTGTGTGTGTGTGTGTGTGTGTGTGTGTGTGTGTGTGTGTGTGTGTGTGTGTGTGTGTGTGTGTGTGTGTGTGTGTGTGTGTGTGTGTGTGTGTGTGTGTGTGTGTGTGTGTGTGTGTGTGTGTGTGTGTGTGTGTGTGTGTGTGTGTGTGTGTGTGTGTGTGTGTGTGTGTGTGTGTGTGTGTGTGTGTGTGTGTGTGTGTGTGTGTGTGTGTGTGTGTGTGTGTGTGTGTGTGTGTGTGTGTGTGTGTGTGTGTGTGATTTCACGCCCCTCCATTTTTAGCAGAACATTTTATATCCACTTCTCAAGACGCAAAATTATATCATGCAATCCTCATTTGGTCATAATATTTTTAGCTGTAATTGGGACTTTTACATCAACTACAATATAAGAAAAGTTTTGGGTTGTACCTGTTATAAATTGAGACTGTATCCATCCTTCCTTTGGAGTGTACCTTGCTGGGAGGTCCTTCCCATGCAAGTCTTTTTAATAAATTTTTGTAGGATTACTTATCCCACCGCTGCCACCAGAAATTTATGTGGTGATTTTTCAACAAAGGAAGGTACACCAGTCCCAAAATATAACTGTTCTGAATTTATTTTATATTATATTAATTAATATCCAAACCGCAGTACACTCATTTGGATATTTTAAATTAAGTACAAATATCAATTTAAAGCAATAAGATTGAAATTTAAATTGTTCACCGTCAACATATACGTAAAATTGAGTATATTCATTTGTTTTTCCAACAGCAATGATAAGCTGCTGTAAAGTTGTCTCTGTTTGCGCACAAGCCTTTCGTTTTTTATCGATAATAATGTCGATTTCGCTGCTTTGTGAAACGAGCAGACTGAAAGCCGTTTGCGAGTCACGAATACTAACTTTAATTCTTTTATCACCAATAACTTTAGAGGATGGGACCAGAACAGCATGAAGAAGCTGCAGCAACATAATACTTTTGTTATTTGTCAAAATAAACCGGTTTACTAAGAAAAATAAAAATAAAATGTGCGTTTAGGCTATCCATAATTGCAGTAAATTCTGTAAGAGATAGTTTAGCTGCATTATCTTTAACCCGTTCCTTAAAGACCGGTATTGTATTTTTGCAAAAATTTTTCCAGTGGTCATAGCAAAAGTCTTTATTAGGGTAAAGGTACTTGTAGTCCATTTCAACCTATATTATAGAAAACTTGCTTTATTCTAAAAATAACTACTTACCAATTCCGGGGCCTGGGTATATTTATAAAGCGGCCAATCTTGAAAAATTTGATAGAGAGGTAATTCGGTATTAAGCTGCTGTCGACGATGCTTTATGGTTTGCCGCCATTTAGGTAGTACTTCATCCCTTGTTCGCGAATACTTCAGCGTTTGGGATATTTCACGCAATTCTGCAACAGTTAATCCTAACGAAAGCCTTTCTTTTATTATAATGTGGGGAAAAAACCAAAAGTACCTGAGTCAGAATCGTCCTCCGTTTGGTGCTCTTGAGTAAGTAGGGTTTCGAAGCTCTTTGATGTAGTAGGTTTGGATGTCCGAAACTTCCTCAGAGCGCGCTTTCGACCTTGATATCTGTCCCACAATTTTCCTTTCGGCGGGTTTTTACCTCTTCTAATAAAGTACGTCGACTGCAATTGATTTGTTTTCAATAAGCTTAAAAATAATTTTAAAAACTACCATTAGTTCTGTAGGAAATAACTTTACAACTCTTTCTGACATATTTCTACATTTCGACACAGATAAGGCTATATCGTTTTCAATGAAATGTTGAATTATTTTGTGAACAAGGTATGTCCTATCCTCTGGACAAAGTAAACCTTTCTCTTCATATATACCCAAAAGGGGTTATATATATATTTTATTATATTGTAAAAGCATTGATTTTTACTTTTGAATTTGCGTGAGTACTGAAAAACGAAAAAATCTTGTTGTTTGTGAAATCATTTTGTTTTATAATAGAACGCAGTTTAAGCACTTTTTTGGTTAGACCCCGGTTTGGGTATAATGGCCTTTTACGAGACGTATTTGCTCCTATACTCGAAATTTTGCTTATAAATAAACCTAGAGACTTTTGTAACGTTTGGGTATGAACTAACGTAAAATTTATATAAAAATTTATTTACTGCACAAACACTGTACCGTTCTAATGATTTTTTTGCATATCTATCAGTAATGAGGTTAGAGATTCTGTGGAAACAAATTTCATTTCGCCGTATATTTTGCTCGTAATATATAACTAATATGTTAGTTAAATTATTTCAATTAATTAAATAATAAAAAAGCAGACTTAAAAGTGATATTGTGTATTAATATAAGGATTAGTTACTCGCTTACCTGATCGCTGAAGGGCTATTAACTTGAGCACTGCAGAAAGATGATCCAAAAACTTTTTACACAAAGGTTTGGAAAACTTGAAAGTCTAGACCAATCTAGGAAAGTTCTTCTTTTAACATTAACGTGGTTATACCCCGTCAAATAATAAATACAATATGAACTCACAAATAGAACTTTCACTTGGTCAGAATGCTATATTAAAAGTAAGCTCACTCAATAGAATTTCTAAGAAAAACTTAAGTATTTTAAACAGAGTAAAATTAACTAGATCCGCTAAACCAAACCACTGAGCACTCAAATTCAAATTCAATACTTGAAACTCCACACAATTCAATTCAAAAGTCAGCCGGTCCGACACGCACAATATACGAAATATAAACAATAAACCTAATACAATCCGTTCAGCGTATTATGACAAAATAATTACAGTATGCAACAAAACAATATAACTGTATCCGATTTATTTTATATGATTATATACACACACTTATTCAAAATTCTGAATAAATTTCAGTGACTTTGCAGAAATGCTTTAGGACTTGTAAGATTTGTCCAAGAACTTCGGCAATGCTAAATATCAGGTAGCAGGCAGGCAAGCACTTTTTATGGTACTGGAGAAATACCCTAGCAATGTACGACTTTCCTAATAAGCATGATAAATGTAAATATCAGAGAGCACAAGATAACAATGATCTCCTAATTATTTTTATAAATTACCCAAGTTACTTAGGCAATTAATTTAAATTTTAACGAATAATGTTGTGAAAGTATAACTCGGATAATTTATATGCACAATTCTTTTTTAATCACTTACCACTATCAAATGATTTTTTCGTAATTTAATTTATTATAAGTTTTTTTCTCTCAGTGTAACGAAGAATTTTATTCCAAAACGGTGACGCTTTTTGGGTATTGTTATATTTGTTGCCAACTTATGGGCGGATATTCCGAAGTCCACGAATCTGATCATGATGAAATTGACAATTACTTTTATTGAATAAATGGCGTGTCGCCCTAATATTCGTAAAAAGGCCAAAGAACCACCATTACTTACGGATCTGGCTGAGTGCTGTTATATTTGTTACCTTTTTCAGGGTAACGGTAACGGCCACCAAAATTTTGTTATATTTGTTACCTTCCACTTCGATAGGAATTTATTTGATATTCCTCAAAAGAAAAAATTATATAGGAGTTTGTCGATGTTAAAAGAAAAAAAAGTTTCTAACACCGGAGAGAGTACCTTTACCTATAGAAATTTAGACTAGAGGAGAAGAGAAATTTGTGACTGGGTCTGAGACAAAAAAAGGTAGAGTGTATGTATATATATATATATTACATTGTCTACTTACATATAGGATTTTGATTTTTTTTTTTTGATTAACTTATTATCTAGCCTAGATTTAAATATAATTATTAAAATCAAAATTTATATATATATTTATTGAAATTAAAATTAATCTAACTTACATTTCTTCTGTTGTTGAGTCTTGTCCACACTTTGTTGTAGGTATCAAAGTCCCACGTATCGTCTTCTTCGAGGAGATCCCGATGTATTTCACCGTAGATGTCTTCAGCTGACAGCTCCGTGTTGTCAATTAGGACGTCTATTAGTAGATCTACCAAGCTGTCGTCCACTGGATGTTCCCTGTGAGTGGCGATATTGTTAAGGTGGTCCTGAGGGTCCAGATAGCTTTCCAGTTGATGATCTTCTTCGCTTTCTGGGTAGGCTTCGAAGTCCTGGCTGTCGTCCGAGGAGTAGATGAAGTGGTCAAGCACTAGATCGTCGAAGAGAATTGGCTCCTCTCTTTGTAGTGGAGGTTCTGCTCTAGGCCAGCACATTCGTCAGGTTTTATTTTGATTTGCGTTGCTTTAAACCTTGCTACTTCCTCTGAGTTTTGTGGTTTTTTGCAGGTCTTACAAACCTTTACAAAATCCCACCGCTGCCACCAAAATTTTGTTATATTTGTTACCTTTTTCAGGGTAACGAAATATACAAAATAAAAGATCTGTAATGCTTTAAAAGTTAGCTTTAATTTTTTTTTTAAATTCTTTTCTTTTCCGCCTAGTGCTTGATTTCTTCGTTATTAACACTTCAACTTTTCTAATTCTTCTATGTTTACTTCGTTATTAACATTTCAACTTTTCTAATTCTTCTATGTCTAGCTTGTTGCTAGCTTAATTTGTTTGCTTGTAACTTAGGAGGCCTTACCTTTGGTAGGGGGACTCTCCTAGTTCGCTATTGAATACTCTCTGCTTTCCCTAGTTCAACCGCATCATATTTATATTATTGATTTACACGGGGATGATACTCCCCTCCACAAATTTCTAAAATTCAGCAATTTTCTAAGGGAAAATTGATGATCGCTCAATTTTCTGTTTTGAATAACAAAATCAGGAAATTGAGCGGAAATAACAAATTCCAAAAAAAAATCGAATCGAAAAACAATTTTCTGTAAGTTCGGTGATCGATTCCATGCATAACAAAATTTCAGGGTCATCATAGTTCATGAAACTTCGAGTCACCTTACCAATGCAATGAAGCGCAGCCATTCAAATGTGCACCTGTTGGGTAATTTTGCCGGTCTTAGATCGGTCGGTGACGTAGTCACGTATTTGGGCTTAATTGCCTGGTGACGATTTTCTTCGTCTGCTTTCATGAATGAATCATTACGTTGAGCGAATACTAGCGCCGGATCATATTACATTTCATTTGTAGAAGAATTTATGATCATTTTAGGCACGCGCCAAATGGGATAGAATATCTGACACCTGATGGTTGTTGTTTATTGTTTGTGGAAGTATACTTTGTTGCATTTACGTTAGGAATTCGTAATTTTAGGATTATGCAACAAGTTTATTGAATTTTAGAAGATTTGAAATGCCTTTTTTGGGATAAAAGGTAAAAACGTGATTTTGCTAGACGCATGACGTGCGTTTGAGATTTGTGTTTTGATTTACGTTATGAATCCGAGATTAGGTAGTTAGGCATGGTAGGTTTAGTGGATTCATAACAGTGCCTCAATGATTGAGGCTCAATCCACAAGCCGTCTCTATATCCTTGGGGGCTAAACACCTGGCTATTTGCCTCTGTTTTTATAATGAAGGAAAGAATTATATCTACTCCTCTCGACAGTTACTTCTTTATTCTTAATTTCTTCCTCAGTGCTACCTTATTTATAATCAATAAATTTAGCTAAATAATCAATTTTCATTTGATTTCCCTATATTACTTTCAATCAATATTATTGCTACCTACCCTATGTGTAATATCAAAAGTACGGTGAACATGTGAACTGCATGTCTTGCATGCTCTTTTTTGTTGTTGTGCAATCTAGTGTACATATATATTTCAACGTTCTGCTCAAACGGTAATCTGATAAGCTTAACTTTTACCGTGATATGAATGAATTATAAAATGATTACACACATATTTGTATGTTTGTTAAATGTATATTATGTTTTCATTTTTGTTAATTGAGTGTTTACGTTTTGAATGAATTGATTTACAAACTTTGCAAGTTTGTTGAACTCTCGGTTTCTTGTTTCTATTAGGGAGATGTGATTTATATGCCTTTACATGCTTTAATGATGCATGATTAGAGATGCACTACATATTGTTTGAAGGACACACGTCCTATGAATAGCATAAGACTTTCATCAATACAAATATTTTGGTATGGGATGAAAGTTTCACTAAATGTTTTTTTTTTCAAATGTTCAACAATAATTTTGATTTTGCGTAAAGAAATGCTCTCAACGGTGAAGTATTATCGCTAAAATTCAGTAGCTGCAAAAGTATTAAATATCTGTCTCGTGACATTATTTTAGCAGGACGAAAAACAAGGTTACAAGCAGAAGTGATTGTAGTTCCCTCCAGAAACGGACACACATTGCACTCTTTCAGCATTAGTTCTCTAAATTTTAAACAAGCTTCTGTTAGTATTTGTACGTCACTGACACAATATGCAAGCTATTTAATTTTGTAAATCAAAGTAATCATCCTTATGTTCTTCATACTATTTTAAAAACAATTTGCGATCTTCTTCTTTCATTTCATCGATGTTATAGTACTTGATATTCGATCGGTAATTTTCCGGTGTAATTTTGATTCTCCGTAGTGTTAAATAAATGACGGAAATATCCTTTTTTAAATCTTTGTTCCTCTCATTGTCAATTGCGGAGTTTTGTCTTAACTGCTTTATTATAATTTGATAAGAATAACACTTTACAGAAAAATACAAACTTTAGAAAAGAAAACAATATCAAATTAGATTTCAAAAGACTTCACTGTTCGAGTTTTTCTTCTCGACCTCTTGTCTGTCTGGTTTCTCCAATCAAACTTGTCTCTCCTTATTTTGCTTGTCATCCGGGCGATTTTTCTTTTGGGGCCTGCTTTGCCAGATAAATTGGGGACGGAATTCGCCGCATTGCACAGTGGTTTCCCGTATATGGAGGAAGCGTCAAAAATAGATAACTTCATCAGTATGTGATTGCAATAAATGAAAACCACTCAGTTTCAACTAAACATGTGTCTTTAATGATAGAAATAAAAAAATTGATGATTTAATATAAAAAACTAAGGGCACTGCACACTTTGCCATCAACCATAGTTAATTGTAACTCGTGTTTTATTGACAACACTTTGTTGGTTATATTTATAACAGAAGGCACCAAGAAATTTATTTTGTCTTTAAAATACGTTTCCTCTTGACTGGTTAAGGCACTATTCTCTTTTTTAAACTGAAAGCGTATAGGCCTACAGTATCTAGTCGAAGATGGACGGGGATTTTTCCAAATTATTTTATTATCTGAAGGATCAACTAAGCGTAGAGGCACATAGGAGGTGACAAACAAATTTCCATCTTGCGTTTCCGAATCAGTGAAAGATTGTTTGTACTCGTTATGACCTGTACTGCATCGAAACCCCATTTTCCTATCATACATAAGTTATTTAATGACGATTCAGACATATTTTCTATAACATGTTTTTGCGACTCTACTATTCGCGAAGCTGTGTGATCTAAGAGACTTTGCAAATTTATTTCCGCAACACTTTCAGTCACTGTTATTTTTTCAGGATAACAACTTTTTTTTGCTTTAAGGATCTCGTTATATGATGGTAAAATTTTAGATGATAATTTAGAATTTATAAATTCTTTTACCAATAAATATTGGTGCTTAGTTAATTTTGCTTCGGTAAGCAGAGATAAAACCTCGTTTGTGCATATATCTATCGTTGAAAAGTCGGTATTCGAGTTATAAGAACTTTCACGGAATGACTGAGAAAGGGACTCGTCAATATTGTCTAACTCAACCAATCTTCGTTGTTTTGTACGTGTGCTGCACTCAGAGAAACCTTTTCTAGGCCTTCCACGCTTATGAGTAGAAGTTGAGCCTTTTGTACTCTCTAGCTCAACATCTTCTACAATACTTAACCAATCTGAATTTTTGGCTAAAAACTGTGTTTTATTGCGGTGAGCATTCTTCCATAAAGCAAAAATTCTGTGACACAGATATTCAACACGTGATTTTAAAATATCCAGGTTTAAAGTTTCTACGTACTTGGGTTCCATGCCATCCACCAACATTTCATAAACTTTTTTAGTTCTTTCAGTTTCACCACCACTTTTCGAGTGCCATATTTCATATACATGCATCCTTGAAAATTTACAATGTATCGAAGTACCTGGAAAAACAAAATGTTAATGACGCTATTAACAAAAGCACAAAGTCTGCTGTCAATTTTTATCACACATATGCTACGCAGAGTCTTTGACGGGGCGCGCGTAGACCTTGAATCCTGACCACAAACGCAAATTCTAGCAGCTAATTCTTTTTTCCCTTACAAGTTAAGGACTGATTTCATAATAAAGTGGAAAAACTATTTCTACTTTTTTTTGCGAACTTTAGTAAAAGTCTATGTGAAGTTACAGAAACGTAAAAACATATTGTTTAAAAATGAAGTTCGTAAAAGGGCTAATATTCCAAATTCAATTAAAAAATTAAGTGTCTAAATAACATAAAATTAACAAACATACCTTGGTCTTGAAAATCCATTGCAAAACAACTTTCACTTGTATCACTTTTCCAGGAACTGACACGAAAAACAAAGGGGCTGCAATGACTCACCGATAACACGTGATTAGCGCTCGCTTAATCTGCTCACTTTCGATTGCGAAAAAGGAATGATGGGGTGTCGATACAGATAATATATTTATACCTGTGTATGGGACGGATATCGGTCTAATATAACTAGTCGGTAATTGGCAGAAATTTCGATGTACCTCTTTTTATTTTTGTCGTATGGGATGGACCACTGTGCATTGGGGGCCAGCCGCGCCATCTCTTATGTTTCTTGGGTCCCCGCTCGGATGCATTGCTTCGTTTCCGTCATGGGCGCCGTAGCCAACGCATGGGATTTCAGCAAGCTTTTTTTTCTTCATTGCGGGAGGAAACATGGAGATTTCGCAACATTGAATTCTAAAATTATATCGAATTCTAGAATTAAAATCAGATACAGTACTTGCACATAGCTGCACATAGCTACTGTGAATATTCATTGTCTCACAAACTGCGCAACGAATTCTCCAAGCGACATAATTTATACCATCGAATCATTGTATTACAGTCTAAGTCGACATTGAATTCTAAAATTACATCGAATTCCAGAATTGAAATCAGTTACAGTACCTGTACATAGGCGCATCGAGTTCTCAAAGTGATAGAATTTATTCCATCGAATCATTGCATCACAGCCTCAGCAAGTATTAAATGCAAAATTACATCGAATTCCAGAATTGAAATCGGATACAACCTGTACATAGCTACTGTGGAAATTCTTTGTCTCACAAACTACGCATCGAATCCTCAAAGTGATGTAATTTATTCCATCGAATCATTGCATTATAGTCTAAGTACACATTGAATTTTAAAAACTACACTGGATTTCTAAAATTAGTATAAGTTATTCGATTTAAGCACTACATTTTAACCTTCGCACGTATTGCAGTTTACAACTACATTAAATTCCTAAAATCAGTATAAGCTATTGAATTCAATCCCTACATTTTAGCATTCACACGCATTTCATTTTAAAACTACATCGAATTCCTAAAATTAGTATAAGTTACTCTAGCCAATTACCGCATTTTGGCATTTTCACGCATTGAATTTTAAAAGCTACATTGGATTTCTAAAATTAATACAAGCTGTCCTATCCAGTAACTACAAGTTAACAATTTAAGCGAAACAAAAAGAACGACAAAAAGAACAGGATCACGCTTTGTATTTTTCGTGATCGTCCCTATTTAACTGGGCTCCATTTCACCTGAAGACTTCAGGAAACGTCCAAGGGGATCCCAACGGACAGCCCGAATACATTAAACAGGCTCCCACGAAAGGATCCCCGTAGATCGACTTCCTACGAGTTGACCCAACGACCGAAACGACGAGACCCCGCATTATATTTCAACCTTGATACTTGCCTTCAAAAACTTCTCATAGAACGTAATCCAGAATCTGCAGTTCAATATGCAAAACAAGTAATTTCAGATTTACTCTGTAATCGCATAAGACATCTCTCAACTTGTGACAACAAAAGAGCTTGCTAACTAACTTGCTTACTGCAAATCAAGCACACGTTGAACTTGCAAACAAATTACGAAGACGTGACCCAGGTACTGCTCCGAAATTAGGTGGTCGTGTACCTTACGTTATTTGTACAGCAGCTAAAAATACCCCAATATACATGAAAGCTGAGGATCCAATTCATGCACTAGAAAAATTGTATTCCTATAGATGCTAAACATTGCTTAAGAAAATCAATTACTGAAACCACTTTTAAGGATATTCGAATCAATTCTCGGTGCTAAAACTGAATCGATTCTATAGAAGGGGAAACTTCCTGACCAAACTAAAAGTTCGCGGAAAACGTAAACAAACTGTAGGTGTCAACGATCTTAGAAAGAGTGCAGAAGCTGCAGAATAAGGCGATGCGGGTGATATTACGTTGCAGTAGATTTACACCGATATTATCAATGCTTAAGGCGGTAATGTGTGTGCGCTAGTGTGTTGTCGTAGCCCCCGGAATATAATACAATACAAGCCATGAAGTTGCCGAAGGTACCGACACATTAAAAGGCCTTAACGTGTCGGGTACAGTATGCGGGAAGAGCTCACTCTCACTGCTTTTTGTACACTCGTCATGGAGGAAAAACTAAAATTTCATCTTAAACAGGTCCTAAAGCACAAAACTGTCGCTCCCACAGAAAATTAAGTTAAAAAAATTGGAGCCAAATATGTTTTATTTCTTTTATTTGTTTCTATTTATTTTCAACGGATTCTATAAAAGGGGAAACTTCTTGACCAAACTAAAAGTTCGCGGAAAACGTAAACAAACTGTAAGTGTCAACGGTTGTCTATACCTAATCTTCTGTGACAATCATCAGCTGACGTCAAACCTCAGCTTGCACCCTCTAACGGGCAATAGACACAATTTTAATCGTTAAGTGAGTTTAGAGTATATAGTGAATGCAAGAATGGAAATCGGCTGTTGGGTATACTGCTCGCTAGAGGCGCCACGTCGCTGTACTATCCGAGACTCATCCCTATTCACTGTAGTGTCCCCAGCCCGCTGGCTGGCATGCTCCGCGCACACTTCGGCACGTATTTCGTGGCGTTCTCGTACCATCGTTTGTCAGCGGTGTTTGCGTGGCTTCGTTTTCTACTCTGCATGGAATAGTGACGAGACGGGCAAACAATAATGATGTCAGATGATGTGATGAATTTTGTCGGCCGTTGAATTGCTCTAATTTTGTTTGCAACGCTGGCTGATTCGTTAGGAGAGAATCCATGACTTCCTTCTTGGAATAATTTATATATATGTATGAATATACCAATTTTTTCCTCTGTTCTTGCTCGTACTCACATTCTGCTTTCCCATTTTTATTGTTTTTTGTTAATATATGTACGTACATGCTTAGATATTCTTTTTAGATATAGATAATTTATGGAACAATGTTCTGACACATGAAAATCTTATACACAAAAATTATTTTCTTTGTTATGTTTATTGCCAATAGAATGGCGCATACGCCAATATCCAAGATTCTGTTCATGATGAAATTTAATTTAATTTGATTAATTGATGAATATATGGCGTGTGGCCGCAATATATTTATAAAAGGCTAAAAAACCTCATTCACCTGTGGATCTGGCCAAATGCCTCAATCCGCACTAGATATATGGCTGGAGTGCCTCAATATCTATCGAGCCAAAATACTTGGCTAATTGCCTCGGTATTTTATAGAAACGATGTTTGGCTGAGAAGCCTCTTCATCCAAAAGGTTAGAGCCGCTGGCCAACTTGCCTGTGCGATCTAAAGAATAAGAACTACCTGTCTACGCTATAGTCAATTCTTTATTCCTCGCTATTTTCTTAATGCTACCTTATTTATAATCAATAGTTATTGCTAAGTAAGCAATTTACATTAATTTCTAAATGTTACCTACAATCAATATCATTTACCTATCTTATTATGTGTATCGTAACAAAAGAGCGGTGACCTCACGTGAGTAATATTTTCTTTACAACTTGGTGCACTGTACATGCATGTTATGCTTTCTTTGCTTGCGCTGGAATTTGATGCGCTTGACTTTTACCTCATTCATAACGAGGTGTAAATGAATCACAAAATGATTACATACGAATCTGTATGTATGTAAATTATGTTTACTCGATGAGTTAATTGAACTCGGAGTTTTACCTTTTGAGAAGGTATGCGAACTTTAGCTGCAATCTTTTTTCTTATTTTCTTTTAGGGAGATGCGCATATGATTTACATGCAATTTATGATGCATGATTACAGATGCATTACATCTTAAATTCCAGAAAATTTTCTAATATCAAAGCTTGCAAAAGCGACTTCCGCCGACATACATAAAACTTTGTCTTAATTCCATTTTTCTAAATGATTATCCATACAAGCTGATAAAATATCAATCGAACTGCCTTCTTCTGTCAATTTTAAAAACGCGATGGAAGGGAGGCTTGCATACAAGCTGTACTTCCTCGTGTAATCCCCAGGTCTATCTACGTAAGTGTATATTTTCTTATCATGCTTCCTTCAATAGAAAAGAAACCCTTAATTTGGTCTTCATTCATATGCAGCCTGAAAAATGTCATCTAGTCTCAAATAACACTTAGAAATTAAAATCCACAAAAACAAACGTCATGCAAAATGATGTTAGTTAAAGATTCCCTTTTAAGAAAACATACATTTACTCCTCTGTTTTTCTTAGTACATAATTATGAAAAAGTCAGTGATCGCAAAAATTCGCCACACCAATGCATAGCTAAATTAATCATTGCAGCCTGCCCGTTTCGTCCACCAATCTTATTCTATGCAAAGTAGTGATGGGTGGGTGAAGCCACCACACAAACACGAAACAGCGCCTATGGTACAGGAAGGCGACAACGAACGAGAAGAATATCCAATAAACAGTGACTGTTATATTTGTTACCTTTTTCAGGGTAACGGAATATACAAAATAAAAGATCTGTAATGCTTTAAAAGTTAGCTTTAATTTTTTTTTTTAATTCTTTTCTTTTCCGCCTAGTGCTTGATTTCTTCGTTATTAACACTTCAACTTTTCTATTTCTTCTATGTTTACTTCGTTATTAACATTTCAACTTTTCTCATTCTTCTATGTTTAGCTTGTTGCTAGCTTAATTTGTTTGCTTGTAACTTAGGAGGCCTTACCTTTGGTAGGGGGACTCTCCTAGTTCGCTATTGAATACTCTCTGCTTTCCCTAGTTCAACTGCATCATATTTATATTATTGATTTACACGGGGATGATACTCCCCTCCACAAATTTCTAAAATTCAGCAATTTTCTAAGGGAAAATTGATGATCGCTCAATTTTGTGTTTTGAATAACAAAATCAGGAAATTGAGCGGTGATCGATTCTATGCATAACAAAATTTCAGGGTCATCATAATTCATTAATTCATGAAACTTCATGTCACTTTACCAATGCAATGAAGTGCAGCCATTCAAAGGTGCACCTGTTGGGTAATTTTGCCGGTCTTAGATCGGTCGGTGACGTAGTCACGTATTTGGGCTTAATTGCCTTAATTTGCTTTCATTAATGAATCATTACGTTGAGCGAATACTAGCGCCGGATCATATTACATTTCATATGTAGAAGAATTTATGATCATTTTAGGCACGCGCCAAATGGGATAGAATATCTGACACCTGATGGTTGTTGTTTATTGTTTGTGGAAGTATACTTTGTTGCATTTACGTTAGGAATTCGTAATTTTAGGATTATGCAACAAGTTTATTGAATTTTAGAAGATTTGAAATGCCTTTTTTGGGATAAAAGGTAAAAACGTGATTTTGCTAGACGCATGACGTGCGTTTGAGATTTGTGTTTTGATTTACGTTATGAATCCGAGATTAGGTAGTTAGGCATGGTAGGTTTAGTGGATTCATAACATGACGCGATGCGCAAATCTAGCTGCACTGCAGCACGAACAAGAACCAAAGAGTAAATTTATATCCTATCACATTTATGTGAACAGAGAATTTCTTCGATTCGGTACATCTAGAGCCATCTATTGAGTTGTGAACTCATTGCCTCTGCGTTCACTATATACTCTAAACACAATGGTTGGTAAAAGTTGGGTTTGGCTTCGAAGAAATTAACGACTGGCAAAGCTTCAATTGATTTTGGTGACGAATACGGGAGTGGACATCCGCTACATCAGTGCGCTTTGGGTCGATTTTCGTGTCCTCTCTCAGAGTGAACCATCAAGCCTCTCCCAGTTCCTGAATTTACCTCCAGGGGTGGGAAAATCTATAGCAAATAAGAACCGCATGAACAAAATCATTCGAGGTGAGTAATCAATCACCGACTGATCACTTGAATTCGAGAAAGATTTCACGTTTTGAAATAAAACTGCTCCCGTCTACCGCTCAGCCAGAGCAATTTTGTATTGAATCAGAAAATTGTGTTACAATATGTAATGTAAAATGAACTGGTGGTGAAACGTTTGACCATTGTGTGCTATCACTATTAACTTTTAATTTTTTTTCTAATTTCTAATACAATAATTTCGATTATATTAGTCTTGTAAATTACAGTTCTAACACAGCACTTTTAGCAAAACACTAATTTAGTTTCATTAATGCACTTTTATCACATTTTTGTTTAACCTTCGCTTTACCGATATCTACCCAGGTAGATATTTCGATTTACTTTTCTTTATAACTCAGTGAAATTTCATCAAATCTCGAAACGCCTCCGACTCAGTGACTAAATTTTCAGTTTATTTCAGAAAATAAAAAGAAAACCATTTTTTTCGCACCTCTTCATATTTTTTTTTAAATTTCGTTGTTTTATATACGCATTTGAAATTGTATCTACCCGGGTAGATACATACAGTTTATATGGGAATTTGCTAATGTTGAAGTACAATATTTGTAAGGAAAAGAGCAATATATTTTAATACATTATTTATTTATTTTCATGGATAATATAATATAAAATAACTAATAATATAATAAAAGTATATACAGAAATATCAAAAAGTAAAAAAAAAATAATAATTAAAAATAGTGAAAACTATCAGCGTTGGAATGATGATTACATTGTGGATGGACCTGCATGACAACCTTCACACTTTGTTTGTGTCAAGCTGTGCTGTGCGCATACTGGTTTTTTACACTTGATGCATGTTTGGCGAGTAGCTCTTTTTTTTTTGCACTGCTGGTAGCACAAAAAGCATCCACCTTTTTGCTTTATGCGCCCAGATGCATCTCGTTCTGGAGAATCGTCTGGGGTGAAATCCTCGTCCATTTGGTTTGATGCAGCAACCGGCTCACCTAAAATACATTCCATTGCCGCCTTGATGTGGAATTTTGAAATAATGTTTTTATTTTCGGCTCTCCTTCTAATTTGGGGAATGCATAATTGTTCACCCAACAACTGCAAAAATTGATGACGACGCGATTTTTTCACACTGCCTTCCGGATTATTGGATGAGAAGATGATGTAAGCTGCAAGGGCTGCGATATCTAGAACATTATAAAATAATGCTAGAGGCCAGCGTTTTGTAGCCCTCTTCGTGGTATATTGACTCAACATTTTATCCATCGTGTCCACACCACCTTTGGTGTGGTTATAATAATGGATTATTTCCGGTTTTTGTTTTGGACCGGAAACAGCATTATCACCATGCATCGTTGATAATAATACCACGGCTCTACCTTTTGCGGGGACGTACGAACACATGGCTACATTTTGTCCAAATCCAAACTCAGTGGAGTAAACTGGTCGGTTCTTCGCTGCTTTGAACGCATCGGGTAAATAGCGCTTATTTTTTTTTATAGTGCCGACAACCGTCATTTTCCAAGTGACCAGTTCCATGGCCAGTGGTAGAGAGGTAAAAAAATTATCCATCGTCACATTTCGCCCTGTTCCTTTGTAAGGAGCCACCAACTCTTTTACAACTCGCTCACCTTGGTTCACATCTCTGACATTTCCTGTCTTTCCGGTGTAAATTTGACCATTCAGGGGATACGAAGTTGCGGAATCACAAGCCCACCAAATTTTTATGCCATACTTTGCCGGCTTGGAGGGCATGTATTGTGTGAACTTGGTGCGTCCCCTGTACCCATACAATTGCTCGTCTACTGTAATTGATTCATATGGTCTGTAATATTTCTTTAGGTTCGAGTTGATCATCATAAAAACATCCGCAATCGGTGCAGCTTTATCCACTTCTTGGCGACCAGCTCTTGTAACATGCCAATCGAACCGAATGAACCGCAATATTTGCTGGAATCTGTTCCTAGACATCGTAGCACGATAAAGTGGGCACGAATTTTGTTTCCAGAGTGTACGTGCAGCCTCTTGATTTGATTTATGAGAGCCCATTACCAGCAAAATTCCCAGAAACGCATAAAATTCTATATCCGTAAGAGGCTCCCATGTAAGGGGTTTTTTATTGGGATTTTTGCTGTTCCATTCGGCGCAGTCTGCTTCGGCTCTTTTGTTGGTATACCTACATATAAGGTCTGTAATGGCGGAACTCATGATGCAAAAAAAAGTATCCTTTTCCGACAGATTCTTGGTGTTTGGGTTAGGGCCGCTAAACAATGAATCACGAAAAATATTGTGGGCACCCTTTCGTTGCAACGTCGATGGATGTTTATACCATTTTGTACCATCCTTGCTCACAAAATAGCTTTCATGAGACGAAGAAGCTTCACCAGCATCACCATCATCGACTTCATCATCTGAATCCCTATCAGAATTTAACTCTACATCTATATCTCCATCGTCCACTGCGCCATCAAAATCTAAATTTGCCTCCTCAGGAATATTATCTTCATCGCTATCATCACCCTCAAATGCCTGAACGTCTTCCTCCTCCGTTTCGAAAATGACCTCTTGCATTTGCCTAAAATAGGCTTGCCTTCTTTCATGTGATAACCTAAACCACAAAAATAGAGTTTTTGAAAATTTAATGCAAACAATTGCTGTAAATATAAACACAGTTGAATCGAGCGGCCGGGCAAATAAACTTTTTTCCAGTAAAAGGTGTGTATATTGAAATATAAAAATAATATATATGGCCGTAAAATATTTGCACGAAATTGTAAAATTCGATTCAACCGTGAGTATAAACAAAGCCTAGGTCATATGAAGCATTAAAATGTGCAATAAATGCAAAAACTCACCTGCCAACCGCTGACGCAGAAAGATATTCAAAATTCGTTTCTGTATTCATATTTATTTATTTTTTTAGCTACACAACTTCTCACTTGAAAATTTCAATTGAAAGTAAAGACTATCTAAATCATGAAATATATTTATATATACTTTACCGAAGAAATACACGTACTAGAGAAGTACATTATCTTAATTTTGCAAGAAATACTACTCATTATATTTTCCCAGCCAATCGTGAAGCGGCCATAAGGTCCTTGTCATATAAAATACCTGAATAAAACAATCGCTTTACACAAAGCATCTGAATCATGAAATATACTTCCATATGCTTTACCGAAGAAATACACGTACTAGAGAAGTACTATCTTTATTTTGCAACAAATACTTCTCATTATATTTTCCAGCTAATCGTCCAGCTGCCATAAGGTCCTTCTCAATTAAAATACCTGAATAAAACAATCCCTTAACATAAATCCCTTGTTTTTACCTATTTGCATATAATTTCAAGAATGAAAATTGTATTTACCATACAAAATGTATGAAGAATATATGTATCTACCTGGGTAGATACAGGTACGAATGTGCATATAAAGTTTTTCGGTAAAGCGAAGGTTAAATACGCACAAGTTTGGATCATGTTTTTCAACTTCACCAAGTTTTACTCCGTTAAGAAATTTTTCAGATATTGTTTTTTCTTGTTGTGTTTCCAAATCATAAAATATAAATAAAAAATCTGTTATATCAGACAGTTTTTCATCGGATCTAATGTAGCACAAATGGTCTTACAACACATTTTTTTCACAAATTTTACAAAACATTTCTCCACACCTGTGTTTTGTAATGTAGTTGTAATCGACAACTACAACTAGATTACGGCATTTAGGTGGTGATAAGATTATGTGAGCTTATGTTCACTGCTACATTTGTCTATTCTATCCAGTTAATTTAATTCACTATTGTAATTACTGATTATGTTCATTAATTTTTAATTCGCATATGTAATTAACATGGCGTATATTGGCATATGTTTAATTAAATGCAATTTATAACGTTCTACAAGTTCACCATTTACGCACTATCTTTTTTTTAATTCACTTCAACTTTAAACTAGCTTAACTACGTTGTTTCTTTGCATATATCATTAAAATGACAGATTTAGCCTACAATTAAATTCAACATTATTTATTAGTATTAATCACACAATACTTATCTTAACCAAATCCTGTATTTCTGTCAACACCAACTGCACAATAATTTTAACATATGTAATAATATACCTTGGTACTTTTTATTTTTTATGTTTGATTGAGGACAAATTCCAATTAAATTAATTAAAGAAAGAATATACGGCTTGATCGGATGCTAGTATTGCATGTAAGACTAGTGTCACAAAACTGAAAGTTTCCTTAGGGCTCGCCTTCTTTTTATAATTTCAGAGTTGCCATTTTGTCTCAAGTTCCACATGAAAATTGTAAATTTAGCATATTTTTCGTGCTTAACTGACTTTTACAATTAGTTCAAAATGTGCCAATTTTTCTCAACTAATTTATTTTATGTTATCCATGAATTCTCCTCATTTATTTATTTATTTAAATATTTGACTTTATCTGAAAATTATCAATATGGCGGCCCCCTGCCATAAATATGACAATTTCCGATGTGGAACGTAAATATTTCTCAGTTCTCTTGCTTTTAATTCCCACATCTTTCATTAAAGAAAGAAATGTAAATTTTCTAGGTAAAAGTGTTATTTTTATTACATTATACATTATTTAATATAACCATCAAGATTTACATCAATTTTATCCACATCTTGTATAACATCATTTTGATTAAATTTTAATTCTCTATCGTTGGAGACAAAAAAATTCTTCTTTGTCCAAAATTTCCTCTGTAATTTCATTGTAGTGTGATGGAAGAAACAGCGCGAACTTCTCCAATTCCAGAATTACCATCTGTCCAAAACGTGTGGTTTTTGTCTTAGCGCTCAATATCTTGTATTTTCTCTTTTTCTTTACATTCGTCATGGAGAGAATCGGTTGTAGGTTTCCTTTAATGTTGTTTAGTCTATGTAAAATATCGCTGTATTTAGAGCCTTTAGATTTTTTTTAAAGATCTCACTTTATACTTATTCACTATCTTTGTAAAATTCTAGAAAATAATATTTTAACTGTACAATAACATACTTAAACTGAGTTTTCTCAAAGAAGGCGAACGATTTTATACAGAACTGAGCACCTTTTTTTTAATTTTAGAAAGTTGTACATATAACAATATTGCTTTCGATTGAGTAATAATCCATAGAAAAACAATTTATGTAGAAAGATTTAAATAAAACATATTTTAAAGAAGAAAGCGATTTTTGTTCAACTAAACAAGTTGTCGTGTAATTACATATTTCGCTTACTCACATCAAAGTTTATGTGCATTAATCAATTGCTGTTTACGTTTAAAATTTTTGATTCTATTAACTTTAAACTTGCCGCATAATATCACATTAAAGCACGTTATCAATGCAATTTAACCGGCTTCCAACTTATTTTCAAACTGCCGGCACATGTTTACATTTCACTGCCAGTGCATGACGCAATCTCACAATAATTAAATAAAACAATAAATCAATTACTACCAGTTTTCTTTGTTTTTTTCCTCTTCCCGTTATATCAGCCCGTTTAACAGTACTCATGGTCTGCATCCCCGTCGTTTACTTTACCATTCCCAAATGGAAACTTGTTTCCATGACATGCGCATTCTTAAGTTTGTGACAAAAAGCACCGCCCGCCGGCAAATTTAATTGCTTTCAAGCCGGCCGGCACCTCATTTGCATATTGCACATTCCGCAACATGATCTTTGATACCTATAGCAGCGTGACGTCATGCATCATTGCCTCTGATCCCAGATACCAGGTGTGCACCTGACTCAAACAACTACCCATCACCCTACATCAATAACATACAATTAACAACTCATTACACGTCATTTGTATAGCTCCGCGCGTTGTTTCCTTAGAGCTACTCTCATGTCTACTCTCTTTTTTTGTGGTTTGACCGGGCCTTCTCTCTAGTCTTGTTGATTTTAGCTCAACCCCTGTATTCTTCCAAAGATAATGGTTTTGGTCCCCTCTGTTGTAGTTCTTCAATTGGTGTAGAGGCTTGTAAATTGCAGTCGGTTGACTTCCTCGTGGAGCCTCTGGGAAGTATTCCAGCTCGTTCTCAATAAGTTCGCTCAATCTTGAAAATAGCGCGACGCACTCCTCTTCCGTAGATAATTCAGTCATCGAAATAGTATGATAAAGTGTGTAGATAAAAAGTCGATAGGGTGTAGATAAAAAGAGATTATAATTTCCCGAAACTTGTGACTCTTAGCCCATTCGCAGCTAGTTGCCTACTCCCAGTAGGCAGGGTCGCCATGTAATGATTGAGTGTCGTATAAATGTTTAGCAGACATTCTACAGAGTATCTCGTAGACTATTCCTATCTATAGTGCGTCACTACTAGCTACTCGCTGTTCAATTGCGTCAACACTGCAGAGCAGAGGATATGCCGATATTTCTGTGTGGTAGTTTAATTAAAAAGTCACGCCAAATGGCACCGTTAACTTATAAACTTTAACTGTATTTCTGTCTTTCCATTACGCTATATTTATATGAAAATTACATAATGGAAATCAATTAACTAAATTAATTCACAATACAATCGCTTGTGTGTGTGCCGGAGTAGCTATTAAAGCTCAACTCCTCATATGATGTAAGTGTAATTATTCAAAAACAACACAGAAAACAGAAATTTTAAAAATCACAAACATTTCTCTTGTGAGAAGCAAAATTCAACGGTGTGTTGATTTGAGCTGGTCTACTTCAAGATTTATCAGATTCAACAGTGCTTTGAATCAAGGTAGGCTTGACGCGTATGACGAGTTGACTTGATTGGAATAGGTAAGATTCAACAGCGTGTTGATTCTTTGATATATTAAACGAACTAAAACTCTAAACTTCTATCCCATTTAGACTGCAGCGTTATTGTATTAAGCTAACTTATTTTTATACAAAAATAATTAGTGCAATTAAACAAACAAAAGCAATTAATAAGCAACTTGGTGGGTGCATTGACTTATTGCAAAACATTAAAATTATTTCTTCACTGTGACCATCTAATGTTACTAATATGAGATTCAACAGTGTTTTGAATCAAGATAGGCTTGAAGCGTATGATATATAAGATACCCTTTGCATCGATATTTCTCATATGTATTACAGATAGAAATAAGGCACAAGGGTTCCTCCGTCGGATTGGGCCTTGTTATATCAGTAGTTACGCTATGTATGTAGCAAGACACAATTTAAGCTTAGGATTTCACCACAGATGGCGCCACCGTCGCTAGGTGGTTTGAGTCCATACTAAATGCGGGGTTGTGTTTTGACTTATTGGTTTATGTCTTGGATGCGCCATTGGGTCTTGGCTTACTGGTTAATGTCTTGGATGCACCATTGACTCTTTGTTACGAGCCTTGACTTTATTACCGTAACATGGACTGGGAGTGCTTGGAAAGAGTTCCGAAGATCACCAACCCAATTCTTGTCTCCAATTAAGATAACTTCTTTTTTAATTAAAATCACAAACGTTTTGGTACATTTTAATTTTGATTTATTTTGAACTTCATTATTTCTCACTTTCTAAAGGTAGAGTTTCCTTTTACTTGTGATTTACTGATTTACTAGTAGGTTGCCTTACCTATTAGTGATACTTGGAAAATATTACTGCCTGGTCCCTGAGATGCATCGGCTTTTTATTTAGGTGGATTTTGGTATTGCTCAGCAAAATTGATAAAAATTGGTATGGGGGTAACTAGTTAGGAAATTCCATATAGGAATTCTAGAAATTGAATATATTGGGAACGCCTTCTCAATATATTGGTAATAGTTAATTTTGCATATTCCTCAATATTTAGTAGTTTCACAAGAATATTTCCCCTTCATTCAAGAATTTCTTTGCAACCATTGGTCAACTATATATATACGGAAGAAACCAATGTTACAAAAAACTCGGCACTATTGCCCAATAAGTGGGTCAGTTTCTATTTCGCTTTACACAAGGAATTTCCCAATTATGTACAAGTAAAATATCAACACATGAGGTTACTCAAGTTAGTGTGAGGAAAAAATAAACGGCATGTAATGACTGTGGGTTAGTTCAGGGTTAACCTAGTGCCAGTATAATGCATGAAATTGGTCTCATGTCGTGTTTGTGTTTTTGTATACAAAGAGCCGGCGTTTTGCCGCAAAAAAGGTTGACGCAACCAAGAATTTGTCGTTTTAAAAGAACAACGGAGAAAGTTGTTTCATAAAACGAAAATAGAATTGGTTGACCATATGAACCATATGTGACGTAAAAATTCATAAATAAATTGACGGTGGAATCACCGCGAAATTGCTTGGAATGCAATTTGATGCGCGTATTTGCGTTTGTCAATTTATTATATGTTTGTACGCTATATCTATGTACATATGCGCGTATGTTTTGCTTGCTAGCTTCAAGAAGTACGTATTTACTATGTATGTAATCTTGTACGTAACAAGATTCTTATGAGTCGTTATTATAGATGCATACATATATATGTACATATGTATGATGTATGTACTTTAGTTGAACTAATCACGATATTGTGGAGCTAATAAAGAAATGATGAATGCAGGTAATGATTCATTCATTACATCTTGACCGGTTTATTTCTTGGATACACCATTGAGATTTGACTGGCTTATGTCTTGGATGTGTCATGTGGTCTTGACTGCACCCTAGTGACATTAGCCGATACTACCAGCATGCTCCGGTACTACGGCTTTCTTGGATGTGTGGTACGGCTTTCTTGGTTATGTGAGGTTTTTTGTTTCACTTTTGCCCACACGTGGCAGCATGATACGGTTTTGGGAAGTTTTAGACTTCACTTTTGCCCACACGTGGCAGCATGCTACGGTTTTCTGTGCCCACACGGAACAGCATGCTACGGATTTTTTTTGGATGTGTGGTGCGCCTAAATGTAGGTCTTTAAACCACAACTTAGGTTATAGTTGTTGTTGTTTTTTGGTTTTTGAGCTAAAGGATCAGTCTATATCTATGAAATCTTGGCTTTCCTGAGCTAAAGAAAAAAAACCTTAGACTTAAGCTATAATGTAATTAAAACCAATTATTTCATTAAATGGCATTATAACCATAATACAATATTTATTTTTTCAAATATGGTAAGATTTAAAGATGAATAAATAGCACATCCATATCCTACTAGACTTATATCATTCCAAATACCCACTCTCAACATCTATTGAACTTGAAGCATTATCAACTTTTTTTCGACCTTCCTGATACTCATACAACATCATTTCGAGGAGATATATACCAAATAACATCCCTCAAAACTTTTAACTTAATACATAACTTACAGTACCTACTCTCAACCTCCCCACCACGATCTTCACTATGGACTTCAAGAATTATCAAATATCCACCGAGATCGCTGATTAGGATTTTATTGCTTATTCATAGCTCCCATAAAACTTCCACTACTCACCTCTCAACTTAATGGTAAGTAAATACCTGTCCCAATAGTATTTTTTTTTTTTTTTTATATATTATTAAGCCAAGCTCAGGGGATACCCTATGATGCAAAGCACAGCATGGCAGGAAGGAGATAGGGAAAGGATTAGGGGATATGAGGAAAGTGGCGGAGGTGCCGATGTATGTCGCCCTTAAACTTCCGCAGATTGTATGCCGGAGGAAAAACAAAAGATGGTAAGCTGTTCCACATTCGCACTGTTCGGGATAAAAAAGCATCTCTGAATTTTACTGTACGGCCGAAAGTAATTTGAAGGGTTAAAGGATGTGCGCGGTTTGCAGCGCGAGTATTGCGTGCAGGAATCATTCTACAAGGGATTAGACTAGATATTTCATCAGAACATTGACCATGCATATAGCGATAAAGGAGCGAAAGGCATCCAACATTGCGGCGGTGCTCGAGTGAGTCGATATGACAAGTTATTGCAAATCGCCAATGAGCTTGAAGGCTCTCTTTTGGACAATATCCAATGAAGCTAAGGCTGTGCGACCAGCCCCGGCCCATATATGGGAGTTGTATTCCATTCTAGGTCTAATGTAGGACTTGTAGAGGAGCGCTAGATTTGACGGGCTGAAATATTTCTTATACCTTTTCAGAAATCCAAGACATTTCGATGCTTCTTTGGCAACAGAGAAGATGTGATCTGTCCAGTTTAACTTACTGGAAATATTAATGCCAAGAATGCTTAGTGACGGTGAATCAGAAATGAATGCTCCATCAAAAGAAACGGGTGTGGTTAAGTTATGATCTTGTTTTAATGAGATAAGACAGCTTTGGGACTTTGATGCATTGAATTCGACGCGATTCGCTTTGCCCCAAGCGAGGATATTGGCAAGATCGTTATTCAATGATCTAGTCATGCAATCTCGTTTAACACATGCAGCATTCCCCCTGGATTCTGCAAGAGTGTCAAAGAAGTAAGCGAAATCAAGAGTACTGTCATCTGCGAAACTATGGATGGGATTGAAAGTAAGGGAAAGCAGATCATTAATGAAAATTAAAAAGAGAGTTGGAGAGATAACAGAGCCTTGAGGTACACCGGCATTTATGGGATGCGGTTCAGACGTAACGCCATCTAATACAACACGTATTTGGCGACTAGATAGGAAACTTTCAATCCATAATACAAAAGGAGGGGAGAGACCAAGTGCTTTGAGTTTGGCTAAAAGGGCTGGATGCCAGACTCTATCAAAGGCTTTTGAAATATCTAGGGCAACGATTTTAGACTCACCAAAATTGTGAAGACTACGGTTCCAACGTTCCGTAAGAAAGGTCAGCAAGTCTCCAGATGAGCGTCCAGCTCGGAAGCCATATTGGCGATCGTTGATGAGATGATTAGTTTCTAGATACTTCATTAATTTTGAGTTAATGATAGATTCAAAAACCTTTGAAAGAATCGAAGTGATGGCAATTGGTCGATAATTTGAGGGATCGCTACCCTCTCCTTTCTTAGGAATAGGCTGAACGTGAGCTAGCTTCCAAGCAGTTGGAAATTTTCCTGTCGAATAAGACAAGTAGAAGAGTTTGCGCAGAGGTTTAGCCAAGGATGAGGCGCAGCTTTTAATTAACAGGGGCGAAAAACCATCAGGACCTGCGGCTTTGGAGACGTTGATCCCCTTAAGGACCCTGACCACATCCCTCGTACGAACGTGTATTGGCTCTTGTACACATTCACACGGGCGATGCAAAACAGGTGTTTGTGAAGTTGGTGGAAGACGAGAATTTGAAGCGAATCTAGCAGCTAAAATATTAGCTTTATCCAGGGAGTCAACAACCACTTCACCATTATTAAGTAGTGAAGGTATAGAGGAACTGGTGAAATTGTTCCTGATGGTTTTGACCAGGGACCAGAAACCTTTGCTACCTTTGCGGCTTGTCGAGATTCTTTGTCTAATATTCTGGTCAAAAAGAAATTTTTCTCTCTGGATAATGGACTTGCAGGTGTTCCGTGCAGTCTTGTAGACTTGTTTCATTTCCGGACATGGATGCAATTGATAGGCGCGAAAAGCAGACTCTTTCGCTTTTATAGCTTGGTTGCACTTATCGTTAAACCAGGAGCGATCATGCTGTTGTTGAGACCTGCTGTAAGAATACGGAATGTATTCACGCATGCCAAGATTTAGTATGTTATTAAATTGTAATGTGCATTCATCAACATCCCTCGAAGCAAAACAGACCGACCAATCAATTTCTTTAAGATACTTATTGAGACTTTCCCAATCAGCATTCTTATAGTGCCAAAGAAGCCTACTTGTAGGTGGAGCAGTTGGTCGGCACAGGTTTGAGGTGGTAAATTGAGCCGTGATTAAACAATGGTCTGAATTTCCAAGAGGGGAACCGACTGAAATGGAATATTTGTCAGGATGAGATGTTAGAAACAAGTCGAGTAAATTAGCTTTATCTCCAGCTGCATCAGGAATTCGCGTTGGTGCATCCACTAGCTGTTGCAAATTAAATGATTCACAGAAGAGTTCAACGAAACGGCCCGCAGGACTTGTGGTAGAAGAATGTCTGAGCCACGGTATATTATGAACATTAAAATCGCCTGCCAGGACGATTTCGGAAGAGGGGGAAACAGAAAGCAAATGATCAATATTGTTGGAGATATTGTCAAATACGGATACCGTGTCGTCATCAGACATATTTGGGCTGCGATAAAGGAAACAGAAGTATATGATGTGCTTGTGAAGTTTGAACCTAATCCAGATATAGTTAAACTCTGGATTAGCAGAAGGAAAATCTTGAAGAATAGTAAAGGCCACATCATTCCGAATATATACTGCGATCCCTCTATGCTGAGAAAAAAGAGGCACGAAGCTGTAACCAGGGACGTGATACTGATTAATATCAGCATCAGAAACGACCTTGGTTTCACTTAGCGCAAGAATTGCCGGATTTTTTGAGTTAAGGTGGCAGTACACCGAAAACCGATTTGCTCTTAATCCGCGAATGTTGCAGAAATCTAAAATAAAATTCTGCATGCTGAAGGCAAAAACAAAAAAGCAAAAAAGAAAAAAAGCGACACACAATAACACATAAATTTGGGCGCCACCAGCAGCAGTCAACGACACAGCGAGGTAAAAAAAAACAACAATAGTGTTATGCCTATTGCTGCTTTCAATACCTCAGACCGTGCAGTTCAATGACCACAGCTGAGTGCACCCGGATTGCTGATCAGTGACAAGTGCTAATGCATTTGCACTGATCACAGATGAAGCGAAGGAAAGGAAACGTTACCGTGCTGCTGGCTTATAGAATGTTGATATGGCATAGAAGAGCCCTTCACTTGGCGGATAAAATTTAATTATGATAATTTATTTATTGAACGATCGCGTCGAATTTTAAATAATTATAGTTAACGATTTATATGGAAAATGTTTAACACAACACTACAACTTGTTTTAAATTAATTCATTAGCTATGTTTAGATTAATCGATTAGATCTACAACACGAGGCAACATCCGATCGGATTGACTCCACGCACTCGACTCCAGTATGAAGATAAAATTATCATATTCTTATCAGCTTCATGTGAACTATGATATCGGGGATTAATCAAATCTCATAACAGTGTGACTGATTTTATTGAAAATAAAAAACAATTCTTTATAAATTGTAAGACTTTTCAATACAAACTCCTTGATACAAAAAAACATTAATCGATCAATTTGTCTGCCTTACTTGGCTATATTTGTTTACGCAAGATATCAAATTACCAGCCACCTGGCCACCTTTTCTAATGCTTTAATTTCCATTACTTTTAATGATTTCATGTGTCTTACCATTACAAGCAGCCGTGATCAATTTTTACACATCGAATATCATAACATGATCACTCTTGTTTATAAAAGACACGTACAGACCCCAACTTACGTTATAGTTGGTCTTTTATATCGCCATACTCGGAAGTAAGCTTTCTTTGCTCACAGCGCGGATGTAAACAAACGACAACAGACTTGTCGTTTATTCTACCAGTTACAGCACCTGAGTCGCTTAGTAGTAAGCAATCGCTTGGTTGCTGGAAGAATCCTCCGTATATTGGGCCATAACATAAGTATGTAAATACATTCAGATTTAACAGTTAGTTTATTAAATCTGATTATAATATCGCATTTCGTACATATTGTGTGATTTTTATTAAGCGTAAATCAACCCCTTTAATTAATTTCACAATGATTCCAGATGGATATCGTACGATTGTGGAGTTGATAATGATTATTTAATTATACATACGTAAAGTAGTTATGGGATAATTCTTCCATTATATCCTATCTACGTACCAAAAAAATTGAGCAAGATTAAAATCAATGCGGACAAGTTACAAATTATTATTATTACCCAAGGAAGAATTCCCTTTATGAAAATCCAATGTAGACTTAAACTACTTTTTCAACTTATCAAATATTTTTTTTTTTGCTCTTCTATAACAAATTTCCAATAAGATATTCAGAAATTGAAATCTGTATATATTTTATATTAATTAATTACAATAGATTGCCTGTGATTTAGGAGTAAATTTGCTATTTAAAATTAGTGTAATACATACATACATTTTTGATATGATAATCTTTTCGTAAATTTGCAATCCACTTAATTTGCTAGTATATATCACACAGCATGAGCTGACAGTGCACTCTGTGAGCAGCGTTGACACGGGGCGGCGCGCTATTACCTCGGCTACTGCGGAAGAATTGTGTGGTGGGTATACCAAATACCTGCCTCTGTCACAGCCCATATACAAAAAGAAACTCGTGCCTGCAAAAAACAAACATGCAACACCACATCCTGTCCAGAATGGACCCTTACACCACTTACCTTTACCTATAATGAAGGCGTAGATGTCCTCCCTTCCTTGCCATGCCCCATCCACCCAATGACACTGGGGACAACATGCTATCAGTGTCCATATGATGACCTGAAAATATAGCGAAGGAGCGGACCTACACGGCCCTCATCTTAAATAGTCTCCAGAAGAGTGAGAGGGGTAGAAGGAAAATCTCAATACTCTATGACAATATTCTCTTTATTTAGGCATGATAGTACCCCACGTTTCAAATTACCTTAGACGACTTTCTATTCTTAAACATAAGCTCACAAATCAAACTTAATTATACAAAACGTTAGAGGACGAGTGACATTTCAGCATATAGCTTTGTTGAGCACAGCTAAAAATAAAAGAAAAAGACATTAGCATTTAATAAAAATTGTATTTTTGTACTTCCCTAGTACATCGTCCAGTCATCTAAAGCAACATCCTGCAGCCTCAGGAACTAATCTGAAAATAAAAAAAAATGCATAAATTAGTTTAAATGCAGCAATATAAAAAACTAACAAACAAAACAAGAATAAATTCTAGCAATTACATGCAAAACTGCCAAGAAACGAATTTCTTGGCAGTACAACAACAATTGCATGCAAATGTAAACATTGCCAAATTCATATTCTCTGCATAATTAACATTTGCAAATTATGCAAATATGTTTATATATGCAAATTACATGAATTTGCATTAGGCACACAGCATACAATTAATAAAAATCAACAATTTACAACCTTGTTGACATTTTTGACATTGAATTACATCATGAACAATTTATCACAATTTGCTTATTTATCGCAAATTGTTCATGCTGGAACACACAAATAACACTCAAAGAACAATTAAAACCACGTACCTGAATAATTAATCCAATAATTGGGGAGAAATCAGCACACCAAACACACGGCACTATTTACTTAAAAACCGCGATACGAACTGTCAAATTGACTCGCGAAGAAGTCAATTTGATGAAAACGAACGCGCGCTACTTGTTGAGCGTAATTAGAAAGCGCGAAATTCTCCAAGTAAGCTAGATTTCACGAAAAAAGGTGAAAATAATTCCCATAATGAGTGGGAAAGAGAAAGATGCGAAAACGAGATGCAAAATTGAGAGAAATTTGTGTTCCACATCGAAATTTATCATGATATGGCAGTGCGACGCCATATTGACAATATTTAGAAAAATTGAATTATTTAATAAAATAAATTAGGAAAATTCAAGAATAATGAAGAACAAATTAGATGGAGTAATTTGGCAAATTTTAAGCTATTCGTGCAAGTTTGGGTAGCAAGAAAAATATGCTAAATTCGCATTTTTCTTGTGGAATGTATTGGAAAATGGCTGCTCAGACCCTATAAAAAGGAGGCGATCCCTAAGATCGCTCTCAGTTTGGTGACAGCGATCATAGATGCAATTAGCAAACGATCAAATTAGAGTTTTTTTGTTTCAAGTAATTTTTAGTAAAAATCCAAATTATTAAAGTTTATTTTTTTCAGTAAAGAGAGCATAATATAAAGAGTACCACGGTACGTTATAATATATGCTTAGCTGGTGGAGTGGCGTTCTGTTTTTTGGGAATATTTGTATCTCGTTCTTAAAGATAAGTATTGTGGTGGATTAAATCAAATTTAGTTTTAGGTTTCTCGCATACATTTAAGTATACGCCAATTTAGGCATATTAATAACATATGCGACGAAACATCTTAGTTAAGTTAATTTAAGAATTTAGTGAATTGTGGACTCAAAGCTTAAGAGAGGTTGCATGCAATTTATACATGCCAAAAAACGGCATACGAATTGAGGTACATTTGAAGTAATTAAGTAAACAGTGAATTTATAAAATTGGTGAATTAACTGAGAAGATTAAAACAGAATAAACAGTGTAACGAGGATTAAAAAATCAATAAATGCAACAGTAAACACAAGCCCACATAGCCTTATCATTTTACTACCGCTACACTATCCCAATAAATGCTGTAATCTAGCTGTAGTTATCAATTACAGCTACATTACAAAAACAGCTTTATGTAACGAACGCAACACAGAAAATGTGGGCAATGAATAATTTTAGAGTAAAGGCATATATACATCGTGACAAAAAAACACAGTGTAAATCAAAATTACTTACGACAAAAATTCCTCGGCATGATGAAGCGCTCCAGCATCCGGCGAGTATCGACCAATATCTGTTAAAAATACAAAAATTCAAATTTCGGAGGTTTTTGTTGCTTTTCTGGTTGCCCTGCCTTACGCTTTCAGCAAGACATTAATTCAATACATTCCAAAAATACTCAGTGCCTATCTATGGCACTACTAGGTAAATTTTATTGCAACCACTATAATCACCCATCGAATTGGACTGTATCTTTAATAAAAATAATGAAAAACAAATGTTGTCTGTAATTAGTTAATTAATTTCATTGGTCATCTTAACTTAGATTATGTATAATCTTATAATGTGTAAGTAGAGTTATCCGTGCCATTGAATTTTCTATTAATATGATCTCCAATCTAATTGATAGTAGCGCAACTAGGACTATCACGTGGAAGAATTTCTGTGAAAGAACATCTTTTAGAATATTTTCGATCATTGTTTAAAACTTTCATTTTTCCTGATGAAGAAGAAAAAAAATACAAACGAATACATATACCGAATTCAATTACGAGAATACTTCATGTGTATCTACTAATAGATAAATTAGGAAAAAACTGCAAAATTGTTCTCGGGCCAACCCCACGTTAGTCATATTGGTGTGGATGCACACCTGGATAAGTATCTAGATTCAAATCAATAGGTAACTTAAGAATGGAACTTGCTGATACCGCACATGAAAAGCAGTCCTTTACTAGATCCACACGATGTTCTCTTCAAGGACGGAATGAAAAAAACAAAACAAAAGTTTGTACAAGGCTCGACCACACCTTGCTGAGAATTTTGGAATTGTTGCTATTAATTTTGTATTCGGTGGGCCGTGCTCGGGGTGGAAACCACTAACTGTAAAGCTTCTTTTATTTCTCCTGTCGATTCCTTCAGTATGGTAACGAATTGATTTGATTCTTCATTGAAGGGAAAAACCGAGAAGAAAGAAACGAATTCATCAATATATATATATACTAGATATAAGTGGTAGAGCTTGACAAAGTTCTATATACTCATGTCTTGACCAGCTGAGAGCTGAAACGCTCATAGTTCGATCTTGATCGAATCGAAGTATGTGCTAGAGCTGTGGACAGGTCTATCTGCAATGCCTTGCCTGGTTAGAGCTAAATAGATCTATGCTAACTAACTAAAGAACTCAATTACCTTTAGGATGTTCCATTGCAGAGCTAAGGGAGATCACTTATAGAAAGATCACGCCAAATTGGAGTCAAAGAAAACTCTGATTTTATTCAATATTTTACAGCCTTTTTATACACAACCGTGGCAAATTTTTGCCACCTGCATTGATTCACTTCGAAAGTGTCGTGTCCCATAAGCAATCCAATAAAAACACTCGCGTAATTCTAAGATAAAACTTTATTTATTTATTTACGTTATCTAAAAAGACTATCCAACTTATAACTGTAAATTACTAAATGGAGCTACCACTCCGTCTAACCGCTCGAATTACAACTGAATTACTGCACACCGAACCGTTATCTTTTATCAAAGCTTACTTCTAACTACGCAACCCGATCTATCGAAACGACCGTGCTCACCTCCATTCAACCAGGCGGAAGCGACTTTGACCCAGTGACCAGCGCAATACCTTGCAATCATAATTACAAAGTATTACGCTAATCACTGCCGACAGCGGGAGCCCCCAATACTGTATGTAAACAAACAGTGACCCCAGCTGAGTATTTCACTATGCGAAGTGAATTACTTAACCATGACTCAATGCCCAGTTACACACAGCAGTGGATGCGACAGTTTACAAGTAAACAATTCGCAATCGCCAAGCATTTTACTGTGCGAAGTAAAATGCTTAGTTATTGCAAATCGTTTAATTACTTGTGCATTTGCTGCTAGCTCGAGTCGTGATGTCACAATTTCACCAATTGAATATTGGGTCACGACATTCCTCCCCCCTGAGAAAAACTGATTCCCAAGAGGAATCAGATCGGGGTGCTCAGTTAGGTTACAATACCTAACTTAACTAACTTACACAAAAACTAAGGGACAATATTCACTATGATCTAAACAATTTTTATAGCTATGGTTCGGTATACGTACAATTTCTGTTCTATTCTTCATTTTTTTTTATTTTTATTTTTATACATAATTTTTTTTTCTTTTACATTTCCTTCAATTACTTTATAGTATCTGTTTCTTTTCTTTACAATGTTTGCTATCTAAATTTGCTTTTTCTTACATTGTTTCTTTTTTTGTGATTTTTCATTCAATTTCTATTTTTATTTTATTATCACATTTCATTTCCCTTTTTTTTCTTCTCATATATAATATTTCTATTTAAATATTTTACATTTCATTTCTTACAATTTGTTTTTCAAATTATTTAACTTGACTCTGCTTTTTTTTTACATATTTCCTATCCTAATAAGTTAATTATTTCAATTACATACGTCTTTCTAAACTTAAAAATTTTATTATTAACAAAGATGATTAATTAGTTTACATGCATAATCTTATCAACTATCAAAAATACCGTTCTTTTTACACTCAATTACAGTAACCAGAATACAAAAATACTGCCATAACAAAATTCTTTTCTACCATAATTACATTTGTTACAATCCTAACCAGTACAATTACATTTATTACAATTATTAGCCATAATACCCTTTTATCCTTATCTAACGATTGCACGTGCCTATTAAATGAAGGGGATTAAAATACATTATAACTACTCTAACCGGACGAGATGTTTTCCCACGACGGTCGGCAAGCTTCCGGTTGGCAGGTTTGCTGTTGTTGGCATGACTAACTCTATACTGTCAGTCCCTTCTTTGTCCGGCTCTGTTGAGGTTGGTGTGGGATGTTTAATGGATGTCTGGATAGTAGGTAGTATTGATACTCTGCCAGTACTTACTCGTCCTTGCTGACGTTTCCAGCGTCTTACATGGAACATCATTACTGGTACTAGAGTCAAGCTGACGATGCTTATCAGCCCGGTGAAAGACGTGGCTGCTAAATATATCTGGTGCGGATGCTTCTGCTGCCTGTGAACTTCTTCAGCTTTGATGGCGTTCTGAACCTTGGCTATCTTCTCAGCATGATCTTTCCAGGCTTGATTGAAATTACCTGCCGCTAGAAGTTTTAGCTCTCCTGTTTGTCCCTTTGGATGTTCGGGATTCCTTGGACCTGTTGGTGTCACTATGTTTTCCCATTTAGGTAGTTCTGAAGGTGCGGGCTGAAAGAGAGTTACATTTCTGTGAGCGTCGTCTTCAGAGGTTATAAGTAGATCTCCAATCTGCAGATGACAGCGTTCCTTTATGTCCAATACTCCTATTGATGAGAGCTCTCCTATTTTGGTCGGTGAATTACGGCAGTTGACCTCCAGCTTTGTTTTTTCGGCCATCACAAACAGCCAGTGATTTCTGGTCATCATTCGCGTTAGAGAGCTCCATTTCGGGATGACTTTCTCCTTACAAGCCTTAGTCTTGACATTGAAACTGCGAAACAGGTTTAACACGCAGTTATCGCCAATGGCCGTAATTATTGGGCTCAACTGTGGGCACAGTAAATGGGTATGAGCCGTCATGGTGATCAGCTGCTGACACATAAGACATATTGCCTCTCGTGGTTGTTGGCTGAAATAAATTCCGCGTCTAAGTCATACATATGGTAGCCGGCTTCATCTACTGCTGCGGGGATGGTGTAATTTTTGTGGGTGTCGAACGAAGCTCTCTGTGGTTGGGGAATGTCTACTCTGACCAGGATGCGTTGGTTAGTCAAGATGGCCTTCACTTTAGCAATCTGAACTAATAACTGGAAATCTTGAAACTCCTCATTTAAGTCCAGTTCTTTCGTGGCATTCCTCATAATCTCAGTCAATTCCCGAGCGTGGACTATTAGAGGGTGTAACTTCCCGACGCTCAGCGAAACCATAATGTTCGAAATGGTCCTCAATGTGTCGCTTATCTCGCGTAGCTGGAGGGTCAGTAGTGTCAGAACCTCATTTAATTCAACTCTTCGCTGCAATACTGCTAGCTCTCCATCAGTGGTTCTTTGCGCGGTGATAAGCCCAGAGATCCGGGTCCGAATTTGCTCTCGCTCCGACTCTGCCCTTACCCGTGATGAGTTAAACAGGTCGAACGTTGACTTCACAAGGGTAATCTGGTCTTCTAGAAGGCTGAAAGTACGATTCTCTATCTCATTGAGATCATCGAGTGCCGCGTAGATTCTTTTGGAATCCTCATGATCCATCGTTCCAAAAAGTGTTTTCGATATAGCATTCCATGGAAAAAGGATCGTTTTCTTCTTGAGGAAGCTCCAGCATGGGTGTGATGTAATAATTCCTCCTCCTGCTGCTTAATTTGACTGACCCAACCGTACATCTTGCTTTTACTCCAGTATGTATAATTTCGGTTCAAAGACCTGGCACCAGGCTGCTGCAATTGACGGCGACCTTCAAATCCTCTGATACATCTGGCATCTGCAACGTAGACAGGATAGTCCAATGTCGGGTGTAGAAATGTGTCTTTCCCAGGTATTCGAAAAGAACTCCCGACTCTGCTATCTCCTTCATACTATAGCCGCTCTGTTCTACGCCTATCGCCGATCCTACTACCAGGACTACCAACACTATCGCGATCGCCTTCATTCTGTTGCACTTCCGTATACTTAACTAACCTATTTTAAACGGGCAACCTTCCTATACTTATATTAGATTTAAAAAAGAACTTGCTTCTCTGTTATTTATTTACTTATTTATATTTTTGTTCTTCTTTTTAACCTATACTCTTTATTATCTTCCTTCTATATTTGTTAATTCTTCCTCTTTTTTTTACCTATTTATCTTACCCTTTCCACAGACATGAAAAGTTGATCTTTCCTGCCTTCTTTCTTTCTTTCCAGTAAGCCTCTTCCTCGGCTCGCGGTTTCTGCGTCCTTCTTCTGGTTTTAATATTTTTTCTGAAATGCAAAATTGATTAGTACCTCGACTTGGCAGAAAAATGTAAGGTCTGAACAGTTTGCAAAGAATTTTACGCTCGAAGTTGGTCATTGGGAAATTCGAAAAGATCAGTATCTATGTAACTACACGTCTGAACTGTGAATCAATCATTGTTCAAACTTCTTCAGCCTATTAACATGAATTCGCTTCAACTTCCGCCCTTGGAGTATTGTTACTAGATAATATGTGTCGTCTAACAACCGATATCTTACACATTTCATGAAGATTGGCTGTTCCTCGGCCTTTAAACGATCGTAAAGATCTTTGCAGCAGCTCAGGAAACGGTAAACTTCCTTCGACAGTTTTGGCGTTCTTTCTCCAGAAAACGTAGGTATATATCTGGACACCAAGTCCATGACTTTATCATAAGCATCGGCCATGGTTTTCCTTGCTGGTTTCTCTGAGTGTTTTTCTTTCGGCACTTGGTCTTCACTCGTCTTTGCTAAGGTCTGCTTTTTAGCTTTCAAAATTTCTTCTTGCCCTGAAGTACTCGCTCTTTCTTCTCGCTGCCGTTCGTGGAATACTAATTTCTTGGGTGACCACTTCTTAAAAATCCCTCGAACTAGACCCTCTTCTTGTGATAATGGTGCGACTCCTAATTCTTGCTCTAGTTCAGTGGCGGTCTTTTCTGCCTCCTCCAATTGCCTTTCTAAAGACTTTATAGTTCCTTTTAAAGCCCTGTTTTCCTGTTTGCACTCATTCAACGCTTGATCAGGTTCTTGCTCAATTCTACCAATAAATTCAAAGGTAGACGTTATCACCAAATCTAAGGTTTCTCCCTTTGTGCTTTTCACTGTAGCCTCATTTATTTCCTCCAGAAACTTATTTACGTCTTCACTCGGCAATCGTTTCTTTAATTCATCCGTTAGATGCTCTTCTAGGTACCGCCAATCTTGTTCGTAATGTTGTAATATCAGCTGGCACTCCTTCAATTCCTGCGTTCTGGTTTCCAATTCCTTTTCCTGATCCCTAACTCGTAACAATTCTTCCCTCGTTAGAACGTTACTTCTGCCCACTGACATCTATAGTCATTACCTAATTTACCTTAACTCTCAAACACTTCTCCAAGACTGTAACTAATTGCTTAAAAACCCTAAACACAAAAGCTTGAACTTTCGACGGTGTTTCCATAATGCTCTTTCCTAATATTCAATATTTCCGAACCTACTTCCAAGTTTAACGCCCAAATACCCGCGAATACCTTAAATTTTTTACCTAGCATTTGACAACTTCCCAATGACCAAAATTATAACCCTTAATACACCGTACATTCCGAAAAATTAGACTTTACTTACTTAATCTACTAAACTACTAAAGCTACTCCTTTTGCATACTACACTATCCACACTATACATTTCATAAAACTCAGACAACCTAACCAAAAACAATCTCACGCAACAACAATCACTACAATTTATACCCTTTTTCTTTACTTTTCTGCAATACTTTAACCTGTAAAGGAAATTAGCCTAAGACTGGAGCAGCTAAAAAAAAGCGTTAGCTTCCACAAAAATACAGCAAAACGGAGCCGCTAAAAAAGCGTTACTCCCACACTTAAAAACAAATGGAGCAGCTAAAAAAAAAGCATGACTCCCACAATTCATAAAAAAAATTGTTTCACTGAATAAAAATAATACTTACCTACTCTTTATCCGGCTGCGCCAAATTGTCGTGTCCCATAAGCAATCCAATAAAAACACTCGCGTAATTCTAAGATAAAACTTTATTTATTTATTTACGTTATCTAAAAAGACTATCCAACTTATAACTGTAAATTACTAAATGGAGCTACCACTCCGTCTAACCGCTCGAATTATAACTGAACTACTGCACACCGAACCGTTATCTTTTATCAAAGCTTACTTCAAACTACGCAACCCGATCTATCGAAACGACCGTGCTCACCTCCATTCAACCAGGCGGAAGCGACTTTGACCCAGTGACCAGCGCAATACCTTGCAGCTGAGTATTTCACTATGCGAAGTGAATTACTTAACCATGACTCAATGCCCAGTTACACACAGCAGTGGATGCGACAGTTTACAAGTAAACAATTCGCAATCGCCAAGCATTTTACTGTGCGAAGTAAAATGCTTAGTTATTGCAAATCGTTTAATTACTTGTGCATTTGCTGCTAGCTCGAGTCGTGATGTCACAATTTCACCAATTGAATATATTGGGTCACGACAAAAGGTTTTTCAAGCCAAAAAGATAAAACACTCGTGGAGAGGGGATACCTTCCTGAAACATGAAAACCATCGATGGCAGCATAATATTCCCGCAAGTATTGGTGCACTTCCTCTGCAGCGGGACTCATATTGGTTTCTCCTTCAAATGATGCACTTCAAAATTCCTCCAACAAAGAATTAGTGGTGGAATCAGAAATGTCCAAGACCAAACTCAATCCTGAGTTTTCATTGGTAGATCCAGGTAATGAACTTTCAGGTTGGCCTACGGAAAGTTACCTAGTGGATCGCTTCTAGTGGCACTGCTATCCGGCCTCTCTAACGTTTCCTTTAAAAAGTGAATAAGTGACAACATTTAGTACTATGATAAAAGCTTCTTACAAAATGATGAATTTTTCTGGCAACAAATTTTGAAAACGTTATGACTCTGCTTTTGTTTTCAGGCTTTGCCGACACAATAACACAATGAAATCTGTAAAAGGAACACAGTTTCTATAGCCCAACTGAAGATAAGTAAAAAAATATGTTTTCAGACCTTAGATCTAAATACAGTCCGGCTAAAAAAGCATCAGAGCTCATCAGTATATTTTCTCTCTCATCAAGGCGTAGTGCAAATTCTTTTGCAAGGACACTTGATGAAAACGACCGTATTTTTAGTTTAAGTTCCATCCAGTGTAAGTAGCATATGTAAGCTAAGCTTACAACATGTGTACTGTAAATTAGGCTTAAGCATATATGAGCCATCTGGCTAATGCGATGGTTCCCATGACTACTGTCAATACTGTTAAATCATTCGCTTGCTTCTTTACATTTGCAGTTGATTGATTAATATCTGCCGCTTGAATTTTATCGAATTAAATTTTTGTTAAATATGATACGGGAATTTTATTCGAAAATTTAATCGGAAAAGTTCTAAAAATAACTTTTCAATATTTATAAAACGAATTCGTTCCACCAGGAGCGATATTTTTAAGTTCACTCAGGAACGAAATTTTTTAAAAAAAAAATTATATCGTTCCGGTAGGAACGAAAAGTCACGGGAACGTTTAATAACAGTTCCCATATTGTTTCTTTCCGAACTCCTGATTTATGCATCTAGTCCACCTCCCAATTAAAGTAAAATAGCTTTAATTCAACATCATTATTTACACATTCCTTCTATTGCGGTGGCATTTCCATCGCTGCTTACAATCTGAAACTATTTGTAATTTTATTACTCGTATTCACTCGTCGTGATCACGCACCAAATTTATTAATATTTCTTCGAACGACATTTTTCTAAATTATACCTATTCCAGCTCAACTTCAACCTGGCCGATCTCACCAACTTTGACATTGGGTTCTAGATAACGTGATCTCATATATTCTACGGAACTGTCAAAATTGGTGAGATCAGTCAGGTTGGAAAACTTAGTACTGTGTTTCACGCTTAACAATATGAGGAAATGAATTAACAACTTCCAAAATATTGAGTACATTAATGGTCCTACTTAATTGTTTTCTAACATAATTTCTGTTGTAATTATTGTAAATATATAAAATTATCGCGATAATTACGAAAATCGCCGAAGTCGTCAACGCCTGTTGGTACTCGATAAAAAAGCTGCTCTGGACGTTCGTGGAGCTGCAATTTCCCATGATTATCGCAGTTTCTTCAGTTTCTCAAAAAGTGCCGCTTTGTTTCTTCCTTCTGCGATAGGAATCAACCTATGTATCTCGGCTCGTTGCTTCCTTAGGGCTACTTTTTTGCCTCCTCTCTTTTTCTGTCGCTTAATCGGGATCTTCTCTGTAGGTTTGATGGTTTTATTTCTGTTCCTATATTGTTCCAACAATATGGGCTTTGGTTCCCTCTGCTTCAGCTCTTCAATTGGTGTTGGCTTGTATTTTACAGTTGATTGACTTTCTCGTGGAGCCTCCGGGATATATTCTAGCTCTTTTTCAATGAGTTCGCTCAGCCTTGAAAATAGCGCATCGAAGTCCTCTTGCGTGGTTGGTTGTGTCATGGAGGTAGGATGGTGTTGTAGTATCTGGCTTATTGAGATCTCAGTCGTTAATTATTTGAAGAAGGATCTCAGGTAGATCAAACAGGTCCAAATTTCAGGTGGGTCCACACCTTGGTTGTTATTAGAAGACACCAGTTAGATCGGGCAGGGTCGCCATGTAATGTACGCTTGCGACATAGTAAAGTAAATGCACGCACTGTTTGTTGTCACTCCTAATTATAGCGCGTCACCAAAGTATACGCACTGATTAATGGCGTCAACACTGTACTAGCAGCGGATACGCCGATATTGCTAAAGGGTGAGTTTGATTAGTAAAAGACACGCCGTATGGCAGCGTTAGCTTGTAAAGTCAAAAACTGTATTTACTTCTTTTGCCTCGCTTAATTTATACAAATTTAAACAAAGAAAATTGATTATAAGAATCGATTACTACTATGAATGTTTACATGAATGTGCAATTCTTTGTTTCTTACTCTACTTTCGTTTTATTTTTATTCATTGAAAATTAGAACATGTAATTGCTATAGAGAGTGAACATGAATGTACACACGGTGAATCATGTTACACAATTTCTTTTGCATACTTGACCTAGAACGATGAGTCAGAGTGTGGACATTCGTAATGATAACAAAAACGAAATTATGTTGTCGTTTTTGTTATTGGGTCACTATGTGTGATTTATGTGTGTGGTGTAATGATATCATGATATCGTAAAATCATGAGATCATTATGAGATCACTACACAACCATCACCCTCTGAAATTTTAGATATAAAAAATAGCTCGAGGGAGTCTTACTATTTCAATAAACGAATCACAACATCTTCACAAGAAAGCTAACGCTATCGCAAAATTCCAGGTAAATTTGACATTCTTCTAGCTTAGCGATCCTCTTACTACTATACACAATAAGTTGTATCATTGTTAATTTTTCTCAATCTATTGATAATTTCTTAGAAGCGTAACTGACGAACAAGTGGATTATTTGTATATAGATACGCTATAAAAAATTATTTCATTACTTATACCTATTGTTTATTGGCCCCACCGTTTCAATTCAAACACAAACGAACTTGAATGACAGTAACAAACACAAAATTTCCTCTTCGTCTTATTATTTGCCCTTACTACCACCAAATTAATTGACCCAATGAAAATAAGGGTAGAGAAAATGGAACACCAAGGACATTTTGACCACAGATTTAAAACAGATTTTAAATTTTTTGTGACAGTCGATTGCACAGAGAAGTCTCAGTAAATTTTCCCCGTTTAACGAATTTACTGAAATTTCCAATAAACACAGTTGACAGTTTGTATTTTGACAATTATCAGCTAAATAAGGAAGAAATAATGAAATTTTTACAAGACCAGTTGAATTTCGATTGACATTACCTGTTGGCTTTTGACAGTAACAGTTCACTTTTGACATTAGGTACCAGTTGGATTTTGACATTACCAGTTGGCACATAAATATGTCTGGTTGTGCTCTTCATTCTCTTTAATTTTATTATGGTCACGCACCCAGGCATTCTTACGGAATACTGGTACCAGAGCAAGGCTTAATAAAACCGTGACCGGGTAATTAGGCGATGCTGTTGTTAAGGTACTATTGTTGAACGAGTACTGGAAAACGTAAAATCTCATTTATTAGCCGAAGCTGACAGCTTACTCCGTGGTAGCTATGATGGCAGGCTGGCACGCTACACCTCAACTATATGCGGATAGTGTGGGGTGGGTTACACGAAAATGACCTGCGCTACCACGCCGCCATATGTAACGTGATTAGACTGGCTTGCTCTAGAGTACGCCAGGGAAAATGCCTCTACGCGGGCACAAATATGTACTGTCAGGGTGAATGGATTGTCCAATATAATTGATAAGATGTATTTTTATGTTAACTCCAATGGCTATTTATTAGTGTCACTAAAGCCCTAATATAGTTGAGCTAATGTTGACTGTTTAACTAATACTTAACTAAAACAAATTCACTGTATTTCTAATCTATGTGCTACTTAGTCAGTTCATTACTTATGTATCTACGTGTCGTGTCCCTTAGCAATAAAAACACTCAGTTCTAAACAAATGGACTACTTTTATTTTGTTCACAGATCTTACTAATTTAACTTTAACTTTAATTTAATCTAACTATTACCGCCGACCCACCGCTGTTTAATTGTAACCCGAACTGACCAAACCAATTTAGTTGCGCATGTTAAGAACTCAGAAATAGGTTTGTAAAAGAAAAACGGTTTTAATTTCTATTAGACTTTTTTATTCTGCGTCTAGAACTCAACTACTTAATTTTTATATTTTTACCTTCCTCAATCGTCAAATCGACCTCAAAAATTATGTGTTTTGTCATTTCAACAACTTTCAAACACTTCCGATTAGCAAATTAACTGACCCAGTTACTTAATTAAATCGATCGCCTAAACTCAATTTACTGTAGTACGGAAATGTGTAAAAGTTATTGAGTAAGCAAAGCAATGACGATAATTTATGGGGCTTGCTTGGGTTGTTGGATTATTGTGAAGTCTGAAACCTACATTGATCTCATATTGGACTTCACAACACGCAACTCGAAAACTTGCAGACGGAACACGGAAGTAGACTCTGACCCTCAACATATGTAATTATTATTGTGCGGTAATATTATACAACCGATGACGAAGCTACTGGCTAATGTCACCGATATCAAGCAGTTGTAAACAAAACGGGCAATAACCGTGCTCTATGCGAATTAGCATATTTAGTCACTGCCGCCCGCGCCGTAATGTAAACAATCATCACATTATTTAGCAATACTTAAGCTGGCACTTTACTGTGCGAATTAATGTGTTCCCCTATTGCTTGCTACTTTACTATCGGGATACCTGGCAGCCTCTTGCTTTCGTGTACTAGTAGACTGGGCCACAACATCTACGGTTAATTGTCGAATTCAAATAAATCACTGATTCACTTTTATACTTTTGGTTAATTCACTTAAAATAGATCACTGATTCACTTATACCTATGGCTGGTTGTCGAGTTCAATACTGTGTTACGTACACCCCTTACCAAAAGAAATTACGTACATACTGTTATGGAACTATGTAGAGTGATTGGCTTGGACGTGAAGTCCAGACTGCCAGGATGAGCTGACAGATCACTCGACGGGCAGCGTTGACTGCAGGGCGGCACGCTAGCTCGCCTCGTCTATTGACGGAGAGTGTTGGGAGGTTCCACGAAAAACCTGCCGCTGCCGTCTGCCATTCGTTCCTATTTAACAAAACGCCGGCACACATTCAGTCCTGAAGGGACCTTTACGTCACTTACCTACATCCAACATTGAAGGCGCAGATGGTATTCCTTCACTGCATGCCCCAACCACCCAGCTGACTCTGAGGGCAGATATTTTCAGAGTCCCTTGTAGACCTGCAAAGAGAGACTAACGAGCGGACCTAGACGACCTTCATGCGAGAGGGCTCCGGGATCGTGAAGGAAAAATAAAAGGTTACGTTTTCTTACTTCCGCGTTACTAATTTAATTATTATATAATAATACTATTTGCTGTCCAGGATATTTTCCGATTTTTCTTCAGACTCTTTTTTCCAACCACACTTTTCTCTCGCAGACCGAAGGAAGACAAAACTCTTCTTCTTCCTTGTCACAAATTAAAAATGAGGAAACGTTCTGCCCATCGAGTCCGGTGCGTTCGAGCTGTCTGTTTAACCACAGGCCGGCATACATGCTGCAGTATTTCTCAGTGTAGCATATTGCTATATGCAATACGCTACGACCATAACAATACGTACATTACATATCATGCCTACGTTTATCAAAAAGAAAATACGTACATACTTAAACTGTATATTATACCTACATTAATTCTTACCAAAAGAAAATATGTACATGCATTGCATATGGCCCTACAATTCTTGGATGATCTCGTATTAACTATCTCGGGCGGAATTAAATATCTCTATCACGGGTGGTCTCGTATGCACTGGAACACACACACCTCGGTAAGTAGAATACGGATGTTCTCGTATTCACTGAAATACACTCCTCGGTTAATAGAATACTCGGTCTCGTACTCTCTGGAACAGATGTGGATAAACACACGTCTTGGTGAATAGAATACGTATGGTTTCGTATTAGCTAGAGAAGATAGGGATATACACACCTCAAAATACAGAACACGCATGGCCTCGTGCTTCACTAAAAATTGGCATGAACATACACGCGCCTCGGTGGTTAGAATACGGATGGCCTCGTATTCACTGACGGAAATGTGGATATTCACACATCTCAATATATAGAACACGGATATTCTCGTGGTTACTAGAGTCATTCGGGTTAGATGGATGATCTCACCTAACTATACTGACGGATGTTGGGAGGATGTCCGTTCTCAACTTTAGATCTGGCTTAGCAATCGCACTGCGAGATCTTGTTGGATTGGCTAGTCAAGATCAACACTGCCAACTATTGTGGAAAATTTGTTTTCTTCTTGTTTGATTCTACTAATAGAAAAAAGAAAACAAGTTAAATTTTTTTATCTTTGTCAGAGAGCTTCGCAAAGCTCTATGTGACAAAATGCTTGACTCGTAGGAGCTGTAACGCTCGCTATTAGTCAAGCAGCTTATACAAGTAGGAACTATAATGAGCTCGCTATGAGATAAGCAAAATACTACCAGAGCAATGAAGCTCTATAGACAATGAAAGCGATAATAGTCAAAAAGCTTAGTTACCTACATATAGGTGTAGCCATGTAGGAGCTAAGGGAGCTCTCGGTTAGGTTCATTATAAATGAAACATCTATGTGGAGTTTAAAATTAACTTTGAATTATTAATTGAATTGGCTCTATATTTATACACTTAGAATAGTGCTTAACTCACTCATCTGCATTTTTACTATAACACGACAAAATTCTTGTCACCGGCCTTCGATAATACACAAACACCCTGTAATGTTAACTTCTTGATAGTGATTCCATTGATGCGTATTACCTCGCGAGACAGCTCAGTCAATGTTTCGATGAGATATATTTGGGGTCTAGGAGTGCCCAAGTTCTGCTGAGTGTAGGCGAGATATCTCAGTCACTGTGTTGCACTTAAAGGTTTGACATCACAGACTACCTAAAGTGTGTGGAGTGGTGAAGAAAGGCAATACTGTCGATGGAAATTCAAACAGCTACTCTGGTTAAAATACGCTCTGACCTTAGTCTATCATCTTATTTATATATTTAATGGTACTCTTACTTAAGGCCTGTCCGAATCCAAGTCTTCGACTTCGTCTTGTTATAACATCCAGTGACACTCAGCTATTATAAGAATTAAACGAAGACGAAGCTAACTTGCTTGAATTCGTGCACTTAGTTTGATATTTTACGTTTTATTAAGAGCTTATTTGTTTTGCATGATGTTTGTATAGATGAACGGAGCAGCTTACTAGCTTTGCTCCTAGTATAGATGAATGGAGCAGCTTACTAGCTTTAGTCCCAGTGCGGTTCAATGGAGCAGCTTATTAGCTTTACTCCTAGTATAGATGAACGGAGCAGCTTACTACCTTTACTCCTAGTATAGATGAACGGAGCAGCTTATTAGCTTTGCTCCTAGTATAGATGAACGGAGCAGCTTACTAGCTTTACTCCTAGTATAGATGAACGGAGCAGCTTAATAGCTTTACTCCTAGTATAGATGAATGGAGCAGCTTACTAGCTTTACTCACCATGCGGTTCAATGGAGCAGCTTATTAGCTTTACTCCTAGTATAGATGAACGGAGCAGCTTACTACCTTTACTCCTAGTACAGATGAACGGAGCAGCTTATTAGCTTTACTCCTAGTATAGATGAATTGAGCAGCTTACTAGCTTTACTCCCAGTGCGGTTCAATGGAGCAGCTTATTAGCTTTACTCCTAGTATAGATGAACGGAGCAGCTTACTACCTTTACTCCTAGTATAGATGAACGGAGCAGCTTATTAGCTTTGCTCCTAGTATAGATGAACGGAGCAGCTTACTAGCTTTACTCCTAGTATAGATGAACGGAGCAGCTTAATAGCTTTACTCCTAGTATAGATGAATGGAGCAGCTTACTAGCTTTACTCACCATGCGGTTCAATGGAGCAGCTTATTAGCTTTGCTCCTAGTATAGATGAATGGAGCAGCTTATTAGCTTTACTCCTAGTATAGATGAATGGAGCAGCTTACTAGCTTTACTCCCAGTGCGGTTCAATGGAGCAGCTTATTAGCTTTACTCCTAGTATAGATGAACGGAGCAGCTTACTACCTTTACTCCTAGTATAGATGAACGGAGCAGCTTATTAGCTTTGCTCCTAGTATAGATGAACGGAGCAGCTTACTAGCTTTACTCCTAGTATAGATGAACGGAGCAGCTTAATAGCTTTACTCCTAGTATAGATGAATGGAGCAGCTTACTAGCTTTACTCCTAGTATAGATGAATGGAGCAGCTTACTACCTTTACTCCTAGTATAGATGAATGGAGCAGCTTACTAGCTTTACTCCTAGTATAGATGAACGGAGCAGCTTAATAGCTTTACTCCTAGTATAGATGAATGGAGCAGCTTACTAGCTTTACTCCTAGTATAGATGAATGGAGCAGCTTACTAGCTTTACTCCTAGTATAGATGAATGGAGCAGCTTACTAGCTTTACTCCCAATGCGGTTCAATGGAGCAGCTTATTAGCTTTACTCCTAGTATAGATGAACGGAGCAGCTTACTACCTTTACTCCTAGTATAGATGAACGGAGCAGCTTACTAGCTTTACTCCTAGTATAGATGAATGGAGCAGCTTATTAGCTTTACTCCTAGTATAGATGAATGGAGCAGCTTACTACCTTTACTCCTAGTATATATGAATGGAGCAGCTTATTAGCTTTACTCCTAGTATAGATGAACGGAGCAGCTTACTACCTTTACTCCTAGTATATATGAATGGAGCGGCTTATTAGCTTTACTCCTAGTATAGATGAACGGAGCAGCTTACTAGCTTTACTCCTAGTATAGATGAACGGAGTAGCTTAATAGCTTTACTCCTAGTATAGATGAATGGAGCAGCTTACTAGCTTTACTTCCAATGCGGTTCAATGGAGCAGCTTATTAGCTTTACTCCTAGTATAGATGAACGGAGCAGCTTACTACCTTTACTCCTAGTATAGATGAACGGAGCAGCTTACTAGCTTTGCTCCTAGTATAGATGAATGGAGCAGCTTACTAGCTTTACTCCCAGTGCGGTTCAATGGAGCAGCTTATTAGCTTTACTCCTAGTATAGATGAACGGAGCAGCTTACTACCTTTACTCCTAGTATAGATGAACGGAGCAGCTTACTAGCTTTGCTCCTAGTATAGATGGATGGAGCAGCTTATTAGCTTTACTCCTAGTATAGATGAATGGAGCAGCTTACTAGCTTTACTCCCAGTGCGGTTCAATGGAGCAGCTTATTAGCTTTACTCCTAGTATAGATGAACGGAGCAGCTTACTACCTTTACTCCTAGTATAGATGAACGGAGCAGCTTATTAGCTTTGCTCCTAGTATAGATGAACGGAGCAGCTTACTAGCTTTACTCCTAGTATAGATGAACGGAGCACCTTAATAGCTTTCCTCCTAGTATAGATGAATGGAGCAGCTTACTAGCTTTACTCCTAGTATAGATGAATGGAGCAGCTTACTACCTTTACTCCTAGTATAGATGAATGGAGCAGCTTACTAGCTTTACTGCTAGTATAGATGAACGGAGCAGCTTAATAGCTTTACTCCTAGTATAGATGAATGGAGCAGCTTACTAGCTTTACTCCTAGTATAGATGAATGGAGCAGCTTACTAGCTTTACTCCTAGTATAGATGAATGGAGCAGCTTACTAGCTTTACTCCCAATGCCGTTCAATGGAGCAGCTTATTAGCTTTACTCCTAGTATAGATGAACGGAGCAGCTTACTACCTTTACTCCTAGTATAGATGAACGGAGCAGCTTAATAGCTTTACTCCTAGTATAGATGAATGGAGCAGCTTACTAGCTTTACTCCTAGTATAGATGAATGGAGCAGCTTACTACCTTTACTCCTAGTATAGATGAATGGAGCAGCTTACTAGCTTTACTCCTAGTATAGATGAACGGAGCAGCTTAATAGCTTTACTCCTAGTATAGATGAATGGAACAGCTTACTAGCTTTACTCCTAGTATAGATGAATGGAGCAGCTTACTAGCTTTACTCCTAGTATAGATGAATGGAGCAGCTTACTAGCTTTACTCCCAATGCCGTTCAATGGAGCAGCTTATTAGCTTTACTCCTAGTATAGATGAACGGAGCAGCTTACTACCTTTACTCCTAGTATAGATGAACGGAGCAGCTTACTAGCTTTACTCCTAGTATAGATGAATGGAGCAGCTTATTAGCTTTACTCCTAGTATAGATGAACGGAGCAGCTTACTAGCTTTACTCCTAGTATAGATGAACGGAGCAGCTTACTAGCTTTACTCCTAGTATAAATGAACGGAGAAGCTTATTAGCTTTACTCCTAGTATAGATGAACGGAGCAGCTTACTAGCTTTACTCCTAGTATAGATGAATGGAGCAGCTTACTAGCTTTACTCCCAGTGCGGTTCAATGGAGCGGCTTATTAGCTTTACTCCTAGTATAGATGAACGGAGCAGCTTACTACCTTTACTCCTAGTATAGATGAACGGAGCAGCTTATTAGCTTTACTCCTAGTATAGATGAATGGAGCAGCTTACTAGCTTTACTCCCAAGGCGGTTCAATGGAGCAGCTTATTAGCTTTACTCCTAGTATAGATGAACGGAGCAGCTTACTACCTTTACTCCTAGTATAGATGAATGGAGCAGCTTATTAGCTTTACTCCTAGTATAGATGAACGGAGCAGCTTACTAGCTTTACTCCTAGTATAGATGAATGGAGCAGCTTACTAGCTTTACTCCCAGTGCGGTTCAATGGAGCAGCTTATTAGCTTTACTCCTAGTATAGATGAACGGAGCAGCTTACTACCTTTACTCCTAGTATAGATGAACGGAGCAGCTTACTAGCTTTACTCCTAGTATAGATGAATGGAGCAGCTTATTAGCTTTACTCCTAGTGTAGATGAACGGAGCAGCTTATTAGCTTTACTCCTAGTATAGATGAACGGAGCAGCTTACTAGCTTTACTCCTAGTATAGATGAACGGAGCAGCTTACTAGCTTTACTCCTAGTATAGATGAACAGAGCAGCTTACTAGCTTTACACCTAGTATAGATGAACGGAGCAGCTTACTAGCTTTACTCCTAGTATAGATGGATGGAGCAGCTTACTAGCTTTACTCCTAGTATAGATGAATGGAGCAGCTTATTAGCTTTACTCCTAGTATAGATGAATGGAGCAGCTTACTAGCTTTACTCCCAGTGCGGTTCAATGGAGCAGCTTACTAGCTTTACTCCTAGGTACAGATGAATGGAGCAGCTTACTAGCTTTACTCCTAGGTACAGATGAATGGAGCAGCTTACTAGCTTTACACCTAGTATAGATGAACGGAGCAGCTTACTAGCTTTACTCCTAGTATAGATGAATGGAGCAGCTTACTAGCTTTACTCCTAGGTACAGATGAATGGAGCAGCTTACTAGCTTTACTCCTGGGTAAGTGAAACAACTCGTGTTCTGACTAACTCACTTACTGACTTCTTTATTCAAAATCACAGTTTATTTATACAGTTTTTCACTTAATACTATTGTTATTTTCTTACTACGCTAAGCTAATTTCATCACAGCATTTATTCGTATATAATTATTATTTCCGTAAAGTGTTTCTTTGTGGCATTCATAAATTAATTTCCGCAAAGCTTTTGCCGGTTTGTTGTTGTTACAACATCACGGCATTCATCGCTTTCATATGTACATACATAAATACTTCCGCAGACCGTTCGCCGCTTTGCTGCTATTATGACATCATCGTGAACATTGTTTCGTTCACCTGAGTTCTACCGCTGGCGCAAGGTTATCAAATTGCATCGTGTGAATTCTTGTGCGCAGGGGATTGTGTCACTGCCTTTACTGGTTTTTTTATGTGATTAAATATTCACTTGAAACTTTTGTATATATATACGTAATGCTGAGATGAGTACATGTGGTGTTTAGCTGTATTAAAAAGAACAAAGCTTATCTACATAAGCGAGGGTTAATTTAGATTAGCTTAACTATATTTTCTATTTATTATTATTATTATTTTTTGGCTCGTTTAATTTCATTTATCTGGCGCACCCTATGCTTTACCAGTTTCTCGTACTTAACCCGGTCATCTCTAGAGGTAGCCAGACTGGCCCTCAGTTTGAAGTAGTGTAGCTCCCTCGTTAACCTGGCACGTCTACCTCCCCGGGTCGACCTAGGCGCTACTGAAAGTCCACGATTTTCCTCGCAGCACTTCCCAATTTTTCTCCGGTACTCTTCAAGTGTGAGCTTCTGCGGGCCAGGTATATAATCCGGAACCTCCTTTGATGTCCCAGGCAACGCTTTAGGTACGTATGGCTCCATGGGTCTGTCCGGATAAAGAGCCAAACCGCTAGTAGTCCTCTCAGGAATCCTTATCGACTCAGCCTTCGCAATTAGACGATCGAGTGCCTTGCTAATTTCGTTAGCCATAATTTTTACGCGTAGAAGAAATAAACACCACAACAGATTGAACGAACAGACAGTAATACGTGAAACTCAATAGTATTACATAATATTTATACAAATTTCTTTTTGCTTATCTATAATTCACAAAAAATTCCGGAAACACCTCACAACGGCACCAACATGTATATACATGTTTAATTGATGCCAATGGGTGCTCTGTATGTAACATGCTCACAATTGTGTACATGATGCAGAATCAAGGTTAGTAGTATGTATCCACTAGCTATTTAAAAATGCACTAGGTGCGGTAAAGACACAAAATAGTGTACCTCACTCCCTTACGTGTTTTCTTATGACTGGTGGGCGTATTGCTCGCGGATTTATTGTTAAAGTTGATTTTTCTGGTAGCTAATGAAGACGAGGGAGAGGTTATCAAAGCAAAGAGTATCTGCACGGATTTTGTGGAACGGAAACAAGTGTTTCATTTTTTTAACATGTTTAATACCATTAATAAGTTCCATTAAGTGCCAACTAAAACATCAATTATCTTGATAAAAAAAAACAATATTATTCATTGGCGACCATAACACGCCATAAGTATAGACCGTAATTTTGACTCATAAACCTTTCTTACTTTTACATACTTAGCAATAATCATCAGGGTACAGGATGTGCATCTCGGTTGCATGCCCAGATGTGTTATAATTATTGAAATTACTTCAAATAAAAAAGCAACCTGAAATTCGGCAGCACATCATCGGTCCCATTACCTAGAAATACCTTTAACTAGCTAACACCAGCAGCGCCGAGCAGACGGCTAAATTATTAGTTCCTGGATATTTTTCTTGCGGTTATACTTATCAGGTACAGTGTATCCGTCACTGTCATCATAAAATGGAAAGGTTTCTTGTCGCTACTCGCATTAAAGAAAAATATCAGATTTCTTAACTTTTTCGGTTCAATCTCACTTCTGCAAAATGTTAATTCGACAAGATTTTAAATTTATTATGAGACCCTAGGTTACGCATGCGTTGCGTTTCGGGCAGAGGCATTGTAGACGTGCTCCTTTGGCTCATGAATTAAGACTGTTATCCAGTTGTCAACGGATAAATTATTAATATTTGCTAATGAACTGCATCGACGTCTCTATACATTTACTACCACAACAATAGGCCCAACGGCAATCTTTGTCAAGGGATATCTTAGATTTTAATTGGGGCTTTAATCCAACGGCTCTCAAATGTCACAGTATATTCATACAGTAGAACAGCTCTGTGAAAACTGTCGATTGAGTAGGATGCTTCTATAATATATTTCTTTTAACAGTTTTTAACTAATACACGACTCAATTTTTGATACGAGTACAAAGTTTCCTAAGTAAAACTAAACTAAAATTAAACTGCGAAGAAATAATTTCCAGGGGGAATTATATCAGGGTGCTCGGTTTAGTTTCAATTACATTTATCATCATATTCACATATATATATTTTTTATGTATCATTTTCTAAATTCTACTTCACTTGATCTAATTTATTTATCGATATTGACTTTCCACGACTTACCAGTTCTTCATAATGATGAGTTGAAAATATGTCCATTTTGGTACCAAAAAACGGCCATTTTTTCATATTAAGAAGGACTGATTCATTTCTTTTGCAGTTATCTCCAGAATTATTTCTCGGACTCACAAACTAATTACATATCTAATTAGGGGACAAAAGATAGATGTACTGGAAGACGACCAAATTGATAATTTTCGCGTGATTTAATTTTTTTTTTTCGTATTTCTCTGTAAGTATTGCAAGGATTTCCATACATAATTTGCTTTTGTAACCATAGCCAGGATATGAACTGAGTCCTTAATTTAATTTGAAAATCCTAGGTACCTAGATACCTTCACAAAACACAACAAAAACAGACATTACTGTCAGTTGAGAAATGTACTTCTTACTGCTCCACAACTAAAACACAGCCGAGAGTTTTGTCGAGAGTTTGATAATTCTCAATACATATTCCTCGAGTTACAGAATTCCGAGTGGAAAGTTAAGTGTTGAAAAGAACTATCATTTCCACAACTCTCCGACTTAGTGAATCCGGCCCCAGGTGGCTGTACATACCGTATTCTAATATGTGTATTTAACAACTAGCCATATATATATATATATATATGTAGTAGAGATTATTCAAGTTCTTTTTATTATTTTTTCTATCTGCACCTGTTTCCTCAAATATATCAAATGCAAGGTTCAGGGTGCGCCAGGTAAGTATTTGAGAACATTAATATAATTTTAGGAAAATTAATATAATTCATACAAAAATAAACATATTTACATAAAATTTTGTGAAAATATTTTTACATAGTTACTTTAAAAATTTATTCAATGAAACCGTCTTCAGCTTCGATGACGGCTTCGATGGAAGCCTTTAACGAATCCTGGGTATTGTGAGGTCGCTGATTGGTCTCCCTCTCAACCCTGCCCCAGACATAGTAGTCTATGGGATTTAAATCAGGGGAGCTAGGGGGCCACATGTTAGGGGTAACATGATCGTGGAAATTCGCGGCCATCCACTCTTGGGTTCGAGAGGCAGTATGGGAATGAGCACAGTCTTTGTTGGAACACATATGGCCTGCCTTGGGCCATCCCCTCAATCCAGGCTTTCACAACTGTAGCCAGTATCTCGATGTAGGCCACCCCGCATTAACCATACGGCCATGCGGGAAAAAGTTTAGTGGCATGACATGACCTTCGTTACTAACAACTGCCTCCCATCATCGCTTAATCAGTACACGAGGTTTTTAATTACTATACATATTAGGTAGTTCGTCGGGATGATGTACAGATTGTGTCACACTTTCAGTGTTGCCACGCATATAATTGTGTATGGTCGCTACCATAATAACGCTAGAGTTCTTTCTAGTAAAGCCAAGAATCAATTAACATAACACTACACTACCCTTAAGATCTGCAATTATTAGAGTATCGACAACGGGGAACTCATCCTCACTTTTTCTATAAAAAATAAGAATTTTTGAATAAATATCCAAACTAATGCACACTCCTTTGGATATTTTAAACTAAATACAAAAAAAAGCTTTAAAACAATATTCAGGTGCTGCTAAATATGTGTATTAAATTTAAACTTAATCTCGTCTATCGATACATAAAAATCGATATAGTTGTGCTAAGAGCCTACTATAAATCTAAGTGGTTGCAAGGTTGTGTTTAACTTTACATTTGTGTTTGACTTTACATTTTTCCAACATTATCCCATAAATTTCATTACTTTGTGAAACTGGTAACGTAAAAGCAGCCTGAGAATCACTAATTGGGTGTTTAATCCTTTTGCCATTTATTACTTTGGATGATGGTACAAGTATCGCGTGCAGAATTTTTGCATATAAAATATTTATATTATCTGGAAAAGAAGAAAAGAAGAATATTATTATAATAAAGCAGATTTCTTAGAATTTACAACGCATCATGCGCAATATTAATTTAAAAATATTTTCCTTAATCCAAGCCTTTCGAAAACTCTGTGAAGTTAAGCTGCAAAAAAAAATATGTACTTACATTTCTCATAACCATACCTACTGTTAACCTTAAATACCTACTTACCAAATATCGTTCGACGTTACTGAGGCGTCGTCGTAGTCATCAGCGGTTCTAATCAATTCAATGTTTTCAGCTTCAGTTTTACCGATGCTTTCCTTGTTGCCTGTTTCATTCATATTTGTTGAAGAACTTCCTTCTTTCAGATTCTCTGCTTCACTTAATGTTTTTTTTACAATTTAAGCTGTAAAATGGAATGATGAAAACGAACGGAGCGTATCTTACTTAGATATTTGTAATAATTCCAAATCTTTGTGTTAAAAATATAAAATTCTTCAATACATTTACTGGAGCTGTAGTATTGGTTCAGTCTTCAATAAAACAGACAGTAGACTGTGTTTATGATCAGTTTGTGGCTAAGTTTTTAGGGAATTATCGTAACCAATAAGGATTACCTGAATTGTTACCTTTCTTTTGATATATCACACGTTGTACCTGCCTGCAGAATGAATATTTGGCGATTTTGCCAGATAGAATTGTTATGCTCAAAGAGAGATAAGCCGGATAGTTATGATAGATAAGTTTTAATTCCTTTCTTCCTATTTTAATAAATGTTCGATGTGTTATCCTTGCTACATGATGCAATATTGCAGTATCCCTAGTATTTCTGCCATAATACTCCAAATTTCCCCAGATTTTCTTACCTTATTGAATTATTAGATCTCTCAGTTGTTCTTCCGTTAATATTTTATGGGAATATCCACACTTCTTCATAGCTCTGTTGTGTATTCGAGTGATCTTACGAGTACCTTTCGCAGCCGCGGTGTGTAATTTTCACTATAATAGGCGAAGCTTTGTTGTTAAATAAATGGCGAAGCCAAATGAGGCTTTGCACCATATTTTATTTACTAATGTATAGAAGTAATGCTAGGATTTAGGTATTCGCACTGAAATAAAACTCGACCAATCTCTTGAATGCTTTAAACTTTATTAAAAACTAAAAACTCAGTCAGCAAATATGTAGTACAATGATCTCGAAATTTAACGGTTATGAATTTATACAAAGCAAAGAGATAAGCAAATTTATACAATGTAAACAGATAAGCAAAGTAAATGAGTATGAATGACAATAAGCATGATTAGTATTAGAAAATTACAATGCCAATGTTATATGAACATTTCTAAATAAATTAAAAAGTTGTCTACACTAATAACAACCGGTTGATACCAGAAACTTATAATAGTTAGAAAAACTTATAGCTAACAACAATTCGGTTTCTTTTATTTTAATACTAACTGTAACGGCAGTTGTACGCTACACTTGCTCAGAAAGTTAGCTGCTGTGTCAACGCTAAGTCGTCACTAACTTTCCGAATCAGGGGTAGGACTGATTCAGTAAATAGAAAATAACAAATGCCAATCCTTTCAAGTTCAAAGTTTATTCTTATTCAGTTTCAATTTGTATAAATTTACTATTTATTAAAAAAAAAAAAATGTCTAATTCAAATCTAACATGAAATAACGTCTCTTAATCAAGTTAAACAATCAACTCTTAACACACTCAATTTTTATGAAATTTACTTTAATTAAAAATTTAGAAAAAAATTTTATCCGTGTCCTTAAGTAATATTGCCGCACTAGGTTCCAGTCCAGTGGCTGTGCAGAGTCCAAATCCAGGTTATATCGCACTTCACTCAAAAAAAAACAAAATTTCTAACTAAAAGACCTCTGGTAAATCCCATTAGTCATTGGTAAAGCTAACCCTATGAGAGATTGGTAAATCCCAATCTCTGAATTTCTGCATTAATTCCGCTTCCACGAGAATCCACGTTCAATTTAATCCACTGGGTAGGTACCTATGCAATATAAAAAAGGAAGAAAAGTTATTAAATTGTACATACCAATTCAATTTGTGGCAAATTCCACTTTGACAAACAACACTTTGGCAAATTCCAATTTTTGTGGCAAATTCCACTTTAAACAACAAACACTTTGGCAAATTCCAAAATTTGTGGCATATTCCACTTGTGGCAAACTCCACTGAGATCGGCATAAACCTATCTGAGCTTGAGCATGCTCGTGTTGCTAGTTTTATGATAGTTCCCCCACCACGCAAATTCAATCCGACATTAAGCTTGTTGCCCCGTGCGCCAAATTAAAACTTGCGGGCGCTAGCGGAATTATCGAATTTATATGATGCTCACGCCATCTGTGAGTCATCTGTATCACAGTCGTGATCAGTTGAGTCGCACACCACCCAATTATTAATGCTGTTGAGCATTCGCTTATTTAGGTGTATTTCCAATTTTCGGTTTGTAGTTTTTAATTTGTTTTGCACCTTTGGTGTGCAGGTAAACGCTGCAACATACTCCGACCCCGTTGATGTATATACATCAAGATAATAAGAAAAAACATGGACCCTTTTAATTTTGTTTTTATTTTCAATATATCATATTTCGTGAGATATCATTGACTGCGATAGTTGGACCAAATGATCTTATTCTTACGAATACGTAAGCGGACTTTACTAGTAGGTCCTAAAAACACCGTGTATCTCTTACGCTTCCCACTTCGAATGGCATCCCAAGGAATCGACTTCATTTGGTGATATGAGACCTGGAACTGCTTCCCTTCTGTGGTTGTCAGATCATAGCTTTTTTCTTCTAACCGCGTCGGAGGTAGTTCCTTCAACTTTTCCAAAATAAATTCGGACGTGGATGCTAGCGGTTCTGTTTCCGCGGCTGAACTCGATCCCTCTAGAGGTCCTGGGGTTGTGACCTCAGTTGATGGCACTGGTGTAATCGGCGAGGACTGTACCGAATACTGGTTTCCTGCTTTGGGGTGTCCAGAATCCACCTTCCTAGGAGCAGTAAATAGACTTCTTCGACTTGTAAATCTTCTAAAGGCATCAAGAAATGCTTCGGATGTCAAATCTGAAACAGCTTCAATGTGGATCGCCTTAGTTGCCATGCAGACAAAAAGACAAATATATCCTTTGTAGATTTTAGCTCCTCTGTGTTTTGACATTTTTAAGTCTATTGGACCTGCGTAATCAAGTCCCGTATTTCCAAATGGTCGAGCTTGAGTTACTCGTTGGATAGGCAAGTTCCCCATAATCTGTGTTTGATTATGGTGTCGATGTCTTGTGCAAGTGACACATTGAAAGATTTTTGCTTTAACCACCGTGCAACGTTGTCATATGATATTTCAGAATTATGATGTCTGTTATATGTTATTGGATACGTCATTGAGCTTTGTTGCTCGGAACCTCTCTTATTTAGAAATCGGCGACAATACGCCGTAATGCGTAATAATTTGTCGAAGGATGAATATTTTCTCAGTAGTATAAATTCATCTTTTTGCTGCATGGTGAGCAATACTTGGGATGATTTAGTTTCCAAGTCTGTTTCGCAGACGTCATTGGATGTCGGCCAGAATTCTTCAGCTTGTGATAGCCAGGATGGGCCATTCCACCAACTGTTGTTGTGAACTATTGACGATGGTATAATGCCCCGAGAAGCTATGTCTGCCGGATTATCCTTCGTTGGTATGTACCTCCAGACATTGTTCCTTGAATTTTCTTGGATCTCCACTACTCTGTTTGCTACGTATGTTCGCCATTTGTTAGGGTGACCTTTGATCCAAGCAAGTACTATCTTGGAATCAGACCAGGAGACCGCCTTGACGTCACATAGTTGCATATCCGACTTAACTTGCGTAATCAGTTTACTTAGTAGGACTGCTCCACACAACTCCAATCTCGGTATTGAAACAGGTTTGATTGGAGCCACCCGTGTTTTAGATATAACCAAATTTGTGTATATCTTACCATCGGTATGTGTCACTCGAAGGTATACGATAGCAGCAACTGCTTGAGTGGAAGCATCACAAAATCCATGTATCTGACAATTGATCATTCCTGGGTGTAGGTTGACCCATCGTGGAATTTTTACTTCATTGAAATGATGCATTTCGTCCTTAAATTTCGTCCACTCAGTTGAGATATTTAATGGAACATTCTCATCCCAGGAGCATCCACTTATCCATAATTTCTGGATTAAAATTTTCGCAAGAATTATGCAAGGCGCTATCCATCCTAGTGGATCGAAAAGCTTAGCCACTTCTGAGAGAATTTTTCGTTTAGTCCTAGTAGTATATTGAACATTGTCTGCCTTGAATGCAAATGAAAATTGATCTGCTGCTGGATGCCATTGTATACCTAGTGCCTTGATTTCGTTTCCCTCCTCAAATATAAGAGGTAGATCAATTTCTCTATCAGCTGGTGGAATATTTTCCAATAAACTTGTGTGGTTTGCGGCCCATTTCCGCAACTTGAAACCACCCCCTTTGAACAATGCGATAAGTTCCTGTTGTAGATTTAGTGCCTGGGATATTGTGTCTGCTCCTGTCAGGACATCATCAACATATAAATCTTCCAGTACTGTTTTTGATGCTACTGGAAACCTTTTATTATCATCGATCGCCAATTGTTGTATGGTTTTTATAGCCAAATAAGGGGCTGCTGTGGTGCCAAACGTGACTGTCACCAGCTCGTATTCTTTGAGTTGTGCAGTCTTTGTATCTCTCCAGAAAATTGTTTGATATCGTTGATCATCGGGATGTATCCGTATCATGCGATACATTTTCTCGATATCGGCGTTTAGAGCGTATTTATGCTTTCGCCATTTCATCAGTGTAGAAAATAGCTTTGGTTGAAGTGTTGGACCAGTCATCATTTGTTCGTTTAAGCTCCTTTCATTAGACTTTTTTGCTGATGCGTCAAATACTACCCTCAGTTTGGTAGTGGAACTTTCTTTAATGACGGCGTGATGAGGGAGGTAATACCGCAGGTAAATACCCTGGACGATATTCCTTTCATACGTCTTCTTTAATGGTACCATATGACCTAATTCTTCATATTCGTTCATACATTGCGTATAAAGTGTTTTGAATTCAAGATCTCTTTCACACTTTTTCTCAATTTGGAAGAACCTGTTTAACGCCATGTTTCTGGATTCCCCTAGTTGGGGACTCCCTTCGTTTTTAAATGGTAGTCTCACTTGATATCTACCATCTTCTAGTCGTGTATGAGTTCGCGTGTAAAACAGCTCACACTCATTCTCCTCTTTAGTCAAGTTGCGCTTCGGCATTAACTCCTCATCTTCCCAAAATTTACGTACCATGGTATCTATTCTAGCGTCCATCGCTTCACTGCTCGTGAAGGTAGAAAACGTTGATGAGGCTTCTTGTTTCTTCAGTGTATCGTTTGACGGTGTTTCGCCGAAGAGAATCCATCCTAACCTTGTCTGTTGTGCAACAAGTCCTGTATTAGATATGTGACGAATTCCTTCCTTTATAATCCTTGCATAAGCGTTCACGCCTATCAGGAGATCGATCTTACTAGATTGTAAGAAATTATGGTCTGCTAACTGCAGGCCCTTTAAGCAATCTAGCCGAATATCCTTACATCTTTCTGGAGCCGAAATGTTCGTTATGCGTTTTATTACATATGCTCGCATTGGCAAATTGAAGCTTTGATCGTGTTGCGATTTAAGCGTAAATTCAATTTCCTTTGATGATCTTGCTACTTTAGATGAGCCCAAACCAGTAATCTGCAAGGACGTCGGAATGGGTCTAGTGTGTAATAACTGATAGGACGCCTCCGTGATGAATGAACTTTGTGACCCTAAATCAATTAATGCTCGTAGGATGAGTGTTCTACCATTGTCAACTTCTACAATCACCATTGCTGTTGCTAGCAATGCTTGTGGCGATTGCCTATTATAATGACAATTTGTCGTAGAACTTGTGGCTTGAGTAACCGCTTTGGTTATAGTTTCTGACACCGGTGTGTCTTCGTGTAAAAGTGTGTTGTGTCTTTTACCACATTTAAAACAAGTCCTTTCGCTAGGACATGCATCCCTGTCGTGAGGGCTTAAGCAATTGAAACATAGTTTCTGGTTTGCCACATATTTCCTCCGCTCTTTGGTACCGAGGTTCTGGAATAGTTTGCACTTATATATAAAGTGAACATCCTTGCACATCTTGCAGTTCGTGTGTGGACATTTGCCATACAAATGTTGTTTCAAGCATTTGAAACAAATTTTATGTTCTGATAGAAATGTGCGTTTAACTTGAGTGGTTAAACGCTGGAACCCTTTGCACTGTTGCAATGTGTGGTTTCCTCTACACATCAAGCAACCTTGTTGCTCCTTGATGTGGTAATTAGTGGTTCTGTTGATTATTTTAGGAATTTTATTGTTTGCCGTTCCCACCAAAGCTTCTAAAGTCCTGTATCTGGACTCTAAGTATTCAAATAATTGAAGTGTAGGTGGTAATGTTGTGGATTTGGAGATTTCTTGTTCCCATAAACTTCGGGACTCATCTGGAAGTCTTTGCGTTATTAGGTACAAGATAACAGGGTCCCAGTCATCTGTTGGAACGCCCAATGCATTTAGCTCGTGTAAACACTCCTGCGTTTTGTCTAGCAAGTTTCTTATAGCCTTGTCTGACTCTTGCTTTATTTGCGTTTGGTTAAATAGCATTTTGAGTTGTGTGAAGACTAGGACTCGTTGGTTTTGATACCTTTTCGTTAAAGTATCCCATGCCTTTTGGTAGTTGGAGCTAGTGATGTCGAACTGTCTAAGCATCCTTTCTGCTTCTCCAGATAAACTTGCCTTCAGATAGTGTAGCTTTTGTACATCGACGATTTTGTTGTTACTATGAATAAGCGACACAAACATGTCATGAAACGATCGCCATGATGTGTATTCCCCATCGAACTTTGGTATATCGATTGTAGGCAAATTCACTGGCACTTTTCTTTCGTTGTCTGGAGTAGTTACTATAGGAGTTTCTATCATGTGTTGTAACTCTCCAAGAAAGGTAAAATATTTGGCTTCAAATGTTTCATACAAATCGCTATTCACATATTCAGTAATCGAGACGTCTGCTGTTTCTTCATCATTTCCGGATAGCTTCAGGTCGTGATCCTGGAACTGTTTCCACAGCTGTTGGATGTACTTCACGCGACCTCTTATGTAGGCTGTCGTACAGTCTGTGCTCTCGACCTTGTGATGATTCGCTATAGCTTTGTCTAGCCTCTGATACAGTCGAGCTTGTGTTTTAGCAGACACGTTTTTACTCATTTTTACGGCAGAATGCTCTATCACCACTCAAGTTGACTGTTTAACGTGTTTAAATTTAATTTTAATGCGAGCACCTTAAAACAAAGAAACTGAATAATTGGCGTTTGAGCCCGAAAGGATAATCCGGCTCGAAGGACCATAAAATGTAACGGCAGTTGTACGCTACACTTGCTCAGAAAGTTAGCTGCTGTGTCAACGCTAAGTCGTCACTAACTTTCCGAATCAGGGGTAGGACTGATTCAGTAAATAGAAAATAACAAATGCCAATCCTTTCAAGTTCAAAGTTTATTCTTATTCAGTTTCAATTTGTATAAATTTACTATTTATTAAAAAAAAAAATGTCTAATTCAAATCTAACATGAAATAACGTCTCTTAATCAAGTTAAACAATCAACTCTTAACACACTCAATTTTTATGAAATTTACTTTAATTAAAAATTTAGAAAAAAATTTTATCCGTGTCCTTAAGTAATATTGCCGCACTAGGTTCCAGTCCAGTGGCTGTGCAGAGTCCAAATCCAGGTTATATCGCACTTCACTAAAAAAAAAAACAAAATTTCTAACTAAAAGACCTCTGGTAAATCCCATTAGTCATTGGTAAAGCTAACCCTATGAGAGATTGGTAAATCCCAATCTCTGAATTTCTGCATTAATTCCGCTTCCACGAGAATCCACGTTCAATTTAATCCACTGGGTAGGTACTTATGCAATATAAAAAAGGAAGAAAAATTATTAAATTGTACATACCAATTCAATTTGTGGCAAATTCCACTTTGACAAACAACACTTTGGCAAATTCCAATTTTTGTGGCAAATTCCACTTTAAACAACAAACACTTTGGCAAATTCCAAAATTTGTGGCAAATTCCACTTGTGGCAAACTCCACTGAGATCGGCATAAACCTATCTGAGCTTGAGCATGCTCGTGTTGCTAGTTTTATGATAGTTCCCCCACCACGCAAATTCAATCCGACATTAAGCTTGTTGCCCCGTGCGCCAAATTAAAACTTGCGGGCGCTAGCGGAATTATCGAATTTATATGATGCTCACGCCATCTGTGAGTCATCTGTATCACAGTCGTGATCAGTTGAGTCGCACACCACCCAATTATTAATGCTGTTGAGCATTCGCTTATTTAGGTGTATTTCCAATTTTCGGTTTGTAGTTTTTAATTTGTTTTGCACCTTTGGTGTGCAGGTAAACGCTGCAACACTAACGTTTTACTGGTTTTACTGCTGCAATTTTCTATCTGAAATGGTAGAAAATGTAGTGGTTAGATTTATTTATGACTAAAAACGTTATAGTCTAGTGATTTATATACCTTAAAGCGGTATATAAATCCACTATAAGAAGGGTTATAAATGTTTGCGAATTATAACTCTTGAATTTAAAGAGATTTCAATTATTATTATGTAATTGATTCTCAATAAATAGTTTACAGGCACCGTAGTCAGTTGAAGGCCTACTGTACTGTGTACACTTCAAATCACCATATACAGTTTAAAGCACTGTCGTGTCCCAAAAGCAATCGAATAAATAGAAAGTACATATTAATTAAAACAGAAATGATTGAAAACGCTTGAATCACTTTAAAATACACAAATCTTTATTCACTTTAAGTAACTGACCTATCTCACAATATTTATACATACATACCGATATGTATGACACTGCACTCTTAACTTGTAAGCTAACTTGGAAAAACACGCGACTCTGAACTGAACGGCTAGAATACTACGGCACTCGACAGACCAATCATTAGTCTTTTATGAAACTATACTCGGAAGTAAGCTTTCTTTGCTCACAACAACCTTGTCGTTTGCTCTACCGGTTGCAGCACCTGAGTCGCTTAGTAGTAAACAATCGCCTTACATAATAATTACCATGCGAGGTTAATTATTATCGTAATCGTAGATTGCTCCACTAAGCGCTCATCGAAGCCAACTGTTGAGTTAATCAGCAAAATAACCGACAGTTGCAGAATAATACCATGCGAGGTTATTGTTTAGCAATTGCTGATTATTTCGCTGTGATGCCTTTGGCTCCTGTATCAATAAGAAAAGTACTAGTATGAAATGCAGTAATTGAATTAGCGATCGTCACTACTAGCGAATGGTGATCATTTATTAAGGGGAGATTTAATTTTGTGGTAGATTTATTGGTTGTGAATGAATATTTGCTGAGATAGTCATTTGATTTAGGCGAGACTGAGACTCCGCTAACTCGTCTCGCCGAAGACCGTTTTCCGATTTCTCCATATTTCTGGAGTTTGTTGGTCTTTGCCTTTTGGAATTTTTCCAATTGCTCGCGATCCTAATATTGGGATTTCTATTAGGATTATTCGTGTTAGGTGGTAAGTATGTGCATTGCTGTGGAGGCCTATTGTTTTGTGGATAAGAGGGAATTTGGCGCTGGTAGCTCTAGTCGGCTGTTGATATTGAAAAGATCTATTCTGTTGCGGATATTGTTGAGGTCTGGGCGCAAAATTGTGTACAGGTTGCCTGTACTGTTGTTGCTGGAATAGCCGCTTTCTGCATTCTAGAACGTGATGATTGGGGGTTTCGCAGTATGAGCAAACGGGTCTGGTGATTTCTATTCTTACTTTGGATGAATAGCAAGTTTCAGCAGTGTGCCCTTTCTTGTGACACTTAGAACAGCTATTGAGGCGTTCACTGAAAGCGCTGTGTCTTTCAGCCTGCTCTATAGCGAATTTCATAGTCTTTTAGCTCTGTATGGCTTTTGGCTTTAGTGAGGAGACGGATATAATCGTCTTTTAAACCGTCTTCAAAAGCTCTAAGTACCATTTTCTTATTCTTTTCTAATAAGAGATTCTTTAATGTTTGCTCGTCTGTGAGGCTGGAAGTGGCGTCGTTATAAAGAGCCAATAATTTTTGTGCTCTGAAAGCATATTCTTTAGTCTCTTCTTTAGAATTTTGCTTTAGAGATAGAATTTCGTTCTGAATAGAGATACGAGAACGTGATTCTAGGAATTGTTCTTGGAGGGCCTTTTGAAGCTCCTTGCAGTTATTAATATCGGCATATTTAACGACGTCGTATGCCCTTCCGACTAGTTTAGCCTTTATCACCTGTAGATAAAGAGCTTTTGAGGCTTTCGCTGAGTCCTCTCTTTGAAACATTTCGCATATATTCAGAAACCTATTTTCCGAATTTCCATCGAATTCAGGTATTAATAACTTACCGTCATTAATAGTGAGCGTTTCAGGTTCTGCCATTTGGCTATGAACTGGGCGCTTACGCGTCGATTTATTTCGTGATGTTTTCTTGCTGGGTTTCTTTCTGTGTACAGTTAACCCTGTTAGGAGTGTATCTCGAATACTTCTTTGTGACCTAGTTACTATTATCTTTTTACCTTCCACTTTGATAGAAAAGTATTATATATAAAAAAAAAAAAAAATTGTTTTTCAAGAGTTTGTCGGTATTAACTTGTCTCTTTAGCACCGGAGAGAGTGTTCTGTTGCACTTTTTAAGGATAAAGGTTGCAACAAGGACCGTGATGTACTTTCCTCGAGAGGAGAAGTTCACTAGCCCTGAGAGATATTAATTCGTACTATCGTCTATCATACGGCAATTAATAGACCACTCCGTTTGTTTTAGCACTGGATTTTTATTATTTTAATACAACTTGATACACACGGCTTAAAATTAACTGGAAGTCTTAATTTAGTCAAACTGTTTCTATATCTGACCGTAATATCGGCCTTCACAATCTTATTGTCAAATTGATTACTGAACGTTGCATTTCAAACTTCACTGAACTTAACTGAATAACTATGCTTAACTGAAAAAACTGAACTTGTAAACTTAACTCAAATAACTTAAGAAACCGGACTTTAACTTAACCGATAACTTGATAATCTGAAGACTCACTGTGTGGGCTCAGAATGCACCTCTTTTATATTTTGGGATGGTGCAATTTTTTAAGAGGCAACACCAAGGTTGCGAAGTATAAAAGAATCGGCATGATTGCCTAAGGGGCTGCATCATCATAATTAAACTTACCTTTTCCTAGGGTTGTGACACCTTTTGAAAATTTAATGGTGCCGCAACTCATAAGGTAAGTGTCATAACACGAAAAGGTGTCATAACATGAAAGAATATTTTTATTATGTATAACTAAAAGAATACGGCATGCAATGGGCATACGAAATATTCTTTATATATACTTCCGCGTATACATCACAGCATATCAACATGCCGCATGCGCAGTTGAATTTCCCAACATATGTATTGCAAGCGCCACTGCGGTTGCTTAAGGGAGTTCATACATATGTAAGTATGCTGATGCCGTTGCATGGGTGACGCGCAATAATTTGGCTTGTATAATGCCGGTATAATGTAGGTCAGTACATTATGTGTATGAAATCGTCGTGAGGGAATTCCATGGGGATTTCCTATTTTTGTATTTATATAGCCGTGAAGGCCAAGAGTATGCCGGCGGCGAATTATTGAGAAATTAATATTGCTGACTGGAGGGAATAAAAGTGTACAGTTTTTATGACTGTAAAATATGTAAAATATTGATTGTTTTTAGGTCATATGATATGGATGATTAATTATGCATGATAATGCATGATATGGTTGATTATGAGTATATGAGTGTGAACTCATTACACCTTTCCCCTTAAAAAAGAAAGTTCTAAGAGTGAAATGATTGGAACTTTCGTGAGTAATATGTTTTAAAAAGGAGAAAAAGAGGTTGCTTTCTTGCCCATATTTATGATATTTATGATATTACCTGCTAATTTTTATAATATGGTTAACTATTTTTATTGGTAATGCTATTCTCTATTTTCTAACTGTTATATTTTATTCGTAATTCATGTATTGCTTAATTTGTTTTGTATTTCTTAGCTAAGTTATTCGAATATTTATTATTAAACACACATATTTTGTATTTCTAAGTTAGTATATTTAGTTTCTAAGTTTTTCTAGTTACTTTATTCTATTTATGGTATGATTAATTGCATAATCTTAGGCGTAAAGTTATAATTTCTGACATGACTAACACGCTTAATTACATGTTTGTTTACATTATAGATATGAAGGTAAGCTTTACAAACAAAACAAAAAGTTTCCCGTTTTTTTTTTTTTTTTTTTTTTTTTTTTTTTTTTTTTTTTTACTTATCTTGTACTGTTAAGCGATATTCAGAAGCTACGGCAAGAGGTTCTGAGATTTTTTTTATTTCTTCTTTTATTTTTCTTTTCATTAGGTTTTTTCTTTTGCAATTTCTGATCAATAATGTTAATGCTGTTGTGAGTATAAAAATAATTATCAAGTATAGCATAGAATAATGATGTATGGAGTGAGGTGTGAGTGTATTACTAGAGGTTTCCGCATGATATTTTTGTTCATTTATTGCCGTTCTGAGTTGCAGAAGGTCTTGGTCATCGTGAAATTTGATTACCTTTACATTTGCTTTGGCGATGCTATGTTTTTGTTGCGGGTATGATGGTATTTCGTAGGTAAGGTTTAGAGAAGGTAGGTAGTGGTTGTTTAGCTTGATTTCTTTTACGTTATGAGCTTGAATTATGAGATCTTTGGTGCGTAAGTGGCATCCAATGGATAGTTCAATCACGCCTGTACTGTTCAGTTTATATGGTGTTATTACGTCATCACATACGGAGTCTACTGTTACGGGGTCTTTCATGGAAAACAGCCATTTATTTGGTTGTGAAAGTTGTATCCAGAAGTCCATTTTTGGTACTGTCTGAATGTCGCAATGAGAAGGAATTTTATCAGAGTGTTTTAACAGGTCTATTTCGCATAGATTATTTACTGAGTGTACGTTGAAAATTGGATGTAAGATTCGACAGAGATAGTGTACTAGATTGGATGTTTGGCAATTGTGTAAATCATAATTATTTAGCGAATAGTAATGTTCTCTATTGTAGTCTATCACTAAATATTCCAAAGAGGGTTTTATGTAGGCGAAATTGTTATTATGAAGGGTCGGAAATGGATAAACCTTTAGCAATTGGTAATTGTCTTTAAATGGTAGGGGAAGTTTGAGGTGAAAGATTATTTTATTAGATATTATTGCTGCGCTGACAGAACTGATTTGATAGATCTGTAGGAGATTACTTTGGGCTTTATTGATGGGGAGTGTTAAAGTGTTGGGTATTTCTTTCTGGATAATTTCTAGTAATTCTTTGATTTGTGGGGGAGTGACTATTGAGGGGTGTGGTCTTCCGTGTCGTACATCTGTTACGAGATCAATAAGGATGTTCTGTATATTGTTGTATCTAATCATCATTAATGTCGTCAATGATACCATTGTTTCAAGTTCTAGTGTTATGTTTTGTTTGAGTATTTCTGTGGACATATGGTTTCCAAGATTAACTAGTTTTCCTAATTTCTTTTCGATGTGTAAAAATTGTTCCTTTATAGTGTACTGTGTTTTGTTGAAAATGTTAACAGTTGTATCCATTATGAGAGTTTGATTTTTTATTAACTCTAGTAGATGATCTTCGTTACCTTTAAGTGCTTCAATTTGGTTGTTGAATTTTATAGCATCTTCCTCATCTAGAGTTCCGAATAATGTTTTGCTAAGTGTGCCTACGAAGTTGATAGCTCCTCTTTTATATCTGCCGCTTGTTGGTTTTAATAACTCATCATTCTGCTGTAGCACACGAGCTAGGGTGTGTAGCTGGTGAGTTATATCCGCACACAATGGTAGTCTGTTATAATTCGATTCCAAAATATCGCAAAGTTTTTGGGCGGTTTCCGTACAGTTTACCAGTTTTAAAAGCTCGAAACGAAAGTGTGTTAGGTCGTAGTATATAATCACCTTCCATTCATTGCTAAATAGACCTATTCGGCCTACTTCTTCGAAGAATATTCCTGGGTTGGAGCTCAGGGAAGTGATTCGGATAGCCTGACTTGATGTTGGCGCATTGATCAGAAGCAAAATAGTCGTCACAGTGGTGATGATGCTGTAGTTATTTAAGGTAATTAGGTTCAGTCCATAAATAATTTTAAATGGTTATTATGAACAGTTTTCATCCTATTGCCTATGTTAATGGTTGAGTTTTCGGTAGAACTAATCTTTACTATTTCGTATGGACCAGTCCACAAAGGTGAAAGCTTATTCTTTCGTGAATGGTTTTTTAACAGAACTTTATCACCGATACAAAAAATCTTAGTTTGAGCAGTTTTATCGTATACATTTTTCGATTTTTCCTTATTATTTATAATGTTTTCTTTAGCTATTTGATGACTATGCTGAAGTCTTGCTTTGAGCTCATTATTGTAATTGTCATAATTGTAATTTATCTTAGGATTATTTGTGACTAATGCCGGCAGTTTGGGTGTAAAACCATAGAGAAGCTCATAAGGGGGGAAATTAGTACTACTATGTATACTCGTATTATAGACGTAGATAGCGTATGGGATCCACGTATCCCATGTCAAGGGGTCGCGGTTGACATAATGTCGAAGATATTCCGCTAGGGTCCTGTGGCTTCTTTCTAAAGCTCCGTTGGTTTGCGGATGATAGGGAGTCGTCTGTAATTTCTTTATGTGAAGCATTTTACACATTTGAGAAAACAAGTCACTCAAAAAGTTGGATCCTTGGTCTGTCAAAATAGACTCTGGTATTCCATGTCTACAAATGATGTTAGTTACGAAGGCTTCGGCTACCGTTCTGGCTTCAGCATTGCTCAGAGGTATGGCCTCAGTATACTTAGTAAGATCGTCCTGGAATGTTAAGAGATATTTATGACCGTTGTGACTGACCGGCAAGGGGCCAACTACATCTAGCGCGATTCTTTCGAAAGGCTTAGAGCTGGTAGTGGTTATCTTCATGGGTATCCGAGGATTCTTGCTTAATTTATTTGACTGGCATGATTTACATATCTTGATGTAATTCTCGACATCACGAGTTATACCAGGCCAGTTATACGAGGTTTGAATTTTTTTTATGGTACGTGTAATACCTTGATGACCACCTAGAGGGGTGTCATGACACATACGTATGATTTCTTTTTGTTTTTCCTTATCGGTAATGGTGGTTATCGAAGAGAGATATAAGGTGACCGGTAATTTGTCGAAAACTAATGAGACTAGAATTTTAAACTCGAAATGTATGCTTGGGACAACCTTTGGTACGTAAATATTAATTTCGGTTTGCTTGTTCTTTAAGCAGTGTTCTTTGAATTCCAACAAAGTTGTAATTACTTGTTTATAGTCATTCTCGTTCCTCATCGGGTAGGCTGTTTTAGATATTACGAACGTTTGCTTTTTTGCAGATAAGACTTCTATCTGTGAAGTTAACACGTTTAGATTTGGGAATATTTCCTTTAGGGAACCCTCAATGGGATTATATGTTTTAGATAGTATAAAATATTTGAAATAGATACCTTTCTTGTTAATCAGATTTTCTGGTTTTTCGTGGACGAGATCTATTCCAGCATGAGGAGAAGATATACATTTGTTATATACTCTGTCAAGTAAAGATAGATCCTGGGAATTCTTTTGCAATGCTTTTGCCTGATTACGAGTTACCGTATTCACGCATTTTTCTTCTTGTTCTGGGGGATTTAACCGGCTTAATGCATCAGCATTAGCGTTTAGTAATCCTGGTTTATGAAAGATTTTATAGTCGTATTCCTCCAATTTTATTCTCCAGCGCATAAGGCGGGAGGAGGAATCTTTCAGACTCATTAACCATACCAAGGGCTTGTGGTCTGTTATAATATTGAACTTTCTCCCGTACAAATATGGTCGAAATTGTTCTACTGCGTAGATGATAGCCAGGAGTTCTTTTTCTATTGTAGAATACCTAGTTTCTGCTTGATTCATCGTTCGACTAGCATAACATATAGGTCTGTCTTTTCCTATAGGTCCTTGCGACAAAATTGCGCCTAAAGCAAATTCACTGGCGTCTGTAGTGACATTAAAATCTTGCGTGAAGTCGGGATATGCAAGAATAGGAGCTGTTATTAGTTTTTGTTTTAGCTCTCTGAATGATTCGTCACAAAAACTATCCCACTTAAATGGTATATCCTTTTTCAGTAGGTTAGTTAGAGGCTTGGCTAATTTAGAAAAATTAGGGATAAAACGCCTGTAGTAACCAGCAAAACCGAGAAAAGCTTTTATATCCTTAGGTTTTTTAGGTACTGGATAGGTTTTGACAGTTTTAATTTTGTTAGGATCAGGGAGAACGCCTTGTTCGCCAACTACGTGTCCTAGATAGGCTATTTCTTTTCGTAAGAAATGACACTTATCTGGCTGTAGTTTAAGTCTGTGATCTCTCAATCTTTGGAACACTTCTATAAGCTTGGTATTGTGATCGTGCAGATCATAGCCATATACGACAATGTCGTCTAGGTATACGAAACATCTTAAGCCTTGAAGACCTGTTAAAGCTGTGTTCATCAGCCTTTGAAAGGTCGCTGGTGCACCTTTCAAACCGAAGGGCATTCGATTATAGTGAAAGTGTCCAAATGGAGTGCTGAAGGCAGTTTTCTCCTTATCATCTTCACACATCGGAATTTGGTGAAAACCACTTGCTAGATCTAACGTAGAGAAATATTTCGATCTACCTAGTTGGTCGAGTATTTCTGTTATATTTGGGAGAGGATAGGCATCGCCTATCGTGACTTCATTGAGTCTTCGAAAATCTATGACAACTCGCCAGCGTTTTTGACCGGATGGGTCTGGTTTCTTTGGAACTAATAAAAGAGGGGAGTTCCAAGGACTACGGCTTGGACTGATAATATCTTGTTCAAGCATGTCTAAAATCTGTTTGTTAATCTCTTCCTTTTGTGTTTCAGGTAACCGGTAAGGTTTTACGTGTATTGGCCCAGTGTTATTTAAGACTGGTATAGAATGTTTAGCTGCGTCAGTGCAGGTGAGATAATCTCCTTCAAAAAAAAATAAATCATTAAAATCACGACAGATTCTCAAGATTGAACTCCGTTCTTCTTTATTGCAATGTTCCAACTGCAAGTTATCTTTTAGATTTTTTAATCGATTTTCTATGGGATCTTTTTTGTAATCAGTTTCTATCACCTGATATTCGTCTAAGTCTTCCCAAACAAGATTAATTTGCTGCGGATTAATGTCAACTTCTGCGTCTGTGGAATTTAATATTGAAATTGTCGCATAATCCTTATGTGCATTTACAAGGGTATTACCTACAAATACGCCGGGTAAAATTTCTGTTTTTATACAAAATGCTTCTTTATTTAATTGGACAGGTATAGATAAGATTTTCTCTGAGCGTTGAGGAATTATTATATTTTGGGGAATATTTGTGTTCTGAGGAATTGAAATTTTGTTTCTAGAGTGAGCCACTATATTGTTTTGCCTTTGTTTGGCTTTATCTTCTAACTTTGGGTTCTGCGGGGAACCAAGTTTGTCTGATGAGTGGTCGCAATCTTTCTGTTGCGTAGCCGATTCACCATTTAATTTATTAGCTGCTTCGTGAGCCAATTTCTTACTTACAAGTTGCGGGTTACTTGCTAAAATATTTTTATAACTTTCTTTAATTTCCTTTGTATTTAATTTTTTATTCTTCGTATCTTTGCTTATTAACGTTTCTTCATTTTCTTTGTGGCTTTCCTCTTTTATATTTCCTTGTTTTTTAAAGTTGCACAGAGTTGATTTTATTCCATTATACTCATGTAATTCATCCTCAATATTACCTGTATCATAATTTAGTGATTCTTTTAAGCACACCTCTAAACACATATCCAGGTAGTTAATTGCACAGCCATATTCTTTCAGGAAATCGTTCCCTAGAATTCCGTCGCATGGCAATTTACTACCTTCAGGTACTATGTGGAATGGCTGTTTCATAATCACTTCCTTTCCTTGTGAGTTCAACGCTATTAATCCATTGGTTACTCCGTATGAAGAGAAACTATCACCAGCTAGAGTAGTGATTATACATCGTTTATCCTCGAATACCAATGCCTCGTCATGAGTAGACTCAGCTTTAATTAAACTGATTTCAGCACCAGTATCGAGTAGAAATCTAGCTGATGTACCTTTGGAGAAATTTACGCGGAATGTCACAGTAGGAGAGTGATTCAGAGCCTCTAGAGGTACCCTGAATTTATTTGACTTTAATGATGTATGGACGCTTGAGTCTCTATTAAGCGAGAGGGGTCGTCCTCCACTGCCTCTCGCGGAAGATCGTTTCCCGAATTTTGCGAGTTTGACCATCTGACTTGCCTAAAATTCCTAGGCTGATGATACTCGTTCGAATCTTTCCGTATAGGGGGTTGAGAAGGGTTTGTGTTGGTTCTATAAGAAGAGTTCATGTTGGGTCTATAAGAAGAGGGAGACTGAAATTGTCTCGAATTTTGGGAGCGTTTTATCTGCTCGTTATAGATTAGGCTGCGGCATTCGTTTTGCCTGTGGTTAGGTTTATTGCAATAGTTGCAAATAATTCTGTTGACTTCTCTTTTTATATTTGGAAATTTGTGAGAAAAGGAAGGAAGCTGTCTTCGTTTAAAACACACATCCTTTGTATGCCCCTTCTTACCGCAATATTCGCAGGAAGGAATTGGACTTGGCCTATGCGTACTTGGTGCAATATCGTCGGCAATCCTATAAGAATGTTCGCTGGCAAAAGTAATCAGCTTTTGTAAATCGTTTTCTGAGCGGGCTTTTACTATTATACGTAAGTGTTCATTTTTTAAACCATCCTCGAATGCTCGAATGGCATTCTGCTCGTTTTCACGGAGCAAATATGCTCGAGAAGCCGTGTCTGTGGCATCATTAAAAGTGACTGCATTTAAATCAGCCAGCTTCTTGGTCACACGTTGAGCAAATTCGGCGAGAGTTTCTCGGGGACTTTGTTTAAGGCGGATTAGTTCGCCCTGAAGCGCCACTCTTAATCTTTTTTCTTGGAATTGAGCGTTTAATTCTGCTTTTAATTCATCCCACTTCGTGAATTGTTTGAACCTAATAATGTCGTATGCAGGACCAGTAAGTTTAGTTTTCACTAACGTGAAGAATAATTTATGGTCTGCTTCGGTTTTTGCCTGGGTGAATAACAAATCTCCACAGGTTAGAAAACGGTGTAGATTCTCGGTTCGGCCATCGAACTCGGGGATCATATTACGTGCATCCGTAATGGATATTTTTAAGTCAGTCATCTCGGATTCTGGACTGGGCTTAGTAATTATAATTTCAGCAACACTAGCTGGGCGAGTGGCTACGGGTATTTCGATACTTTCACCAGAGCCTCGCCGGCTATTAGAACGTGTTATCACCACAATTTTTACGGATCACTTTCACTTCTTTTCAGTTCACTACAGCTACGTAAAACAGCACAAAAAGAGTATTATCCTAGTAATGTTTTCACCCCAAAAAAAAATTTTCACGACTAATTTCAGAGTTTGGTGAAAAGAGTTTTATGTAAAACAAATCAAAAATATTGCTACACTTTCAAGAAAAATTGATATCTTAGTTGAATACTTGTAAAAGAGCTTCATGTAAAACTCTCAATCTCAAATTGGAGGAAAAATTATGCACAATATTTTGTGTTAGCGCTAGTAAAATCTCGAAACAACATCTCGAATTGATCAGAAATAAAAAAAAAATAGAAGAAGAATGTTAACATGGTTCATGTTGTGTTTTCCTTTTTTTTTTCCAAAAAAAAGTATCTCTATAGCAGAATGTGTGTATATATATAAAGATAAAAATTTTGTGTTTTTTTTTTTTTTTTTTTTTTTTATATAATAGTACGTAAAAAAAAATTTAATAGGAAAATTTTAATAGTAATTTAAAATAAACGAAATTCATTTTTTTTTTGTAATTTAAATTAAGAGAGCTTACTGAAGGAGAGCCTTGAGTTCGATCATCCTCTTTTTCAATAGGAAGTGGAGCATGAAGTCGGCGGTGTCTTCGTCTTCGTCAGCTTCACGTGCGGCTTCGGCGTATAATTTCTCGGCAAGTTCGGCGACTTCCTCTTCAATTATCTTCCGGATTCTTTCCTCCATTAGTTGATTTCTTCGAGGTTATATATATATATATATATTTTTTCACTGTTTGGCTTTCCTTAGGTGCCAGATACCTTGTGTATAAAAATTTTCTTTGGATGCCTTCTAGGCTTCAAGCTGGGGTATTTTTTTTGAATGGGGGAAGGATCTATTGTCCTTTTTACAATCCCACCGCTGCCACCAGTTGTTCTGTTGCACTTTTTAAGGATAAAGGTTGCAACAAGGACCGTGATGTACTTTCCTCGAGAGGAGAAGTTCACTAGCCCTGAGAGATATTAATTCGTACTATCGTCTATCATACGGCAATTAATAGACCACTCCGTTTGTTTTAGCACTGGATTTTTATTATTTTAATACAACTTGATACACACGGCTTAAAATTAACTGGAAGTCTTAATTTAGTCAAACTGTTTCTATATCTGACCGTAATATCGGCCTTCACAATCTTATTGTCAAATTGATTACTGAACGTTGCATTTCAAACTTCACTGAACTTAACTGAATAACTATGCTTAACTGAAAAAACTGAACTTGTAAACTTAACTCAAATAACTTAAGAAACCGGACTTTAACTTAACCGATAACTTGATAATCTGAAGACTCACTGTGTGGGCTCAGAATGCACCTCTTTTATATTTTGGGATGGTGCAATTTTTTAAGAGGCAACACCAAGGTTGCGAAGTATAAAAGAATCGGCATGATTGCCTAAGGGGCTGCATCATCATAATTAAACTTACCTTTTCCTAGGGTTGTGACACCTTTTGAAAATTTAATGGTGCCGCAACTCATAAGGTAAGTGTCATAACACGAAAAGGTGTCATAACATGAAAGAATATTTTTATTATGTATAACTAAAAGAATACGGCATGCAATGGGCATACGAAATATTCTTTATATATACTTCCGCGTATACATCACAGCATATCAACATGCCGCATGCGCAGTTGAATTTCCCAACATATGTATTGCAAGCGCCACTGCGGTTGCTTAAGGGAGTTCATACATATGTAAGTATGCTGATGCCGTTGCATGGGTGACGCGCAATAATTTGGCTTGTATAATGCCGGTATAATGTAGGTCAGTACATTATGTGTATGAAATCGTCGTGAGGGAATTCCATGGGGATTTCCTATTTTTGTATTTATATAGCCGTGAAGGCCAAGAGTATGCCGGCGGCGAATTATTGAGAAATTAATATTGCTGACTGGAGGGAATAAAAGTGTACAGTTTTTATGACTGTAAAATATGTAAAATATTGATTGTTTTTAGGTCATATGATATGGATGATTAATTATGCATGATAATGCATGATATGGTTGATTATGAGTATATGAGTGTGAACTCATTACAAGAGTACCTTTGCGAAGAGATTTGTTAGATGAAAGAGAAGTCGAGGCCAGAAAGATTATTAGAGGGTCTGAGATGAAAGATGTATATGCATATATATATATATATATTACATTTGCTTAATAGGTTAATAATTTTAGTATATAATATATAATTTTAGTCTAATGTATATTGAGTAATCTAATAATCTAACTCTAACTTACATTACTTCTGTTGTTGAGTCTTGTCCACACTTTGTTGTAGGTATCAAAGTCCCACGTGTCGTCTTCTTCCCGATCGAGGAGATCCCGATGTATTTCACCGTAGATGTCTTCAGCTGACAGCTCCGTGTTGTCAATTAGGCCGTCTATTAGTAGGTATACCAAGCTGTCGTCCACTGGATGTTCCCTGTGAGTGGCGATATTGTTAAGGTGGTCCTGGGGGTCCAAATAGCTTTCCAGTTGATGATCTTCTTCGCTCTCTGGGTAGGCTTCGAAGTCCTGGCTGTCGTCCGAGGAGTAGATGAAGTGGTCAAGCACTAGATCGTCGATGAGAATTGGCTCCTCTCTTTGTAGTGGATGTTCTGCTCTAGGCCAGCACATTCGTCAGGTTTTACTTTGAGTTGCGTTGTCTTAAACCTTGCTGCTTCCTCTGGGTTTTATGGGGTTTTTTTTGCAGGTCTTACAAACCTTTACAAAATCCCACCGTTGCCACCAAAATTTTGTTATATGTTGTTATACCTCTCTTGGTATAACGCAATATAAGCAAAGTAAACAAAACTGCTTCTGGGAAAACAAAATTTATTAATTGAATATAAAAGATTTGTGTTTTAACAGTAGATGTCTTTTTTTTCTGCTTCTGACTCAGTAACTTATAATTTTCTGACTTGAGTTAATGTTCACTTATTTAGACTTTGTTATACAATTTTCAATTCTTGTCCTTTTCTCCTTCCTGTACTTTAAACTCCTCTGCGGGAGTATTACAAAATTTCACTAAATAAAATATTTCCGCAATTTCGAAATACATATGTTGGTATAGCAAACGTAGCGATGTCTAATTTCCTTTTTCAGAACCCATAATTTATAAATAATGTAAATATTAGCTTTGACCTAAGGAGAGCTTTTTATAATAAAAGTCCATCAGATTTATCTCACAATCCCGTTCGCTATTTACTAGTTCCTTCAGCTTTGAAAATGTTCCTCTTTGTGGTGGAAATGTTTCTGATAATTTCTCTTTCCAATCTCTCCAGGTACGTGAAAAATTTTCTTGGTTACTGTACCAGCTTTTTGCATTTCCCTCCAACTTATTTGTCATACTAAAAAATCTTTGCTATTGAATCCCAATTTTACGTTTTCCTAGTAGCCTCAATTATCTGCAACCATTTTTCAACGTTCATTCCATCCAAATTTCCCTTAAACGTAGGTACGCTATCTATATGGACCTGATATCGACCAGTTCGCTTCTTCAATTGTTTTTTTTTTGGGCTTTTAACTCTCTTTTCCAAATGCGACCTTTTCCACTTATTTTGGATACGACGTGAGTATGAATGAGCGGAACTCGGAGATGATGATGAATTTGTGGTTGTAGTAAGTAATAGAAGTAGAGTTTGAACTACTGCTGCTTGTCGATGGGCTTCTTTTCCTTCGTTTTTCCCCTTTACCGCAGTCTTCGTACCCGTTTTTATTCATACAATGGACAACAGGATCCTTTGCTGCGCTTCGAACTATGCTACAATTTATCCTTGTAATATACTCGCTACAGTGAAACAATAGTTGAGTTATTCATTTTAAACTTACACTATTCACGCACACACTTCAGCACTTCTGTTATCTATCACATTTTATCATATCTATTATGTTCACCGTTCTCGTTTTATTACTACACATACTTGTTAAAATTTCACAATAAAAATACTTGATTCTATCTAATCTTAAAGCACGTCAGGCACTATTCCACTTCTGATTTGTTACCGAGATTTAATTTTTAAATAAAAGCCGATTTTTATTAAATGATTTAAATATATTTCTTCTTTGATTAAAACACCTGGTCGTCTCAAGCTCAGTACGAATACTAATCTGCTCTAGTCAATTGGCTTGCTTCCTGCTGCCTCCTGCCAGCTGTATATATGTGTGTTTGTGTATTTTACTATTTTTCTCACACTAAATAAAAAGTCCTGCAATGCCTTTCAGAGCAATCTGTGGCGACAAAATGCATCTAGCTATTTAAGGGAATTTGTAAAAAGTGCTGTTCATATAAAAATAAAATAAAATGTAACAATTCCATCATTGGAAAAATTTTGGAAGAATGGCTGATGTTCTTTAGTGTGGCAAGATTTTTATGGTTAACGAATTCTTCTAATGCAGTATGAATATTATGTGTATACAGTTCCACGTACACCTTCCGATCTTTTAAATATTTAAGAAGCTTGTAATCGCTTTTAGGTACTTTACAATGATTAAATGTTTCAAAGATTCTTTATAAAAACTCCTTATCCTCAAAAATTTGATGTCTTTTAACTTTATTACACAAGAAATTTTGTACAAAGTTCAAAGAATCTTAATTATTTGTACTGAATATTTTCTAGGTATTTCACTTTTAGAGTAATATTTTAAAATAAAATTCATCAAATATATCATTAAAGTCATCTATGTTCGTCAAGCGCTTATTTTCCTCCTTATATTTAATATTGTTTTTAAGTTCATACTGTATATCTTCAGAAAGAGTATCATCCAATTCTTCTAGACACTTACTGATTGAAGTTTCTGTGTCCTGCCTTAAGTGTGTGTTTCTTATGTGAATTTTAAAATAGTATAAATTGTCAAAAATCCTTTTACATTCTGTGCATCGGTATATGTTTAATGTTTTATGTTTATATTTAAAATGATTTGTAAATAGTCCTAAGCAATCAAAAAGTTCATTGCAATCGAAGCTGTAAAATGTTCATTGTGCTTAATATTACATACTTACAAATATCATTCCACAGAGTATCTATAATAGGATCTTCACTGATATCATCAGTTTTTAATGCAAATATATATTTTTGTAAAAGCGTCCAAACTCTTTTACTTTCCTCCGGGTATTTTACATTGAATCCGAAAAATACAGCCGTGCACACTTCCAAGGCTTTTCTGAGATCAGTAAAAAGATACTTTAGCTGTGCCACTACGACGTATATTAAAGTAATTGGTGATCCAATCAGAATTAATTTTGGTTGAACTAGTGATTTTATTTCATAGGCCTTCGCAAGAAATTCTCTTTCGATCGTATCTGCATCTGCTAGAGTCTGTAAAGTTATTTAAGAATTATTAAGTAGCTACTATAAATAATAAACATATGTTTAGTAACACACCTCGTAATGACTTATAAAAGACTCCTGGATTTCAATCTTTGTAAGCCTTTTTCTACTTAGTTTTCCTTTTCTTTGTGGGGGATTCGGCTAAATATATGGTAACAGGAGCAGAGATGTAACTTTTTTATTTTCTAAACAGATATGACGTAAATGTAAAAACAGTACAATTTATATATATTTTTTTGTGATTACCATTTGTTTCCTTTTCTAGTAGAGATAAAATGTCCATAATCTTGAATTCTTACTTTTTATACCGGCTTTAATTATATTTTTGAGTACAATATCAGGAAGATTAAACTCAATTTTTTTCCCGCAAATTTTCTCTGCATCGAAAATTATCTGTAAGTTTTCACGTTTTACGTAAATACACCTAAGTACATATATAATATTTTTAAAAAAAATTTACCCATTGGTGTCCTGTCGATTCCTTAATGAATTTAAATTTTTCAATGTAATCGCTTGTTTTTATGTCAGTATTCAAAAGCTCTCGTCTTGCATGAAAAGTATTCTCCCATTTTTCAAGGATTTCCTCACAGTCGTTCTGAATTTCAAGCAACTCTTCCAAATCTTTTTGCTTCCGTGGCGAGGTTGTGTCTACAAATAGTGTAAATTTTATATTATTTTAGAAAAAATGTAGAAGGAGAAGGAAAACTATACCAAGATCAGTAATATCGTCAGAAATTTGTGTTCCTAATGGTGTAATTTCCAAGATCTCACTTGATGATTGTGTAGTGGTGGAAGATGGAGTCCCAGATCGAGATCTATGACGAGGTCTTATAATATCTGCAGAAAATAAGACTTTTCTGTAGCTCGTATAAGCATCATACAATTTTCCAGAAGGTAATTTTTTCTGCTTGCTATCGTACCTTGTATAAAAGGTTGACTCCAGTTCGTTCGGAAAAAGCTTTATTAAATTTCGGCTTAAATTAGTAAAATCAAATCGGTTGAGGCTAATATAAAAAAAAATTGTATATGAAACGAATTACATTAATAGTCCTGTCGGAATTCACTACACTTACGATTTTTCTGGATTGATATTTAAGAGATGCTTTATTATTAGCTTCGCTAGACTAATTCTTTCTTAATTGGTAAATTTTTGCTTTTTGGTATATGTCATACAATATACTTTTCCATGTAATTGGAGAAACTGGTCTAATTCCTTCTTTGTATCCAACTGATTAAAAACTTTAGAAATTAGTGTACCGTCGCTTGAGTTGAGTAGACTCTCAACAAAGTCAAATTCGTTGTGACAAGTATTTTTTTTGAGCTCACAAAAACTTTTGGTAGATGATCCAGCATCAATATTTACAAACTCCAAAACAGCCGAAGTATCGATTGAAGCGTTTTGAATATTGTCGATAATTATAGTATTATTTGTATCAATTACCCCTGAAATGTGTATGTGTTCTTTGCTGTTTCCATTTGTGGTGACTATTATCAAAATGGAAAATTACTTAGTGAATAATCTTAACCCAAATAAAAGATTGTGCTTGACTATTATGCATTAATGTTTAAGACATTCTTTCATAAATGACAGTCTTTAGAAATAAATGTAAAAATTGAAAAGAAACATGAAGCAGTAGGTACGTACTTGATTTAACCCTTAAAATAAATCTTGGATCTGTTTTATATTGAAGTATAAACTCAACGATATCTTCATTGGAAATTTGGAGTCCATGATCATTGGAGAAAATAAATTCTTCATCCTCACCGACGACGGTTTCTTTCAATGATCTTTCTACATCTTCATAAGTTAAATTTTGTATGTAATTAAACTTGAGTAACTTTAATTGTTGGTTTATATCTACTGTTAGAAATAGTTTGCTCATTTTTATAAAAAAGATTACTAGGCCCGAACACTTTAATTGATAAAAAACAGAAACCAATTATGTAGAAATGTGTAAATATTTAAATAGGCTAAGGGGTGAAACACACCACGCGGTAGCGGTACATACATTTTATTTTTACAAAAACCAAATGTACATTTGTATCGCTACCTCTACCGTCACCTCCACCACGTCGGTGTAATTCAGCCTTAAGTCAGCCAGCTTTAGTATTGTCTTTCTTTTCTTCTTTTAATAAAAAACGAACAAAATAAATTAAATTATTTTTCTCCATATTAATTTTGCTCTCTGGATTAGTACCGGAGATAAATACATTATAATATCCAATAAGCACTTCACAAAAATGTCAATTATGTAAACAACAAATATTACATACCTGTGGTTAGTTTAATTTGCTGGAAATAAAAATTTTGCACAAATATTAAGTCACTTTACTTAAAACTCACTGCACTCATTAACATATGTGTAGATGCTTCTAACAGTAACGCTAAACTGATACGGACCAAATTGTCTGACCAAAGAATTTGTTTGGCGTTGTATAGATAGGGCAGCCAAATATGATGCACCTGTCTATATTTATGGTTGCAACGAACAACGTCAACGCCTTTTGGTTGTGTAACTATAGTCACTTTTTCTTTGGAAGACATATCCAAACTGATATTTGTTTACTATAACCAAATTACATTAGAAGTATGGTTCCTGAAACTATTTTTCAAGAAACTGCTTTTTTGTATAGACAGTTCCACCAAATAGTGTTATTATGGAAAATTAGACCAATTTGTATAGACAGAACAACCAAACGAGTTTTACTATGGCCAAAGCTACCGAATATAGTTAGTGTAACCTAGGCATTTCCAAATTATTTTTTTGAGTGTGGATTCTTGAATATTTCCATTTATAAATTACTGCCTTTATTTGGTGTGTCGTTCTTTATAACCCAAAGAAATCTCATAACGTATATATATAAGAAAATTCGTATTAGATGTACTGATTTATTGCTAGATTCTAATCTACAAGACTATATTTAAATAATTTTACTACTCATATAACTGCATATTTATTTATTTATTTTAAAGCTCAATGCTACCCATCAAAATTATATATAACAGTTTATATTTCTACACAGTAAAAAAATTTTACTACTCTAAGAGTAGGTAATTTTATGCCTGCTCTCAGAGTAGTAGTATCACTTCGAAGATGATGTATTACACACTTCATTAATTTTACATTTTACATTACATTTTACATTTACATAATTTACACACTTTTTTAATTTTACGCACCACTTTAATTTTACATTTTTTTTTTGTATTACACACTTCTTTAATTTCACACATTTTTTGCAGAAGTATAAACTATACTTACTTCATGTGCGTAAAAGTACCCCCACTTCGTAATTACATTACGGTGCGGCTTTTAAAACACCCCGCTTCATTCTATTTCGCAAGTAAGATCTTAAATCTCTATAGAATATAGCAACTAATAAGCATAATAACAAAGTTACTATACCCTATGATTTCACGTAGAGAATAAAAATGTTCTAGAAATAAATTATAAAAAATGTTTATTTTTAAAAACAAAATCTACTTCTTTTACAACGAATACATAGTTTTATACGGTTCTTTTTATATTTTATACTTATTTTACTCTAAAACATTAGAATATAAACGCAAAACTTTAGATATGGCATTTATTTTTTTTTCACCTCTTCACGTTTCGGTATGAATGTTACAGTAGTACCGCTGTATAAAGTCCAGGGTCTGTGAAGCTCTATGGGGATATTTTTTATTCAAAATATAATATATGCAGATCGTTTGAATAAGTGCTTCTAGCCAACTATTCGATTCCCCATTAACTACCTGATTATTGGTAAACACGTAAAAATAATCAACAGCTCCTTCATCTGCATTTGAAAAGAAAGTATTTAAAATTAGCAGTGGTATTTTTATAAATTTAACTAAAGTGTTGTTGATCAAAATATTGAACTGTAAGATAAGGAAATAAATGGTCGGATATTACAAATAGCACATAGGTTGTAATAGATCAAATTAAAGACGAAAGTCCACACTTTTCAATTTTTATAAAAAAAAATTAGGTCAAAGTAAAAAAATTGTAAGAAAATCCGAAACAAATTTAATATTATAATTCCATGTTATATGGCATAAATATTTCTTACCATGCAAGGACGATTTGTTGGTGGCTCGAGATCTTTAACTTCAGTTCCAGGCTAAAAAAATTAAGTTGAAAATTAATATTCATTGAAAAACAAAGACTAGTGTAAACTTACGGGGTAATTTTTGTAAATCAATTCATTATCCTCATTAAAATGATTGCTGACAAAATCTGCAGCAATTAAATTTTCGTTATTGAACTTTGTGCGCACGGTTTTCATTATTCGGGGTTTATGTTTGTTCCCATCACGAATAATCTTCTAAACTTTAGACTTAAAATTTTACGTTACAGTAACAATTCCCTTTTCAGTCAGTTTTTCGAAATGTTTAAATAAAAATTCCTTGTGCAGCAAAAATGGCCATTCCTTTTCCACAACTTGCAATCACGCATCGAAAAGAAGCATTACTTTCGAACCGATGGATATAAAGATGCTTATTATAAGCTTTAATTTTTTTACACAGAAAACTGCACAATTCACACTTAATTATATTGTATAGCTTACTTTGTTCACAAATAACACAATACCAAATAAACTGAGAAAGAATCGCCACTTTTTAATTGGGCGTACTTCACTACTAAAGCCTAGTACTAAGGTCCGCGCTAAGCTAAATTTTGTATGAAAATTTAGCAAGCTAAAATATATTGGCGAAAATTTATCCTGAATTTTAGTGAGAGCGGTACTAAGGTTAACGCGCTAAATTTGCCTTTGGGTTTCGATTAGAGATGGCACCACCAGTAAGCCTCCAAAAAATTTAGCTTGAATTTATCCGCCCGGGCCGTTCTTAGCACGCTAAAAATATTTATTGTCAGAGTTCTGAGATTTGATAAATTTATTGCTCGGATTTTTGTAGTTAACGTAGTTTTGTACATCTTCGCTGTAAGTACGGATGAATTGGATTTCTTTTCGTGGCCATATTTTCAATATCATTGTTAATTTTTTTTTCTTATTGTATATACATTATGCATATTATTTTCATATCTATAGAATCTGTAAACACGAATGTAAAAAAAAATGTTATCTGTTAAAGCTATACTCCAGCTATATCTATCCACTAGACGCTAGCCATAGTCTCTACGCTTTTCTTAATGTTGGTGTCTATGTATTTTTTTAGTTTAGAAGTTTTCTTCCAACATAGCTTTCAGCTGTTATCAATATTATTATGATGACAATCGTACATAGGTTGGTACGTGCAATACGTCATAAATTGAAATTGTTTGCACTACCGGACTTGTCGCTACTGCTGCTGCTGCTGCGTTTTTGGGCTACAATCATTTCCTTCGATTGTGGCTTTGCCATTTGAGCTTTCTATTTAACTCTGTTTTTCCCTGGGATTTTTAAGGCACTTTCACATCAAACAGAAGAATCGAAAAAATGTAAACCGAAAAACTAAATTTATTCCATTTTAAAACAAGATTTTTGCTCCAATGATTAAGGAAATCATGGGAAATTGGATAAACTAATAATTTTACTAATAAAATAGTATATTTATCTTACAATTTCTAAGAAAACAGTACTTTTATGATTTATCGGACGAATTTTTCCGCCGAAAAAGTTTTTCGGCCGATAAAACATAAAAGCTGTGTTTTTCTTCAAAATCTGAAATAAATGTAACTATTTCTCAGTAAAATTCTTAGTTTATCCTACTTCTCTGAATTTTATTAATCATTGGAACAAAAATCTTGTTTTAAAGTGGAATAAATTGAGTTTTTCGGTTTACATTTTTCTGTTCTTGTTTTTGATGTGAAAGTGCCTTTATCGTCACCATCGGCGGGGGACTAGGAGTGCTTGCAGTTTAGCGAAGTTCACTAGTACCCAAAATTAATTCATGCATTTAACAAAAATCACAAATGTCTATTATCAAAATTTATTATATAGTAAAACTTTCTCACAGATATAAAAAAAATTACAGATTATTATTAAAATTTATCCACATATTAAAAAAAATCTTCACTGATATTCTTTAAAAAAAAATTACTGATGATAATTATTTTATTTTTTGAAGTTACACTGAAGAATGAACAAAACTGTCTGCCCTTCCTGTGATTTCACACTGAGTTTTTATCAAAATTCCCTAATTCAGAAAATTCAATCACCTCGTGATTGGTGGAATTGGCCATACATATCAATGAAGGGGAAAATGCATTGAACATTAAAGCCATGCGCTAGTGAATATGTACATAAACATGCGCCAGTGATTGGCTGTAAATTGTACATAATTCAGAGCGGGGAGAGAATGAAACGACTTTATTTCAGGCGTAGATACATATCGTCGGCGAAAGCTAATTAGCTGAAGTTCATTAACGTGAAAGAGGTTTTTTAGGGGAAACATTTCATTTAAAAAAATATGGAATGGCATGGATTGTCTGGATTATAGGCGAAGCGGGGTACTCTTGAGTATAATGAGTACCTACATAGTTATGTACCGTAGAATGGGGTGGAATTGATCAAAAAATAAATGAAAAATCGATTGCTTACAAAGTATTAGCTCAATTCGGCTTAGCTAAAGTGCTAAATGGTGTAACTTACTTTTGTTTTCCGTTAACATATATCGATTTTATCTTTAAAGGAATTATAACAATTTTTCGTTGGAAATTCAGGTGATCAAATTCGCCTCGTTAAGTGGGGGCACATTGATCCGCCTATTTTTTACTATTCTAAATTAAAGCTTCTATACATGTCTGATCAATTTCAAATCAACATAAAAATCGGTTCAGTCGTTTACAAAATATTCCTAATTTTTATTAGTGGGGTGAATTTGATCGTTGATCAATTTCACCTTATTGCACGATCAGAATCACCCCCTAAAATAAAAATTGAATAAATTTTGTAAATGACTGAACCAATTTTTGTTGATCTGAAATTGATCAAACAAGTATATAAGCTTAAATTTAGAATAGTATAAATACGTCCATTTAGCGAGGCGAATTTGATAAGTGTTCATTTAGCTACCTTTATCTTTATAGAATTTTTATCTAACCCAACTATGAAATTATAGGTTTAGTGAGCAGGTAAATAAAAAAATAAATGAAACAAGCGAGATTCTTAGTTTGAAATTTTACTTTTGTTATTAGGTATTTAAACTTCTTTAACATCAATAACAACTCATAAATGTTTGTATCAGATACCTCAAGAAGTTTTGGATCTGGCAATATAGCAATAATGTCTGTTATATTTACTTGGGATATATGTATCTGCTCTCACGAGCTTAAATGTTCTTTTGTTTAGAGTTGACTTACATCCTCCTAGCTCATACTCATTCTGGTGGTAAACATATAAATGCAATATTGTTCAGTGCACATAACGATAAAACTTTGTCAGTAAAGTGCGATGATAAATTATCCCCAATTAGGACGGTTCTTCCTTCCAAACGAGCAGCATGCGGCAGGAAAACGCTTTCAAACCAATCTGTAAAGATGAATGCCTCCATGTATCCGTGAGATGTTCTACTGTATCGGGCGCCGCCAGAACAGCATCGTTCTGTGCAGCATGGTGCTCCTTTGGGTCCTCCTTCTCTCCAATTATACCACAAGTACTCAATTCGGTAAATAATATATGGAGGTAACATTACACTGGAGGCAGATCCACACATCATCACAGTCGTTGCAACTTTGCTGTGATTCATAACCTTCTCTGGATACTTCGTTCCTCTTTTATATATCATGAGTTTTTTTTCCTGGATCGTCTGTCACATTTGTTTCGTCGTAGTTAAAAATAGCTTAACGTCAGATCTTTTCGTTCCATCCCTTTTGTTGACCAAAACGATAGGACTCGCAAAGTCAGATACACTTTGGCGTATAATACCATTCGCCAACCATTCATCTACTTGGCTGTCAACAATAGTTTTCTCACTCGGAGACAGTCGGAGACAGTATTCGACCACCAATCCAGTACACAATTCTTCTCATTGTTTCCAAAAAATTCTACGAAAAATTAATGGGGGTCAGCTGTCAAACCGCAAGTACATAAGTGCCCTTGAACTTGAAATTCAATGTTCACAAAAGGTTCACAATCGTCAAGTCAGCAACTGTTATATAGTGTTATACGCAAAAATTGTCCTCTGTAAATTAGGAGTCGAAGAGAACTAGAATAAGGGGCAGCTGTCAAACTGCAAGTACATAAGCACGATTGAACTTGAAATTCACAATAGTTGAGTTGACATCTGCTGTATACAAAAATTGTTCTCTTTCTAGCCCATACGAGAGCATTCCTAAGTATATGTGCGGGATACACTGCTGCTTTTCTCATCAGTGAAATGCACTATTACTACAAATTTTACCACTGTGTAGCTTTTATGTGGTCTTTTTACACATATTGTTTTCGTCGTCTTATTGCTGATATTCTCTTTTTTTACATGCAAAATATAAATAGGAAAGCATTTACCGATATTTTCCTTTTAATGTTTTCACACTCTTACTGTATTGAACGGGATTTTTATTCACGTTCCCTCGACGATTATTTCTTGAACAGGATTTTTATGCACGTTCCCTCGACGATTATTTCTCTTCTCTCCACAATGCTTTCATTTCCAATTTCAGCTTTTACTCGTTTGTATACTGTTTTCCTGGTGGTTCCATCCACGCTGCGTTGCTTCTCAAACAAGACATCGTCCTATTATGTGCTACCGACCGATCGCCTTTTTTTTTTAAAATAATTCTTTAGGTTTTTCCAAATTCGTGAATTAATTCCCGATCCCGGTTGAGCCCCCAATATTTGTGGGATGTTGGGGATATGAATCAGAATAGATGTTGTATATTTACTTTAGAATTACTTTATTCGCACAATTTACAATATGATACTCTTAGAACGTATGATGCGGTCGGTAGTCACGTTGAGATGAAGGCAAAACAAGATGGCTTAGCCTCGTTCAGCTTAGTCAAACTCGTCAAAAACTGGTGCTGCCGTATTGTCGGTATTCTGGGTCTGTTCGTTAGGATCCTACAACATTTTCAATGCTCTTTTCTAAATTATCGAAATATCTTTTGATCACTTCCACCGAAACCTCAGCTCTGGTATGAGTGATATTAGTAGCTAGACGCTGCCTAACACTTGACTTGTGTCGTTTAAGAAGACTCTAGCCCCATTCTTTTCCCGGCAAATTGTTTTTAAAACATTTAACATTTCGTCCAATACTATCTAAATAGATTTTAGTAGAAACACTTATGTCGAAAAGGGATAAAGGAAAGCCCCATTCGGAGCAAAGACAAGCATTTTCAATGATTTTCTTTTCCTCATCAACATATAATGCCGTTTGACCGCCAGACCTTTTAGAATGCTTATCGTTGGTTTTATTATGGAGCGTCCCAAATGGAATTTTAAAATATTTGGATGCAGCTCTAATTGACATCCTTCCAGAATGTATTTCATCCAAAGCTTTCTCCAAACTTTCTTGAGAGTAATTTTTGTACTCTCGTGCACCGAGCTTCCTTTTATATACCCTTGGCATTTCTTCTATAAGAAAAGCAAAACACAGAGCCGCGATTAAAAAAAATATTATTAAAATAAACGTGGTGAGTTTGACCACTCATAAGAGATACATAACTTCATATCTAATTTGCATGGGGTGAAATTGATACGTGATCAATAACACCCCATATGAGTGATCAAACTGACACCACTTGTTTTTTTGGGTTATAAAACACAGACAATAAAATGCATTGGAATGAAGAAATCACAACTTGCCTTTTAATCAATATGGAATTAGGTAAATAAGCAAAGTTGATCGATTTATATTCTAGTTTTGTTGAAAACTATACACTTTGACCGGTAACTCAGAATTCTGAAAACAGACTGCAAAATTGCACAAGTGCTCCTCTTCACAGTTCTTGAGAAACTAAACAAACGGCATTGCCAGCATAATCCCTAAGATGCATTCTACGCGTTTGTCAAAAATTTTCATGCTTTAGTTTGTATTTTCTAGCTATGTAGAAAAAAAATGAATTACAAGACTTGCGTGATCAAACTCACCCTCAAGAAACCAATTTGACCCCATTTAACGGTACTCTGGAGAGCTATTGGGGTAGGTCATGGTTAAAAGTGGCTCGTGTTTTGTCCACTTGAATGAAAAGTTGAAGGCCAAAATAAAATTTTGTTGTTGACGTGAGAAATGCATTCGGGCAAAATTTATTGTTTAGGCATGCTGATTCGATTGATTTTAGCGGAAAATTTATATTGGATTTCTTGAACTGTTGGGAAAGATATTTTGAATTTTTGTGCCTAGTCGGGTGTTTGCTGATGATTGGTTCGGCGGAAATGCAATTATATTATGGGACTCATATCCCATGCTCTTGACTATGGTTGCAATTATTAGTGCTTTTTAAATTTATGATTATGCAGTGCGACACCACGGCGCCCATATGAAATGTGTTTTAACATGAAATCTCTTTCAGTGATGATAAAGTACCAAAATCTTGTTAGATTTTGAAATAGGGAGATCTTGGCACTTTCACCATAATAGACAATGAGCCTGCTGTAGGCTCATGACAACTCTTTCTTTACGTTTTGTTTTTATAGTTATCAGAATGATTCTATATAGCTTTATTATCTGTTGGTGGAGCTTAACTGCTATACCGCCCCTTTTTCTTCCTTGTTTTTGTTTTTTCTTCTTTCAGTTTATTTACTGATTTCTGCTTTTCTTTATATTTCGCGATCGTTATCGCTTTGGGACCAGCTGTGGGTTGTATTGCTTCTTGTAAGCTGATTATTCTCTTTGTTGATTTTTACTGTGTAGAAGGTATTGTAGTAATTAAAGATGCAGAACTCTAAATGATGAGGCAGGAGAAGCTTTGTGAAAAGCAGACCTCCGCTACTAAGACTGGCGCAGCTGTAAACAGCAGATGCCGAGTGGTAAATAAAACGACTACTTTTTGTATCTATAACTAGTGAAAACCAATTGTTCTTTATTCGGTTATTGCTACTTAATTTATACACCAATTGTCTCTTACCGTTAACACAATTCTTCTTTCTTAATGCATACTTGCATTTTGTTTACAATTATTATTATAGGTCATGACGCAATTGCATATTTGCATTTATGTGTTTAACTCCGGCAGAAAGATGTGACGCAATATAATTGACCCGTATTACGCTGGTTGCAAAAAGGTAACCAAACGCATGTAAACAATTACAGTCACTTCTTAAGGTTGTGACATATATTTTGTTTAGCGTATGTTTTTGCTTAACTGCAATTAATCAATCGATCGCATTTATTGTGATTGATTAATTGTGCGATGGATTTTGGGTCAATTGAACAATGCAAGAATGCAGAATGTGCATTCTTGTATTTTCAATTGATTAGGAAATTGTTGTGCGAATTAACATCACAGTATATATACCGCTATTGGTTTTTGTTTTTACCGCGACAACAATTACATTGCCGCCTTGTTGTTAGGTACTGCAGCAGGTTCAGATACCTGTGCTTGTAGTTATGGTGCAACGGTACAAAACCTATGCACAATTATTGAGGTAGAAAATAAACTGCCCTTAGCAGACTCAATCAAAATAAAATGTTCACTTTTAATGATAAAATGATACTTTTTTCTTTACTGTTGTTACGGGTGTCTCTTTGCCGTAACTTGGACCTAGGAGTGCTTGCGTATTTGCGAAGATCACTAGCCCAATCGACTAAAAACACTTCTTTTCACTTTGATATTTGAATACTATTTTATTTGATACTTTGAATACTATTTTAATTGATACTTTGAATACTATTTTAATTGATACTTTGAATACTATTTTATTTATTTGAATAGGTTGCCTTACCTCTGGTGGGGGGTCAACCTTATTCTTTAGACTTTGGAAAAACTTCTGCCTTGTCCCTGAGATGCATCAGCTTTTTATTTAGTTGGATTCTGGCATTGCTCAGCAAAATTGATAAAAATAGGTATGGGGGTAACTATCTAGGAAATTCCATATAGGAATTCCAGAAATCGAATATATCGGGAACGCCCTCTCAATATATTGGTAATAGCCAATTTTGCATATTCCTCAATATTTTGTAGTTCCACAAGAGTATTTCCCCTTCATTCAAAAATTCCCTTGCAACCATTGGTCAACCATATATATACGGAAGAAACCAATGTTACAAAAAACTCAGCACTATTGCGCAATAAGTGGGTCAGTTTCCATTTCACTTTACACAAGGGATTTCCCAATTATGTACAAGTAAAAAGTAAAAATGTCACACATGAAGTTTCTTAATTTTGTGTGAGGAAAAAATAAACGGCATGTAATGACTGTGGGTTAGGTCAGGGTTAACCTAGTGCCATTATAATGCATGAAATTGGTCTCATGCCGTGTTTGTATTTTTGTATACAAAGAGCCGGCGTTTTGCCGCAAAAAGGTTGACGAAACCAAGAATTTATCGTTTTAAAAGAACAACAGAGAAAGTTGCTTCATAAAACGAAAATAGATTTGGTTAACCATATGAACCATATGTGACGTAAAAATTCATAAATAAATTGACGGTGGAATCACCGCGAAATTGCTTGGGATGCAATTTGATGCGCGTACTCACGTTTGCCAATTTATTATATGTTTGTACGTTATATGTATGTACGTATGCGCGTATGTTTTGCTTGCTAGCTTCAAGAAGTACGTTATCGTGTATGTACGTATGTATATTTGTAATCTTGTACGTAACAAGATTCTTATTATGATAACGAGTCGTTATTATAGATATATGCATATGTACATATGTATGATGTATGTACGTTAGTTGTACTGATCGGGATATTGTGGCGCTAATGAGATAATGATGAATGCAGGTAATGATTCATTCATTACACTGTTATTCCTCTGTTTATATACATAAATTCATAAACGCCGCCTGAAACAGAAAAAAAAACTAATTAGGACTGGTTTAAAGAACAAAAACAAAATTTTTTTTTACCTGCGGCCATCAAAGACTGCCCCCGGTGAGGGATGGCACCAACAGCCGGTGATAGGTCCCAGCTACGGCCGGGGCACCCCATACGGTACTGGGACGCTCCCCATCCTCCAGCAACACCAAACGAAGTGGACCCTGCTGTAATGATTAACTATACTTCCCAGTTAATCAGGTAATGAATCTCCAATTATGCCCAGAGGTATCTTCTTCACAGCAGCTGGCGATTTCCGGAAGCTAAGCCAAGGGCCAGCTATGGCTACCGGAGTAATGATTAGTCGTTCTAGTACAACTAGAACTGCCGACTTAATGAGCAGGAAGAATTTGTATTGAAAGACTACTTCTTTTCCTGTCTCGAGAAAGAATGATTTTTATTCAAAAATGTTCTGCTTATATATAATCGACCTTACTCATGAGGTATACAAAAATTCTTGAATTTCTTAACTTACCTACATAATTTCTAAGGTTACCTAAATACAATTTTATTACTTCATATATGACAAAAATTTCAGTCAAAGCAATCATGCAATCGCAATGCAAATCGTTCACAAGAAATGTTGACCCATGTGCAATCACTATTCATTGTCACAGAATACGTAACTTCATGCAATGAAGAGAAATGTTTTTATTACATAATATTTGTTTATTGGTGCCGGCAAAAGAAGGTAAAGGTAAGAATGAATTGGATGTAAGAATGGCTTACATCATTTACACATATGTTGTGTTTATGATTTCGAATGCTTTGGCGGAAGTATTTTAGTGATGCAATTTTTTTAGAATATTTTTCACGGCTGTTAGCGTGAAGTAATTTCAAATATTGATTGCTGTTTGAATGATTTTATTGTTTCTCATGAGTTTTCTTGATGTTGGGTTTTTCTGTTAATTTATATGAGAGTAGTATGTATGTACTACATCCCTCCCTTTATTAGGAAAAAAAAATTTTGTTTGAAAAAAACATTTTTTTTTTAATTGATTTGCGTTTGCATATTATCTTGTCCTACTGTGATGTTTTTGTAAGTAATTAATCTTATTAACCTCTGTCTTACTTTAATACATGTTTTTAGGATATATACTCTATTCTAGTACTTAACTAGCCTATTGTTGTGGATTTCTTTAATTTCTCCATTAATGTTAAGCTTGCTATTTACATTATTTGTTTCTACAACTAAGTACGGTCCTTTGTATGGTGGCTCCGATTTTCTCTTATTCCCTACTCTTATTTTAACTTTATCTCCTACTTTAATATTTAATGGTTTGATGTTTCTGTCATGAATTGTTTTTCTGTTTTTCTTAGTTAGTTCTAATATGGCTTTTGCAAGTTTTTGTGTTTGCTGTATTCTATATTTGACTTCTTTGGCATAATCATCTATGTTATATATTGGACTTATGTCTTGATTTCTTAAGTTGGGCAGTGTTGCAATCTTTCCGTAAATTAGTTCGAATGGTGTTAAATTGGTTTCAGAGAGCGGTGTTATATTGTAGGAAAACGTAAAATAAGGTAGCCATTCATCCCATTGGTCGTTTTTACATGTACAGAGTAAATATTCATTCAGTACTCTATGGTTTCTTTCGATTGAACCCATGGTCTCATGGTGAAATGGGGTTGATGTAACATGTTCTATATGGAAAATTTTGCATATTTCTTTGAATATACTATTCACAAATTCAGTTCCCTTATCTGTTCTAATTTTTGTGAATGCACCATATTTTAAGAGGATCTTTTCAACCAATATTTTCGCGATTGTTTTCGCTTCCTTGTTTTCCATCGGGAATGCTTCAACGTATTTCGTCAATTGGCATTGGCATGTTAGTATGTACCTGTAGTACTTACTTTGTCTTAAGGGTCCTACGGTGTCTATTTCTAATGTTTCGAAACTAGTGCTGGGAGTGTCGGTGATTCTTAAGCGTTCTTTAGTATGCCTCACAACTTTGTTTAGTTTACATTCTTCACAGTTATTCACGTATGATTTAACCATTTTATTCAAATTTTTCCAGCAGTAACGTTGTTTGATTTTGTTGATAGTTCTCTGTATTCCTGTGTGCCCACCTGTGTGTGGTGTATCATGAAATTCTTTAATTATTCCCAATTGCTTTTCTTTGTTGGTTATATTTTCAGGAGGTTCATATAAAATTATTCGTATGGAGTTGTTTCTTTCTTTTATCAACTTTCTTTGTATTTTATTAAATTCTTCTTTAAATGTTTTTATGTTTACATTCTTGAATATACTATCTTTCGTGGATAGAGCTAGCTTTTGTATTCTGTTGCTAATCATAGAGAGTGACAGTGTCTCCAAGATAAAACCTAATCTAAGGCATGGTTTATTACTATACTCGATTGCAACTTCTTTCTTTCTTAAAAATATATTCTTTTTCTTGTTATACCTTCTTTCTAGGATATCCTCTTCTAAATTTATAAATTTTAACTTTTTTATTGTATTAATTTCTGAAATAGAAGCACATTGATGGATGAATAGTTGGCCTGACGATTCGTCCGTGCTTTTATTTTTATCACGTGATTTCACATTATATATTTTCTCTATTTTATTTATTTCTTTTGGTACCATTTCTTTTAATATTTCTGAGCTCAATTTAATTCTCGAGAGTGCGTCTGCATTTGTATTTAGTGCTCCTTTTTTATAAATGATTTCAAAGTCATATTCCGATAATTCCATTCTAATTCGTGTCATCTTTGATGATGGATTCTTATGAGTAAATAGGCTGACGAGTGGACGATGATCTGTAACTACTATGAATTTGCGACCATATAAGTATGGTCTGAAATGAGTTATAGCCCAGTAGATTCCTAGTAATTCTTTAATTATGATGGGTTTGTTCAATTCGTGTTTATTTAAAGATCTGCTTGCGTAAGAAATCGGTAAATCTTTTCCAATTTCTCCTTGTGATAGTACTGCTCCTAGTGCTGAGTCAGAAGCATCTGTAGTTAGGATAAAGGGTTCGTCGAAGTTTGGGTATTGGAGAACTGGAGGACTTATTAGTCTCTGTTTTAATGTTTGAAATGCTTCTTCACATTGCTCCGACCATATGAATGGTGTATTTTTCTTTGTAAGCTGATTGAGTGGTTTTGCAATCTCAGCAAAGTTTGCGATGAATCTTCTGTAGTAATTACAGAATGCTGTGAATCTTCGAGCTTCATCGGCGTTTGTTGGCTTTGGGTAGTTTACTATGCTATCATATTTTCTTGGATCTGTCTTTATTCCTTCACTGGTTATAAGGTGTCCTAGGTAAACTACTTCTGTTTGTAGAAAATTGCATTTTTGTGGATTTAGCTTCAAGTTGTATTCTCTTAAGCGATTGAATGTTTTTATTAGATTCCTGTTGTGATGTTGTAGGTTGCACCCATAAGTAATTATGTCGTCAACATATAGGAATGTCTCTGCGTCTAGTCCTGCGAGTGCTATGGATAGCATGCGTTGAAAACTGTTGGTTGATATTTTTAGACCAAATGGTAGTCGCTTAAATTGAAAATGCCCTTTATTTGTTGAAAAGGCTGTGAGTGGTCGTGATTCTTCATCCAGTTCAATCTGATGAAAAGAGCTTGTGAGGTCCAAAGTCGAAAAATATCTAGCTTTTCCTAGGTTGTCCAGAATATCTTCTAATCTTGTTAGAGGAAATTTGTCATCCGTTATTCTTTTGTTGAGTTGACGAAAGTCAACAACCATTCTCCATTTCTTTTCACCTTTGTTATCCTTTTTGGGTACTACCAATAAGGGGGAATTGTATGCACTTGTTGAATGCTCAATGATGTCTTCATCTAGCAGTTTGTCCACTTGTCTATTTATTTCTTCCAATTGCGTCTGCGGAAGACGATAATTTTTAATATATACTGGAGAATTATCGTGTGTCGATATATGCTGCTGGTAAAAATTATTAACTGTTAATTTATCATTAGTTAGATAGAAAATATCTGTATAATTCTTGCATAATTCATATAGCGTATCCTTTGCTTTTTCATCCAAATTTTGTACATTTAACTCACTTTTTAGTTGTTCAAATCTCTCTTCCTCCTTAACCTTATGTCTGATTGTCTTCTTTATGAATCTAAAATTATTCAAAGGAACAACTTCTAACTGCGGATTCTTTATGTGTATGTCATTCTCAGTTACATTTATTAATTTTATATGTTTTATACCTTTTGCTGGTATTATAGTATTCGCTACGTGTAGCCCTTCTCTGATCTCTTTACTTAGCACTACACTATCTTCACTTATTTCTATGTTTATAGGTTGTATAATTTGAGATCTAGAAGGTATAGTAATGAATTCTTGTTCTGGAATTTTAGTTATAATGGGTAGGTTAATATCACTAAGTTCTGCACAAATTGTAAATATAAAAATTTCATAGTCTATTTTACACTTATATTTTATGAAGAAATCTTTCCCTAGTAGTCCATCTGTCGCGATAGGGAAATTTTCACTTACTATATGTACTTTATGTTTAAATTTTTCACCTTCTGCATCAAATTGCAATGTTAATGTTCCTAAGGTTTCACTTTCACCCTTTGTAACGCCTCTTATTTTACAAATTTCACTTTTATTTACAATATTAAAATCTATACAGCTTATTTTGACGATCGAGATGTCCGCACCAGTATCTATAAACCATGATGAGGCTGAAGCTTTAGTTGTGGTAGTCTGTAATGATATGTAGTTTGTTAGCTTGCCTACATCAATGAAATGTATCCTCGTTAATTGTTTATTTCTTCTTGATATTCCTCGTCTCTCGATAGGTGTTCTCCGGGGACGGTTTCGTAGTTTTCCGAGTCTAACAAATTAATCCGTCGTGGTTGTCTATTCTGGTAATTGGTATTCCCTCTGTTCGTATTGTTGTACTGTCTTTGAGAAGGATTTCCATTGTTTCTGAAATTATTTTGCGCGAAGTTGGCTCTAGCGTTACTATTGAAGTATGTTCTTCTGTTATTATTAAATCTGCTTTGCGGTTGGTAACTATTATAGTTTTTACGTGATTGCTGGTTAAAGTTATTGTATCTATGGTAGTTGTTTGCATATGATGATCCAGATCTGCGAGTTTGTGCTTGGAATCTGTAGATTCTGTTTTCTTCTGATTTGGCTTGTTCTGAATCAATTTCTTGTGCAAGATCAATAGCATCAGCGTATGTTGCAGGTCTGCTGGCAAATACTGTATATTTGATTGCATTTCTCAGTCCCGATTTAAAAGAGTTCAAGGCAATCTTATCATTCATCTTTGTAATGATGTCTTTATTCTGTTCACCTTGTTCTGATATTTGGATATTATTCAAATCTGCTATCAGAGCATCAATCTCTGAAACGTAGCTCTGCAAGGTTTTATCTCCCTGTCGAACCTTAGACAAATCATTTTGAAGTTTTAGTGCATTTTTGTGCGGTCTGAAAGTTTTGAATAATGTTTCCTTAAAAGATTTAAAATTTATGGGATCTGCTTCGTTAACTATTCTGTTACGAGCTCTTTCCGATAATCTTGTTTTTATCAGGAATTTTACCAGTTTCGTTTTATCTTCTTGTGTTTTTAATTCATCATGGAGATACTCTGCTAAGTTGATGAAGTTGTTTAGTTGTTGCGAGTCTCCGTCAAATACTGGCACTATTTTAGTGACGCTCGCTATGTCAAAGGATGTCATTGTGTTATTATTTATGGTTTCCTCTATTGAACTATTATGATTGTCTGAGCTGTCCGTAAATTCTTCTTCTTTTTCTTCAATGGATTTTTCCAATACCTCTTGAATCTGCTGTGTTTTTATGATAATGTATTTATTTATTTCTTCGTATAAGGTTTTAAATTTATTTAATAGTTTGCCATTGATTTGCTTCTGCTCTGTATTTAATTGATTATATTCTTCAAGAAACGTTGCCTTTAAATTGTCTGTCCAATTCCTTTTTACTAGCAAAAACTGCGCTGAATAGATTCTCTTCGGACTTTTCTTGAAATTTTCTAGAGTCTTTTCCAATTCCTTAATTAGAGTCTTGAGGTTCTGCATCTTTTATCAAAGCCATGTTTTTGTTTTGTTGTCTTTGTTTATTAAAAAAAATTCTTACATGAATCTATTTTAAACTGCTACTACTAATTTACTAGCTTCTTTCTTTACTCTACTTATGAATTTATTTTTAACGTATTTGTATAATATCATTACTAAAATTAAGGCTATTATTAATCCTAAAAAAATTTTTATATCCGTCGCATGTTCAATATATATTTCCGCTGTTAAGAATGAATTTCCTGATGATGATGCTGCTGCGTCCTGATTCGAGGTGGCTTCTTTATTTTTAGATTCCTTTCCGCCCATTGTTTGTATTATCTCCTGAATGTAAATTGTGTGGTGCTTTCTTCTTCGCAATCCAGTACTGCTGCTTTTTTATCCGGATGTCATCCAAGAACGCGTTCTTCTCAACCTTGGTGACGGCTAGGGTGGTCAGCCTATGTAATTCTGCTAACTCTCGTCTATGTTTCACCAGTTTTCCGGCTCTCTTCTTCTTCTTTTTTGTGATATTATTTGCTGTCTTCTGTGTGGGCTGCTCGGCTGCTTTCCTATTACGGTATTCCTCAATGGATATTGGTCTTGGTCCAGCTCTAGGGTCTTCCTTCAGAATTGCTATCAGCTCGGGAGGCAGGGTCGCCATGTAATGATTAACTATACTTCCCAGTTAATCAGGTAATGAATCTCCAATTATGCCCAGAGGTATCTTCTTCACAGCAGCTGGCGATTTCCGGAAGCTAAGCCAAGGGCCAGCTATGGTTACCGGAGTAATGATTAGGCGTTCTAGTACAACTAGACTACTTCTTTTCCTGTCTCGAGAAAGAATGATTTTTATTCAAAAATGTTCTGCTTATATATAATCGACCTTACTCATGAGGTATACAAAAATTCTTGAATTTCTTAACTTACCTACATAATTTCTAAGGTTACCTAAATACAATTTTATTACTTCATATATGACAAAAATTTCAGTCAAAGCAATCATGCAATCGCAATGCAAATCGTTCACAAGAAATGTTGACCCATGTGCAATCACTATTCATTGTCACAGAATACGTAACTTCATGCAATGAAGAGAAATGTTTTTATTACATAATATTTGTTTATTGGTGCCGGCAAAAGAAGGTAAAGGTAAGAATGAATTGGATGTAAGAATGGCTTACATCATTTACACATATGTTGTGTTTATGATTTCGAATGCTTTGGCGGAAGTATTTTAGTGATGCAATTTTTTTAGAATATTTTTCACGGCTGTTAGCGTGAAGTAATTTCAAATATTGATTGCTGTTGAATGATTTTATTGTTTCTCATGGGTTTTCTTGATGTTGGGTTTTTCTTTTAATTTATATGAGAGTAGTATGTATGTACTACATTGCCACCCGGGGGAAACACGCAACACGTATATAGAATAGAACGTGGAGGTCAACCCCGCGGGACTTCTCCAGGGCTCCTTTTCTAACTTTATAGAAAACAACATCTTTCCTCTCTCGGTGAATAGGCTCAAAATAAAGAAAAAAAATCTCGATTGTTTTCACACTGAAGACCGATACGTTAATGAATCCTACAAGAATTTGCCCGGTAAAGATCCCCATCGGTAAAGGCAGCTAACCCTTAATCAGCGAAATTTAATGAGCTGCAGATAAGAAAATTCAAAATCTAAGAGGTCCATACAGAATTCTTTTTATCATCACCTTACCCCGAGAGTTATTCCTCTTCCAAGAATAACTCTCTTTTTTGTAGGGGGAAGGCATGTTACATATACAAACTGTATACAAAATGTGTACATAAGGCATCAAGAAACAAATCACAATTTTCATAAGCCAATCATACCTAAAAACACGGTTGGCTTATCTCTTGCGCATACGAAGAAAGTTGCATCAGCAATTTCTTCAACTACGCGCAACATTCCTTCAACATATTTTTCCCACAAAACGCCTTGGGAAAAATAAAAGTTTTAAATTTCAACCCAAGTCGTTTCGATAAAAAAAAAGCCCCACGACAAATTTTACCTTCAGTAAGATTTGTCGTATATACGATATGTATGTACATATATACATACATACATATCGGGCGCATGAAAATTTTACGGTGGTGAAGACTGAAACGATCAAGTCTTCACCGAAAAAAAGCTCTTATCAGCAAATTGTCGCGAGCTGCATACATTGTGATCGCAACAATGTATGCACGGTAGCAAGACGATGGTTGATATTTATGAAAATATCAAATTTCAATTTCAACCATCGTTCGTCGCGATAATTCTGGGCATGTTTAAACATGCCCAACGTAAAATAATTTTCTCAGGATAGGAATGCTAATTAAGCATTTTCCTATCCTGAACGAAGAGACTTACGATTGAAAAATCTAAGTCTCGACACAGTCGGTTTTTGAGCGTTGCTTTTTAAACTTGGTCGCGAATGTCTGTTTAAAAACGAAAGGTGAAAAGTTCTAAGTTTAAAATAGTTCCAGTTTACGGAAAAAATTGGCGATAAAAGAAAAAGGAAAGTTTGATTGCTTCAGGTTGAAAAAAGATTATATACGATAAACGGCTGCGGTTGGTTTGGAAAAGAAAAGAAAGGAGAATAATTGTTATTTGAAATTTTTAGTTCAATAAGTGCAAAAAAAAGAAAAATAAATATAGCAAAAGCAAAACAGTTTGGTGTTGTAAATATATAAGTAACCCAGAACAAGGAATACGAAAAAGGGATTAAGAGTGATCACAGTGAGTACGCCCGAATATATAACACAGAGTTATTAATTAATTGAAGTTGATTACCTAAACAATAAACACAAAATTCATACCATGTCATTGCCTGCATGAATGGAAAGTGATTACGTTAACATTAATTTTCTTTGAGTGCAATATAGTTTACGTTGGCATTAAATTTACTTTTTAAATGCAAGAGAAATTGACCTATATTAATTAATATGCAAAATAAAATTGTTATTGAGCAATGAAAATTGATTATTATGAATTTGGTTTAATGAACTTGAGTGAATTTTTTACAGTTACTTCTATTCTAGATGGTACGTATACTGGAACATTTTCTTCTTTTATTGCTGTGAGCGTGTATTCATTTTCCATTTTCTGCAGTGGCTTGGTGATTTCTTCTATTGTCTTTCTGTCGTGTCCCATATTAAAAAACAACACCGACTTTACTTTTACGCTTGATTTTATTCAATAAAACTGTTCACATCAATTCAACTAGGCGGAAGCGACTTTGACCCAGTGACCAGCGCAATACCTTGCAATCATAATTACAAAATATTACGTTAATCACTGCCGACAGCGGGAGCCCCCAATACTGTATGTAAACAAACAGTGAGCCCAGCTGAGTATTTCACTATGCGAAGTGAATTACTTAACCATGACTCAAAGCCCAGTCACATACAGCAGTGGATGCGACAGTTTACAAGTAAACAATTCGCAATCGCCAGGCATTTTACTGTGCGAAGTAAATTGCTTACTTATTGCAAATCGTTTAATTACTTGTATACTTGCTGCTAGCTCGAGTCGTGATGTTACAATTCCACAAATTGAATATTGGGTCACGACATTTCTTCCAATGTATAGTTTCTTTAATCTTCTCTTTTGTTTATTTCTTGGTGCATATTGGTGCCGTCCTCTTACGTACCGTGGTGTCAAAAATCTCAGCTGATGGTTCGTTTCGCGGGGTCGACATGTAATAATATAATTGTTTTGATGTCTATCCATGAATCTATCCATGATTTGTCCATGTTTATTTTTTCGTCATGACTTGCATCGGAATTATGTTGAAGAGGCAGAGCGCTGCCGTACTTATTATTGGATGGCTAAGAAGCCGCTGTAATAATGATATTAAATGGCAGAATATGCCAGAGTATAACTTTTACAATAAAATTAAAGTTGCATGACATTTTATTCCAAAATTAATCGAAAATTAATGTTTAAGCATTACGTATATAAGTATTCCAAACAAAATTATGTTGGATGACAAAGTCTGAATTCATAAATTATTTTTCTTGCTCACACATTTCTGAAGGAAATTTGTAATACATTTTTCATAAAGAAAGAATAAAACAACAATAGAGCCATATTACACAAATGCATATAAGTTTTAACAAATAACTGCAGGAAGGAAGTTTTCACAAGTACTATAAAATATCTCCGCAACCAAGTTGTAGATATAAGTGGTTTTATAAGGGTTACACTTTCTCGCAGACTGCTGAAACGTTTTATTATTGCTTTATAAATTGACTTCCACAACCCTTATACAGTGTGCCCAATTAGCTCTATAAGGGTTTTCTTAAAGCTCGTACAATATTTTTAACAACAATTATATAAAACAGTGTGTTTTATAAAGAGTTTTTAGAACATTCCCGTGGCTATAATAAAGTATAAATTGTTCATTGGGCCTTTTACAAAAATCTTTTCAAATCATCTTTTCCAAAAATCTTTTCAAATCACCTTTTCCAATAATCTTTTACAAATCAACTTTTACAAAAATCTTTTCACCGAAACCGAACCAATTTAAAAAACTCAACTCTGCTTTCGTTTTGAAAATCAACTGCGCTCTTGATCACTTTCATCGCGATCAAGAGCCGTCGTTAAGGGTAGAAAATGCATAGTTAAATATCTACCCTGAGAAAATCTTTCACTTATTCTGGACTTGATATTTTTCGATGGACGGTGGCTTGAAAAATGTAATTTGATGTTTTTATAAACATCAGCCGCCGTCCCGTCGCTTGAAATTGTAGCGTGCATACATTGTTGCCTGTATGCAGACAATGTATGTTTAATCGTGGGAGCTTTTGTTCACAATATGTATGCAGGAAGGCACATACATATTGTACTTTTCACGACAAATCATACTGAAGGTACGATTTGCATTTTGTTCCATTATTCCTTTCCTTTTTTTAGTGGCTATTTCTACTGGCAAATTTTGCCTTCAGCAAAATGGTACGTGAAGAAATTTACTGATGCAATTTTCTTTACTGATCGAATAGATAAAAATTTATGAATTAAATATTTTTCTTTAGTGTATTTATTTTATACCACTTTTAGGAATATTTTTGATATGCAGGTTTTGATATGCAGTAGGAGCTAGAAGCTCAATATCTTGGTGTCGGTGTATCTTTTTAACAGGAGCTGAGAAGCTCATTACCTATATTGTCCATGCTAGAGCTGAAAAGCTCAATATCCGGTCTCAAGAAAACGCCACGAGAATTACTAGTTAAATTCTGATCATTTATTTCAAATAGTAGATGTAATATTTCTAAGATCTTCATTACAATTGAAGACTATTAATCATCGCTCTGCTAATTCATTCCTGTAAACACAACATCTTACATTCTTTCTATTAACCAGGTATGCATGATAACAGTTGCCTTTCCTCGATTCTGTTGATTAAGCGCAATTATTGCATAAGCTCCGTTCACTGGACGAAAATTGTCTGAGAACATTTATATTTATATAAGTGGAAATTTTGTGGAGGATTTTGTCAGGTGTCATGTTCAGTGATATTGGTTAAATTTGCCGACATAACTCCTCCATCCTTAAATTGAGGACTCTCTTGAGTCACATTATTGATTTTTAATTTTACCCTTCTGTGCTTACAGGTAAGAACTGCAATAAATACTATAATGCCCATAATTATTACAATACAACTGCCTTGAAAAATATAGTGCATTTTTCTTTGATACTTAATTTCTTTAATTTCTTTCAAATTTTCCATTTGTTTTATAATTATGCTGTCAAATGATAATTTTTTATTTAAGTCTTCAACTTGTTCGAGATAGTCTTCTTCTTGATATTATAAAGCATTGTTTGAACTCATTTTCTTTGGTTTTATAGTACGACTGCCAATTGAATAGTTAATAAAGTTTAAGAAATAATTACTATTCAACATCATTCTACGTTTTCTACGAAATTCGCATTGTTTTGATGTATTTTTGTGCGTGCATTGGTGTTGTTAATAAAAAGAACCCCATTGTAATTAAACTTATAACTTTATTTCAAGTGTAATATCAATTATTATTATTTTATATTATTCTTCGCGACACCCCAGCCCCAACTCGTTTGTTTTGCGTTCCGGATTACTCTGGTGGATTTGTGTAGCGAGGCATAGTCCCTTGCTTGCTTGTTGTACGAGAAAGTGTCCAAAGTACTTAGCATTGCATTTCTATTTCGTGCACTTGAGTGTAGAAAGTGATTAGTTAGTTATTTTTGGGTTTTGGATATAAAATTGAATATTGCAAGATGTGAATGGGAAAATAAGCAAGTGTTGAAAATCTTCTTCTTTTTGTTTTCAACAAAGGACAGGGAGTCCTTTTCTTTCAGAAGTTCACCTGCCCTGAACTAAGGTAGCTTTTCTTTACTTTAAAAGTTTTTTTTTTTAAATTGCACTTTATTGAACAGTTTTCTTCTCTTGCAACAAAATCTTTGTATAACCTTTTCTTTTTTATATACCCAGAATAAGATACCTTACCGTTGGTAGGGAGGCTCATATTCTCGTGTTATGTCTCACAATGTCTGATAATTCTCATAATCAATCGCCTTTGTAGTGTTTTGGGTTTCTGTCCTTGAACCGTTCGCCTGCCCGGAACCTGTTTATAATTGTCTCCTCTTTAATACAAGTAGAAACATGATGACTAGTAATTTTATGCCAGAAGGTAGGGATTAAGAAAATCTTTTATATAGTCATAAAAAACTTCAGACGTTCTCCACCCATTATCAAATTTCTGCCATTTAATGCAATCTGTGATTGAGGATATTATGTATTATGGAACCCTTTTGTAAAGATAAATTATCATAGGAGGTACAATACCCCTCCGGCAGCAGAAAACGAAAACATTACGGTTAGGTTTTCTTTTACCTGTACTCAGTTAGCCTTCATAAATATTCTTAAAGCCTGAAAAAGTAATAACACTTTGTAAAAAATATAATACAAAATATTCTAAACAGATTCTTATATTTTGGTGCAAGTACCTTTCCTATTTTGTGGCACATTCAACCAATTTTTTTTAATTCCTATTGAAAATCCTACTCTATCCTGTAATTTATATTGAACCTTCTTTTTAGTAAAGGAAATTCTATTAGTCCCACTAAGTAGGTATACTTAACAATAATTAACAAATAAAATCTTAAATATTCATAACGAAATGAAGTAAAACTTACCTGTTTTGATTAGTTACTCGTTTCAAATAAACGTCTTCACAACATATAGCTCCTGTACATGACACACCAGAAAAGTTAAAATAATAAAGAACAATCTTCCACGAATGATACATTTAAAACATATAAAAAACGGGTATGCTTATAATCCAAATTAAATTAAGCTTCGCCAATGGCTGTGTTGAGCTCAAATTTTCTAGTGAGCACAGTACAGCAGAATTCATGAAGGAGCAGTCACCTATTTTAGAATCGGTCATAGTTCGAGACTAAGAGAATTTTAAGAACTTTTATTTTTAAATGGCAGCTAAAGGCAACTGTGGCTTAATAGACTCGATAAAAAGCATCTGTCTCGTTAGCTCAGTGGTAAGAGCAGTTTCCCGGAAAGCGTGAGATCCCGGTCTCAAACACCGGACGAGGCAGTTGTCATGTTATGGTAGTATGAAGAGTGATGGGCTTGGACGTGAAGTCCAGACTGCCAGCATGAGCTGACAGATCACTCGACGGACAGCGTTGACTGCAGGGCGTAACGCTAGCTCACCTCGGCTCATTAGCGGAGAGTGTGGGGAGGTTCCACGAAAACCTGCCGCTGCCGTCAGCCATATTCAAAAAAAAATTCGTCGTGCCTATAAACAAACAAAAGCCGGCACACATTCGGGCCTGAAGGGACCCTTACATCACTTACCTATATGCGCAGTTGAAGGCGCAGATGTTCTGCCTTCCTTGCCTGCCCCATCCTCCCATCTGACTCTGAGGGGCATAATTATTCAGAGTCCCTCCAGTTTTATTTGGTACCGTGCATCACAAAATTCGACAAGGAATTGAATCTTCATAGATTTCTTTCTTTAGATCACATGAGCTTCATTTAAAGCGGTTAAAACGGACAAACTTGGCCGAGATAACACTGCCTCTGAATTAATTTTTGGACGTAATCCCAACAAAACTCTATGAACTTCTAAAACCAAGGGCATCAATGAAATCAGAATTTGCCATCAATTTAAACAAATTAATTATACCAATATCATGGAAGTTGAAGTCTCTCTTCTGAAGATCTCGTTGTAGAAAATTCAGTTCACAATTCAAGGATAAAATTTTCTTGGAACTTTCCTGCTCACAATTTACAATACGGACCGATGTGAAATGTTCAATATCCAGACGTAATTACGGAATTATTTGCACAACTTTTGTTGAGACTTTTCAATTATATATTTTGAGCTACAGTCTCGGCTAAGACCGCGAGATGCAATTCTGTCGGAGTCTCGACGTTTTTCTTTCTTTTTGCGGGTTTTTTTTCCTGGTAATGAGGAGAATTTAAATTTTTCCAGTTAAAATTTCAATACTGGTAAAGGATAAAAACTTTTGACTTACGGACTGAGTTGGATTTTCTTCGATGTTTTCTGTAGATTGGGAATTCACTACATTTGGTTTACGTTGCACAAATGCACCTCGCCTTCACTTTTGGCAGGTTTCCACAAGACAGAATTATCTTCTTCTTCTCTTTTCCACACCAACATGTCATCTTGAGCTTGAGGAAACGCACTATAACAGTCAGCTAGATTTAATAGTAATAGCTGTCTGAACTGTGAGCGAAGAATTGATTCCACTGGTTTAGAAGAACAGTTGGATTCAACAGTGTATTGAATCTGTTAGTTTCTCTGCTCGAAGGACAATGTGCGAAATTCAACAGTGTATTGAATTTGATATAGTGTTTTGTTGTAGAATGTAGCTTAGATCTACATATCATTTGTCACCTTACCTCTGGTAGAGGGTTAACAAGATATATTTAAGAGTCTAGATATTTATATACAAAGGTTTACTTATTTCTATACTTACCAAAGGATACATATTCTATAAATAGTACATTTCCTCATAACATCGAACTGGTGAAAAGTTTCAATCAGCAGTTTCAGCAATTTCATTGAAACGAAATTTCTTGACCAAATGACCTACAAAGAAAATTTTTTATTTTTTTTTATTATGTTATGGGGAAATGCACTTGATATAAATTAATAATGATTAAAATTGGGTTACTGTTATTGTTAAATGTGGCTTTGAATGTTTGTTCACGTGTGAATAGTTCGAAAATGGGACCAATGGAGCAACTTCTCGTTTTTCACTAAATGAGAACGCGGCAACGTAAAGAGCTGAAATTTTGTACACAGCGTTTTCATAAAAAATAGTAAAGAAAGTTTCCAAAATTATCTAAATCGAGAAATCCCTTCTTGGTGTTGCCATACAAAACTTTTTGATCTCTCTTTAACTTTTTATTATTATTATTGGTCTTACTGTTTTGGGAGGTAAAAACAAATTTCACACAAATTATTATAAACTTGGGAGACTAGGATTTTAACTGATTACTCCGTATGATTTAATTAACTTTATAAAGAAAACTTTATTGCAATAGATTCTGCACAATTCAAAAAAAGAAAATTGTTGTAAAAACTCAAGAAAAATGGCTTCTTTCCTTGCTATAATGCGCTTCCCTTTCTTGTCCATTCAAAAGTAAGTAGTTAGCAGCACTAGAAGTGTCATACTGCTAGCGACTCACGTGGAATGTTGATACAAAAAAACGAACGGCGAATGTTGGGTTGATGGATGAGTTTAGTGCAGTGTGGCCAGGTGATATTGCCCTGATGATGATGAATTGTAATGTGAACACTTAATTAGACCAATTATAGCTTTTTCTCTTGTTTAATTTAAAGGGGAGGACTTTTTTCTGAAACGGTATGAGAAGCACACTCATAACTGGCAATTTGAGTCTAATCATGACTAATTACGAATTCATGCAATTTTCGGGCTCAATAAATAAAAAAATGATTTATAAAAACAAAAAGTAAAATAAAAGAAAACACAATTTTATTGAAATTATAATATTATTCAAACCAACAGTTATTACAAGAAAAACTACAAAAACAAACCGTCGCGCGATAAAGGTAAGAACTCAACTAACTTATCTAGACACCTTACTTTATCGGAAAAAAAGCTTGAGTTGGAAAAAAATTGCTTATCGCAACTTTCTTATGCGTTGATTTTTAAAATATCCGTTCTTTGGATATTTTCCCGGACGCTTCAGGTCGCGTCACGTTTCTTGATCGTCTATGGTATACACAACTCGCGTGCCTTTATTCAGTGAGACCAAGACCAGAGTGAAATAATTTTTTTATTGCTGAAGCTGAAAATGTTTCTATTGATATAAAAGAGTCTCTCTGTCTCTCTTAAACTTTATCTAAATACATATGACGAACGAAAACGTTTGAAACACTTCTGAAACAGTTAATCCCTGTTTACACACATTAATGACATATTTTGGTTTGGTAATGTAAAAATGGATGTTTTTTTTTATTCCTATAAATAAGTAGTAATATTAAGTAAATTTGATAAGACCGCTACAATCACAAGTCACAATACGCACAAGTAAATGAAATTTTGTTGTTGTCAATTAAAAATTTGTTTTTTTTTTCACACAGAACATGTAAAATTGCAATTAAAATGAAATAATTATTATTTCTCAAATCTATGTATAGCTCCATTGTGTATTGATTGAGATAGAAATGGAACGAAAAGAAGATTTCCTAAAAAGTGTTGTCATTTTTTTTTCACTTTAAAAATTTATTATTTGGTGAATAAGTAGAATAACATTCAGCTTTAGCATGTAACTAGCTTCTAGACAAAAGTTTATATTGTAACACTGTAGATGTATTTAATATTTATATATCTATATACATACATTTCTGTACATTGTCCTTATTGTTTTTTTACGTAAATTGATTTTATAAAAATTGTTTATTAAAGTAATTTGAAGAAAAACGAAAAAATTGTTTTTAATTTGCCAAATTGTCGCTCTACACATGTTTTTTTTTTTGCAGTTTGCTTTTCCCATGCCTTTGTTTCCATTGCGGGTAGCGATGCTATCTGTATTAAGTATAGTACCTACATTGTATGGTTGGTATGAGTGATATGATAGGATTTACAAAAAAATGTTGATTAGAATAATAATAAATTTTGAAGTATTTGTATGGAATAAATGGAATCACACTATAATTATTTTGTTTTATGTAGTCAGAAATTTATCTGAGATCGAGATTAAACCAAAAAAATATATAAAATTAAAAAAAAAGGTGCGTACCTTAAGAAGAACAATTATGTGTAGCTAATTATAGAGTTAAAAGAGATAATCCTGTTGTATATACCTGAAGGTTACGAATCAAGATTTCTCATATCAGAAAATTATGTACCTTAACAACAGGTTTTTCGAAAAAATTACCGTGTTTCCCAAGAAAAAAAACGGGAAAATTTTCAAAAAACCATTATATATCGAAAACTAACGTGCAAATTGGAATGTGTTATAGCTCTTTTAAAAAGTAGTAATAGTACCTTTAAAATGATATCCATCTTATTTGGATATGTCCTGTAATTAGTGAGATATTGCAAAGAAATTCTCAAACTTTTGAGGTCCTTTTTGTCCTAAGGTTTAGCGAGTCTTCAATATCGAGCCGTCCTTAACCCTTTGAGCCCTTTGAGTGATTCCAATTGGAATCATATGGCAAATTTAAGTTGTATTTGGATTCGTATCAAAGGAAATGGGTTTGAAAATTAGATTCAAATTACTTAAAGAATACTCTACTAGTAGGCATCTAAAACGATGGCAATAAAATATTTTAAACACAGTCTTTGACAGTTGGATATTTGAAATTTTCTCAGAGCGAACTGTACGAAGTTAAAAAAAACAAGTGAAAAAGCTAGAATTGGTCTAAGACCAATTCTTATGATACCCTAGATGAATGCCTGTATGAAATTTCGTATGGGTACCCATTTGAGCAATTTTGATTTTTGCAGTGTTTTTCGCATATATTTCTAGAACGGTTCGTCGGACAGAAAAAATGATTATAATCAATTTTATAGGATTTCATATTCTGAAGTTTTTAGTACAATAAAAATGTCTTGGACTGATCGTTTTCACAGTATACATAAAAAACCTAACTGTTTATATGGCAACACCAAGAACGGGTTGCCTGATTTAGTCCATTTTTGAAATTTTATTTGCTAGTACAATGAAAACACCACGTGCCAAATTTCAGCTCTCTACGGCGACTCGTTCTCAGGCAGTGTTCAAATATATAACGGAAAACGAAATTTTTGTATGGCAACCCCACGAAGGAGTTGCCCGATTTGTCTCATTTTCGAACTTAATGTTATTTTTTTTTTAAAGTCCGTGTACAAAATTTCAGCCTTCTAACTATACGCGTTTCCGAGTTATCGTGCGCACAGACAGACGGACGGACATGCAAAAATCAAAATAACTTTTAATATTATGGATGGGTGTCCAATCCATTTTGCTCTACCATCATTATTTCGAGGTGTTACAAATGGAATGACAAACTTAGTATACCCCTTTAGATTTCATCTAGGGTATAAAAAGGCTGAATTCATACATTTGTGTAAAAAAAAAATATTTCCAGCTTGTTTGGAGTTTACTACTTTATTGATATACACCACAAGGTAATTCGAAATTTTAATAAATTGTATAGAAAAAGCATCAGGAATCATTGGTAGCTAGAAATTATAAAATGCATGACACTTATAAGGTATTTAATTTCTAGGGAAAAATATTTCTGGTGTTGATTAAACTTAGAAATGAAAATATCATTGAGGTAATTCTGGAAGGCGATTTATCAGATATGTCTGATGACGATGACCTTGCGCTAGATTAAGAAAATTGTGCCCTTGTACCCTTGTTGCAACATCTTGAAAATGAAGCTGAATATCCCAATGTTCCCGAAGAACCAGTTGATTGTCTAAATTGTGAAAGTGGAGAAGATAGTGATGAAGGAAACATTTCGCTGGCAATAATCCCAAGAGACTTGAGATCCCAGATGCCTCCTAAGTGGCAAAAGAAGGATATGGAAGTCGCAAATGATAAATGTGAAATTGAGTTTTCCTATCCACCATTAGTTGAAACACGTTTTCAATACTTCACTAGATGCATTGACGACAAAATTGTTCAAAATTTAGTATTCCAAACAAACTTGTACACAGTACAACAGAACGGTGTATCAGTCAATACCAGCTACGATTAAATATGTCGTTTTTAAGGAATAATTCATCTGCTGACGGGAATTATATCCGTGCCGCAATATAGCATGTACATATGTAGTAAATCTACAAGATACCATCCCATAGCAAATGCAATCGCTTTTCAAAATTACGAACTTACTGCACGTTTCTGATAACAGCGAGATGTTGACAAGATATCACCCAAACTACGACAAATTATTTAAGTTTTTTCCTTTTACAACAGCGCCCAAAGACAATATCAAAAAAATTGAGGCAGAAGAACACAATTTTATAGATGAACTGATGATCCCAATGAAATCTAAAACAAGTCTTCGCCAGTATATGAAGAATAGAATAAGCCGCATAAATGGGGAGTAAAAGTATTCGCTAGAGCTGGAGCTGGGGGAATTTTATATGATTTTGAAATTTATTCTGGAAAATCGACCGGTGTTGTCAGCACTCCTTTAGGATTAAGCGAGGACATAGTTTTAGACTTGTAGAAGGTCTTCCGAAACAGAAAAATTTTAAAATATACACTCATAACTGGTTCTCTTCGTTCAATTTGTACCGCACTCTGAAGCAGCGAGGATTTTTTTCAATTGGAACCATACGCAAAAACCGCTTGGCCGGGTATGACTTAGCAAGCGATAAGGATCTAAAAAAAGACGAAAGGGGTTGTTTTGATTTCAAAGTAGATGCTTATGGTAATCTTCTAATTTTAAAATAGCCTGATAACAAATTTGTCCATGTTATATCTTCTTATAAGACGCCATTACCGATTGAAAATGTGAAAAGAAGGTCTGCAAAAAAAAAGAAATACGTGAAAGTTCCATGTCCAGACGATATCAGAGTTTACAATTCAAAAATGGGTGGAGTGGTTTGTAAGATATCCTGGTAACATTATGTAGAACAAATATAAGAGGTAAAAGCTATTACCTTCGAATTATTTTTCATTCTATTGACATAGTTGTTGCTAACACCTGGCTGCTTTAACGACGCCATTGTGAACAACTGGAAGAAAAACATTGCCACTTCTTTCATAAATAACAATATTGTCTATTAATTTTATTTGTTGTATTCTTTCATAATTCGGGGCTGAAGACTCAGGGAAAACATAGAAAAAAAAGAAGCATTTTGATTTTTTTTTCCGAAATACAACGCGCGGTCATAATATTTCAAAATTATTTGGAAATATTAAAAATATTAAAATACGTAATATGTAATAATGTATACAATAAAAAAAAATTAACAATGATATTGAAAATACGGCCACGAGAAGAAGTCCAAAGCATCCGTACTTACGGCAAAGACATACAAAACTCCGTTAACTACAAAAATCCAGTCAATAACGTTATAAAATCTCAGATCTCAATAAATATTTTTAGCGCGCTAAAGAACGGTGCGGGCGGATACATTTAAGTTAAATTTACCGCGTTGACTTTATCAAGCTAAATTTAGCGCGTTGACTTTAGTACTGCTCTCGCTAAAATTCAGGATAAAGGACATTGACAGTTTTTGTATGGGAGATGGCCCAAGTGCTGCCCATAATGAACACTTAGTGCATTTTGTTCCTTAGGCCAACACCAATCTATAAACCGAAGCGCATCAAAGTCTGTCCAAAAACTCAAGAGTCAATTCTCCCTCCCCCTCCTCTGAGGGGAAAAATCGAAATTCGGGCTTCGTTTGCCGCCCTACAATTAAGTTCCGCACCCAACCCCTCTATGTTTGGGACCACCCTGAATGCAGATACGAGAGTCCAAATAAAGCAGATACGATAAATACAAAAAAAACGCACAGTATAAACGGATCACAAATGACGCGAGACTCTTAAAAAACTTTAAAAAAAAATACGTTACTTTATTTCCTCTCGATCTGATATTTTTTTTATTTTTTTTTTTATTTATACATTAATGCAAGAAACTTCTGGGCAGCATTTGGTCCATACTCCGTCAATGTCCTTTTCGCCAATAGCTCTTAGCGCGCTAAATTTTCATATAAAATTTAGCTTAGCGCGGACCTTAGTACTAGGCTTTAAATAGCATTTACGCATATAACGACCTATATAGTTTGTTGTGTAAATACTTAGGGTATCATCCTATAAAAGGGGATATTTATTGGGCGAGACTCCGTTTCGGAAGTTTCACCCTAGTTGTGAACATTGCGCACACTTGAGGCAAACAAATATTTAAAAAAAAAATACAAATATTTTACGGAATCTTACTTCAGTTTCACGGGACATTACCTTTTTGGCAAACATTCGGAACGCATTCTAGCTCCAAACCTTAACGTCTGCAGAGTCTATGTGGACGAGGAGCAGGCCTAGTGTTCAATATCAATAACAACGAGCTGGGGACCTGTAAGATTCATTAATTCTTATGGCTGATGTTTTTAACACCCCCCCCCCTGTCTGAAATTGAACAATCATTTACAGATAGGTTCCCCTGATGAGATGGTCTAATTGTGACTGGGTATTTCAATAGCCGCCATTCTAAGGCCTAAGCTGTGGCTTCGAATTGAGGTAGCGTTGCATTTTAGGTAGTGTTTTTACGCCGATCGATTATTATCTTTTTCGATAGATCTGGTATGTCTAATAAGTGAACCAAGCGTAAGGTGACGCACCTGCGGTGGATGTGGGTGTGAGAGGCTGCAAAAGTGGTAAAAAATTTTTTTATATTTTTATACGACAACACCAAGAACGGGTTGCCCGATTTAGTCCATTTTTATACCCTAGATGAAATCTATAGGGTATACTAAGTTTGTCATTCCGTTTGTAACACCTCGAAATAATGATGGTAGAGCAAAATGGATTGGACACCCACGCATAATATTAAAAGTTATTTTGATTTTTGCATGTCCGTCTGTCCGTCTGTGCGCACGATAACTCGAAAACGCATATACTTAGAGAGCTGAAATTTTGTACACGGACTTTAAAAAAAAAAGTAAAATTAAGTTCGAAAATGAGACAAATCGGAAAACTCCTTCGTGTGGTTGCCATACAAAAATATCGTTTTTTGCCTGAGATCGCGTTGAAGTAGAGAGTTGAAATTTGGTACATGGTGTTTTCATTGTACTAGACAAAAAGTTTCAAAAATAGACTAAATCGGGCAACTCCTTCTTGATGTTGCCATATAAAAATTTAGGTTTTTTACGTATACTTTGAAAACGATCCGTCCAAGACATTTTAATTGCACTAAAAACTTCTTCAAAATACGAATTCCTATAAAATTGGTTATAATCATTTTTTCTGTTCGACAAAAATATATGCGAAAAACCATTTCAAAATCAAACTTGCACAGAAGGGTGACAATACGAAATTTCATAAGAGCATTCATCTAGGGTATCATAAGAATTGGTCCTAGACCAATTCTAGCTTTTTTACTTGTTTAAATTTGATTTAATATTACTATAAAAACACAGTGCACAAAATTTCAGCCCTCTATGTCGAAGCGCCCTCAGGCTATTACTATTACTTTGCTTTACGCAGGCGTACTATCCCATAAAAAAAAATCTTTTTTTTACCACTTTCGCAGTCTCCCACACCCACACCCACCGCTACTTGAGCAGCTGACGGCCCCGTGCTACATCGCGGAACAAACGGTTTGTAAGCACTTACATACATACGTCCATTGATCGGAGATATTTTCGAATTCTTGTTTCGAACTGTTTAATATTTTTTTTATAGACCAGCGAAGGTACTGGAAAAGCTGATGAACAGGCATCAGGATTAGAGGGAGCTTCTAAGCAATACCATAGCTGCGTAACCGCAAAACTCCGAGTGTCCACTGATTTCAGAGCTGCCCTAGAGTTAAACAATTTAGTTATCTTGGCACTGCTCGATTTTTCGAAAGCTTTTTACAACGTTGATCTTAAGATCTTGCTTCAGAAACTCAATTGCTTCTTTGATTTCAACCCCTTCACTGCACTGTCGCTCTTATGCGGGACTTTCACGCCGATCTAAAGTAAGTGGTAAAAGTTGATGCTAATACTTTGAGTACCCTCTATATCTGTCTCGCATTCTCCAGGTCCTAATACTGGGCCCTTTATTATTTAGTTTATTTATAAAAGATCTCGCTGAAACCGTTAGCGTGCACATGCATGTTGATGATGTACACGTCCACCTAAGCAGACCTACTTATTGGAGCTTGTTTGAAGACTGTATTACTTGCATTAATGAAGATTTTGACAAGATTAATATCAGGTTTAAAGCTAACGGTCTAAAGCTGAACCCTGAAAGTCCCAAGATATTGTATGTTATATTATATGCCACTTTCGACCAGCATGATTCACCTCTTGTAGTATTGGATGGTACAATTTAAAATTTGGTATCTGGAATTAAAAATTTAGGTATTTTTGAGGTCAGCCCGTCCCTTAACTCGTACACGAATTTGTCTGTCTGTATATTTCTTTTTTACTATTTTCGACACTCTCGTAGACCCACTTTTCGTCATCACAGCGAGCTGAAATTTGGCACACAACTTTATGTCGCGCGATAATTGAATCTATCAAAATTTGAACCGGAAATTTCCATGGAAAACCCGGAAAATCGGGAAAAATCATTTGAAAATTTGGTACAAATTTGATTAGTGATAAATCCGTTTCAGGAAAAATGCAGAGTTTTCCGATTTTTCCGAAAAAAATTTCCGGAATTTTCTGACTTTTCCGGAAAATTTTCCTGTAAAACACTTTTCTAAATTATGCAGGATCATGTTCCCTATCAACTGGCATCATTACTTTCTCTCCGACAATGGTGAAAACTTGCAGGAAAAATCGAGGAAAATTCATGTAAAACTCTTTTCCGGAGTTTTTCGACCAAGAAAGCGTTGGAGCGTTTTGCAACCTAAGACAAAGTTGTAGAGCGAAATGAGTTGCATAAAGTTGCTTTTGTGGAAAACTCCGTGGAAAACCCGGAAAAGCGGAAAAATGATCGGACAAATTTTCATCGATATGATTAGTGATAAATCTGTTTCAGGAAAAGTGTAGAATTTTCCAATTTTTCTGGAATTTCCGGAATTTTCCGACTTTTTCGGAAAATTTTCCGACAAAAAAGTTTTATAAGCTATGCGGAATCATTTTTTTTCCTTCCTACTGGCATCAATACTTTCTCTTCAACAATCATGAAAACTTGCATGAAAAATCGAGGAAAATTCATGTAAAAATTTAAAAAAAAATCATAGTAATAGGAAAAGTCGTGGAAAACATGGAAAATCGGGAAAATTCAGTAAATCAGTGTCCTTTCAGCCGTCATAAAATTGTTTTAAAATATCTCCATGCAGCATGTAATAACAATTTAGTTAACGTGAAAAAGGCAGAAAATAAAATAAGTAAAAAACAAGTTTTCAAACAAATCTGAGGCCAAGCCGCATGAAAAAGTAGAAAATAAACTTTTCTTCACACACAGAGGTGGACTCAGATTTTTGATTGGGACATTTCTCTTGAATATTCTTCCTCTTCATGAATCAAATCACTTATTACCTCTGATTGATCATACTGAAATATATCGGTGATTGTCAGCGAATAAAATCTGAGTCCACCTCTGTGTGTGAAGAAAAGTTTATTTTCTACTTTTTCATGCGGCTTGGCCTCAGTTTTGTTTGAAAACTCGTTTTTTACTTATTTTATTATGGATCAATTTATGAAATGCTGCGACAACATAAAGTTTATGTTGTACTTTGTAGGCTCTGGCTCTCCGCTGACTAACTCATTATCTGTTGAAATCCTCTCCAAAATTAATCAGAATCCTAATCCGACCCTAATTTACTTTTGGCAGTTTGATTTACCCTAGACTCAATAGCATTTGTCTTCGAAAGACGGAAGTTGCCTTTAATGGTTGCATCCGCTTCATTTATGGACTTCGTAGACATAAAATTGTTAGGTTGCCCAATCCGAGATTATCTCAAGCAGTACTGACTGATTCACTTCTATAACCTATTGCGTACAAACAAACCGTATTATCTGCGTGAATTTTTCCAGTACACAACTTCGAACCGTAATAAGAATGCGATAATACCTCGTTTTCACAAATCGGATATGGAAATCTCTTATCCTGTCTAAATAGCCCGTCTCTAGAATAGTCTTCCCACCAAAGTTATCAGAACGCATTTAATTATTCATATTATTCTCCTGTCTCACGGGGTAGATCACTTATTATAATTTTCAATTATATTTTATTTTGCGTACTTTAACTATAATTTCTTAATTTTAGTCTCGCCTTACTTAATTAATTTTTAACTTCCTTTAATTTTCTTTTTCATTTTTCTTGTCTGTATAATATTTTAGCAGTACAAATATTTTGTTCTTATTATAGCTTTAGTAGTTATTTCCAATTATTGCTTTAGTAATTTTAGTAGGTTTTTGATTTAGATTTTTAATTTAATTTTAGATTTTAAAAATTTTATTTTTTATAATCATGTGTATGTAGCTCCAAAGTGTTCTTGACATCATGCGTTTTCTTTGTCTGGCCAGAAGATAAAATTACCATCCTAGTGATATTTTTTTTTTATAAGAGTAACCAAGTTAAGTGCTTGTTTTCCATAGATTTCCTAGTTGATAGTCAGACTTGAAGTTTATAACTTCCAGCCGAAGATTTTTGACGCATCTGTTTAACTAAACCCTTCCTTATTATTGAAACAACAACAAAAAAATTTTTTTTGTTTTTCTATATCATTATTGTCCTTTTTCCACCGATTCCTTTATTTCGTTCAATTCGTCTTGTGCTGATAATATTATAAATTATCCATTTTTTAAATTCAATGCGCTCTCACAATACTTCCTGCTTCAATGTCGTTTTTGAAGCTAACGTAAATCAGCTCTTGCTTTTCTCATCCGACGATAAAATGATAACTTGGTTAGTTGAAAAACAAACTAGTCAAAGTTTGTGCTACTTTCCCTAATTTAATTTACTTAGCTAGAGTTTGATCAAAAGCATAAAAGAACGAAGCTCCCATTTATCTTATGCAATGGTCTGAGAATTAATGGAAAAATACTATGCATATTTTTAATCGGAGCCGGATTATCACTCACCAGATCGGTCATGTTCTGTTGCATGTTCGAGTTTTTTAAGCGTCTTTCCTTGATAAACATGGTGGAGACTGAAAAGTAAATAAAGAGTATAAAAAATAAATGAAAAAAGTGGGTAAAGTAAAAAAGAAAAAACAAAAGAAAAGCTTAAATTAAACAAAAGTGAAGTGGTAAGGAAATATAATAGCAAATTTGTTAAGATTCTATTATATATTGCGAATAAGGAAAGAAAAACTACTAAAAGTATAGCCACAGGATAAAGAAAAGATTGATAAAGCCGCAGCCCAATTAGGGTAAGTCATAAATTATATTAGGTACTATGAATTATTTTTATTTATGTAGTTATTTATGAATATTTAATGAGGGCTTTATACATTCGAAAAGTCCCTCACAAGTGGTGAAAGGTGAAACTAAATAAGGAAGTAGAAGACAAGGTTATAGATGAGCTAACCGACTTGTATAATTAGTGCAAATGAAACTCGAGATCTCATCATAAAGACATGGACTTGAAGCGTTCAAACAACCCTATTTCAAAATGCGCTGAATTCCCAGAATTCTGGAATCCTTACTTTCAGAAACGTCAAAATAAGACAAATTAAGCTCAATCCGAATGGCTTATTCACAGATAAGGCAGCTTCCGTTAGTGATTTATTCAATGTATAACCGCTGGAACAGGATGAACGGATCAATGCCGGATGGAAGTGTGACGCAAAAGTTGAATGCATTTGAAATACATTAATGCGCACACAGTGAACGCAGTTACCGCATTTGCCGCAAGAAAGTTGGTCAACTTTCAACTTTTACGCAAGTGCCGGATTGAAAATTTTTGACAGCTGAAGGAGACGTTTGTTTTGAATGAAATTTGTAATGTAAAATTAATTATTGAGCTCCGGGATGTTTCAAATGTTACTCTTATTATTCGCACAAGTTTTAACAATATAAAAATATCCACAAGCACAAACAATATTGAAAATATGAAAATTGCATTGGTGTCATTAAACGCAGTCGCGGCAATTTCGTTCTGCGTGTTTACTCCGGCATTGATCCGTTCATTCTGTTCCAGCCAAAAAGATAAGTCACAAATTATGAAATACACAGTGTTTTTTTTTACCGGATAAATTTTAAATACGCAAAGGAAATTACGTCATGTTTTTAGTGTACATAATCAGGTCTACCGGGGAATTCGATTCCATCTAGATTCCATCGAATCATGATTTTTCATATATCATTTTTTACTAGTAAAATTAATCGCATCGAATATTCTTCAGCGTCAATCAAAAGTAACTGGCAAGTGCTTTCTATTGAATTTGGAAAATCTTCGATTCAATTATATTAAACAGTAGAAAATGCTGCTTAAAAAAAATCGATTCGATATAGTTTTGATCGAATCGAATTCCCCGGTAGGCCTGAATGGGTCTTCCTAGGCCCGCGGTGTTATATGACGGGGCGCGTCAAAAAACTCTTCATAACTCTCAGAATTTTACAAAATTCTTTAGAAAAATGGACAATATTTTGTGAACACAAATTTCTTTGCACATTATGGTTAGTTTGAAATATTTTAAAACCGTTTTTTAATTCATAACATAAGCTTGCCACAACCTATTCAAAATTCATTAGAGAGGAAGGATGCGCATCACGACAAACTTAAAATGCCAATAAAATTATGTAAATATTGATTAAAAAAAAATCCCAATAGAATTTCTATATTAAAAAAAAAACTGTATTCAGATTTAAGATATCAAAAAATTGGACAACGTTACTTTTATGTATTTTATAACAAAACACATGACACAAATGTTAACAAGCTATGGCCGATTTAACTGTCAATTGGGCGTTTACGTTATTTGGAGACAAATGTAACGAATTTATTTCAATCGCTCTTACACTGAGAATATATAACAAACAGGAATGATGATAAGCCAGATTTTGCGTAATGAATTCTGGTTGTGTTGGTAGTCCATGTTTTACATGTGTTTACACGCCGTTCCTATTCTAAGCAACTTGTCAATTTTCAAAGAGTAAACAAAGTTTTTGTGCGGAGCATCTGCGGTAAAAAATGTTCTTTTTCTACTTTATTTTGAAATAATTAATATAAATCCTTGCTTCTATTAACGAAAAATATAATTTACATAGTGCACTTGCCTGAAACACGATTTCCCTAGTTTATAATCCGATTTATATTTGCAAGCACTGACCGAACACTTCAATTTTTTTTTTATTGCTATGAATGTTTTAACAGGCCATAAAGGCACAGAAACACTTGTCACAAAATTAACTTCAATGATAAATAGTTTTGAAAAAAAAACTGATTCCGTACTTTTGTTATATTTCACAGAAGAATTTTAAATTGAGTACGCCTGTTCACAAACTAAAAGCACATTTGACAATCAAGCTCCAGTTTTGACAATAGAGCTCCCCCGGGATCTCACTTACTCCTATGCATGATGCCCTACTCTTGAAAAATTACGATCATGCACACGAATTATACACGTTTCACCCATTCCTGTTTTGCTATATATTCTAAGTTTTTACCAAAAGGTCTCAATTTTTCTAATTGAAAATTTGTTTGCTTTCCCACCAGCACGTAATTATTTTTCCCAAAGTGATTTATTTACACGAGGAAACTAATGTTTTTATTAAAGGTGCTGCTGCTTATGCAACTTAGCACTGCACAATTCAAAACGTCTTTCAGTCTTAACACAAAACACTCAAAACAAGGTCGCTGGAAAAAAACTTTATCTCCAAATGACGTTGCAGTACAACAAGTTCTTCTCAAATGGACCATACCTTTATTAATCTTTGTACCATGAACAAAATTTTATACATTTTTATAATCCCCGTCGACTTAAAAATGCAAATTGTAATTTGCATAGATATCGAAAACGATCATCAGGACGAGAAACTGTTAACTTCGACGACGAACGACAATGTTGAGCGTATTAACGATATCACTCAAATGAAAAAGTTCTAAATGTGACACGAAATAGTTGGCGCAAGTTAGGCGGATATCTGTCAAAGAAGGAAGAACAAAACTCATGCCACGCTACGATTACTATTTAAATAACCTTGGGTGGCTGATTATGTACATACAACAGTAGCTTTTGTATTTAACTTTCAAATAAATAATAACTAGCCTCAAATTTTGCATAGGCTTTTTTAATTATACTTAGTTGGGTACATTTTGATTCTCCCTCTGTGCGTAGAACTTGCTAAATCGATCAAAGTGTAAGGTGTTTTGGGTATGGCTAATGAATAAGGAACAGTTTGTAAAGTAGTTTGGTGGAAGAGATTTTTAATGATAATAATATTTTTTAACAGAAAAAATGCCCTCGATTCAACGATGGTACGAAACCCACCATTTCGTACTGTTTCATATAACACGGTTTCACGCACCAATGATAAACTGGACTAAGAGTTTTTTCCTTTCATGTTTAGAAAGAGAAAGGAGTCTTAAGGGACCAGGTCTGCAGAATAGAGTGCGGTTAGCAAAACAATTTGTAGCTCAATTCGACAATTTTAGTCGGGGAATTGCAGACATTGTGTGGTGGAAGAGGATTTGTTTTTCGCCAAATGTTGCCATTTTTCAATCAATTCAGCGTATTCTCCAATAAGGATGTTTTTTTTTTGCTTAGATAGAACTTTCCAAAGGTTTAACTGTCGAGCGAGCTATCATACTGCTGCCACTTTTGGATATTTTATGATCAGAATACTCTGAAAAGTGATCATGGACAGACTCACACTTGAACAACGCTACCAAGTTATTTAGATTTTCTTTGAAAATCAGTCGTCAATTCACGCAACTAATAGACGGCTGCGTGATTTTTATGGTGTACATAATCGTCCATCTGAGCAAGCCATCCTCCGAACTGTGCATGATTTCATACCTCATACTCTCTGCATGGTGCAATAATACCAACACGTCGAAGAAATGTGCGTACTGAAGAGAATATCGCCGCTGTAAACGAAAGTGTGGGATAAAATCCAAACTTATCGATTCGTCGGCGGGCAAGGGAATTGGGGCTCTGTCCGTCCACTACGTGAAAAATTTTGCACAAATATCTAGGCCCACACCCGTATAAGATGCAGCTGGTGCAGGAATTAAAGCCACATGAGCATCATATGCGCCGTTCTTTAGCCGATTGGGCTCTGCAGCAGTTAGAAAGTTACCCGTTGTTTTATCGCCGAATTATGTACAGCGATAAAGCTTATTTTTGGCTGAACGATTTTGTTAATAAGCAAAATTGCCGCATATGAAGTGAGACCAATCCGCAACAGACCCTACAGACTACATTACATCCAGAAAAATGCACCGTTTGGTGCGGTTTACACGTTGGTGACATCATCAGGCCTTATTTCTTCAAAAATGAGGGCGGAGTTCGCCTTACGGTCAATGGAGATCGTTATCGCACCACGATCAATGACGTTTTGTTCGAAAATATGGATGACATTGATCCAGCCGCGATCTGGTTTCAACAGGATGGCGCTACGTGTCATACGGTGATCGCAACCATCAGCTTATTGAAATCAAAATTTGACGATAAAAATGGACCTGTCAATTGGCCTCCAAAGTCGTACGATTTAAAGCCTCTCGATTATTTCTGGTGGGGTTATGTGAAGTTACTGGTTTATGGTAATAAACGAGCAACAATTCGTGACATACAGCCACCAGTACCCGAAAAAGTGACCCAAAATTGGATGTCCAGAATGCGCTTCGTCAAGAACAGCCGTGGTGCCCATATGCCTGAAATCATTTTCAAATTCTAATGTCATGAATTGATCTTTCGAATTAAAAAAAAATGTTGATTAAATTTTAATTTTTTGTGTTATTTTTTACAATCTTAAGCTTTATCGGACTTAAAAAAACACCATTTACGTCTGATAATTTTTTTTTTTTTTTACAATCGATTAATATTATCATAGATGCCACAAGAACTAGATGTCGCATGCAGTACTAAAAAAGTATAAAAAATTTATATTGCTGGGTGGTCCATTCCGGAATGGACCACAACATTTGAAATGGTGTGTACGTCGAGTGATTCATATTTTTTCGTATCTGAAGCGTTGAGGAAGTCAAGCAAATGTATACAAAACTCATATTATAAAAACATTTTCTTTCACAATCTGTATACTGTGCTCTAGTATGCCATGCGACATCTAGTACTTGTGCCATCTATGATATTATGTATCCGATACTAGAAAGCTATGGTCATGATTTTTCTATGGAACCGTTTTTCCTTGTTCGAAACACGTTCGTTATAATAAATCCACTCTTTGACTGTTCTTTTATTTCTGGAGTATAATAATAGAGCCCTGTTTGATAACGCTGCAAAAACTCACTTTGATTGCTCTTGAACATATGATGTAGGTACGTAGATGCAAAAATTGCTTCGAAATAGTCAAACGATTCTGTTTTTGGTCAACTGTGAACAAACTCGGCACACATCTTGGATAATACGATTCTCATGCTTAAGTTTTTATGCATAATATGAAAAATACGTTTGACTGATATTTTTACTATCTTAGCTATCACTCGACTATCGTTTAACATAATATAATCATGTATTCCCCATTAATTCATTAAATTAAAGGAATACAAACTTAATTTTAGTATTCGCTTTCTATTTCATTGCACCTTACATTTGTACTACGAATTTTATTATTTAAAACAAACCGGTTTACTGCGCAAAAAAAAACAGAATGAGCATTCATATACCTAGGAAGCCAGCTTTTTTTCTAGTAAACGGTACAAGCTTGGACTGCGTGAAGTGCCATATCGAGCCTTCCCCTATCCGCTCTAAGAACTTTTCACCGACGGCTCTATTACTAATGAGGGAGCTGGGGCGGGTGTCTACTTTCCTGAACCTGACATTGGAATGGAGTACTCACTTGGAAGGCACATCACTGTCTTCCAGGCTGAAGCCTTCACCATTTCAATGGCAGCGATGATAGTACTTGATATGCAAATCAAGGAGAAGGACATTGCTATCCTTTCGGATACTCAGGCAGCCTTTATGGCTCTGAAGGGCCCTCGGATAGCATCTAAGTTACTGGGAGATTGCAGGTCGTCTGTGGATAAGTTGTGTATCCATAACAGTGTCCCTTATGTGAGTTCCTGCTCACATGGGGATCATTGAAAATGAAAGGCCTGACCTTTTTGCTAAGGCTGGCTCTGATTCTCCGTTCCTCGGACCGGAACCCACCGTAGACGTTGCCACCTCGAGTATCGGGTCTCTCATCAAAGCGTATATTCATAGGAAGCATCAGCAGATTTGGGCGAACCTGAGTACTTGCAGGTGCACAAAACTGTTTCTTGATGGGCCCAATAGGATTATCTCTGATTTTCTCGTGGGGTTCGGAAAGAAACAATGTAGAACTGTGGTTGGCATCATCACCGGCCACAGCACGCTTCACGCTCATCTAACAAGGATGGGAGTTGTTGACAACCCTGAGTGTCTGTCCTGCCTGAAAGGAGAGCCTGAGACAACCGAACACTTTTTGCGTGCTTGTCCGGCCTTCGCCCGGAGTAGACTACATATTCTATGGTCTGCCTTTCTATCTTTAGATGAGCTGAAAAACCTTCGTCACCAAGACCTGATGCGCTTCATTAAGAGGACAGGAAGGTTTTGGTGAATGGGCTTCTAGCAGGACAGCACAACGGGCCGCCATGGCATCCGTGCTTGGAATGGCATCTCCTGTCCCCTGCCTCAAAATAAAAAAGAAAAGCGGTACTCGAGAAGTACCAGGTATTATAACCAGTTTATTTACGTGCAATATATATCGATACGGGTAGTTGCATATGTGTGTTAGTCATTTACCTATCCATCAAATAGCATTTATATTGATATAAGCGGAGTTTCGAACTCGCCACGCATTTCTTTCATTATGTTCCAAGCTACGATGCAAGAAATTGCATATGTGTGAGAGAAGTGCGGCTGGAAAATTTGCCACCATTGTAGCTCATGAGAAAAGAGCATACTTTTTAATTTTGATTTTAATTTTTCGAGCCACACCTTTCACAATAAAAATAATTTGGACTTTTTTTAGCTACATTGGTTATCTTTTCACGCATATAAAAATTTCATAAGTAATAACTGAGCATTTTAATGTTTTGTTGCATTTTATAATAATCTACAATAATCGAAGAGTGGTGTTAAGTGAGTGCAAAAGCCTAAAGTGAGTCATAACGAGGTTAAAATACGCAGATTTGTGCATATATTTTGGAATGTACAGTATTTTAGTTTTTTCCTGACAAACTCTACAGGGTGATAGTTTTCGCTGAGACGAACAAAAAATTGTTGGCAGCGGGGTCAAGATCTAATGATTTTAAAAATACTGGGATGTTGTGACACGCAATTTACATATATAAAGCACATAAATCATTTCATATCTAACACAACAACACCAAATGTTCCTAAAATTACCATGTGCTATGTGACCAAGTGGCTATCTGTACTTATAATTTCCTTTAACTAACGTATTACCAAAAAATACGAAAACCCAAATCTTTTCCCAATGAATAAAATTCATACATTTATTATTATTTCCTATCTAAAATTTCATTTTCAATGACCCTTGCATAAAAGCATTCTCAAGAGTTCAAGAGAAATCAAATTTCACTTAACATATCAGAAGGGCCACGTATTCAACAGGCATGTATAATGTTCAGTCTCGAGGAAAGCCACCGCCAGTACTGTACGTACGAGTTTTAAAAACAGATTAGTTCAAATCTATAATTTTATATTGAGTCGATATATTAAAAATTGAAGAACTAATAAAGTATTTATAGACTGCAATGCTACATATCTTTTCGGCAATAAATCTTAGACAAAATGGAAATTCAAGTTTTATCATTTACACTATCCTCGAAATCTCAGTTGGCGGCTCTTCTCTTTGGTTGTAAAGAAAGCACGGTCGTGAAATCTTAACACTGGTGGCAGCGGTGGGATCACGTGAAACCTTAACATTTTCAGGTATGCTTTTATGGATCACTCTATAACCTTCTAGTTATGCACCTTTTGACCCTGCGTCCAGAATCACTACTGCGTGTTTTTAGTGGCGTTTTGGCGATAATCCTCAAAAACAAAACTCAATTATGTCAATGTCAAGATGTGGCAATTATGTAATTACTTTGGGGGATAATTAAAGGTTTAGAGGTGACACATGACAGAGATTATCTTGTTGATGTAGGTAATTTAGAATTATGGCTATCGTCTGTCGAGGCCGAGGGTATAATCCACAATCAAATTCAAATATCTTTTAAGCTTTCATACTCGCTTAACGCAAAAACTTTGATTCAAAAAGCTCCCATTGTGCTCTTAATTGTTGTTTGCGGCGAATTCATACAGGTTATTATAAAGGGGCTCAAAAGCAAAGAGTACAAGTACACTTTTCGCACTTTTGATATATAAACTATAAAGTTTTGGATATCACAAATCCTGTTTGGATATTCCAAATTCTGTTTTATGTTAAGTAATAAAAATAATCTGCATATCATAATAATGTTTTGATGTGGTTTATGTGGTTAAAATAATGTTCGATGGTTTCTGGTTTAGTAAGAAGGTAAAAATTTAATCCCTGTGAACAAAACCACCTACTTGTAAGTCTTTAAAATAACGGCTGCTATAAAACAGCACGGAATAGAAATTTAGTTTTATCTCTTTGCCACTAATATTTTCAATATGAGATGTAGTTTGCATTTATGCACTTATCTCAATTTTTAACAGAATGTTACTTGTACCCCTTTACCTGTGAACCCCTCTATAATACCCCAAAAACTCGAATCTTTTCTTCTAAGGTTTATGCGTCTCTTAGTTACGTGAAGTTAATAAATGTTTTAAGAAAAAGTCTAAATTATTTTTGCTTCAAAATGTGCAGTTTGGGAGTTATAATACCTCAAAGCTAAAAAGTGATTTTTTCCCATAAGCCGCTGGAAATTTCTTTGCTTTTCAACAAACATTAATCCAGAGATTTTCACTTAAAAAACGGGAGAAATAAATATTTTTAATCGGACTTTGCTTCTGCGAATTGATACTTGGCAATTCACTGTCTTTTAGTTAATATAAAACAAAAACAAAAATTCAAAACAAATTAGTTTATAAAAGATGTCCACCAAGATATGAGCCAAATAGAAAATGGCGTTGATTACTTTTGGGAAGGCCGCATTGCTTATAAATTTTAACATAATTATAGCCAAGTATCAGAAATGTAGTCGAAGTAAATAAGTTTCGCCTATACTTATGTATGTAAACCAACCCATGAGATATTGCTGTCGTCTTGTCATCCCTAGCCCAACCAAAACATGCTTGTTCTTCTGCACTTGTATAAACCGATTATCGTATGTACAGAGTACATTAAATATTGCATAAAGACTTTTTAGTAAAGAGAACAATTTCTGCACATAAACAGTGGACATCTGGAAATAGTGCTTTGGTTGTGAGACAAATCTGTAAGAATTTTGCCTAATTACTGTGCAACACCTCAAAAATTGATACCGATTAAATTTTTGATCCCGAGACTTTCTCTCGGCTCTTAGCCATATTCTTATTCAAATCACTTATTTCCTTTAAATGATGTGTTCCTTTTTCTGCTCCTCGTCTCTAATGCTTTAGAACATATAACATATGAGGGTATCGTATAAAATTCGAGTCATGATGCAAGAAAAAAGAGTAACAAATGGGACCATAGGGGATAAATTGATGGCAGTGTGTAGAAATGTTAGCAATATCTGTTTATACCTGCACTGTGGTCTTACATTGGATAAGTTAAGCTCAACAGAACAGGCCTAACTAGAACCAAATTAAAGGTAGAGCATCAGAAATTTGAAGTAGGGCGCAAATTTTCGGTGCATTTGGGATACATCTGTTCAGGTGAAAGGACATCTTTTTGAAAACGTAAGCTTCTAGAACCCTCATTTTATTACATTTTTTTATACGTGAACTAAAACAGGTATCTACAGTAAAAAGGAATAAATGGACCATACAAGAAACACAAAATGGTAAAAACATTCAGTATAAATGCACTCTTCGATTTACGATATTGTGGAATTTTCGTAGCACTTCATCAATATCAATTTTGTCTAATTTTTTCCGTTCAAATGCAAGAAACACCAAACCTGCCATTATCTCGTGACACATTGACATTCTTTGACGCTTATTGATAGCAATTAGTGTCGAAAAAGTAGATTGGCACAAAGCAGTACTACATATCCTATTATTGCGACTAATGCAAAGAGTTTATACGTATCTCTCAAGGATTCCCTTTGTCGGTATAGAACTTCTAATATGTTTTCGCTCTGATCTCCTCGACCATTCAACTCATTCAAGTACCTTTTCACAAGTAGTAGCTTCTTCTTTGGAAGGAATTTTAATATGTAACTGAAAAATGATTGCAAATACGGATATGTTTCTTTCTGATTAATTTTCTCATAATAATTATATATTTAAATGATGAACAGACTAAAAACTTCGGCCATCCTCATTGTCTTCAAATCTTCTTTTCATCTCAGCTGTTATTATGTCTACAGTTTCATAATATTCCGCTTTAAATGACGGAGCTTAAATTATACCTGCAGTGTTTTGACGAGAAGGTGATGGATCGATCATACAGCATTTAATTCTTCAGATGTCTTTCTTGCCATTACTTGTCTCTTCTGTTCTGGGAACTATTTTGAGATCCTTTGCTACAATATGGTATTCTCAAGTTTCTTCTCAAATTGTCTCATACATCTCTTCTGACCTCAATTTCTTCCTGGACACATTTTATTATTGCTATGGCAGCCTTCAATCCTGTGCTACGACCCTGTGACAGTGTTGGGCGTAATCTGATTGCAGTGTAATTTAATTAATAGTTCCATTACAGTTTAGTCAAATTACAAAGTAATCTAATTAAATTGTATTCGATTACATATCAATCAGATTACTTATGAGAGAACATTAAATCTATCAAATGTGTAATCTGTTTCAATATAATTAGATTATTTTGTAATCTAATTACATTGTAACAGATTACTTTGTAGATTACTTAAAAGTAATTAATAATATAATGAAATGAATTGAAAGAAAATAGTATTGTTCTCGTACGAATTAGTTTTAGGGAGTTTTATGAAGAATTAGAATACAAATATCTTAATTATCTTAAATGTCTTAAATGTAATCCCATTAATTAGATTAACATGTAGTGGGATTAACTTGTAATCGATTAATGTGTAATCACATTAGACGTTAATCGATTACATTATATAATTATGAAAATGGATTACATTAGTAATATGTTACAAAGTAATCTGATTACAGATTACATGGTTAATTGTAATTGTTAATCATTAATCAGATTACATTTTGCCCAACACTGTCTGTGAAGTCTGTAAAGCCGCATCAGCCGGTTGCAGAACACATAATTTTTTTTTTTGCTACTATCTTTGCCAGGCGAATTTCCATGTTTAACATAACTTTGATGTTTGTCAATACTTTTTGCTTATTAATTGTATGGTTTCGGCAGAGATTGTGTCACTAATCTTTTTCAAACATACCCTATGTAGAGTATAGGGAGATTAGTGAGAACATTATTAAGACTTAAGTTCAGTTCAAAAATATGAACTTTTTAACATTCTGGACGCGATTCTCAACCAAAATTATTTTACTTTTAATAACCAATTTTATAAACAGAACGATGGGTTGGCTATGGGTTCCCCGATATCTTCGTTTCTGGCAGATTTATTCATGAATAACTTCGAAAATAAAATATTTACATCGAATTCTCCACTTTTATGTAAGCTCATATATTGGTATAGATATGTGGACGATGTGTTATGTCTCTGGGCAGGTAGCGAAAGACAATTAGACAATTTCCTTAAATACATGAACACCTTTAACCAGAAAATACAATTTGCATTAGAACTTGAAAATGACAATAGAATTAACTTTTTAGATTTAACAATAGAAAAACACAATAATAAACACAAATTTAAAATATATAGAAAACCGACTTTGATATGGTCATACACAAAAACTCTTTTACATATCCCAAATATAAACAGTCTTCCTTCGAGAAGATGATTCACATTGCTATATATACCCCCATGGATATGAACGACATGAGAGAAGAAATAAAAACTATAAAAAAGATAGCACATAATATTGGGTTTGAAGATAGCTTGGTTGATAAATTATTAACTCGAAAACTAAGAGAAAAAGCTATAAAAGAAGCAACTAGTCTTCAAAAAATAGGGGTCGACGATCATATCTGGGCTAGCCTTCAATACATGGGAAAAATTTCGGAAACCTTGGCAAACAAGTTAAAAAAGCATAATAATAGAATTGGCTCTTTCGTCGATTAAAAAAAACTAAGCCACTAAAAAAAAATTAATATGACAAAGACTAGATAATTATGTGTAGAATAAGCACAAAAAAAGATAATTGCAATCGGTTCATTAGTTTTCCAGATATCTTCCGTACCGACGTACCGAGAAAAACGCGTTTGAAAGTTGAGCAATGAATAAATCACAAAATTCTTCAACTTACATAGAATCATTCACTCCACTTCGGCCGATACTTATAATGGTTCTGAGATTTTCGAGAACCTTTTTTTTATCCATTTTTCACCGAATATATTATTTCCGAACGAAAACTTTCGATATAACGCCCGGTTTCGCAGACGATGTTACAATAGGGCCGCACGGCGTATTTCTACCTGAATTTCGTTCGGCCGCTCGGCGGCGCTGACTAAATCGGCTATAACTCCGTTATTTTTTCGAATTTTTGAATGCGGCTTTCACCAGACATTCTTAAGAGGTTAAGCTTGAAGAAAAGCCAAACAAAAAAAAATCGAAAATTTCGAAATTTCTCGATGCGTTTTCCTCCGACAACACAAAATTTAGGTAATATTCTTCCCAATATAAAAGATAAGACGTTAGAGTTACAAAAGAATGGGATTTATAGTTTGAAATGTTCAACATGTCAAGGAGTGTACATTGGTCAAACCGGGCGTTCATTCAAGGAAAGAATAGATGAACAAACCAGCTCCTTCAGATATAAAAATAACAAATCCAGTTATGCGATTCATCTATTAGACAACAATCATGTACCTGATGTAAACGCAAAAATACTACATGTGTGTAATAAAGGAAAGAAATTAAATCTATTGGAATCATTAGAGATATCTCGAGTACTACAAGACAAAGACCACCCCTGCTTTAATGACCAAACAGAGCTCTATTACTTACAACTCTGCAAACCACTGTAAGAGATCAGTTTGGGTCTTTGGGAGCAATACAATTTTAGCGTACTGATGATAGCCGATGTGCTGAAACCGGTCTGCACTCAATTAAAAAGTAAGTGTGATTGATAATCTCGTTCAATATCAATACTTTTTGCAATATCTTCGCCATTGAATTTTCCATTTTATCTGGAGTCTTCAAAATCAGAGAATAATTTTCATATAACGGCTCTTGTAACAGCCAAATGTCCTGACCAAAGCTGTTCAAGTAGTCGACCAATCGTCTTACCTTCATACATGGCAGGAAGAGGTGGGAGTTAAGCAACGCAAATATGTCCGAGTAGTTGCTGACTGGTCAGTGTTGCGATCGCTGCAGAATAGCAGAATACATAATAAGTTGGCAATATTTAAGATAGGGCATTGTCATTTTAAGGTAGGACATTGCCCCTCTATGCCCTCCCCTAGCTACGGCCCTACAACAAAAATATTGGTGATGCTTCATTTAATTTAGCTTATCAGGGACCCTATTCTTGACTAACGAAGGCAGATTCCGTATACGTTGAGCTGTCGAAACTATTCGAAAAAAATGTGCACGTGGTATTCTTGAAATCCGTATTCGTTATTTTCGTACGGAAACCATTCGTTATTTACCGAATTCGTAATTCAAAAAAACCAAGAAAAATGGCTAAGTAAAGCTAGACAATGTCGGGTTAAAAAAAAAAGTTAAGAAATCTGCAACTAAATTGGTTCATTACCGTTGGATAAAAAAGATTTGAATTGAGAGCAGCCCTTCTAGGTAATCTTAATTCTTAATCATTTCATTTGCTTAATTTGCTTAACATTCATTATAAAGTAGATTGAATTATGGGTGTTGAATTAAAATAATTAACACAATATGCTTTAAGTATAATTGTTGCTTTTTCTATATTTTTTATCTTCATATTACAATAAAACAAAAATTTTGTACATTTTTAGCTTCGGAGACGGCATCAGTTTTCCAATTCGACACATGGATGAAGATACAGAATCCCTTCTAGGAAGTGATACAAGAAATGACCTCGATGGAGATCTTTACTCAGAAAGTGGTTTCATTGACAGTAGTATTCCATAGCGTATATAAAAAAACTTCTAGCAAAATTGCGAATCAATTTAAAACGAAGTATTAGTATTGTGTATAGAGAAGTATAGATTTATGTAGTATTAAAAGCGAGATGGCAGCACTAGTAAAATGATATCCTTTTTGTTAATTTTTTTTAATGAAGTTCATTGTGAAAGTTTGCTTGCCTGATTTTTTTTTTTTTAATTTAACAAAATAATAAAACGAAAACAAAAAATATACGTTAAAAAAATATATATAATAAAAATGTTAAAAAAAATTCCATTTGCTCCCATCTACTGCAATATTTATAGCCACGGCTATACATATTTGTATACTCCTCTATAAACAATTAGACTTATTCCGGCTGGGACGCCATACAGTATAAGAAATAAAAATTTCAACAAAACACCAAGATTTTAAGATATTATAAGCTCTAAGCACGACTAACTACATCTAGTATTTTAAGTTTATAATATTTTCGATTAGGTATATACACATATAGTTATAAATGGAAACTATGTAATAATATAATGTTAAAAACTTATGTATTTTCGTACATAAAAGCAATACATTAAAAATAGACGCACCTGATCGCTGAAGTGACTGGGATGTACGCAAGCGCATACAGTCATTAGAAATAAAATATTATATATTGTACAGAACAGACGACATAAGATGGTTATTTTTATACACAGGAGAAACGAAGGTTTTCTTTTTAAACAAGAAATTTTTCTTTTATTTGTAACTCTCTAAGGCTTTTGTTTCTGTTTATAGAAACGTGTACTATCGACAATTAAAGCTGTTTTAGGAACATTAAGATGATAACTAATTTAGCTAAATTTAACGTAAAGTAATATTTTGTAAAGAGATTGTAAGATTTTAGTGAGTATCATTGAATTATAAAATCATTCCTTACTTATTGTTAATAATAAAGTGAATGTAAGATTCTGTGTTATGGTTTTGTTTTGTTCAAATGAATCGATTATATTACAGGATTTGTCAAGAAATGGATTGAATTAGTTCATCCTGACCCCATGTCGTATGGGAAGAATTTTGAAAAAAAAAGCAGGATCCTCTTATATCAGAAAAGTGGAGCTCTAGATTTACAATATTTTAAATCTGACAATATATAGATTAGAGTAGCTAACAAGATCTCTGTACAGCTGTAATATATTTGCCAGGAAGACAGTAACTCTGGTAAGGGGGAACTGTATTGGTGTGTTATTAACCCTAGAATGGGGCACTACTTCCTTAGTAGGCATGCAAAATAGGCTCTTCTTCTGTAGAAATGGTATGGCCGAAAAGAAAGAAAATAGTATTCAGGATCTGTCCTTGCCAAAAGAAGAAGAAACAACTGAGAAGCTAACATACTTCATGAATTGATTATAGATACTTGTACTGACAATTAAACATCATGTTTTCGAAATTGGTTCATACCTTTTTTCATCTCTTCCTTCGCTTTGCTTTCGCATTGCTATTTCTTCAAATAGCAAGTCGGTAGCCGACCGGATAATTATTTTTTTTAATTAATTTAGGAAATTGTATATTTTTTTTCAACTGGTGTGGTTATTTCAATTAAAGACTTAGGGGTAATAAATAGTGTGATTAACATGTTAGTCTAGTCTGGTAATATCTAGTGGTAGATCTTGCCTTACGGCACACTTAAACCGCATCTTAAAAATTAAAGTACGCGAAATTTCATCGTCCTAAAACTATTAGTCAAGCTCTATTTGCTATTTAGGACAGCTCAAAATTTCCAATTCCTCTTATTCCAGAAGAATTGTTATGGCCGTAGCATACTGCATATAGCAATATGCTACACGACGGCTAGCAGCAGCACCTAGCGTGAGCCACACGACGAACGTGCGATTGTCGAGACTCGAACACTCGTTTCGAGTCTGACTTGGACCGAGCACCGAAATCGAGTTCCGGGAAAAAAAAGAAGAGCAGGGGAGATTTTGGTGTTTTGGACGGTGACAAGAAGTAAACAAAAAGGAAAAAGACGTAGGGGAACAACTTCCAGGCGAACAAAAAAGGGAATTTAAAATCGGGAATTTGCGGAGCTTCGCGAAGGGCATCGAGTTTTGATTTTTTTCCAGCTCTAGCCAGAGCAGATTACGAAATCCTGTCTAAGGTATTGTTCCTCGTGATAACTAAGTATAGTACGAAGCACAAGGAATTAGTGCCGAAACTCGGTGATCACCTCCTAACGTGCTGTTGGCCCCACAGAAGACCCGATAGGTTTCCAAGCCGCTCAATTGTCGCCAGTCGCATGAATGGACATTGCAGTCCCTAGGGACCGAGAAACTTCAAAACCCGCCTGACTTTGTAGTCAGTGCTAGCACAAGTCATTGAACGTCCACTCAGCTTCATCGTTCATCCGATTCAGAAGGACACAGAAAGGAGGTCCGCCGTATTCAGAGTGATGGTAGACATATGTATTTAACCTCAATGCTCAATAGGCACCTGTCGATTGTAAAAGAGATTGTCAGTTGAAGAGATTTGCACCGTTCGTAGTGGTCAAAAATTGAGATATTGGTTAAACAAGAGGGATCTAGAACCCAATAAGGGAAGTTTTAAGGAAAAGCAGTCTCATAAGCCTATAGCATAGCACCCCCATTAGACACCCGCCTGGTTGTGTAAGTCGCTATGGATGGAAGATAAGTAAAGGACTCTAGATGAGTAATTAGTTCAGCAAAAACAAACTAAATAAGGTGTAGCAAACCCGGATGATTAACTTAATCTTAACTTCAGTGTAATTCAGCCAGCATAGCTTTTCAGCTTTAAAAGAAGGCGCTGCTACCTCATAGGAGCTCCTGCGAGGGATCCACAGCATCACGTAAGTCGAAGTTTTATGTTTGTTATTCCGTTTTTGCTCACATACTTTAGAATTGTTCGAATAGACTAATAATTTGTATCATTTAAATAGAACTGACCAAATTAAAAATAATAAACAATCCTCGTAGTAGTGGATCGAACTAATCAGTTTGCATCCGAAACGAATAACAGAAGACTCATAGCAATTATCAAATTAACTTTAGCATTTCGATTTGAACGCTAATCACCCTTTACAAATTGCGTATAAAACAAGCAACGTATTGAATTTTTACAAGTTTTTGGCATCACGGGTTCAGAATCGAATAGTCAAACTTAATAGTTATACGCGAATGAAACACTTAGTGAATTAGTCCACCAGATTTTAACACCATAGAACTACATGTTAACAGTCGATTAGTTACCTAAAAAGACAAACGGGAATTTATTGAAATTATTGAACAAACTCTTAGTTACTAGATTGAAATCTGATCAACGTTCATAGCTACTTAAGAAAAATTATATTTAATACAGAGAGTAGAGAAAAATGTTGCGACGTTATTAATTCGGCATCCATTCACAGCAATGTCGTGAATTACATAAAATTGTGTGATATGCTTGGGATATGCAAGAATGGTTCCACTTCCTGAGTTGGTTGCAAATGAAGATAATCCCTCAATTTATCGCTCGAATGGTGCAGGAGTTTTCTCCAACAGTTAATTAGAGTCATAGTAATTTTAACCTTTGCAAGTTGTGAATTCCTTTGTATTTTTTCCACTGAAAAGAACAACTGTAATATGAGGAGAGCCGCAAGAAATGTCATTATAACGTAATGACGTACTAGAATTTATTTGTTCTCCTTCACACTCCTGGAGCCCTCTTGATGTTGGGGTTGAAAAGGTCCGCTCTTCTACAGTTTCAGATTTCAGGTCTACAAGGGACTCTGAAAATATCCGCCCTCAGAGTCAGTTGGGTGGTTGGGGCATGCAGGAAGGCAGACCATCTGCGCCTTCAATATGGATGTAGGTAAGTGACGTAAAGGTCGCTTCAGGACTGAATGTGTGCCGATGTTTTTGGTTAAAGGCACGAGATTTTGCTTTGTATATGGCAGGCGGCAGCGGCAGGCTTTTTCGTGGAACCTCCCCACACTCTCCGCCAATAGCCGAGGCGAGCTAGCGTGCCGCCCTGCAGTCAACGCTGTCCGCCGAGTGATCTGTCAGCTCACTTTGCGTCCAAGTCAATCACTCAACATAGTTCCATAACAGAATATCGACACATTTGTACAAATGACTCCTACTATAACAGCTGTCTACTGCCGGTACGTACTCCACTTCACTTTGTTATCTAGGATTATTCTCAACTATGCACTGTACTTCTGAATATTTCTGAATGATGCAACCGATTAGCTTGGTAAGGACGAAAGCATCCAGTCTTCTTTTTTGCTAGTAAATAGCACTTCTGTTGTGTCTTTCTAGGATTAAACAATCTAGTTTTTACTTTCCTGCATCCAAATTTGCCAACAGACACCACAATATACATGAAAGTATCACCACTTACGTGTAACTTCTCCCAAACTCTACTGCATCTGGTTTACCTACTTACTGCCCTCTATTAGTAGCCTTAAAGATTGACTGCCTAGAATACATCCATCTCACCGGATTTATCTACTCGCGTTCTACGCATTCGACAGATTAGAAAATGAGGTAAAGGTTGCATTATCAAAGCAAAGGCCTCGTTAGCCGTTAACTGCTTTCTGTTGATTTTGGAGATCAACTCATGAAGAGTATACTCATAGAACAGACTACCATCACAAGTGTGCTGGTGAAGATGGTTTGCTGGCAGCGCTACCCTCCTAACGTGTTTTTCTACCAAGCGTTCTAGGCAATTCACCAAGAACGCAATCAACCTGTAAAGCTTGTTGCTGTGTCACCTTACGGTAGACAGTTTGCTAGTATCCATAGATAATACAGGTCCTACGGATTATTCCTAGTATTTGAGTCATATTCCCTTTCGACTGATATCTTCCGTAGTCATATCTCTCAGTCTTTATTTAGAAGCTTCCTATTTATCTATCTGAGGCTTAGCAGTTAAGAGTTTTTTTACTATACATATATATTCATAGCAATGCACCAGTAAGATTCAAGATCTTTTAGTAGGTACATGTTTAGATAAAATAAAACAATATAACTGCCCATGTAATAGAGAGGTTCAAAGCTACTTTAAATACATTGCATTGGTCTGTATAATACAAAGGAAAAGCATACAACTAGGGTTAAGTACATAACTCAGGTAGTGTTTACAAAATAGTGCACAAAATTACTAATCCATACTACTTACACCACTAAATCTCAGTTAAACTACTGAGTGACTTAACCGAACATATACAAAATCACATAATTAAATGCGCGTAATTCTGAAGACCTAAGACGTTCCATAATCAGTCGTTTGATCGAGGAGAGTGAGTCTGCCCAGACGGATCGGTTAATAAAAGCTGGTAAGGAGTTCCAAAGCTTGATTGTATGAACGAAGAACAGGCGCTGGGAAATTAAGTGGAAAATCTAGACAATATTAAGTTCCTATTTCTGTTAGAATTGCCGAAATTGAGAAGGCGAAACAAGTATGCTGGACAGCGAAATTTCATTAACTTGACCAGGACAACAAGACACTGTTATGGTCGTAGCGTATTTCATGTAGCAATATGCTACACTGAGCTAAGTACACGTCGCGCGGACTGTTTCCTATATGGATGGAGAGCTATACGCGCCGAACGCACCCAAAAGAAAAAAAAGGAAGAAGAAGAAGAAGGTAGAGTTGAAGTAAATTTGGGGAGTGGAAAAGAGGGTAAAAGCTTTTGGAATTTTTGTGAGATTGTGATTTCCTTTAGTATAAGGTAAGGATATAATTTGCGGCGATCCATGGTGTTTTTCAAGCATGCGATACGTTGTGAAGCTTCATTCCACATGAGTGGCTACAATTTTACAAAAGGAAACTAGTATACCTACCACACCACATAATTCACGTTGTCTCAACGATCTGGACTTTTCTTGTCGACAACTGGAATATTGGACAGACAGCATCTGGCGTTCAAAAATTTTAAAAATAATCATAAACACTTACTGCAAGTTTGAGGTTATTGCGAATTATTGCAATCCTACGACGGTTTTGGTGAAGGAAATGATTCCGTAGAAACTTACTACGAGCTGCTACTAGTCTAGGAATTTATGGTTAATTCACCCTACCATACGAGTGAGATTTGTGACTTCGAGTCCGGCCTGGAGAATTGATAATTTCACGCTCCCCCAACTGGCTGGGAGTTACCCACATTTTGAAGATTTTGATCCTGATTAGGCTTCCATCCACCAATTGCATTCATGAGAGTGAAGTCGTGCTTCTACCGACCGGAGGCTCACCACTGTCACCATGTCATCACTGTTAGTGCTTATCTTGCTGAGAAAGTAATTTCAAGACCGACCCAGAAGGTTAAACGAAGTCCATCAGTTCAGTTATACTGTTTATGTAAAATGATTGTGCAGACAATCAGCTAGCTCCAGAATTAACTCAGTCTAATGTTAGATTCAGCATTTTTTTTTTTAATTTTTATTTTAGAACATAAGTAAATCCATCACATGGATTAGTTCCTTTCATTGTTTCAACAGTGGCACAGCGGGACATCCACGGAGGCGCCTCTGCGGGGGATCCGAAACAACATGAAACAAATGTAAGTTGGTGCTTTTTACTAATCTTGTTTGAAAATATTGGTTTATATTTTTCGTCACATTTATGCATATTGAAACATTGAATTGAGTATTACATTCGTTATTATATAGCGTTACGGAATAGTTAGTATCTAGGATAAGAGTGAACAAAGTTTTTAGATGGAGAAAACTTTTAATTAGTATAAGGTACGACCAATGAAATAGTTTTCAGATAATTGCGAGACTGTGCGATGAATATTTAAATGAGGATAGGTATATATAACAATATATCTAACATTCATAACATAATACAGATAATTGAAATTCCAGATGTAACGATTTTTTTTTGTCATTAGTAAGGCTTAGGCATAGTATAACCGTACGTGGTAATGGAGCGTACTTCCCATTAAGTTTCGGTAACTAGTACCAGTTGAGATTAATAGTTGAATGACATCGTAGTATTTCTAATGAGGTTTATGATTATAGTTAGAAGATCTTTCTACACACGGAAGTGTATATAATCACATTGGATTAACTAGTCTTCTCATCAAGATTTAATTAAAGGATAAGAAACCTATGACTAATTAAGGTTAGTTTTAATGGATAGTAGCGTTTTCAAGTTTTCAAATTATACTCTGCATTATTGAAGAAAAATCCTCCTGGTATAGGGAGCTAATTACCAGAAATCTTATTCTCATGCTTGTATAGTATTAACAGTCATGTACACAAGAATATCACAAAACCCATTATTTTCCCTCTCACTCTCCCGGAGCCCTCTCCAGGATGAAGGTCGAATAGGTTCGCTCCTCCACTCATACTCTTTTCAGGTCATCACAGGGATACTGTATTATACCAGCAGTATCGCAGGGTGATTGGGGAAATGGCTTTGGAAGCCGAACACCTGCGCTTCCAATTGAGTAAGTGGTAAGTAATGTAAAGGTCCCTTCAGGACTGAGTGCGTGCAACGGCCTTTGGTTTGTGGGCACGAATTTTTTTTTGTATATGGCTGGTGGCACAGCGGCAGGTTTTCGTGCAACCTCACCACATTCTCCGCCAATAGCCGAGGTGAGCTGGCGTGCCGCCCTGCAGTCAACGCTGTCCACCGAGTGATCTGTCAGCTCATGCGGGCAGTCTGGACTTCACGTCCAAGTACATCACTCTATATAGTTCCATGACAACACCGATAATTTAAATAGCAGAAAAGGCCACAACTAAATTCAGAGTTTCTAAAGGGCGACACATGGTCAAATCTACGCAGATTAAATATGTATCTGATCATAGCATTAAAAGCCATATCAAGTTTATGTGACTTATTGTAATCAAGCTGGCCATACACTTCCCACCCAAAGATAAGCACAGGAACAAGGAGAGATCGACATAAGAATAATCTTGTTGCAGTAGGTGTAAAGTTACTGGGGGCCCACAGAGAGCGTAAAGAACCATAGACTTTAAGAATTACAGCCGGGATATGATTGTCCCAGGTTAGAGTATTGTGAAATATAACTCTAAGATTGCGAGCAGTCTCTGCAAAGAGGAATAATTTCCCCTCCGATCATGACAGGAGAGAAGAAGCCAGTAGTGTCAGTATTGGTTCTGCTAATTAACAAACAGTTATATTTACTGGCATTAAGCTTCAGGGCAATGACCACAGTCCAACGAAGAATTCTTAGTAAGTCGTTATTAATGCTACTAGTGCCATCTTCAATAAGATCAAGCGGCCTTGACAGGTATAGCCGAGCATCATCAGCATATAGGTGAAGCCTGCTATGTGTAACACACTCAAAGATATCATTATGAACAACGAGAAAAGTAAAGGACCAAGAATCGATCCTTAGGGCACACCAGAATCAACTTGCAGAAGAGACGAAGAAGAAACATTGCAGAAAACACTCTGAAATCTATCAGTAAGATAATTGAAAATCAAATGTTTTGCGGACGCCGAAAAATTAAATTTTGTAATTGACTTCTTACAAAGAAGATTGTGATCAACTACATCAAACGTCTTGAAAAAGTCCAACAAAACTAAAATAGTACTATATTATCCACAAGAAAAATTTCCGCAATCCTTTGCTCCTTAAAAAGCACGCAAGGTTTTACTGTCTCTGAGTTTCAGCCTCAATCGTCTTAATTCACCGCTACTTCGGTTATGTACCTATTGATTACCTTTTACTGTAACACTTTTGATTCCGATCAATCTTGGATTTCGGTCGATTGTTGGTATTTTGTTAATACTCAACCAAAATTCTTCAGAATAGTCAACAGGTTCACGTAGTGTTGTTGTTGTGAGGGCAAAATTTCGATTGTGGATTCTTAAATCATTGTGCTCTTCGGTGTGCATTATTCAGTACGAAAAAAAAAAAATTATTTTGCAAAAAAAAATTTCCCACCACGATCCAATCAGAGAAAATGCGGTCCTCTACAAGTCCTACATCAGACCTATAATGGAATACGATTCCCATATCTGGGCCGGCGCTGGTTGCACAGCCCTGGCTTCATTGGATATTGTCCAAAGGAGGGCCTTTCTTTTTCTAAACTCCACCAGTTGAATTTAAGATGGCTATATCGTTACTTCCAAGGGAATCTCTTTACCTCCTCAACTTTCACCGGATGCAGGCAACATGAATAGTGCTATCAAAACGGCGGCGCTTTTTAATAGTGCTAAATGGAGCTCTGGCTAGACGACTAGGCTAAACTAACCAACCAACATAACGACATTTGAGCCAAAGATATTTAAACAGCGGAAATATTACTATTATTATTCCTTTATTCACTGACCTGAGAAAAAAGGGATCCGGTTTTCTAATACCATGGATACATCAGGGCCCCTATTCTGCATTCTCACCCACTCACTCAGTTACCCGATTTCACGTGTTAATTTATTCTGGAACGCAAGTGAGTGAGATTTTTGTGGGAAAGTGAGTGAGATATTACTACTGGGTATACGATACTCGACACGGCCATTTGTGTTTGATTTGAATAGCTACTCCGTAAAGTACTATTCATACAGAAAAATGGTGTTCTGATAATCTTAAACTTGCTTCCTTATCTTTCGAATCGAAATAAAAATTGTATACCTTTCCTAACAAAATTATATAAAAAAAATTTATATGAACCAAATGCCTACGATTCCTCAAACAAAAACTCTCGGCTGAGTAATCATTCAGTACGTTTACATGAATACTTGAGTACTTGACTTGAAAATCACTTGAAACTCAAGTAGGCGTTTTTGGTTGAATTAATTCCAATTACTTGACTTGAAATTTACTTGAAGTGACTGCACTAAGTTCATTAGATAATGGCGGATTTTTAGATAAATATCTTGAGAAAAGTGCTAAAACTCACTACCCGAATATCAACAATAATCTTCTTCTTGTTCCTCTTAGCCGTTTTCATATCTGGCACAAATGAACAATTTTCAAGTACTGATGTTGCGTTTACATGAATTTTTCAAGTAAATCGATCAAAATTTTGTGATTCACTTGACTTGAGTATACTTGAAGTCAATGCGCGTTTACATGATATTTGGATTACTTGATCTCTACTTGAAGTAATATCTACCATGGTAAAATTTGGCAGTGTTGCATTTACTCCATTCAGTACATTATGCCTTGACTTATGTGATGCCTGCTGGTACAGTGGGCTTTAAATTCAATACAGAAGATGCAAGTTTTGCAAGAAAAGCTTTTACGATTGCATCCAAACTTTCAGATTGAGCTTTCAAATATTGGTTCGCAAAGCAAATTTAATCTTGTCTTCTCTTTAGCCTTTATTACTTTATGATATAACGCTGTGTCGTCATGGCATGCCGTGGGCTGATGATATCCGGATACAGATCCGGACTCCGGCTGTACATATTGTTGCGGGCGTGGCCTTTGGTTCGTTTTTTAAAACACAATATTAAATAATTAATATATAAGTACTTTATTACACTTAAATCATATAAAGTTCACAAACATTCATTTAATCAACTCAACTCTAATTATCGCTAACACTGTACTTTCAATTATCGCAATCTAATTACACACTATCGCTTCTTTATTACTTTCGCTTCTTAACACTGCAAGATCTAAAACAAGACTCTTTTTCTGGCGATGACAACTGTTATATTTATACCCTAGAAACTCTCCGGATTATTCTGGAGTGTTCTATTCCAAAAGCTTCTTGACTATTCTATTTGTTCTATTCCTGAACTTTCCTGCAGATTTCATAATCGATTCTCCGAACCTGAAATCATTTACTCTCCGAACCTGAAGTTGTTTATTGCCAGTAGATGTCACCAGTTGTCTCTTTCTATTGCACGTAACACTGCCCCCTTCTTAAGCTTGTTCGTCCCGAACAACAGGTGGTCCACGGTCTTGATGCTCGTAGTATTGACACAAGCGGTCCAAATGAACAATTTTGTGCTTGCCTCTTGTGCCACGCTGAATCCTGTATACCACGTCATTAATTCTAGTTACTACTGAATATGGTCCTTCCCAGTGTTGTTGCAATTTTGGAGAACGTCCCTTACGTCGTTTCGGGTTGTACAGCCAAACAAGATCACCTTCGTTAAATCCTGCGGAATAAGCGCGTAAGTCATAGCGGGTCTTCATCCGATCAGTATTTGTTGCTAATTTCGTCCTCGTGGCCTCGTGTACATCGGCTAATTGTTGTTTGAGCTCCGATACGTAGTCTTCTGGTAACTTTTGTTCACCTCTGGGGGTACCGAATTTGAGGTCGCTAGGTAAACGCATCTCTCTTCCGAATATGACTTTAGCTGGGGTTTGTCCGGTAGTACTATGAACGGCTGATCTATAAGCCATTAGGAATACAGGAATATGTCGATCCCAATCGCGTTGATGATAGTCAACTACTTTCTTTAGATGCTCGATCAATGTTCTGTTGAAGCGCTCTACCATGCCATCAGATTGTGGGTGTAGAGGAGTTGTTCTAGTTTTTCTTATTCCCAACGTTTTACACATCTCCTGGAAAGTCCGCGATTCGAAGTTCCGTCCTTGGTCCGAATGAAGTTCGTGAGGCACACCAAACCTACTGACCCAATTCGTTATTATTTGTTCCGCAACTGTGGTTGCCTCTTGATTAGGGATTGCATAAGCTTCAGGCCATTTACTGAAATAGTCAATGGCAACTAATATATAACGGTTACCGCCATCCGTTTCTGGAAAAGGTCCTGCGATGTCTATAGCTATCCTTTCAAAGGGGGCTCCGACATTATACTTATGCATTTCTCCTCTGCTTCTGTGTTGCGGCCCTTTGCAAGCAGCACAGACAGTGCATCTGCGGCACCACTCCTCCACATCTTCTCGCATATGTAACCAATAAAACTTTTCTCGTATTTTGGAAATCGTTTTGTTCACTCCAAAATGTCCTCCAGAGGTTCCACCGTGCATTTCTTCTAGAACATCTTTGACGTTTGATGCCGGCACGACTATCTGCATTCGGAAAGATTCGCCATTAGGTGCTTCCCACTTGCGTTTTAATATACCACATTCAACATGAAGAGAGTTCCATTGAGCCCAGTAACTTTTCAGCTTCTCACTCCGTTCCGAAATATCCTTCCAGTCTGGTCTTTCCATGTCTTCTTTCCAAGCAAGAATAGGTGAAATGTCCGGATCTTCTCGTTGGGCTGTTCGCAGGTCCTCGTTGTCCCAACCTGTAGATGGTTCCACGGTTACCAACTGTATAGTTGCTGTGGTTTCTTTTTCTTCCATCCGGGCGCAATGTTTGCATTCAAGTTTGCATGGACGCCGTGAAAGGGCGTCTGCATTTCCATGGATACGACCTCTTCGGTGTTGTATTTCAAAATCATAAGTGGAGTCGCTCTATCCATCTCGCCACTTGTCCCTCAGGATTCTTAAACTGCAGAAGCCATTTAAGCGCTGCATGGTCGATGCGAAGGATGAATTTCTGTCCGTAGAGATATTTATGAAAATGCTTTGTTGAACTTACAATGGCAAGTAGCTCCTTTCTTGTAGCACAATAATTTTTCTCTGACTTTGAAAGTGCTTTGCTATAGTAAGCTACTGGAACTTCTTGACCATTCTCCTCCTGAGAAAGCACTGCACCAATACCTTCATTGCTGGCATCCGTGTCTAATATAAATGTTTTTCCCAGCTTTGGATAGTGAAGTACTGGAGCCTCACAGAGCTGTTGCTTCAAATTTTCAAAACTTTCGTTGCATTTATCCGACCATATGAACGGCTTTCCCTTTTCGGTAAGTTGATGTAGGCTTCTTGCTATATCTGCAAAACCTTTCACGAATCGCCTGTAGTAGGTAGCTAAACCAAGAAAACTCCGTAATTGATGTTTGTCCTTTGGTGCTGGTCAATTTTTGACGGCTTTTATTTTCTCTGGATCGGTTCTTACTCCTTGTGATGAAACTATGTGCCCTAAATATTTAACTTCATTTTTGAATAGAGCACATTTACTCGCACTGAGCTTTAATTTTGCATCTTTGAGTCTTTGAAGTACATCCCGTAAGTTGTTTTTGTGTTCCATGAATGTCCTTCCGATTACTATTATGTCATCCAAATAGACAAGACATGTTTTCCAGGTTAAACCTCGTAGAACACATTCCATTAGTCGTTCGAATGTGGCTGGAGGATTACATAACCCAAATGGCATTACTTTGAATTGCCATAAGCCACTGCCAACTGAGAAAGCAGTTTTCTCTCGGTCCTCGGGATGTATTTCCACTTGCCAGTAACCACTCTTCAAATCCAGCGTGGAAAACCATTGCGCTCTGGAAAGGGTATCCAATGTGTCATCAATCCTTGGTAATGGATAGCTATCTTTTCTCGTCACGTTATTTAGTTGGCGGTAGTCTACACAGAATCGGGTGCTGCCATCCGTCTTCCTAACCAGAACAACCGGCGATGTCCAAGGGCTGTTAGATTCCTCTATGATGCCTTGTTTCTTCATGGAGTTCATCATGTCTGCAACTTCTGGTTGTTTGGCTAATGGCAATCTTCGTGGTGTCTGTCGAATGGGCCTGGAATCTCCTGTATCGATTCGATGCTGGACAAGATTTGTTTTACCATAGTCATCATCATTCATTGCAAATAATTCCGAAAATTCATCGATCACCTCTTTGGCATCGTTGTGTGGTTGTTCACTTAAGGCACTGCACGAAAGAAGTTTCTGAACCTGTTGGGTAGTAGCTGGTATAGTTTTTGTCTCCTTGACATTACTACCAATATCTAAATTGTCGATTTGGTAAACGGGTTCACAATTTCCAATTATAGCACCTTCTTTTAGTTGTACCTCGTTTTCGGATGTGTTAAGCACTCTGACTGGAATTAATGTTGCACCTTCTGCCTTCACTAAAGTCTTGCCAACGATGATGTTCGATGTAACTTTTGTGGGGTTAGGCTCCACCAGATAGAATCGGCAGGTCCCGATGTCATCAGTAAGCTTTGTCCATATTAGTGTCTCGGAGCATGGCGAAAGAGTAATATTTTCGCAAACCATTGTCCTTACTTTCGCAGGATGATCTGCTTCTTCTCCTAGTTTCATAGGAATTTCTATGTTGCCATATTTGAGAATCCGCTCTCCGACATCCAGATTTATTTTGTATGTGGTCATGAAGTCTATTCCAAGAATGCAGTCATCCATTATGTCTGAAACCAGGAAAGTGTGAGGAAATAGTAGTTCGCCTAGTTGAACATCTAAAGTTATTTCTCCAAACACCTGTGCCGCTGCTCCAGTTGCTGTTCTTAGTAGATATTTGGTGGTGTTGTGAAGCCATTTGTTCTTAACAAGATCTGCTCTAATAATTGATCTTGAAGCTCCAGTATCGATAGTAACTACGCAGTCATTTTTTCCTACACTTCCATATATAACAAGACTGCTATTATTTCTCTGTAACTGACTTACTTGGATGATGACTTCGGGGCTGTCGATTCCACCAACCAACCTCTGCCCCATGAAGTTGGTTTTTACTAGTTTTCCGACTGCTCAAGAGGAGAGACGATGCGACTATTCGCTTTTTGATATCTAGTCTCTCCACGAATTGCTTGTTCCCTGGCTCGACATCTTTGGCATTCTTCTTTCCCCTCTTCTTCTGGTGATTCCACTCGTCGACGTTTTCTGCAGTCTCTTTGAAGGTACCCTGGTCTATTACAATTCCAGCATCGAGGGACACCACGTGAAGGCGGGCTCTGTGATGATTGCACTCTATTACAAGTACATTCTTCCAATGAAATTTCTCTCACTCGTACTGCACTCCGTGAAGCTTGTCTGGCGGATTCGTATGCTAATGCATAGGCTAGTGCTTCTGCTGTTGATTTCTTTCCTGCTAGTCTCAATGATTGTTGTAAATTTTGATCTGTAATAGCGTTCACAAATGCCTCCGTCGCCACTTCATTGAGAAAATCCGCATTCACGCTGGAGTATGACAGATGCGCTAATCTTTCTACATCTGCCTGCAGTTGTTGTAGTGATTCGCCATGTTTTTGAATCCTGTTGCGCAACTGTAGGCGATATACTTGCTGCATGTGCTCATCTCCGTAACGTAATTCTATCGCCTGTACTAATGTAGAGTAATTACGTTGATTTTCAATCGGTACAGTTTGTAAGAGTTCTGACGCAGGACCTCGAAGTGCTAACACCAGAGCTATAGCTTTGTCTTCATCATTCCATCCATTTACCTCTGAAGCTGCCTCGAATTGTCTCTTGAAGATATGCCACGAATTTTGTTCATCAAATATGGGAGGTTTCATTCTACCTGCACCGGATATTTCAGTTGCTACGCTTAGAGGCTGACGATGCTTTATTCTTTCCAGATCTGCTTTAACGTTTTCAAGTTGCTCGGCGACTTTTTGTTGAACTTCCGAAACCTTTTGTTGAAATTCCTGCTCAAATCCTTCAATTTTCAAATTTTGTTTTTCTAAAGAACTTTTTAGAAAAATTTTCTGATCCTCCAAACGAGTTTCTAGACAATTCTCCAGAGAACTCTTTTGTTCGTCCAAGCGCGTTTCCATAGATTTCTTCTGCTCATCTAACCGGAATTCCAGAGAATTTTTTTGTTCAACAAAAGCATTCTTTTGTTCGTCCATAGATTTCTTTTGTTCATCTAAACGTGATTCCAGAGAATTCTTTTGTTCCTCGAGAGAATTCTTTTGTTCGTCCATAGATTTCTTCTGTTCATCTAAACGTGATTCTAGAGAATTCTTTTGTTCGTCCATAGATTTCTTCTGTTCATCTAAACGTGATTCTAGAGAATTCTTTTGTTCCTCGAGAGAATTCTTTTGTTCGTCCATAGATTTCTTCTGTTCCTCGAGAGAATTCTTTTGCTCATCAAAACGGGCTTCCATTTTACTCATTAAAGTACTCAAAAGCTGTTCCATTTTCATCGCAGGCGCTTCTTCAACTTCGATTTCCTCCAAGTTCTCTTCGAAAACAAATGTTTCAGGATTCTTTCCTTCCTCTATCAAAGATTGTCTAAGTCGCTCGACTAGAACCTTCTTTATGCCTGTCGTTTGTAATGACCGGTTCCCTAACTCCACTTTCAAATCCTGAGGTCGAAGCTCGTCCACTTTGCGCCCCATTATTTTAGTAATTCTCTTATAGATGAATATAAAATAATTTCCAGAACTTTCACAATTTAACACAATTTCTCAAAATTAATCACTCTTTTAATTTTTAGTCAATTGTCACCACTTTATTTCGCGAATTTATTTCACTTCTGACACCAGTTGTTGCGAGCGTGGCCTTTGGTTCGTTATTTAAAACACAATATTAAATAATTAATATATAAGTTCTTTATTTCACTTAAATCATATAAAATTCACAAACATTCATTTAATCAACTCAACTCTAATTATCGCTAACACTGTACTTTCAATTATCGCAATCTAATTACACACTATCGCTTCTTTATTACTTTCGCTTCTTAACACTGCAACGTCTAAGACAAGACTCTTTTCCTGGCGATGACAACTGTTATATTTATACCCTAGAAACTCTCCGGATTATTCTGGAGTGTTCTATTCCAAAAGCTTCTTGACCATTCTATTTGTTCTATTCCTGAACTTTCCTGTAGATTTCATTATCGATTCTCCGAACCTGAAGTCATTTACTCTCCGAACCTGAAGCTGTTTATTGCCAGTAGATGTCACCAGTTGTCTCTTTCTATTGCACGTAACAATATTGTTCGGAGAGTAAATGACTTCAGGTTCGGAGAATCGATTATGAAAGTTAGGAAAGTTCAGGAATAGAACAAATAGAATAGTCAAGAAGCTTTTGGAATAGAACACTCCAGAGTAATCCGGAGAGTTTCTAGGGTATAAATATAACAGTTGTCATCGCCAGAGAAAGAGTCTTGTTTTAGAGGTTGCAGTGTTTAGAAGCGAAAGTAATAAAGAAGCGATACTGTGTAATTAGATTGCGATAATTCAAAGTACAGTGTTAGCGATAATTAGAGTTGGGTTGATTAACTATATGTTTGTAAACTTTATATGATTTAAGTGTAATAAAGAACTTATATATTAATTATTTAATATTGTGTTTTAAATAACGAACCAAAGGCCACGCTCGCAACAATATTGAACATTTCCAATGCCAGTTTGTTTGTTTACAATTGAATTGTCATTGTTAGTTGACGGAAGGTTTAGAGTTATTTACATGATGTCTGCCATACAAAGGCAGCGACAAGAAATATTATCAGCAAATAGCACTAGGAATTTTTTTAAAAATTCAAAAAATTATAAAATTATAATTTTAAAAATGGGACCTCTTCTATTGAATTTATTCAATACTTAATAAAGTTTCAACCACTGAATTATGTGCTCTCTCTGAAAATATCGTAGTTTACTACTTCCATGACTAAAACGGCACGATGCGGTTCTACTACAGGAAGAAAACTGCTTAACTTTTTCTGCCTATCCTTTTTGCTATATATCTAACAGCGTAGGCATATATTTTGACATTTAACCTCAAATTTCTCGTACTTTTATATTCACTATTCATTTTGATTTATCCTTTTCATCACCCACAAAATAAACTACTAAAATGAATTTGCAATGAATAAACGTCAGAATATACGCCTAAAAGTACGACAAATTAGGAGACAAAAATTATAAACTATAGTAAATTGATATAATACTCTACACCAACTTAAAGCAAAACAAGTGCTGAAATTCGAAATAATATTTTTGAATTTGTAATATGAAATCTCATTTTCAGTTAATTCTACGTAAGGCAAGGCTTGCTAAGCTCAATAATAACATAACAAAAGCAGTTGAAAAACTCATTTCATTTTGTCGTATATTCTGACATTAAAGTACGACAAAAAGATCAGAATATTAGAATATAGAGAGTACAGGAAGTGTGATAAGCCAAATTTGGTGTAGACAAATTCTGGTTGTGTTAGTATGTTGCCGCTGTAGTGACCGCCGCTCAGTACAGCCGTGTAGTAGAATGTCGTAAAATGGCGTTATATTTAAATTATTTGGGAATTTAACGCATATGCATGTCAATCCATTTATATATGTCAATGGAATAGCCCCATTTAAGTTTTTCGTCCTTAGGAAACATATCTGAAATTCGGCACACTTGTTTTTATCAAATTTGGTAGAACTGTGGAAACACAACAATTCACGACCATTTTTAAATATTAATTTAATTAAATAAATTTGAAGCATAAGCAAGCAAATCTCGTTCAAGGCAAGCTGTATCAATAGACAAGTCATCATCCATAAACGCAGTGGTCACGCCGCCTACTTTCCGATATTGAATTATCTAAATGATCCTGTTCTGATAGTCACTTTATTTCCATTGAACTCGACATTAAAAGCTCTTTCAAAGATGAAAATTGCCTACCTTTAGGCATTTAGATTTCACCTAATATCGTATTCCTTTCACAGCTCTACGGGACTGCGTTTTTGCATTACAAGGCATCTTCGAGTTTGCTCATATAACAGCAACAAAGAAATATGTACCTTGTCGATGAATATCGTGCGTATAAACATTGGGCAGGATGAAACCATCAGCCTTCTTTTTTTCTTAAATATTATGTTGACTCCCAACGAATGAAATACCATTAATTTTACAGAAAGCCTTTGGTTTATTTTCATTTCGTCTCTCTTCTAAAGTAACATTTTAAAATTAATAAAGGAAATCGTTAATGTTGAAAAATTGGAGAATCTAATTTCAATTTTGGAACTGAGGCCCAATATACAGTGCCCAAACAGAAACATGCCAACAGAGCGCCTCGATCTCTCTGCAAACCCTCCAATATATTAATCCCCCAACCATTCGAACATCATAATTATCCCTTATTAGAGATAATTTATTCTCCTCCTTGAAACTTAAGTTCTGTACAAAATTGAAGCCTATTTTTTCATCTTTATTAACGAATTCGATTCCAGCACTTATGCTTTTTATTTTAAATTGAAGTTACATAATTTCTATAGAAAATCTACAACTAAAGCCGAGAGGAGAAAACAATAATGGGAGACAAAAATAAGGAAGAAATCGTATAATTTAGTGTGTATCGGAGAACTACAGCTATTTTGTAGCAAGTAAATCATGTAAAAAAAACGTCTTCGATATTCTTTCCAAGTTTCAGTTTTGATCTGTATTAAATTTTGACATGACTTCCATTGCAAAGATATACTTCTAACGACCAGTTAAGAGCTTATTTAAATGTATTTCAATGGTGTATAATTTGTTTCTGAATTCTTGTTGCTTCTTATTCGAACGTAAACTAAAAAAAAAATCTAACTGTAGAGATCATCATCACCATTGTCTCCTGGTGGGTTTATAGGTTGATTTGAACCCGAGCCTTGCGATGATGAACCAGCATTTGATGGAAATCTATAAATAAAATAATTATGAAAATATCAATAAGAAACTCAAAAAATTGTCGCAATTTAATCTACTAGAAATATTTCTTACCTGAAATTTGATCCGAATCCACGAGATTGTTGGAGTGTTTGCGCGAACATTTCATATTTTCTGATGTCATTGTCAGAAACAGAGCGTCTTGCAAATTTCATTGCTTCTTCAAAGTGTATACGAGTTATCTCTGGAACTGGATCTTCTTCATCCATCTATAAAAAGAAAAACAAAAATCAGCCAGGAAATAACTAAATAGATTTAAACAATTCGAACTTACATCCATAGCTGAATTTTGTTTTTCAGCTCTTTCTTTTTCTCTCTTGATCTCAGCTTCAATTGCTTGTCTAATTGCCAATTTACAAGCTCTTTGACAAATCTCTGTAAGATCGGCACCGGAAAATCCTTGTGTTACTTTAGCAATATAATTAAGGTCGACATCCTTGGCAAGAGGCGACTTTCTTAGATTAGCTTTAAGAATAGCTTCACGTGATTTATCATCAGGAAGTGGAATATAAATAAGCTGATCTAAACGACCAGGACGCAAAATAGCGGGATCAATAATATCAGGGCGATTGGTTGCTCCAATGATGAAGACATTTTTTTTTGCGCCCATACCATCCATTTCGGTAAGAATTTGATTAATTACACGATCAGCTGCACCACCAGCATCGCCGACATTTCCACCACGGGATTTTGCAATACTGTCCAACTCATCAAAGAATAGGACACATGGTGATGCTGATCTAGCTTTATCAAAAATATCTCTAACGTTTGCTTCAGATTCTCCGAACCACATCGTAAGCAATTCAGGTCCCTTAACGGAAATGAAATTGGCTTGACATTCATTCGCAATTGCCTTAGCAAGAAGAGTTTTACCGCAACCTGGAGGACCATAGAATAAGACACCACGACTTGGTTGCATACCAAATTTCAAAAATTTATCAGGATGCTCAACGGGATATTGTACAAGTTCTTGCAGCTCTTTCTTTACATTTTCTAGACCACCAATATCGGACCATGTAACGCTTGGCACCTCGACGACAGTTTCTCTCAGAGCAGATGGGCTAGACTTTGTCATGGCATATCTGAAATTGTCCATGGTTACTGCTAATGAATTAAGGACTTCAGCGTCGATTTTATCGTCATCCAGATCAATAAGTTCCATTTTTTCTCGGATTTGTTGTAAGGCAGCTTCAGAGCAAAGCGAAGCCAAGTCAGCACCAACATGACCATGAGATTCAGCAGCGATTTGTTCAAGATCAACATCATCTGCCAGTCTCATATTTTTCGTGTGAATACGCAAAATTTCCAAACGTCCAATTGCATCAGGAATGCCAATATCGATTTCACGATCAAATCTTCCGAAACGACGTAGGGCCGGATCGATCGAATTCGGGCGATTTGTAGCTGCCATTACAATCAAATGAGAGCTCTTCTTCATTCCATCCATGAGTGTTAATAGTTGGGAAACAATACGTCGTTCAACTTCACCGTGTGTTTTCTCTCTTTTCGGTGCAATTGCATCAATTTCATCAATGAAAATAATTGCCGGAGCGTTTTTCTCAGCTTCCTCAAAAGCTTTGCGCAAATTTGATTCTGACTCGCCGGCAAGCTTTGACATAATTTCAGGGCCGTTAATTAAGAAGAAAAATGCACCAGTTTCATTGGCAACAGCACGGGCGATAAGAGTTTTACCTACATAGTTAAAGCACTGAATTACTCTAATCTTTTAATTTCTAAATTTATAGATTACCTGTTCCTGGCGGTCCATACATTAATATTCCCCTTGGTGGCTTAACACCTATAGCCTTAAAGAGAGATGGATGCCTCAAAGGAAGTTCAACCATTTCTTTAATTTGAGCCAATTGTTTGCGACAACCTCCAATATCATCATATCCAACAGCATTAAGAGATTCTTCCTCTTCCTATTTATGTGTACAAAAAATTTTTATGAAATGTCAACCCATCATAGTCAATATATTACCTCTCTTTTAATTGGATCTCCGTCGCAGAAAATAACAGTATCTGGAGCAACAATACAATACGGCTCGGGATCTGTAAGAACCACTTTAAATTCAATTGCACGCATAGCTCCACGCACTATAAAATTATCACCCATGTGAATGGGTCTGTATGCTTCTAGAAAATATGGTTTTAAGTAAACCTCGAAAAGATTTCTGAAAGAAATCACAAATATTAGAATGATAGATTACATGGACAACATTAAAATATACCCGGTAACGCCTTCAACCGTATCATCAATAGGTAAAATTCTTACTCTTTTTCCATACATTACATCTGGACAGGATTGAATGGATACAACGTCCGACAAGTGTACACATAAATTATTTCTCACCTGTAAGAAATGGTAAGCAAATGCATAACGTACAGGAATCGAGAAAAGGAAATAAAATAAACTTACAACACGATTCATTCTAATCTTTTCGTCGGAGCAATTTTCATCGGAAAGAACAATGCAAACAGTTTCTTTCCGGCGTTTTCCTTTCAAAAGAACCGTATCACCTCGGAAGAGTTGCAGTTCATCCATCTTAGCCTGCAAGAATAAATAAAAACAATCATGTACTACTATGAATATAAGGCATGTAATTACATTTCTATAATCCTTTGAATTGTTCAACCAATTAGTTTTTTACGGAGGGTTGGTTTGAAGCGTTTACTATAATTAAATGTCTGAGTTTAAAAAAAGCTAAACAGATACCGGTAAATAGCAAATAGAACAAAACCACAGCGAAATAAATAAGTAGTGACCCTTAAGGCCGTGGGTCATTGCAACCCCCCAATCCTTATTATACCCTAGTTGAAATCTCATAAGGTATACTAAGTTTTACAGTCCGTTTGTAACGCGTGAAACAATGCTGGTAGAGGAAAATGATTTAGACTTTTATGCATAATATTATTATAAGTTATTTGATCTTTGCATGTCTGTCTGTCTGTTCTGTTTGTTAGTTCGTCCGTCCATCCTCACGATCCTAGAAAACGCGTTTGCTTAGAAAGCTGAAATTTTATTCACGGTCCTCGAAATGGAACAAATCAGATAACTCCTTCGTAGGGTTGCCATATAAAAATTTCTTTTTTCACTATATATTTGGATACTAGAAATAGATGAAAAAAAAAACATTTCAACATCCAAACTGGCACAGAGATTTTTTTAAGGCCGTGTTCAAAATGTTAGCTATCTAAGTAAACGCGCTCTGGAGTTTTAATATTATTATTACTTTATTAAATTATGTAAATATTTGCTTGGTATTCTATATAATCATTATTCAGTGTTCACTGAAGTATTGATATTCCTATTTATAACAAATTCTATACATTTCTTTTTTATAAAAGATCCATCTTGTTTCGTTCTTTATGTCCCTAAGAAGCTCATTGAAGAATAGGAGGCCTCTATAGATCAGTGAGTTCTGACCAGCTTGTGTGTTACATCTCGGCAGTCTTATATTATTTTTTCTTCTTAGATAAAATCGTTGATCATCCCCCACATATTGTATTAGTTCAGTAATTTAGTTGTTATTTAGTATACTATAATACTTGGTTTCATTTGTATATAGCCATGTTTCCTTGAGAATTATTATATGTATGTCGGTGTATATCTTGGCCATAGCTTGCACTTCATGCAATTTATTTCTATAAATTCAATTTTTTACTACCAGGCATTTTGTTTGGTCTCGACAGTGTAGTCTATTTTCTGCTTCTTTTCTATTACTCGTCTCATGTATTTGGGGCATTCTGGGCTTGAGGCTGCATGCAGATCGTTGTGAGGGGTCTGAGCGTTTTTGTTGTGCATGCAATTGACACAGCGTACTTCGTTCGAGTTGCAGTCAGCAGTCTTGTTTTGTCCAGCGCAGTTACCGCACCTGTTATTGTTTTCACAATTTTTCGAGTCGTGATTAAATTGCTGACACTTGAAGCATCTTGTAATGAAAACATGCTCTTTAACATAATGGCTGTTCCAGTCAATATTTATGTACCTTTCAACCAATCTATAATATGTGTGGGCTGCTACTTCAAGAAAAATAGTCCATTTATTATTATACTTACTTTTTGTGCTGTGAACAATACTAATTTGGTCTTGTTCAGTTATGAAGTGATTAAGGTCACGCAGATTAGCTCTGTATTTGTGTATTTTTTTCGAGGTTTGTAATTTTTAAGCGCGGGAGTGCGGTTTTGTTAAATATACATTGTAGCCGTTTCCAAGGTTATTTTGCGCCTCCTGCATTAGTAGTTGTGTGGTTACCAGTATTTGATTTTATCAGTATTTCGCCTTTGGAAATATGTTTTAGCTGGGCTACAGGTGCTTTGATTTTATTGGGTTTTATTTTCTCCTTAGCTTCTCTTTCTGTTAAATTTGATAATTGCTCCTTTTTGGGTTTGATCACAAGTCCCTGCGATGAAACTTTCTTAGCTTTCTTTTCTAATTTTTCAGTTGAAAGGTCCAATTTCGCAACTCCGCTATATGAGATAGATTTAATTATATCTTGAGTGTCATTGACCTTTTCCCGTATTTGGTTTAGTTGCTTCTCTTGATTACTGCTTAAGGTGTTTAGAATACTCAATATTTCCTCAAATTTCTTTTTCATTTCATTCAAATTGCATTGTTTGCAGCTTGTACACATGAATGAAATATTGGGATTAGTTAGTACTAAGTTTTGTTCATAATCCGTCAATTTGATACATTTTGTGCAAAAAATGTTATTGCATAATCTCCCACACACAGACCCAAATAGGATCTTTACGGATTGATTTTTTACATTTATCACCTATGATTATGTGTTCTCGAATTCCACGATTGCCGTCGCGAGCCTGCTGTTTGTGACTGGTGCGTCAAATGTGACCATAGATTGAATTTTATCTGGCATATAAACTACATGATATCAAAGAGTAGTTCTAAGCTGGGCTTTATCAAACCTTAGTCTCGAGAGCTCTCGAATCTCACCATAACATTGATTTGTACGCTTGCTTTGTGAGACCTCTCCTTGAATACGCTAGCCAGGTCTGGTCTCCATTTTACGGTACACACATCGACCGCATCGAGTCTCTTCAGCCGAACTTCCTGCGCTAAGCTCTTAGGCACCTAACGTGGAATAATTCATTGATTCTTCCACCTTATGAGGACCGCTTGAAGCTCTTGAATATGCACTCGCTTGAAAAACGTCGCATTATCGCCGATGTAACTTTTGTGCATCAACTCTTAAACGCGAATATTGATTCTCTCCTCACTTTCCGTGATAGTGGGCACAATCTGAGAAGGTTACCTCTGTTGCATGTTAAGTTAGCGAGATCCAACTTTAGCATGTATGAACCCATCACCCATCAATCACATGTGCATTGCTGTTAATATTAAGGCTGAGCACTTTGTCGTTGACGTTACCAAGCATGTTTCAAAAAAACGTCTATATAATACTTAATTTTCTCTTTCCATGCCGCATTGTATGTCATTTCATCCGGTGTTTAGTCTATGTTTAGTGTAACATACTAAAATTAACACCGACTAATTGATGAAACGCATGTATTGTTGACCACCCAGCGTATTATACATTACGTCCGACAAGATATTATCAATTTCTTGTTCTTTGCCAATGATCACTTAAATAATATACAAACAATTTTAATTCATCATTCTTAACTCCATATTTTCTTAGCTTATTTAGTGATATGAATGGTTCAACCGTGTCAACCGTGTCGCTTTAAGTTTAGAAACACTGTCAGAACTTTTTTTTCGCCTCTTGTTTCCACTGTCTAATGACAACATTTAATGCCGTTTTACAAGAATGAATCTTACGTCTCTGGAGGAAGGCCTCGAGAAAAATCACGGAGAGATTTTTTTTTGATTAGAAAAAGGATTTTAGTTTTTAGTGTCCTTAAAAATAAGTTGTTATCTCCATATATTCGTCTAGTTGTACTTGCACTGCTTTTTCTAATATTTTCTCCATTAAGAGTAGCATGTTCACTGATCTTCGAATTTGACGGTATTTTTAACGAGAGATTTCTTCCAGCATTTCTTAAATACTCCAGTAGATAACAATTTATTAACTATGCTAGTTATAACCGATATTAATTCCCTATTTTCAATTTTAATTCTGTTAGTCCGAGTTATAGTCTTTCTTTTGGTTAAGGCTTTTACGAATTTGAATAGATTCATACAGTACGTTTACATGAATACTTGAGTACTTGACTTGAAATCCACTTCAAACTCAAGTTGGGTTTTTGGTTGAATTAATTCCAATTACGTGACCTGAAATTTTCTTGAAATTTACTTGAAATGACATTTTACCTTTGACAACTCTGTATTAGGTTCAATACATAGATGCGGATTTTTAGATCTAGTGTCACAACTCAACATACTGCCAGATAAGTCCTTTGCCTACACCAAGGGTAAATCAGTCAACAAATGTCTCAATCATATCTTAAACCAAATTGCTTTCAACAAGTCGAACGGACTCAAGTCAGTGTTACTGTCTATTGCCATCCAGTCTGCCTACGATTCTGTGGCTGTAGACAAACTCACCAAAATCCTTGTAGGAATGAAAATCCTTGACATTGTCATATGGATCGAAAGTTTTCTCAACCACTAGAACGCTAAAACTAGGCGCTTCCCAAACTGTGGTAAATGATGGACTACCTCAAGGCAGTGTCATCAGCCCAATTTTTTTCAACTTATACACCACCAAGCTTCATGAGGCATCAGAAACTGATGTAAAGATTTTTCAATTTGCCGACGACTTCATGTTTATAGGTTCAGGATCCTCACATGAATCAGCTCTGGAGGCCCTAAAGAATTCAACACTGCGGTTCTCACAGTTTGCAAGCGCCCTACACTTATCGATAAACCCCTCCAAAGTATCTATAGTCCCAATCCACTATAGAGCCGGCCTGCCGGAGTCAGTTTCCATCATGAACTTAAGAGTACCAATAACCTCCGAATTAAAATTCATAGGCAGATTCTTCACCTCCAACCTAATACTGAGAGAACAATTGCTACATGCGACGAAGTCTGGAAACCTACAAGTGAACATGCTAAAACTGCTAACCTCCAGAACCAACCCTATACATCCAAACCTAGCGCTAAAATTATATAGATAAGTCATCAGATCCAAACTAGAATTTGCGAGCACTTCAATGGCCACACGTCCAAAATACATTGATAAAAGGCTCACAACGTTCTCAAATGCGTGCCTCAGGAAGTGCCTAGGGCTGTCCCCCACCACCCCAGTCCACATTATTTATGCCCTTGCAAACGAACTACCTCCGGACTACCGAGTAACTCTACTTACGGCCAAAGAAATTGGTGGAGCTATAGCACAAAATTCAACAATTACAAACCTCCTATAACTCCTAACCCCAAAATTTCCAGCTATGCATATGTATACAAATCTTTCCCAAACATTTTCCAAATGATTGGATCTTTCACACCGGTTAGCCAACCCCATAACTTACACATAGTATTAAGCACCTTCACCCGCCACGGAGTAAACAAGGATAGGAACTCCTCAAGCAGATCTACCTCAATCTCACGACTGAACACTCCAAAAATAGCTGGCTCATCTATGCCACTGACGCATCCTATTCAAAACCTTTAACGGGAATCAGCGCAATTGAGGCCTCGACTCTTCGCGCTCATACAAGTAAATACGACTGTCTTAGATCATCCACGTCGGGCGAGCTCCTAGCTATACAACTGGTCATGGACCTAACCAGCACTTTATCGAGGTCCAAGATTATCATCCTCACTTACTCCAAGTCTGCTTGCACTACCATCCTCAACCCAAATGACTCCTACTACGCACATAACATATGCAACTCTGCCCTAACCAATTCATCGAACCTTTACAAAATAGTGTGGCTTCTAGGGCACAAAGGCCTCCCTTTAAATGAACCGGCTGACAAAAAGGCCAAAGAGGCTCTAGCCCTAGAAAGAATTTCGGAACAAAAAATCTCAATCAAAGACTCACTTTCCATGATTCAAGAAAAATTACAATCTGCCTGGCACGACGAATTCTCGTCCAAAAGCCTCATCAAGGATACCTTTTTTGCAAAAAAATTTCCCTTCCCTCAAACCCCCTTGGCACGAATGGTGCCTATCCTCTAAGGAAATTATAGGTAAATCTGACCAAGTTATGTGCCCTGAATGTGGCGTGCCAAACACCATCGAACATAGTCTAATCAGTTGTAAAATGTTGCCTATCCCTGAATGTAAAGAAATAAATTCGACATACTAATAAATGCAACCACGTTAGAAGAACTGCTTACTCCGATAAGCCAGGACATTCTCAAGCAGATTGTCAAATATGCCAGTGAGGCTGGACTTCTAGCCTGCTGACCTGATTTTGACGCACTACTCCTACAAACAGACAACCTTATTATCCATTCCACTCCCCGCCCAACAATACATCTACTCTTTCCCTACTTCTAGCCCACCATCAATTCTCAACACCCACTAATTTGACTCTCACTCTAATCGACACAGCATACACCCATAAGCCAAGCTAATTATTATCATCACCAATAATTTGTCATACTATTTGGCGTTATACCTCGTAAGGTCGAGCCAGGAGAGGAAGAACTCCAGCTCCCACTCAGTGGAGTCCACAGTTCCAACTCTGAAACCAAGAGCAGAAGAAGAAGAAGATTTTTAGACAACTACATGAATATCAACAATAATCTTCTTCTTGTTTCTCTTTGCCGTTTTCATAATTCGCACAAATGAAAAACGTTCAAGTACTGAAGTTGCGTTTACATGAATTTTTTCAATTAAATCGAACAAAATTTTGTGATTTACTTGACTCAAGTATACTTGCGCACTTACATGATATTTTGATTACTTGATCTCTACTTGAATTATACTTCAAGTATTCATGTAAACGTACTCGTAGTCTCCGCACTTTGTATAAAATACTCGTTGAAATTATCTACAATTTCCTTCTTCTCCGTTATCTTAACATATCTAAATTCTATACATTGTATTGTATTGCTCGTATTTTTTAGCAATGTCCGCTTAATTTCTTTACACATATGTTTGGTAACATGTGCGTAACTTATTATGTAAATGTTCGTAATTTTTTATATTTTATCCATTCATGCTCACTATCTAACATACAAGCTCTGTTATATTGAATAATTTTATCTTCTATCATCACCCTTTAATTCACGCACATTCCCTATCTCCTACCGCTTTTCATACTTCACCTAACTTTTTATCTAGCTCGCTCGGGAGCTCCGAAACCACTTCAAAGTTTACAACTTCATCAATATTTTTACAAACTAATACCCTGTTAAAATCTGTCTGATTGTCCTTGAATATATCACATATACGTTTTTCACTGTTATATATTTTTTTGTTCGTATAAACTGCAATTTCTATGGTTTCAAGATCATCTATTTTTAAATTTGGTTTCAATAGAGCACTTAAATTAGTTATACATATTTGTCTCTACGTAGTTGATTCGGGTTATGGATATTTATTAATAGTGAGGACAGAAAAGACAAACAGACATGCAAAAATGAAATAACTTGCGTGGATGTCCAATCCATTTTGCTCTACCAGCATTGTTCCTATGCGTTACAAACGATAGGATCATTCCATGTGAAATCGAACAAAACTTCCACTTTCCAAACCTGTTTTGTCCTGCGATGCATACTACTTGAATTAAGGGGTTACATGGGCTTCGAAGGTTAAAATAAACGCATTTTTTTTTTATCTAATAGTAAAATATGTCTAGAATCCTCAGCGACGCAAGTCTCCGGAAACCAGGCCCTACCAGCTGAATTTTCAAGATTTTTGAATGAAAATTGTATAAAATATTTATTAAGTGTTGCTCCTTTATATGCTCAAAATTTGGAATAAAATAATTTAATTATAAAAATAAAGAAGATATGCTTTTTTAAGCCTTCGAAACCCATGTAACCCTTCCTTAAAGGATTTGGAAGTCCCTGAAATTCGCGGATTTTTGGTCTGCTGAGTTATATTCAAAAGCTCACAACTTTGTTCTAACTATTACATAGACGTGATCTTAGCTTAATTTAGGTTTCAGGAACAATTATATAAAGGATGCCTTTTAGAAAAAAAAATAAATTATTAAATCTTCATCCTTGAATATCTCAAAATACATCCTCTTTTTTCTTCTATTTTTGAAATTTATTAAACTCTTAAATTTCCAAGTTGGGATCTCTTCGTGTTTCATTTTAGCCAATCTATTGAAAATACCTTCTTATATTCTTTTCTCAATTTTACTAATACTACAGTCATACCAAATTACACGATCCCTTACATCACGACTCATAAGAAATTTGGCAAGATTGAAAAGATACAATATAAGGCAAAGAAAAAAAAATTTATTAAATCCTCCTCGTCTTATTTAGGATTTAATGATTTGTGATATCTCAATTAAACATTAAAAAGTAAATGTGAAAGTATAAAGCTTAGATTGCAATTTCGGCTTCTTAGAAAATACTTTAGTTTCACCTACCTGTGATAGGGATGGCCCAGAAATATTATGTTTTCAGTATTATGAATAAAGGTACCCAAAAACATTTTATGATTTTTTAGGTACTACTTATTTAAGAGTTATTTGGCTTGAAATCGTATTTAAAATAGGTGTGGTTTTTAATTTGAAGTATCACTATTTGGTTAAAAATGGTGAGAAGATTTATATTAATATCAAAATGTTGTAATCCTATTAGGAATCGTTTTCACAAACAACACGCGTTTAAAAATGAAACAACTGCTCATCGTACAGCAAAGAAATTCCCTCAAGTTATCATCAAGCTGACGATGAGTTCGCACTCTAGGCACAAGTTGAATCTTGCATTCAGGGGAATGACTTCAGCATTGACCCTGCATTGAATCAATAAATGAATGTTTAAGTTTTCTTGCAGGACTAATGATAGAAAAAAAAAGTTTGAAGGATGCAAACTCTACCCGAAGGAAATATATTCAAGTTATGGAAATATCTCAAAATACCTTTTTTTGTTACTTGTGCGGACTCCTATTTCATTGAACTTTTAAGTGAAAAATTTGCAAGAACAGAGAGAAAAAGTCTTGCAAAGATAAGATGCTCACATTTGCCACAGAAGACGGGAGTATCTCCAAAATTATGGCGGAATTTCCAACATACTATACGTTGAGAAAAAGCAAGGCAACGATTAAGCTCGGATACCCACATTGAATATCATGTCGAAAACTTCTACTCAAATAATGATCTAAGTCGAGTAATGCAGAAAAAAAGTATTGTTTCAATTAAACAATATTTGCTACCATCTAATACAGTGCATATTAAGGGGATAAAGACAAGTTTTTCAAAAAACGGATCATACTGGCAGAACCTCAAGGAGATATACCAGAATTTTAAGCAAGTTCTCCAAATATCAAATTCAGATTTTCGAAATTTGTATCACTACGACCAAGGCATTGTATTCTTGCTGGATCTTAGGCACACACCCAATTGTGTCTGTGCTATTCATCAGAATGTGAAGCTAATGATAGAAAACTCCAAAATTAAATATTTTACATTAAGTAATGATAAAGTGGGTAGCCTAAAGGTGGAATTACAATGGACGCAACGGAACGTAACTGAACGGAGAGAAATGTCAAACCAGTTTTCTTTGTATGCTTTTCAAATGGAGCTGCGCACAGTTGACGGACGAAAACGCAGTCGTACGCAGCAAGTTTAATAAAATCTGAAATTAACGCAACTGAACGGATAAACATAACCTCAAATTAGATTTGGGATTGTTTATTTTGTTCCGTCAAGTGAAACTGTGCTGCGGTAAGTGTGTAATAAGCAGAGAGGAAACGGAATGAAAAGAGTTTTTTGATTTTATCCATATTTGTTTATAAATTTTGGATCAAACGTGACTGTCACTTTCAATCAATCATGCGTCATTGTAAGCAGCTAACCTCGACGTCCGTTTTACTGCGTAAATTTGACATTTCACACCGTTCAGTTGCGTTCCATTGCGTCCATTGTAATTCTGCCTTAACACGAATGTGTAATACACCAAAGCTATTTTTAGATGTGAAAATTATCCTGATTTTACGCCGCCATTAAGAAGAATGTTGGAGGCTTTGACGAAAATTTCTTAGACTGTTACATATAAACAGTGGACATTTACTGATTTCAGACACTAGAATTGAGTCTTCCAATGAATTTTAAATTTAATTTTGGAAATTTCAAGAAAATTATTTAATTTCTGATGGTTCCACCGCACAATATACCAGCAAAATGGAATTTTTTCGCCGTGTCTGACGACAAAATATTTGTGACGGACTTGGTGGCACTGTAAGGCAGGCAGTTTAGACGCGCGTAGTGCACGCCCGGTGCACACGTCGGTGTTTTGGATGCATTTTGTGATATTCAAACATAAAGAATTTTTTATTACTATTTTTTTTTTCAAATATAATAGGCATAGTTTTCCCTGAAAGATTGAACTTCCCTATTTAAAATAAGTTATGATTTTTTAAATATAACTCAGCAGACGAAAGTCGGCGAGTTTTAAGGATTTCAAAGTCTTTTCATTCAGGCAGCATAGATTGCAAGTCATAAAAATAGTTTTATTCTATCTCTTAACTACTTAACGTTCAGCAAAAGAGGAACGGCATTTTTTATGGTCGGGTTGAAATCTAATTGATTTCATATGGAATGACCCTATCTAATTTACAAAAAAGAATGTTACAAATATAGAAAACTATGAGAAAAGAAACACAAAAGGCACATTAAATCATAATTTTACTAATATTGGCACGGGCTCGAGCCAACTGAGGAGGTTGAAATCACTGAAAAATGGATAAGAGCTTGGACTTGACGGTATCACTACTTCTCATAGTTGCTTTAGATTTAATTAGCCTAACAGTATCAAATTTGATAAAACGGGTTTTGTATGTATCTTTGAAATAGGAACCAGAAGTATGGCAAATAAATTAAATATTATTATAAAAACTTTTTAAAAAATAGAAAATTGACTGGAATTCATCGCACTTTGTGGTTCCATCATGTATGTACATATATAAAAACGGGTTTTCACATGGCTCAGCTTTAGAGTCGAATCCGTCTTTGCTATATACAAAAATACGAATAATTTCCAACAATTTACAACAAAGAATACAATGTAAGTACATACATGTGACTGAGACAAAAATCGTCCAGTCGAAATGCAAAAAGTGTAACGGCTATCAAGCATTTTGACGGAAACCGTTAAATTAAAAAAAAAAATGTTTTTGACTTTAATAGCCTGTAACTAGCTACTTGAGAAGCGGAATGATGGTTCGTTGAAAAGTTTAGACAGTTTACTATCATCTGAGCTGAAAATCACCTCTAAGGTTGTAGTTACGGGGGTGTTGGGGGAAAAATACTTAAAATCACACACACCCGATATTTCCACACACCTACCATACAATTTTTGCTCCACAATAAATTAGGAAACCTGGGTATAGGGTAAAGACGATAGTTTTGTGGCACTCTGTATATCCGATATGTTTGCTTGCGGCAACACATGTCAACTTCTCTGTCGGCCTTCTAAATACTCATTTTAATTGACTTTATAAGAAGCTACATTATTTAATTGACATTTTAATGGATATAATCCTTGTGTACATAACAATACTAGACGTTTAATACTTATTTTTCACTATATCTGCGTCTCTTAAATCTAATAATATTTGTTTCATTTTTGCATATATCGGGTAATTAATTCATTATACATTACAAGGAAAATTAAGCTTAGTTTGTTGGCGCATTTTAAAACTGCAGGCGTGTGGACCATTTACTTTAAATCAGATGGAATTTTATCCAAGAAGCTAATCAATAAAATAAGAGTTTAAAGAATAACGGCCCGGAAAGAACTTTATATTCAGAGCAATTAGTCGGAGTAGGAGTGAGATGGTTTAGTTGGCTGAGATGGACGATCAACATAATGGAGACAACCCTTCCAAATTTTCGTTCTCATAAATTTGGAACGGGAATAAATATGTATACCTTCAATGTGGCAGAACAGATGTGCGTTTTAATTCATCAGATAAAACATGTAGTATTAAAAGTTTGAATGATGTAATTATCTGATACCGATAACTGAATCATCCACCAATACGCTTATGTTATTGTGGCGCTGTTCTCTTTTTCATTTTGCTTACATTCTGCGTATAAGCATAAAACGAACACAATCTTCTTTATTTTTTCAGCTGGAAAATACTGGCAGTCAAACTTATTTTAATCTCGTTTTTTTAAATATCCGTCCACCAAATTTTGATTGCCTGATAATTTTATAACAAGTTACTCCTTCGAAAAAGTAAGAAGAAGAAATCTTGCACTAGGGCACTGCAGTCCACTTTAGAGCAGTGTTCTGAATTCTGCTCTGAATAACCTAGAGCAGCTCATTAAACAAACCGAATAAAATGCCTCATTCTATTATAGAAGTGACAAAAAAAAATTTTTTTTTTGAACTTTTCGACCCAGAGATCAGGTCTCACCAACTTCTATTATAGAAATGTTATTTCACTGCAGGAACCCACAACAAGTACTAAGCCAGAAGGGGGGTATCGGTCGTAAAGCTGCGCGGCGCGACATTCAATATTAAATAAAAACTAATAATAAAATAAAGAACCCTAATATAAAAATAGAAGAACTTTCTTAGCAGCAAAGGACTGAATTAAAAAGAATAGTATCTGCAATTTTAAAAAATTGGGACTCAAACGTGCGCCTTTTAAATTTTCAAAAAAAAAAAACTAAATATCTTGCAAGTTCAGCTAATATTTTAACCTTACCTGCGATAGGGAGACAACGGAATTATCATCATTAACTGCTTCCTCAACGATGAGACGGTTCGGGCGATCCTTCCTTTTCAAAATAGCGGTGGCTAAATCATCACTAAAAAGAGAAAATTAGGAAATTAATATAAAAACAACACAATGAAACTCCCTACCTATGCTCAGTGTGGGGACTTTGACTCTTAAATGCCATTTTTAAAATAATTTTGAACTACGAAATTATACTCGTGTCTTAAAACCCGCAATTTGACAAGTTCACAGACATAAGAGAATTTTGCACGGTTATATATCATGGCATGCTTTAAATTTTACAAAAAAATACACTTAATTTAAAGTAATTTCGCGCCGACTTCTCACGCGCCATCTAACAATAAGTGCAAAGTGTTTACGAAACACCACAAGAGATGGAGAATTGGAGAAAGAACTTTCTTCATCGAATTATCAGGATTAAATCTTAAAACCTTGGAATTCATTACAAATTAATCTTATTATAGCAAATATTCACTGTTTCTACGAAACACTAAACAAAATGCACGAACAACGAAAATCGCGAATAAAAGAATTTCACCCAATTTCCTCAACATGACAAGCAGAATTGAAGGTGGTTTGCTTTGTCGGCTTATAGGAAATACCAAAATTTATCGCAACTATCACTTTTCGTGGGAATTTTTTGACACAAATACTTACTTTTTGGAATCAGCCATCGTTTAATGAAATTTACTATTGAAAATTGAAGACTTTTTACTTAAAATAAACACAGTACAAAACTACGAACGAAATATTTCTTCGATCAATCTACACTCAGCCTGACTGACTCAACTTAATCGAAAACTTTTAGGGTTGCCACTCTTATACACGTCGTCACAAAATTTCATGGTTATATTTCGTTGTGTGATTCTAGTATTCTATCGTAATTGGGTTATGTTCACATTGGTACTATTACTAATATCTATTAATTTTAAAGAATTTATAAAATTCATAGTTCTTTAGATTTAATTGCTAGCGCCCAGATGTTGTAGAATGTTTTACTTTTCGTATATTTGAGACATTTGGGGGTGGAAAACATTCCGTCTAAGCTCTTTAAGTTGCATTAAGCACACGTAAATTGCTGCAATTGGACCTAAACATGCCATCACAATAATTTTGCTACACTGTAGTTCCATTAATAAATACCGAGGTTCATTAAAATTTAAAGTCAGAGTTTATTTAATACAAACTCCGGCATAAGTGCCACTCAAACTAAGCGTTGGGTATAGCGATTTAGATAATTTTTCTATTTCATTCGTAAAATTTGAAATTTGCTCAAATTCTCCCTTCGATTCATTTCGATGAAATGTGTTCAATGCTAAGGCCCACACGCTACGCTTTTTTGGGTGTGAGGGATTCGGGGGTAGGAAAAATTCCGGAATGCCAAGTTTCGATCGAGAGGACGGGTAGCATACCAATACTACTGAAAGGAAAATGTGAATTGGGAAATTACTGATCGGACGGCTGTTCAGTTATTTACCTGCAATTTGAGTGATAATAAATATAATAATTTAATTTTCATTACGTACTCTGAATTTGTGTTTCTGTTTATATCTAAACCTGTAACTTCGTTTAATACGCACATATATGATTTCGGTAATCATATAGGGAACTATCTTGGAGATTCATTATTGTCTACGCACAAGGAAAGGAAATTCCTCCCGGTTCGACTTAAAGCGTGGGGTTGGCCTTTTCACAATACAAGATATGTGCACTAACCAGGAGAGTGATTCTGTTCTTTTGTCGTACTTGAATGTCAAAGTATACGACTAAATGAAATGAACTTTTCTACTGATTTTTTCGTGTTTTATTCAGGTCAGCAACCCTTGCATGACGTAGAATGAACTGAAAATGACACTTCACATTACAAATTCAAAATAATATTTCAAATTTAAGCACTTGTAATGCTCTAATTAGGTGTAAAATTTCTATTTACCACAGTGTAACATTTTTGTCACAACCTCTTGAGCAGTTGACTAATTTGTCGCATATCTATTCGTGTTTTTTGACGTTTGTTCACCGAAAATTCATTATATTGGATTATCTCTGTACCGTATACCTATACATTTTCACAATGTTTCATCACTAATGGCGGAACGTGGTTCGTAATGGGAATATTTTGTATTCTAAAACTTGTGCCTTTTTCATATGTCACAGCCCACACGCAGAACTTTTTAGGCAGTTTTTACAGGTGAGAAGTTCCGAGGGTAGGACAAATTTTGTGCTACCAAGCTTCGATCGGAAGTACGGGCAGCATAAAAGGGGCGTGTATCTTTATTCTGCTCAGAGCACTCCGAGCGCTCTAAACACTGATTTCTTGTATGTTTATTTACTTTCACAGTACTCTGAGTGCTCTGAACGTGTATCTTTATTATTGCTCAGAATGCTCTAACCCGGGGATTACACGAGTCAGTAGAACTGACTCTGACAGCGATTGACACATACACAGGCTTGTGTAAACCCCCACTGACTACTCTCTTTTACTGACCAGTCTGTACTGACAAGATTTCTGACGAGTCAGTACGGACTAGTCAATAAACTGTCAAACGTACAATTAAGATGGCGGAAATTGAAAATAAAGGGTAGATGCTAGTGGATATTTGTGTTTATATTCCTAATCTGCTCTCTTTTGGGTGGGAAATGACTGAAATTTGTTTAACATACATTTTATTGTTTTTTTTTTTGTAGAGAATAAAGACGGATTAATGAAGAAATTGTTTGATATGCATATAGAAGAGGAATGTCTGCACCGCTTGACGACATTTTATTATGAACAGACTGGTCAATTGATAGAACGCAAATCGTTTTTTGTCAGGAAATTTGACAGACGAAATCAGGACTGTCCGTCAGCTCTATTGACTCGTGTCATCGTTGCGTAACTAACCATAGATAAACCTCTGAGCATTTGGAGCAATCCGTCAGTAATACCAATAGAGCACAAAAAAACCCTATTGAAAATGTGAATGCTTCTTTAAATTCTATATTTCCTTCCTTTCCCTCACCCCTTATTTATTTTAATAGCTTTATTATTACTATTTATTTATTTTTATAAAGAATTTTGTATTATCCATAGATATTTCACAAATCATAAGTGTTGCCGACATAAAAAAAAAAAAACTACCAGAACACTCAGAACACTCCGGATTTGTATCTTTTTTCCAGAGTACTCTGAACGTTCTAAAAAATCTGAAAAAGCTGAAAAAGATACACGCCCCAAGAGGGTGATTCTCATCTTTTGTCGTACTTGAATGTCAAAATATACGACTAAATGAAATGAACTTTTCTACTGATTTTTTCGTGTCTTTAATCAGATCAGCAACCCTTGCATTACATAGAATGAACTGAAAATGACACTTCACATTACAAATTCAAAATAATATGTCGAATTTAAGCACTTGTAATGCTCTAATTAGGTGTAGAATTCTCATTTACCAGTGTAAAATTTTTGTTACAACTTCTGGGAGCAGTTGACTAATTTGTCGTATATTTAGCCGTGTTTTTTTACGTTTGTTCACCGAAAATTCATTATAGTTCATTTTGTGGTAGATAATAGTAAATACACAGAATGAACTGTGTTAAAAGAAAAAGTACGACAAAAGATCAGAATTATCACCCTCCAGCACTATTGCAAGCCAATTAGATCCGGCCATTTCGCAATTGCGAAATTTCTGATCGAACGGCTGTACAGATATTTACCAGCGATTTGAGGTAATAATATAATAATTTAATAATCATTACGTTTTGTAAATTTGTGATAGTTATTGTTTATATAAAAAACTGTGACTTAATTGAAGACGCACACAATTAATTTCGGTAATCATATGAGAAACTACGCGGAGTAACATTATTGTGCCGGCACGTCTACGCACAAGGCCGGCTATAGCCAACTCAAAGAAATGTCAACCTACTTTGCTTCACCTCCCGGGTACAAGCAAATTTGGCTATAGCCGGCTGTAGCCAAAAGTTGAACACCGCCCATGTTAATTTTGCACTCCATTGCCAATTTGAAGTTGATAAAAAATTTGATTAAATCATTGATAGGTGTACTGTTTATATCAGAATTTCAGCCATACTCGAACAGGAGACCACAATTCCCACCCGACTTTATGTAAAATCGTATTTGCAGATATTACGTTTATATACGCGTGATGATGTACCTTTTTGATTCCTGCGAGCGAAGAGCTCTGAAAAGGAAGACGAAAAAGACGTTTTGACTTTGGTATGGCCCTACGATATGTTATGGTCGTAGCGTACTGTATATAGCAGTATGCTACACTGAGAATTACTGCAGCAGATATGCCGGCCGGCTGCCATACCGACAGTCCGCACACCCAATCTCGAAGAATTCTTGCCTGCTGTTGGAGAAGAAGAAGACAATCGTCTTTGTCTTGTCAAATCTTCCACCCAGTGAACAAGTGAAGTAGTGAAATTGAGAATTTGTCCAAAAACATCGGCCAGGAAACTAACCCTGTACATAAGTTCAAAAGATTTTTCATCTTCATTAATAGTCTATTGTCATTTGGTGAAATTATTTTCCACTTATCAGGCGAAAATCTTAAATATAGCGTCCGACAGCATCGACACCTCGCCGTTCATCGCCGAGATTATGTCTCAACAGATACCTGCAATTGTAACAATAATAATGCAGTCATTTTGGGCTTAAGAGCGTGGTACACAGATCCGTAAAGTAAATTGCAGTATCATACTGCTGAGGAATTCATAACTGTGAGGAATTTACCGATGGATTTAACTGCCGGTTACCTGATATTACATGGGAATTCACAGAAAAAGATGTCAATAAGTTGACTCGTGACTTGAGCATAGCAAAATCTAAAAAAGATACTCATCATGGTGCCGTAAATTAAACTCTTCCAGTCAATTGTATTGCAGATTGTGTTTGGTATGTACAGCAATGTAGAAATTTCTGTGGATTATAATATAAAGTATATAAGTAAAATAACAATCGGATAAAGGCTGAAATTAGTTACAATCAATGGAAATAATTAAATAAGTGAATGAACGCCAAGAATAACTTAAAAAAGTGAGAAAAGGTTGTAGGCTATAGTTGCTGTAATTTCTATCAAAAATGAAATTATATTAATTAATTTACAAATAATGCTTTGTGTGAAATAAGTTAATTCTAACAATTGTAACTGTGACATGTACATAGATAGGGCATATGAATTTGCATAGATTTATTATTCGTTTTTTTTGCATTAGTGCCAAAAATGTACAAACGGTACGCAGCTGTTTATAAATCATAAAGTTTCAAACTTGATTGAAAGGGTTTATAGTGAGATCACAGCATAAAAAAAAACAAAAGATTAATAACAATATTGTTTATCATTAGGACTAGGCATATCATAAAGTGCAATTTCGTAATTTTGAATTATTCATTCACTAGAAGATAGTTTATAAGAAAAACCACTGGCTAGATCGTATATTTCTTAAATTAAAGTATTAGCTGTGTTCCATTGGGCTGTGTCGTAACCCCCGCAAGATACAAGCCAGGAACAAAGTCGAAAAAAGAGAGCAGCGGGCCGGTCAGCAGGCGACATCCACAGTCTTCTTGCCTTGTCTTACTGAAGGAGTTTTTCATATAAAAGTTGCTTGTATTTTGTTCAAACGCTATAATTTCCGTAAATTTGTTCTACATACTATTTTTTTTTAAACTATTAGAAAGAAAACATATTTGGCTGCAATTTGTTTTAACTTCATTTTGCTGTGAGAGTGACAGATTTCGGCTTTAGGACCGGTTTAAGATGAAATTTTAGTTTTTCCTCCATGACGAGTATACAAAATGCCGTGAGAGTGAGCTCCTACTGCATGCTGTACCCGGCACGTTAAGGCCTTTTATTGTGTCGGTGCCTTCGGAGACTTCATGGCTTGTATTATATTCCGGCGGTTACGGCTGTGTAAAGTACTCCCAAGTACTTCTACCTTCTCGCAACTACTCATGCTCTTATCCGCGAGTAGATGTGCTGAGTAGTTACGCAAGAATATTCCGCTAGGTGGATTTGGATGCTAAGTGGTTATTGAAATGTCAGATAGACGAAATTTGAGAGAAATTGTTTATAAAGAAAGAATTAACTCATCGATAACAGGAGAATTATTCAAATTTATATATTATCGTTATGAAAATAAATACGGTAATTTGTTTTACATGCTATTTTTGTTTTAAACTATTAGAAAGAAAACATATTTGGCTACAATTTGCTGTGGGAGCGACAGTTTTGAGCTTTTTTAGGACATGTTTAAAATGATATTTTAGTTTTTCACCCAGAACGAGTATGCAAACAGCAGTGAGAGTGAGCTCTTACTGTATGCTGTACCCGGCACGTTAAGGCCTTTTAAAGTGTCGGTGGTCGGTGCCTTCGGCGACTTCATGGCTTGTATTATATTCCGGGAGTTACGGCTGATGATATCGAATGTAGCTACCTACAGATTCGGACTCCGGGTGCACATACACACACTCAGCTTAGAATTAGTGAGCGCTAATTTGTAATCAAAACTATTTCTTAATTTTGTTAAGTAAGGCATATAGTAAGTGTAGCCTTTGCGAAGCTAAGGAACTAAGCTGTAAACTCCTAGAAGACTATTTTATTATATGGATAGTAGTTTAGGCTCTATAACATATATACATAAAGTCAATGTTTGGGATTTTTCCATAAGTTTCAATATAGAACATTTTAGAAAACGAGCTTATAACGCACACATTGGGAAGTATTCTCGAGGGTTTTAGAGAGGCCAAAACTTTCGAGAATTCTTCACAAGCCATGGAATGGCAAACTTAGTATATCCTATAGATTTCATCCAGGGTAATAAAAGCTAAAGACGATGGCTATTTTACTACGGATGCACTAGCTACTAATGAGATTAGTTAGCAGCTAAATTAATCAATCCCTCAGTATAACAAGAGGCATGATTATCTCCTGATTGCCGGTTAAAATATGTGTAAAATAAAAAAATATATGTACGTTGTGGGAAAAACAAAGTGTTTTCTTATCTGAGCATAATTCTAATTACAAAGTCAGTACAGTAGTGTTTTTTGGCCTAAATGCGAGTATGCAAGAAATGCCCACCGCTTGTCTCTCTTTTAGATGTTTAAAATCGGAGCCCTAGTTACGGAGTCATCGCAATCAGCCGAGAGCACCAAGTTCAAAAGCTTATTACACTCAATCTGCATATAGTTGAATAGACCATTCCTAAGTACAATCTAGATAAAAAGGCATATGAAGGAGGCATTAGGAAAATATTGCAACAAGCAGCTATAATCAAAGCTTTACGCCAATCGTACGAATAAAGAAAAAGAAGGAAGAGGAATAATAACAAGAACAAGTAGAGAATTACTTTTTATTTTCGTTAGTTCTTGAGAGCAACTGCCATATATGTTGTAACGAGGCTGATCTTAAAAAAAAAAAAACAGGTAAAAAACAGGTAAATGCACCAAACGAGTCTAACATTACCGTACAGTTACGTTTGTTTTTATTACGTTTTAATATTGTAAAATCATTTAGAAATTCACATGAAGGTAAAAAAGGCACACATTTTTACAATTTACTTTCAATTAAAGGTCGTTCAAGTCCCCAAACTCGTTTAATAGCAGGTGCAGCAATCAAGTTATTAAGAATTTCGGCATCTGAAAATAAAAAAAAAAAAAATTTAATACAATATCTCTTATCATAAATGTATGTATATTCCCTTACCATGAGATTTAGCGTATTGCTCCAAAGTTGTCCTAATTTCCCAAACTGGCACTGCAATATTTATTTGCGGGTAAATTTTATTATCGACTTTTATATTACAAACGCAAACGCCCACTAAATCTCCGTTTTCATCAAGCATAGGTCCACCACTTTGACCAGCTTGTAGAGAAGCATCAGACATTATACACCCAGGTGAACATTTTATTATTCGCCCTTCGAAAATACTGGGATAGAAGCTTTCATCTTTTATATTAGTTAAGTTGGGAAAGCCTGCGTTATATATCAGTTGTCCCAATCTTGGTCGTTTATTGGAGATTTTAACGAAATAGCTATCTGGAATAAAGGAAGGAGCTTCGAGTAGTGCAATATCATAAGGCTCATCAAAATTGGGATTCTTCCAGACCACGTCGCATTCAATACTACCATCAGAATAACGACAAGCTGTTTTTTCTACCTGTAGAGAAGATATCAGTAAGTATATGAGATTAATGCATCATTTTTATATACTAGTAGATAAGTATAAGTATGTATGTAGTCATGTATAATATCATCTGGTGTGGAACTTTTGAAATGTGAACGAATTTTTTTTCTAGAGAAAATGGTTTCAAGTGAAAAATTAAATATTGCAAAGGTCATAAATTGTGCAGCAATGTAATTAAGAGCAATTTCGGAGAAGAAAATTCTAAGGAATAATAGCTTTGCTAACATAATTTTCTTTTAAATTTACGAAACTTCTTACTGAAAAATATAAAGCACTCCCTTTGTATAAAAGCCAAAACACAAATGTGTTGATATTTCACAAGTTATTATTAAAGTCTACTTAAATAAAGAAAAGTACCAGTTGCAGAAAACGTACTCAATTTGACTATTTCTCAGGTTCCACTTCGCTAAAAAGTTGAAGTGAGTGGAACTCATTTTCGTACTAGCTTAGTAAACTAGTGGGTATGTCAAGAGGAGGTGAGCGACTGAGAACTTACTCGGGACAGTAACTTCGTTTGTGAAAACCATGCTTTATACAAGAACTTTGTGTCAAACATGACCGACGCCATACAGAGCTTAATGCGGCATTACACCCTTAACAGCTTAAAGGGATTAGGGTAAAGTAAAAACCTGCATATTGATGGAAAAAGAAACGAATATGCATTTTAATGTTTTTCCTCCTCAAAACTCTGGAAACTGGAAAACTTTTGCGAATAGGAATTGAGCTCTATTCCCAGAATCAAAAAGGTACATCATCACGCGTATATAAACGTAATATCTGCAAATACGGTTTTACATAAAGTCGGGTTGGAATAGTGGCCTCGCGTTCATGTCTGAAATTCTGTTATAAAAAACGTCTACCCGGCCAGTAAATCTATCAATGCTTTAATCAAATTTGTTCTCACCTTCAAATTGGCAATGGAGTGCAAAATTAACATGATGTCTTTCTCAGGTTCAAGGCGGTTGTCCTATGGGTACTAAATCAGAAAATGGAAAGACGAGTATACGCACAAATTGGAGCTAGCTCGGAGAATTATCGCTTCGCAATTAAGATTGCTTAATTTCGAGCATTGTGCGGACAGCACAGTCGAATTTGACTCGATTACTTGATAGAAACCTTCCCGGAATGCAAAGGAATTTCTGAGCAGAGACTTATAAATCCCGAGGGTGAACAATGGTAGTGGTAGTGGTCTAAATAAATCTGTAAAAAAAGATGTAGAAATGTTACCTCATGAACAACGTGTGAGCATGTAAGAATGTATTTCTTCCCAAAAACTTTTGTAAAAATTCCAGTTCCTTGTCCACCAATGTTTTTGATGAGGATCATACTTTTTTCCCCTAAAATTTCATGAATAAATTAAAAATTAAAATAAAGGAAAAATGATCCAGAGCAGTGTTTCTTACATTCTGGTGGTGAATATTTCCAAAATCGGCAAATATTTTTCTTGGTTCTGCCTAATTGATAAAGGAAATCCTTGAAAATATACTGGAAACTGGCCGCTAAAGTGAATTGAACATCAGCATCTTTTCGAGGTAAGGTCGTAAATATCACAATTCCTATTAATCTCCTAAAAATGGAAATAATTTAAAATATTTTTCATAAAAACAATTACAATAGCCACATTTACAATTTATTATTGAACACAGCGGATCCTTCACATCCTTCCATTAGGAGATTTGATAGTAGAAAAATGCAATTATTTCGTCCAAGAACATTTGCTACTTTCCCAAAATTTACTGTTTTATAAAAGTTTTCCAATCCGAAGGGGGTGCTTAATGTTAAGACGTCGTTCAATTTGTTTGGAGGCTCCAGAAATTGAATGTAGGCAGTCATACTTTTCAGGAAAGTCTCAAAGTTAAAATCTGAAGATTTTCCATCCTTGACTATTCGCAATATAATTATACTTGAAAGCAACATTTTCTGGATATCACTCGTGTGGGTGTTTATATTATCGGTTTTGCTGTTTCCTAACAATTTGTCTACTATACTTGAAACGCACGCGTGTACCCCATTGGAATTGAAAAGGTACAATAGCTTTGCTTCGTACTTGATTAAGTACTTAGTTCTATCCGAAATTTTGGCTCGATCAAAAACAATGTTAAATTTAATCTCTTCCAGGCACTTAACATTTTCGGTTTCTATGACTTCATTTCTTCTTAAGCTTCCGGTAATTAAATCTATTTCGGTATGTGTAAAAGTTGAATTATTTATCAAGTAGGGCTCTAATATATTCGCTGTCGTCAGAGCAATTTCATTATTGAATATCACGGCAGACTTTCTGTTGCCTGGGTAATTTGATGATTCCAAAAGCCCGTGCTGGATTGATATCAGCATCTGTGTAGAAACAGAATGATTGAACTTGCAAGTGATGATCAATTTGATTGAATGAATTGGTTGTGACGTGATTTTCAGGAGGAGTTATTTTTTTGGTCCCAATTTAATTATTATTGTCATGATATCATTCTTAAATTTATTTTTCGGAGGAAATAATTCGATGAATTATTGATTTCTTGCGAAGTATTCATTGATTTATGATATAATTGAAGTTAAAATGAATAATGCGTCTTCAAGAAAAATAAATAGGCAATTTCGTGCAATCGCTTTGGTAGATATGGGACGGGTGTGTTGTATTTAACATTCAAATTGCGCCGCAAATTTGGACTCATACATAATTTTTATTTTTAGAAAAGTTATGTCAAGATGTAGTTTAAGCGGAGTTTCATTATCTATTCAAACAAGGAATTTAAAGGTGATGATTGATGCAATATATGAAAATCTAAAATTTTATGTCATCTTTCTCCAGGTAGTTGTTATTAAAGGAATTTCGATATCATTTATAACCGGATTGATTTATAGTTAAAAGAGTCTAAGAGGTGCCACAAACTCAATACGAGGACAGTGTTGATCTGCTATGTAAAACATTAGTTAAAGTGTATATGTATCTTGCCAGGACTAAAGCATTTTTCTATTGTATTGTATAGGGAGAAAATTAATGTCAACATAAATGGATTAGGAAGACGTTAAAAGGAAAAAAATAACCAGATTCAAATACATCATAAATTACAATAGAGTAATATTTAGCTCGGTGACGTCGTGAGAGTTCATATGAAATATATAAACACTTATTTGAGCTCATAAAAATGTTGCGGCCTAGACTGATTAGTTGTCTCGTTACTTATTATATACATTAACGTAGCCTCCCGACTTATTCCAATTACAATTATTGTAACTTACAGGCGCCAGACTACCTTTTCAGACAATTAGCTCTCACCCGTTAATGCGGCACTGGATGCAGCTTGGGGCAGTCTATGGGAGTGGGGGAGATCTCAATATTGACATGAGTGTTGATTCCACACTCAAGCTAAATCTAGAGGACCTGCTCACAGAGCGAAGGCTAGAACTTATAAATCACGAGCCAACAAGGCATGGTGCGTCTTCCGCTACAAGACTTGACCTTCTGATCTAGTCTCCGAACCTCTTCTTATTATGCTCTGGGCAGTGCCCAGGGGTCTCAGATCACGAAATTGTTTTCGCCGCTTTTGACTTACAGTGCCCACCTCCTAACAAGTGGCACATATTCCGGAATTTCTCAGCAATACACCTCGAGTCACTGGTGGCTCACTGGTACTCTAATGCATACGCCGAGATGGCAGTCTCACGCTTCTCGGAAATAATTGGAGCACTTTACCACAGACATGTCCCTCGCAAAACTATTAAGATCAAAGACAATAGCACCAGTATTTTATGTGCGAGCTTAATGATATCGCATACTTAAGGTAGAAAACGTCTAAGTCATCGGCCAGTTACTCAGAGTACCACACCTGGAGAAGTAAGTGCGATTACACTATCAGAGCTATGAGAAGAGCAGACACCCTGCGAAGTTTTGATGGTCCTCTTAATCTGGAAAAGGGTCAGAGAACTCGGAATTGGTTCAAGAATACGATGCAATCCGACATTAACCCAGACGAGTTCGCTGACTTTTTAGCCTCTATCATCGGCCAGCAGAACTTCGGAGCCATTCGTACCCGTTAATCAAACAGCCTGGGAGCCATTCGTACCCGTTAATCAAACAACATGGGCATCTGCTCAACCAATCCTCCCTTACACACTTCTAAGACATATTGCTCGGAGGCTCCACCTCCGGAACTAAATGAGATTGCGTCTAATAACTCTGAAGGTTTTGCTTTATTTTTGATGAGGGTAAAAAGGTAATCCACATTTTGCTGGACTTGAAGAAAGCCTTCGACACAGTTCCAAATGCTCTGTTTATCCCCAAACTTAAAACCAAATTTGGCTTCTCCAATTCAGCAGGAGGGCTAGTAGCTACCTATTTAAGTGAAAGAGCCCAAATCGTACACAGTGCTAGTCGAAGCTTCAGTTCACGAGAGATGATGATGATGGGCTTCCCCAGGGTGCTGTATAAGCGACTCTATTTTTTCGCTTTTTATTAATGACACCTCCGCATCTATCACAAATGTCGGTTTCCACTTTTATGCGGTTGATCTGAAGCTTTACGCTGGTTCCCTAACCTCAGACCTGCACGAACTTGTCGCAAACCTAAATGAAAACTTACAAAGAATCAACAACTGGTGCATAGATAACGGACTTGCACTTAACCCTACAAAAACTCAGGCAATTTTATACTCTTCCAATGGTAGAAGCCGGGTTGCACTTGATTCAACTCCAGGATCACATTATGTCACTAGATTCATCCTACCCTTGCTTTGTGCGGATGTAGTAATGCTCTGACCTTCATTTTTGGAGGCAGACATGGCTCAGTGCCCAAGTACATCCAAGAGAAAATGACCTGGAGTGGTCATGATAACTTCAGATTGGTCCTGCCCAGGTTCACGACACATATCTGTTACTTATATCTCATATATTTTACATATTATATCAACATTAATATTCTTATTCATATAGATTTCAATGTACCTTTTGACACAACTAAAATCTTATCTATATGCTATCGTTATCATTATTTAGTTGATCAACCTGCATCGCTTTAAGTGATTACTCCGTTCCCTATTATCAGCCTTTGGGATATGTAATATGGGTTGTCCACTTTACGGCTCTTCATTTGACGAGCTTTTTACACATCTGTGTGGGCTTACTCTGATTTCTGGTCCTACAGGTGCTTGGCCTTATGCCAAATATTCTGATTTGGTGTAATAGCAAATGCTAGCCAATCCTAGATTTAACGTAGTCATGTCTACTTTTTAGCAGTGTTAGTTTTCAAGATACCCACGTTAGTCAGTGCCGTATGTTATGTACCTTATATTTATTATAAATCCACTAGATCTCAATACTGTTAATAGGCTGTAGTCATACCTTATCATTTTATCTTTTGAAACATACTATTATCTCTCTCTAATTTTGAAAATGTAAACTATTGAAATACTACCAACCTCTGGTGGATTTTAGGCAGCCATTAGAGGCTCTTAATCACTATTACTTTTTGCGCTGTATATAGCTGTAGAGATATAACTTCTGAACTGATTCTGTCATTGCTTGAAGTTGAAAGTGGGCAGTGAACCAAATAGGTAGAGTAAGGCATTTGATTGTCACAAATATGATCCCAAATAAACAAATAAGTATGCTATACACTTGTTGGCATAGATGAAAATGAAGTAAATACCTAAATAAATAAATCAATTGGTAGCATTAGCAGATAAGTCCACTACATTGAAATGTTAACTTAAAATAAGACGCTATTTACCTTCCACTTTACTATTCTCAATTAACTATTGTTATACTGTTTAAGTTCTAGTTATATTCAACTCTATATTTATCTTAATACTCTATTCGATGTACCCAAAACTTATTTGCGTTTCGCTCATGCCGGGGTTGGTAATAAATAAATTTTGAATTTGAGTTTAATCATACCATTTGTTTTGTATTCAGTATAATTAAGAATCGTTAAATGTAAATTTTTGTAACATCGTAATACCCAACGTCCTAGGACGTGGCTAAGTGGCCGGGGTGGAAAATAAACAAATTTTCTGTTCTATTCTATTTATAGTATATACATTCAACTTTTCATGTAAATGAACTTATATCTACGCTCATAAAATTTTTTGTATAATTGAGAGCGTATCATCCAATGAGGATCAGAAAAAGGAACCTAAACGTTTGTCGTGCATAATCTATGACCTATGTTACAAGCTCATAAATGTTCGTTGTTATTGTTTGCCCTTTGAACTATGAAGAGGATTACCGATGTCTTTTACGAAAATTTTTTTCCCAAATTAATAATACGAATCAATTTTACCTTTTACCTTGATATCATTTACATCCTTTAATATTAAGTATATAACACGCGACCAGTTTTTATAAATAGCAAACAAAGGCTAAAAATTTACTTTTATACTGATAACCATTTTTGTAAACAATAAACATTGGACTGTCTGTCAAATGATGTTTTATTTAATTCTATTCTATTTAAACGTAGATGGCAGTAAAATCAGTTGATATAAGAAAAATTGTTGCATATATAGGGTGTCTCGGAGATTGTTCTTCAAAGAATTTTAGATTTTTGGGCACTGCATTCATACATTCATCACACGTTTAATTACTTATTTTTCGCAATAACGCGAACTCAAAACCGAAACTTATTTTCAAATAATATGAAATGTCAGAATATTGAACTGACACAAAATATCAACGACGCCCTCTTGTCATCCCCCCCCCCCCGAATGGATTGGACACCTACGCATAATATTAAAAGTTATTTTGATTTTTGCATGTCCGTCCGTCCGTGCGTACGATAACTCGAGAACGCGTATACTTAGAGAGCTGAAATTTTGTACACGGACTTTGAAAAAAAAGTAAAATTAAGTTCGAAAATGAGACAAATCGGGCAACTCTTTCGTGGGGTTGCCATATAAAAATTTCGTTTTCCGTTATATATTTGAACACTACCTGAGAACGCGTCAACGTAGAGAGCTGAAATTTGGTACGTGGTGTTTTCATTGTACTAGCAAATAAAATTTCAAAAATGGACTAAATCGGCCAACCCATTCTTTATGCTGCCATATAAAAATTTAGGTTTTTTATGTATACTGTGAAAACGATCAGTCCAAGACATTTTTATTGTACTGAAAACTTCTTCAGAATATGAAATCCTATAAAATTGGTTATAATCATTTTTTCTGTCCGACGAACCGTTCTAGAAATATATGCTAAAAACCACTGCAAAAATCAAAATTGCTCAAATGGGTACCCATACGAAATTTCATACCGACATTCATCTAGGGTATCATAAGAATTGGTCTTACACCAATATTAGCTTTTTTACTTGTTACCTCTGATTTAGGTCATAATACAGAGTGTTTCAACTATGCTGGTCTATAGAGTGGGAGATGATAGTACTCACCTAAGCAAACAAATAATTGAATGGCTGCGGGGGCGGAGCATATCAACCGTTGTGGAGTTACAGGGTGATTAAGAAAATATACTAGGTTTTTACAAAACACGCTATATCTGAAAAAGTATACCGGTCACAGCCAAGAGCTCATTGGATGCAGAGCTTCATGACCTTTCCAACGACTGTTTAATCAGCTGCATGCTCCTCTACCCTCAGGAGTTATGGTGGTCTAAACGAAAAATTTCTGATTTTATTACCTTTTTTATTACATTGACTATTTTGTTTTGCAAAACGGTGGTTCACATAACTTTATTTTATAAAATCTGTAAACTGTGGGCTCTCCTCTTTAATTTGACCTTTGACGCCTATGTCCTAACTGTATTCGTTAAACAGTTATTAGCTCATAGCTTATTCAGGTCATACCGAAATCAGATGATATATTTTTTTAAAATGTTTACTAAGGGAACAAATTAACTTTGAAAATAGGTTAAGAGCTCTTTAACGGCTACAGATAGGACATAGGGTGTAATAGGTCAAATTAAAGAGGAGATTCCATAGTTTATAGTTTTTATAAAAAAAGTTATGTTAACTACTGTTCTGCAAAAAAAAAAAAAAATAGAGTTCAAAGTAAAAAAAGGTAATAAAATCCGAAATTTTTAGTTTAGATCACAATAATTCCTGAGGGAAGAGGAGCATGTAACTCCGGAATGGTTGACCCCCACCCCCTCTACCATACAATTATTTGTTTGCTTAGGTGAGTACTATCATCTCCCGCTCTATGGACCACCATGGAGGTAGCACCTTGCATAATTATTCAATTCTCATTACGTGCTGTGAATTTGTGATACAATTAAATTATTTATTTAAATAGCTGTAACTTGAACATACACACAATTAAACTCGGTAATCACATAAGGAACTACAGCGTAGCAAAATAATTGTGATAACACATCTGGGCACAAGTGTAGCAAAATGCATGTGCTTCGTGTTTTACGAGTGGGTTGTCCCTAACAGCAGTTATTTGATCGATCTCGTCAATCGGCAAATCCGAGAAATGTGAATCACTCGACGTATCCTTGATTTCAAATAGTGTGGTCTGGTCCAGTAAGGAATATACCACCAGCCAAATAAATTTTTTACACTTTGCTTTGGTATTGCATGCGACATCTAGTTCTTGTACCGTCTATGTTATTAGACATATCAGTGGTCTAAACTGGGTTAATGATATCCTGATGTCTTAGTTTCATTACAGTGTGTAGTTTGTTACTTTACATAATTTATAGATGTATTTGTTCCACTTACTAACTATAAGGTAACAAAGGCAGCAAGTTGACTGATATAATCATGAAGGGTACTTAAAGCTACCTCAAAGTACACCCCATACTAATTCATCTAAAAAGGTCTTTAAAGTTGCATTATTTTATACACCCTGTTTAGACGGGTCAGTATGCTGCTTCTGCCTCACGAAAACTTGTGGATAAGATCATAAATGGCACAAGAACTAGATGTCTAGATTATGAAATGGGTAGTATATTCTGGAATGGACCATAACATGTTTTAGAGCATGCCGAAAGCAAATGTTTTTATAATAAGAGTTTTGTATACATTTGATCGACTTCAACACTTCAAATACGAAAAAATATGAATCTCTCGACGTATAGATCATTTCAAATGTTGTGGTCCATTCCGGAATGGATCACCCACCCATATAAATTTTGTATACTTTCTTTTTTTGCACTGCATGCTACATCTAGTTCTTGTGCCATCTATGGTAAGATGATGGTTGGGGGCAGGAATAAAACATCACCCTATCTACAGATTTCGTCCCGCAGAGGCAGCATACTGACCTGTCTAAGCTGGGTCATACATTCATGTGCCCAGAATCATTTCATCTTGAAGAGGAGGTGTCGCTACTTGAAAAAAATTGATAGAAACTTTTTTATTTAATGGTACAAATCAAATTTTCCAGAATATAAATTAGAAAAGGTTAAGAACCAAATCAAAAGTAATATCCAGTCATTGAAAATTCTTTTATTAGAAGTTTAAAATATGAAAACAACAATCGAATGTTAAGTAGTGACATCTGTTTTTTAACCCGTGAGTGATTCGGGCACATCTACATATACATATATAAAAAATCAACGTGCCGTGGCCGGTCATGCGAGGGAAGATGCTTTTGATATTTATAATAAGTATCCAAATGTCCATTTGTTAATTTGCAATACAAGAGGGAAGAGAGCTTATAATATTAACTAAACAACTGTAATTTTTTTTGCTCATATACACTTTATATTTTTCCCCGAATTAATGTTTACAGAAATATTTACATGGAAGGACATTTTCATACATATATAATAGTATAAAAAAAAATATATATATATAAACCATTGACATTTATGTGGTAAAAGAAAACTGGCTTGTTATGTATGTATTAAAAGAAAAATAAATACTTATAAATTAATCATTGCGGCCTGGTATAAATTAAAAATATTAAATGTGAAAAATCTATCTCTTCTGTATATATGTTTTTGTTTTTAAATTTAATTTATAACTGTAATAAAATATGGGGAACAAAAAAGTGTGTGCCTGTGTGTGTGTGTATTATAAGAATTAATATCAGTGAAATCACTGTGTTGCTAGACATGAAGGAATGCTTTTGTATTTGATATTAAATAAAAAAAAACAAAAAAAATTAAACAAAAGTTAAGTATTTCGCTATTATATAATCAAATTTTATAATGAATCTTAAATAAGGTACAAAGCAAGATTATGATGAAAATGCAGCCACTGGTATTTTGTTATTTGTGTGTGTGGATGTGTAAATGTCTTTTTGACAAATGAAATGCCTATCTAAAAACAAAATTAAAAAAAAAAACAAAATAAAAGTTAATATATACTGAAACTGGTATCAGATACTGAGAATTTTTTTCGTTATTATTATTATTGTAAAAACAAAATACATATTATTACAAATATTTATATAACTTAACACAAAATCAAATAAATAATTAAAAAAAAAATATATCTTCAATAAAATTAAATGTAAACTTGTGAAATAATAAAAATAAAAAAAAAATTAATAGTTAATTTAACGACTAGATCCAAAATGATATTGTGTAAAAAATATTCATCAAAATGGTGCAAAATATTTACAAAACATGATAAAAAACTGTGAGTTATTTTCTCTCTTTTTGTATTTTTAAATATATTATATAAATTTAAATATTTTACAAAAAATATGCGATCAAAAGAGAAAAGCACAAACAAAAATAATACACAATCTGCAGATGTTGCTCTTAAGTTGTTTTAACTAAATGCAAAATACTTTCTGTCTTAGAATTAAAAATTAATTATTTAAAAAAAAAAAAAAAAGTTTCTTAAGAAAAAACCAAATCAAAATAGCTTTTATGTAATAATAAACGTAAATCCTGATTTTTACACTAATTAAGGAGATTTTATTTATTTTAAAATATGTATATTTATTATGTTGTACATAATACGAGTGCTTTTCATAGGGTAAACATTGTTTCTGTTTTTAGTTTTAGTTTACATTTTGCACAAAAAAAAAAAAATTATTAAAAATCATTTTCATAGATAATAGGTAATTGTTGTTGTTTTGTTGAGTTCTGGGTACTTTTTGTTGTTGTTGATATAATATTGTTATTTATATTAAGCTTGAATCATATATAATTTGTGTTATGTAGTTACGATACACGGATGATAATTTCTGCTGAATAATTTGTTATTGTTTTTGTTTTCATTATTTTTTTCCAACAATTTCTCGCATCCCAAGAAAATCTTCGATTTCATTTTCCAATTGCAGTGCTTCTATACATGCTATAAAGAACTCCGTACCAAAGCAGTCTTCCCTACAATAATTAAGAAAGGGAGAGAAAACAAAATTAGATTAGTAAAGATATTAAAAAAAAACAAAATGTTTAAAATTTTTCAAAAATGTTTCAAAAATTCTTCAAAAATGTTGTGGATTGCTTGAGTATTTTGATCAAAAAGTTATCGTTTTCAGTCATATACAAAAATACGTAAAATTTGAATAAAATCAAATTTGTCAAAAAAATCAAATTTGTTAAAAAAATTCAAAATTGTTAAAAAATATTCAAAATTGTTAAAAAAAATTCAAAACTGTTGAAAAATACTCAAAATTGTTAAAAAAAATTCAAAATTGTTAAAAAAAAATTCAAAAATTAATTGTAAAATTTGAAGAAGAAAAATACATATTTAAAATAAACATTAAAAAAACATAAATGAAAACATACCATAAAATAAAGAATAAATCAAATAACGATGATCAGGAGTTCCAAGTTGCTATGATTTGTCCTTTTTATGTTATAAATGGTAGTTGTGGATGTGCTTCTTTTAATTATTTATTATTATTAAAAATAAAAAACTTTTTTTTTTATTATAAATTACCGACCCTCTAAAAACTATCAGTGTTTCTCTTTTTCCTCTTCTACTTCTTCTTCTTCTTCTTATATAAACAACAAGAAAATAAATAAATTAACAACAATATTCAATGTTAATATCAACAAAATGTTTGTTTTTTTTTTGTTTAATTATTATAAATTATATAATTTATTTATATGTAGTAATTTGTATATTATATATATATATATATGTTTTTTTTTGTCTCAATTGCCGATTTTGTAAATTGTTTTTTTATTTTAAGTGACTTTCATAAGATTTTGTTTAAAATTTGCATATTCTATAACATATATCGGTTGTTGTTTTTGTTTTTTGTTTTAATTTAATTTTTGTTTAATAAATTTAAAATAATTTCTATGCTTTTGCACGAGATTATGAAGATGATGATGAGGGTGTTGTCTGTAATGCTGTACCACCGTTTAAAACTTTAATATATAATTTATAGAGATCAATTTCGTCATTTAAATGAAGCACATCCACACAACCTTTAAAGTACTGGGTTGTAAAGCACTGATGCCTAGAAGAATTATATTTTATCAAAATTTATATAAAATTTATGTAAATATAATATTTATTTGTGTTTTGTTGTTTTATAATAACAAAATATTTATGTATGTAGGTAAATCATTTTTGTTATACTTGCTAAATGCATACTTATATTTATTGCTTGTCGAATATTAAAATAATAATGAATATGTGTTTTTTTCTCAATATTGGTAAGGTAGTTATTATTATTATTATTATTATATTATACTTACACCCATTGAATTACCTTGAAAAATAGCGAATTGAGTGAAAACCACTGACATATATTAAGAATGTACTGATCGTATCTAGTCAAAAATGGCACAGATTTTGGGTAAAATCGATTTATCCCCTTCATGCTCAAAATGTGCACTGAACTTTTTATCAATTTTGGAAACTGTACGGTTGTATTAAATGGAATTCAGACAAATATGTATATTTCTTATATGAGTATCTCCTTCAAACTCAATTTTGTTTGACATCGAATCTGCAGAGGAAGACATTTTTCAGTGTAATATTAAAAATTAATTCTTGTGTTAATTAAAACAAATATAACTTCCTTAACAATTTTGAAATACTATTTTATAACATCTTTAGTGTTTCTAATCGACAAATAATAATAAATTATGAATCGGCATGCAATAAATGGTTTTCACAGCATGTTCAAAACTTGTGCCATTTTTGAAGCTAGAACGCTCATTCCATTCTTATTATATGTCACTCCACCATTGACTGAAACTGACATTCATATTCAAAATTTTCTTATAAGTATCCGTGGGAATTATTAAAACAGAACGTTGGCTTGTACACGAAGTGAATGGCCAAAAATAGATAAACAAGGCCGAGCAAAATAATGCTGAATTCTGAAATTCGCAATTATTGCATTTTCAATTTTCAACGTTCGGTATTATCTCACCACTGTCATTAAGTAAATTAATGCCAAACTAAGTTGTGAAATGAGAAAAAAAATATATTCAAACGTTATTTTTGTTAGAAAAGAGTGTTTTATCGAATGAAGTGATGGTTGATCACTTGGGATCATTTCAGTAGTTGGTGAGCCTCGAGATATCAAGTAACTTGCTATGACAATCAAAGGACTAGGTTCGGAAGAAATTATAATATTTAATAGAGAAGAAAAGGAATAAGTAAGTTTTAGGTTTAGCCTACGAATATGACAGATCAAATGTTGAAAATTGATATGTGGAAATACAAAATGATGAATTTCAAGCAAAACGCATAAGCAAATTGTTCGATGGACTATTTATTGTCATGGATATTTCAAAATATGTATAATCATGTTTTACTCTGATGAAAGTTGGAATTAGGGAGCAAAGTAACCAATATATAGCAATTATAGCTACATATCTACTATATTATAATAGACCGAACTGTGAGTGGTCGCATGCAGTACCAAAAAATTATATAAAATTTATATGACTGGGTGGTCCATTCCGGAATGGACCACAACGTTTGAAATGATGTATACGTCGAGTGATTCATATTTTTTCTTATCTGAAGTATTGAGGAAGTCGATCAAATGTATACAAAACTGATATTATAAAAACATTTGCATGTTATGATCCATTCCAGAATGCACTACCCATTTCATAATATGTAGGTGTGCTCTACTCTAGTATGCCATGCGCCATCTAGTTCTTGTGCGCTTTTAACTACCTAGTAAAAAATATAGTTGTAGTCACTTTAGTTAATATGTAGGTAAGTCAGATAAGTTAAATTTAAATGCTTTTCAAAAGGTCGATGGTACATAACCTGCGTTCTTTTATTCTATTCAATTCACTGCGATGCTGATACACAAAAGAACGCCTTACACGATCAACGAAAAAGGAATTCCCATTTTAGGCCTGACACCTCCAGACATCAGATGTCTTAAACGATGCATTATGATACTTTAAACATATTTTTTACAATTAAGCGGGCGATGGCTCTGGGGGGGGGGGGGCTCAAAGTTTGTTGATCTATTACATTTTTGAAAATCTAGTACAGAATTGAATTTCTTAGGTCCTGAGAAGAAGTTTGAGGAGTGTGGGTAATCACTATTTTAGTATATCCATTTTTTTAGTTCGTACTGAGGTATTAGATTTTTCGCACTCGGTAGGGTTGTGTCCGATCGAAAAACGGATTTCACTGTTCACCTTAGCTCATTACCAGCTACAATTCGTAGAAGAAATTTTTAAATTTTTCTCTGGATAATTTTAGGGCGGGAGGTATGGGATATTGCATATCAAATTAAAGGTCTCGTGGTGTACTGTTATTCCGATTCAGAAAACTTTCTTGGGACGTTTTTGCCGCCGGAAACCCAATTTTCATGCAGTTGGGTCACACACATCCTAGCTACTACATTTCGCATATATTTTTGCAGTTCTTTCTTGCTTGGCCATTAGTGCTCTGTTATGAACATTCTTCTCATATGGAGTTAATTTTTAACGACTCAACAATTCCACGCAATCATAAGAAGTAGAAAAAATCACATTTTCATCCAAGAAAGTCGCTCGAGCTACATCCGATCGCCAAAGCTTTCCCCCGCTTAATTGAAATAAACATTGTTAATAAAATATGTTCAGAGTATAATAATGCATCGTTTAAGATATCTCTCATGTCTGGAGGTGTCGGACCTAAAGTTGTATGAAAAGTGGGCATTCCCCCTTTATGATTAAAACTTACTCGAACTAATGTCAAAAACTGTATTTCGGTTCTAGGAATGATGGCGGATAAACGCAAGTAATACTTTACTAAAACGTTAATTAAGAGAAAAAAAACAATTAATTTTTGTAAGTTTCAGAAAGGTAAAAGGGAATCGTGGTCATATAAAACTAAAAAATCTACTTTATAGTCATGATACGTCATTTGGAGACAAATGTCACAAATATGCTCGTTTCAATATTTCAAACGTTCTTATAAACCTCGTTCTTTCGTGAGGCGTTGCACCCCGTAGTTGGTACCGCCTTGGTGAAGCCAATCCAGTGGGGTGATTCTGATCTCTTTGTCGTTCTATTTAGTCGTGAATTTTGACATATTTTGTAGATTTTTTTCTTTTAACACAGTTCATTTAGTGTCTTCACTATTATATACCACAAATGAACTATAATGAATTTTCGATGAGCAAACGTCAATAAACACGACTAAATAATAGACAAATTAGTCAACTGCTCCCAGAGGTTGTGACAAAAATTTTACTCTGGTAAATGGAAATTCTACACCTAATTAGAGCAATTCAAGTGCTTAAATTCGAAATAATATTTTGAATTTGTAATGTGAAGTGTCATTTTCTGTTCATTCTACGTCATGCAAGGCTTGCTGAGCTAAATAAAAACACGAAAAAATCAGTAGAAATGTTCATTTCATTTAGTCGATTATTTTGACATTCAAGATTGACAAAATACACACATTTAATGTAGAACAAATAATGAATTTCTGAAAGAAAATCATGAAAAGTATGACCTGGCAATCGACATTTCCAACAAATTAATGGTCAGATATATTGACATAAGCTGGACCCATATCAGGTGTAACAGACACCTCGTGCACTTTATAAGGTACAACTTTCATTGGATCTTTCAACTTGCGGTAATTTTATGAAGAAATTCGTCAAAAGAATCAAAGCCCTGTTTCAACTCCATCATGGACTTAATCAAACTGAAGTCATTGCCAATGCTGCAGAATAGGCATAAGAAACTACATCGAAAATTCTTCCAAGTACCTATGTAGGTGCAAGAAGATTTTCTGGTTGGAAATTACTTTGCTTTCACACCAGCACTTAATTACTTACTTTTCCCAGAGTGATTTACACAAAGAAACTAATGTTTTTATTAAATATTTAACAGGATGTAACTCTTGCAGCTTAACACTGAACAATTTAAAATGTCTTTCAGTCAATATAACACGAAAAACTCGAATGACGTTACAACACAACTCCGAATGACGTTACAACACAACGGAGACACCAAAAAATGCGTCTACTAATCAGACTGATCAGAAAACCAGAGCGCTGTTAAGAAATCATTGGAAATAGTTTTTTCATACTTTTGCCTCGCTTATAGCTTACTTCATTCTTGAACACTGTTCATTTTTAGGGTTCCGTACCCAAAGGGTAACAACGGGAACCCTATTACTAAGACTTCGCTGCCCGTCCGTCCGTCACCAGGTTGTATCTCATGAACCGTAGTAGGTAGACAGTTGAAATTTTCACACACTGTGTATTTTTATTGCCGCTATAACAACAAATAATAAAAATAAAATAAAATTTAAAATTAATGGGGCACCCCATACAAGAAATGTGCTTTTTTCGGCGTCTTTTTCCTCGTTTTATTCTCATTCATTATTATCAAAGTAGGCATTTTTTTTTCAAATGACAGTTATTATTTTTTCAAATGACAGCATTATTTTTTCACATCAAGCCTACTTTCATTTGAAAAAATAAATAAAAAGTACAAAGTGTTAAATTTTGTACGATGGAACGGAACCCTTCGTGCGTGAGTCGGACTCGCACTTGGCCGGTTATTTCCTATATTTTTCATGGACACTTTTTTTTATTACTATATTACTTAGAAGTTAGAATAAAATATTTTACGAATTTATTCTGGCAAGAAAATTAAGTTTTTTATATTAAATTTTAAAACACTTTTCTCTCACAAGAATTCTGAGTTTACATAGTTTTACTAAAAAACAGTAGATGACGCTGATAAAGCATTATTTGGTTTGAGAATTTAAGTTCGTTAACTTTTTTTGAAGTAATCTTTAAGGTTTACTTCAAATTACCTCTAAGTAGAGAGAATAAGGTGAAGATAGTATGATATCGTATATCATACGAAGAATGGGACTAAAAAATTTGTGTCAAATTAATCGTTCTACTTATCTACTCAATTCCCTCACAGCAGAAACTATGATTTTTTTTTAAGTTTAATTTTGATTTAAACATTTTGATCTAAGCCGAATTATTGCGCCTAAAATCTCCCCTTTGATTGAATATTCACAATCCCTGCAGTAAATATAACCGTTTAGAAGTTATTTCCAATTTTGTATATAAATTGCTTAACGGCGTCATCCAGTGTGAAGGCACTTTTAGTTCGGTTTTTTTGGGATTTTTTTTCTGGCGAGCTCAATAAACATACAACTGTGAAATTTTTACCATTTTTTCATGCTTTGAATACACTTTGCAAGTTTTTCAGCCCGAAATCGTCGCTAATTGCTGGAGTACACGGCAAGTTAGTCACTCATCTGCAAAAAAAAATCATTTTTCGGTAATCACGATTGCGAGCTTTCTGCTTATCCAAAATAAAAAATATGTGAAGTATGAACTAGTTTCTGAACTAGGATTATTAAAAAATATTGAAAAGTAAATTTTTGGCATCTTGTTGAACATTTTTTCGTGGATTTAGGTGTTTTTTCACTACTTCTTCAACATGTACAAAAAAAAAAACGGCTTAATGAATCCGAATTATCGAAGTTTGTAAAGTGTGTCTACATGAGTACTGAATTAGTCAATAAAATTTCAAAGAAATTCGTTTAATAGATTTCGAGATATCGTGGTTACCAATTTGAAAAGTACAACGCGTTTAAAAATTCAAATACGATTATCACCAATAAAAATCGAACACTACATATGTACTCAATCAAGACTAAACTAACCGTTATATTTGCAACAGGAAATTAGTTTAGAGATATAACGGCTTCTCTATTGTGCAATTATACCTGCGTTTGTATTAAAAGAGCTCAGGTAAGAAACCTAAGCGAAAGAGAAGGGGTTCGATGCTGGAGCGCACGCTGCAAACATTTGGCCTATTCAACGCTGTAACTTCCGAACGACTGCGAATATCGGAAAATTAAAAATTAAAGTTTTTTGAATCAGTCCCACGGGATGACCCCCATAAACAGAAGTAAAATTCCCTTAAATACATTTTTTAAGCAATTTTCAGAATATTTGATTCAGGAAAATTGCAAATAATTTTTAAATGATTGAGTTTTAGACAAGACTCTGTTGGTAATCAAATGACAGGGGAGACTTTGAGTGTCTAATAAGGCTGTGTTCAACTTTTGGCTAGAGCCGGCTTTAGCTGGCTATAGCCAAAATGAGGTCGTTCAGTTGATGGCTATAGCCAATTTTGAGCCAAAAATAAGGCGAAAAATCATATCTGTATATGTTAGCTCAATTGTCAGAATTTATTATTCAACTCTTGGCTGTAGCCGGCTATAGCTATATATGGAGGTGAAGCCAAAGTGGCTTGACGTTTGATTGTTTAGTTTTTGATGTCAAGAAACCAACAAAATTTCTCAATTTTATTACTGTGTGTATATAAAACGTGAAATTATTTACGAAAATAACGTGCCATTATCAACAGACAAGGACCGTGTAATGTTGAACATTTGCGCTGTGATTAAATTATTTATTAATATAGGTTTCACTTATTTTCTAGGAAATCAATCTATTCTTTTAATATAGTTGTTATTGCAACTAATTTACTTTTATTACTCGACATAATTCTTACAATGAAATTGAAACAATTTATGGAATGACGCAAGTTTGCCATTTACTCACACAAATAAGAGCCCTAGCTCCCTAGCTACAGCCATTCTGGTTATATCCAGCTCTAGCCGGCTCTAGCCAAAAGTTGAACACAGCCTAGATATTCAGTAAAAAGGATGTTTCAATGACGTGTTTGACGGTAAAAACAACGGTTAATTTAGAAAAAGACGATGAAAATGCAGAAATTTCAAATTTTAAATTTTATGGCAATAGAAAATCTACTTTTCTATCTTGAGTTACTTTTTAAAAATTTGTATCACCCATTTTATGTCCGAAAGCTACTTTAGGTAACAAAAGTCATTTTATTGTTTCTCTGTATACCTTAGAACCATCTCCAGTTGATGATACTCGAAATTGAAATGTAGTGAGATTCAACAAATTCAGAACATGGTTGGAATTTCTCTAGCTAACTTAAGTACACCAAAATTAAAAGTTAATGAAATCATCATCAGTTATTTCGAGAAACATAGCCAAGAAATTAATTGTCATTTGATAGTAAAATTCTGTCACACGAAAATTTATATAAACATTTTACGTACACATAAATGCAACAATAAATTCTGACAAATTAATGTTAACGATAAAAGCATATTTCCGCCGCTATTCGTTTTTTAGACACACGACCGCGAGACAGCGTAGCATTTAAAAAGAGTTTTCTTAAAAATTCCAAGAAATATTTTCCATTTCCATCGCAATCCTATCAAGATTCTTTCTTGGTAGATTGCTGCTGCCACAATGTCTAGGCCTTCCGAATTTCTTGAATAAGTGGAGCAAGTTTTTAAGCGGCTGTCGTCGTATAACTACAAAGATTAATTTTAGATTTCTGAAGAAAAATGCTCTCAGGATCAATTTTGTTTTTTTGAATCGCACCTACTAAACTGTCACACTCACCACTCACAGCATTTTGTTGTGTCTTGTATGTTTGTAATTTTGTGTAGTGCGCGGTGAGGTGAGATAGTATACAATTAATTAATATATTTATTTCTTGTGACCTGTCACAATTTTTCAGTGTGAACAAAATGTTTTGTTTTAAAAATAACTGAGATAAAAAAAAAACACATGAGGGAGATTTGATTATTCTTGAAGATGTTCATGTATATGTGAATTTGTACTTTAGAAATTTATCGCAATTAATTTTATAATTAAATTTCTTGCTCATTATTTGCGATGAGTGGGCATAGTACTATAGTATATTTATTTTTTCTAGATGTTCCTGGCGTTTGACCTCAGAAACTTTCTCTTAGATGAGTTGAAATGGTTAGAAAAAAAAAGAAAAAAAACGAAAATAAAAAATTAATGTACTTTTTGCAATGTCATACAAAATAGTATAATTACAAAAAATTTTGTCATTTGTCATTTTTATGTAGAACACAAATGCTTTTTCTAGCAAATCGCCTTTAGGAGGCATAACGGCGGTTACTTCATCCCAATATAAGCCAATTGTTTCTATCAAAGTTGGCTCCCATTCACTTTATATTTTATTTATTTATTTATTTATTTTATTTATTTTTTATCTGTATGACCCATATTTCGTCCAACTGTCAGGAATTCCTCCGGAAATATTTCTTTCGCCGAAATTTATAGCAGTCCATGTGTTTTTCAGTGATTTATAGGCCATAGAGAGTGTTCTCCAAATCTACGGTTCCGTTTTTCACACAGAGACAGACCATGTGAAAACCATCCATAGGAGGAGAAACCACATGACCTAATTGATTAACTCCATAAAAGATAAGGTAGGAAACATTAATACATTTTTATAAATTTCTTGTGAACAAAACATTTATAATTCAACGGCCATAAAAACTATTGACATAACAAATTTCCTACATTTTCTTTTATGGATCTAATCAATTTGGAAATTAATCGGCTTTCTCAATGGACCTCAGAAAAATCCATAATGCTGGAGAAGAACAAATGACTTTTGAACAATATACTCTTAACTATCTCGGCCTTTATCTGATACGTATCATGTTTATCATGAAATATCAACTGATCTCAATATCCTAAGTAGCTGTCCTATCATAATTTTAATTATTTAATTAGCCATAAAGTCCATTGACTTTGTTAATGACTATACAAAAACTCTGAATAATCTAAAATATATAAACCAACTATCTATATGCAAAATAATTTCCATTGTGAATATTTTCTTTTATAAATAATCTCTCTTATTATTTTCCAGACGATTTAACATAAATTTATTACAAAAATATTTCCTGCAGCGCTACACAAAATTAAAATGATAAAGCAAAACGCATTAATAATTCGACAAACGTCCAGAGGGCGCAAATTATGCTTGATTTTTCCGTTTTTGTGCGATTTAAAAAGTGCGCGCAAAAAATACATACACAAAAAAAAATAATCTGTGAAATCAACGATCGTCGAACAGCGATCACCTCATCGAATGAATTGTGTGTGGTGATATGGGAGATAGGCTGCGCGATTCGCCTTCAAGAAAACTATCGGTTCGCGCATATCTCATAAATTTGAATTTTGTCCGGTCTCCTACTGGGTGTGCCTAATTGGCGTAAGCCTGTTTATTGATCGCGCCACAGACACTATGTCTACCAGATTCAAGCTATCGCTGCACGCTGCCACCATTCGCGCCAACCGACCAACATACCGTCCGGCTATGTTTGTTTTTTTTCTTATTTTTTTTTATATTTATTATTATTATTATTATTTTATACATCTGTTGCAGTTTAATCATTTTCAAGCATCTTTCAACGAACCAGTTCTGTCTGAAAGCGAGGCTCTCCATCTTTGTGTAAATCTTTCATCATGACAGTTTCTTCTCGATCATGGGAAATTAAAAGTAAAAAAAAAAAAAAAAAAAAAACTTGATAAAATTGCTAAAAGCACTTTGTGGCTAGATAGCTGTTTTTATGTTATATCTTGAAAGCATATTTATGCATACAGACACATATCATAAGTTAATATATATGATACCTTCCGTCGTCCAAGATGTTCGCGATCCAGAGATTTTAATAAATCTTTTATTTTAGTGTTTGAAATTGCGGAATCATGCACGCGCCCGCCTTCTACTCAGGGGCACTGTATTCGAATTTTTATAATATTTTCTTCAATTTGTTTTCTGTCTCTTTCTCTGTTATACTACATATTACATACCTCCTCTACCTACTTACCTACCTTTCTATGCAGATATATTTCGCTAAAATTGCTTTCGCTGATTTATGTATTGGCCGTATTCAAGTTTTTCCTTGAAATATGCTTATTAACTATAATAGCAGATTTTTTGTGAGCTCGATTACTATGTTAACTTTCATCCATCATGCTCCAACGAATTTCGTTGAAATTTTGTCACTGATAAATGACATGTTCACCTTAGATATTATTTCAGATTTTTTTTTCAGTGCCATAAAACAGCTTTTCTTGGCATATTGTTTTTTTTTTAATACATGGAACTATGTATCGCAGAATTTGGTAAGATAAACATAGAAAAATTTAATGGGTTTCTTGACCTCAGTGACTCTCAGGTTGTTAGATAATTTTTGCTGGGATAGAAGGTCGTTATAAGTTCTGTCAAATTGAATTAGCACTATGTATACACACGGAAGGAGAGCACAACTAGTACTTAGTCAACTTCTCGTTTAAACCTCTCAAGGAAATAAAGTGGAAATTATAGCATTCTACCGAATAATTTTTCTTGTGACATGTGATAAGTATTTTAGTTGTTTCGGCTTTGGTCAAAATGATCTTCGTCGAAGGTGTGTGATTCTAAGTTTTTCTGAAGTGATTCCAGTCATGATTTGGTTTGAAATATGATTACAGTGTCTGAAGAGAATGAAATAAATAACGTTATAATTGCCGTACTTTATTTCAAGACACCAAAATAATAGGTACATGTGTAATTTCAGTCAGTCCATAATTACAAGTTGTAATCTGTTTTTATACCCTCTAGATGAAATCTAAGTTTGCCATTCCGTTTTTAGCACCTAGAAATAATGACGGTAGAGCAAAATGGATTGGACACCCATGAATAAAATTAAAAGTTATTTTGAGTTTTGCATGTCCGTCTATCTGTCCGTCCTTCTGTCCGTCCTAACAATAACTCGTGATCGGGTGTACTAAGAGAGCTGAAAGTTTGTACATGGCTTTTTAAAAAAAAAAGTAAAATTAAGTTCGAAAATGGGACAAATCGGGTAACTCCTTCGTAGGGTTGCCATTTTTCACTACACATTTGGACATTGCTGCCTGAGAACGCGTCAACGTAGAGCGTTGAAATTATGTACATAGTGTTTTCATAAAAATAGTAAATATAATTTCAAAAATGGACTAAATCGGGTAACTCTTTCTTGGTGGTGCCATATAAAAATTAATTTAGGATTTTTATATGTGTACTGTGAAAACGATCAGTCCTATACGGTTTTAATGTACTGGAAAGTTCTTCAGAATATGAAATCCTATAAAATTGGTTATAACCATTTTTGGTGTTGGACGAACCGTTCTAGAGATATATTCAAAAACCACTTCAAAAATCAAACTTGCGCAGAAATTACAAACTAGCATTCATCTAGGGCAGTGTTTTTCAACCATTTTCATTGAGTGGCACCTCTGATTGAAAAATAAAAAAATCATGGCACCCTTGACCAGTGGCGGATCTAGAATCTGATGAATAAGGGGTGAGGGGGCTAATGGGCCAGACGAATTTTTTGCGAAAACGAATATCACGCGTAAGGCTTTGGTGGGGTCCTATGTGGGGTCCGGGGAGGGAATCCCTCCCTGGGGGAAGAAGTTTTTCACAAATTTACAGTTTTAAGTAGCATTTGAATGCAAAAAAAGCGTTTCTATATGATAAAATCAAAATTTAAGACCATTGAATTTTTTCGAAATACCTACATGTAAAATAATAGTCTCGCTATTGTTTTTGAAATTCAGCTTTATTATCAAATATATCAAATTACACAAAGATGTAAATGATACTAATTTTTATTAATGTGAGATCTGAGCCTGACGTGATGCACAATTGTTTTTTAATTCTGGTCGGAATATTGGAGAGGTAAGCTCTCATATATTCTTCGAACGTTCTTTGTAAATGTTATCTTTTATTATTTGTGATGGACGTAAGAGCTGAAAATCCAAATTCAAACAATTATAAAGTAGAGAGTTGCATTAATATTCTGAGAGCTCTTTTAACTAATAAACGATACTCTGACCGTACATGGCGTCATAATATTTGATGCTGGAAAGTTTATTTCGATCTGAAAGTTTTTGCAAATAAATGGGACATCAACAGGCAACAAGAAAAAAAGATAGAATTGGTATAAAACCAACACTTATTATACTCCATAGATGAATGGTATGGTCTCTGTTTTTGCATCTATTTCTAAACAGTAAAAATTATGATAATCAATTTCATATGATTTTATATTTTCAAGAACTTTTCAGTACAATAAAAATGCCTAGGACTGATTTTTTTCACAGTATACGTAAAAATCTCAATTTTTGTGTGACAAAACCAAGAAAGGAATATCGGATTTAGTTCGTTTTTGAACTTATATTTATAATTTTTATGAAAACAGCCATATACAAAAGTTCAGCTCTCTACGTCTACGCGTTCTCAGGCAATGTCCAATTATTTGCATCCATTGTGCTGTGCCAGCCTACACAAATATCATGACAGCAATATTCATGATATTTAATTACGTAAGCTATTATCTCCGTGTAAATATTTAGTTTAGTATATAATCCACTGTCATTGTCCAACGTGCTGTGTTGTCCGCCAGTAGTAAGAAAGAGGAAAATAATAAAAGTTAATCAAGAAACAAGAGAAGGTAGTAAGTCATCACAAACATTTATTAGAGACTATATCGTGAAAAGTTTTACAGAGTTTATGTGATCAGTAGTCCCCTTGACCACAATAGACGTAAAGAACTTTATGAATTTGAACGAAACTGAGGTATACTTATGGAAGATTGAAATTTTTATCCTAAACAGACGGCACTTTCAATTAGGGTTATTATCTTGACATTTAATGTTTTCAATTTTAAAAAGTGGAAGTTGATTTCATGAAAATTTGTGCCGTTTATGGACATAATATAAAAAAAATATAAGAAGAATCTGAAGAATAATCTGAAGAAAAGTCGACACTATTTTCAGGAGTAATACGACGCTTCTTAGGTCCTTGCCAAAATTTTCTCTTAGAAGGGACCATCGCTTTTCACATTCTTCTTCTATAATAATTAATTAATTAATTAATATCATTGGGAAAACCAGATGAGTCCTTACGGATTGTGTGACTCTTACCGCACTTTACTTACGGAAATTTGACATTTAAACTTAACGAAAGTTCTTAACCGATGCTTTAAAATTATTTTGGGTACATCTGTTTAATTTAAAGGGCACGTTAACTTTACTTAAGTAACTGTACTTACAAATACGTCTATTGTGGTCCAGCCTATAATCCTGTTTTTAGCAAGGATTTTCTTATAGATAAGTCCCGCTTAGAAGTAAATGAATTGCTTATGAAGTGGTCTCACTTATAAGTAAGCAAAAAGTTAATAAAAGATCTTCAATGAGTAGTAATTAAAATGTGTCCAATAAGAACTGAAGTTGAAAAACAGGACAGAATAAGTTGTGTGCCCACAAAAACTAGTTTAGTAGTAACCCCAAAAGCTGGCTTTCAACTTGTTTGGAAATCTAAGTCTTTCATGGACAAGTAGGGGAAAGCGGGGTAAGATCGGCACGCTAAGAAAAGAGATTAATAATCTCATTAAATTGGGTAGAGTTTAAGAAAAACGCAGAAGAAATTCGTAATTTGGTTTAATTACTCACAATTCCTCTTACCTTCAAATAAATAGTCGTTCAAATTATCGTCATCAGAAGCATGGTATTATCACAGATAAGCTTATTTGTGGCTACAGGGATACCCTCTTATTTTTTTTGCTACGCTAGAGAATTTTCTAATATGTAGTCAAAATATTTCTAATTATTTATTTTGTTTTAATTTTCAGCACTGTAGCATTGTAAGTGTAGTGTGGTATCATTACGTTAACTGAACTCACCCTGCATTGTGAGTGAGCAAAGCAAAGCATGGCAGGAAGGAGATAGGGAAAAGTTTAAACCAAAAAAAGCTACGCTAGAACATATCGTGTGGCAAAACTGGTCCTAACACAATGGCCTGTAATAAAGAAGTGAACTAAGAGAACTGACTTATGTAAGGTTAAAATCCATTTTTCTCAATTCTGAATTGCATGGAAATTAATTAATTGAGCGTATTTGAGGAAAATCTTTTTTTGGTGGATTTTCGGAAATTCCGGATTCGGAGTTTTCGGATTTAAGAAAAAACTCTATTTGCACGGTTTTATAGATTCAGAGCTCTTAGAACCTGAAAATCTGGATTAGAGATATTCGTAATCTAATATAATAACTTCAGATTTGTGGATTTCTCAAATCCAGATAACTTCAGTCCTGCTAAAAAATCCCCATAATTATATTTTTTCTGTAATATCACATTTATATGAGGAAAACCGCAAATATGAGTATGCCATTGCCAATTTATCTATTAACTCTATTAACTCTTCAAGACCTTTCATTTGATAATATGCAATATGTTTCTTAGCTGATGCACTCCTTTAGTTTCTGGTAATATTATTAAAGGAGTAAACCGTAACCCTAGGAGATGTGAAAAATTTCAGATTATCCGCTCTAATTGAACCAATCTATAATAAATAAATATTAAGACTAAATAAGGGGAGAGATTGAACCCTGAGGTATACCGTTGCTGTTTGCTCGAAAATCTATCTATAAGTTTTGCTTGAATTATAATTTCATCGCGTTGTCCAGCTATTTGGGTAACAATATTGATAAAACATTTGCAAGCATATAACAAAAATGATTTTGCTTTTTTTTTTTATTTAAATTTATATACATATAAACTTACTTGCATAAACGATGTACTGTTGTTTCTCTAAATAGTTGATAACAATCTTCACAGATACGATCCAGTCGATAGAAAAATGATTTATTGTAGACACCCTTACATCCTAAGTCAAAAAATGTGCTTCTTTTGGACAAACTGTGTGATGGCAGGGTAGCAATTAAAGGAACCAATACTAAAATCAGCACCACCGAGATCTTCAAGTTGCGGGAACACATCTAGAATAAATTGGAAACCATATATTATTACACGTTACGATGCCATCATTATTATTGTTTTAGTTATAATTTTAGTTATTATTATATTTTTAAATTAAATTCAACCAATAAGAGCTTAAGAGCCACTGCAATAACTAATATCGACATTGTTGTAGTTATAGAAACAATTGACTGTGGAGAAAATCTTTTTGTCTTTATACATATGGCTACAGTTAAATTTCATAATTGCATGTGCAATTATACTTTTGCTTGAAGTATGTTCAATCATAATCCGATTAATACTCTCTACACAAGTCGATTTACAACACTTACATACATACAACATATCATGGTTTGGATTATGGAAGTATACAAATTTTAGGCATACCATAATTCGAAAAATCAAACGAAAGAACAACATCAACTGCAGCAATAGTCGTGCTATTTTTTTAGAATCGAGCCGAGATTACCGGTTAACTTGGATATTAACAACGGTTACAAATGTACAGTGTACAGAGTTTTATAACTGAATAAAAAATCATCATATTGCCATGCTCTTGAAGAATAAAAACTACAACATTTGAATCAAACATTTTTTAGATCTATTTTGACATTTTGTGAAAATCGAAATCATATGAAAAATCATCGCTTCGTATAGACATTTTATAGGACGAAGCCAATTTGAAATTTACAATGAACACTGAACTTGTTCAAGATAAAAAATTACAATTGGTCTAAAATAAATAATATCATATTCTAGATGGAAATAAAAGTGAAAACCCGAAGTTCTGTATGGCAACACCAAGAAAAGGTAGCCCGTTTTAGTTCATTTTTGAAATTTCATTTACTATTTTTATGAAAACACTGTGCACAAAATGTCAGTACTCTAGGTTGATACGATCTCAGGCAGTGTCCAAATATATAGTGAAAACTCAAATTTCGTATGGCAACACCAAGGAGGGTTTCCTGATTTAATCTATTTTTGAAATTTAATTTTCCATTGCTATGAAAAATACCATTTACTATATTTCAGCTCTCTACGTCAACGTCTCCTCGGGTAGTGCCCAAATATATAGAGAAACACAAACTTTTTGTATGGCAACCCTATGATGGTACTGCCCGATTTGTCCTATTTTCAAATTTAAATTTTCTTTTTTTTTAGAAAGCTAAAAATGAATGGATTCTTAAGTTATCATGCGGACGAACAGACGAACATGAAAAATCAATCCAATCCATTCTGCTCTACTATAATTATTTCTATGCGTTACAAATGGAATGACAAACTTAGTGTACCCTATAATTTCATCATCTAGAGGGTATAAGAATGCAACTAATATAAGCAAAATAAGCATGAATGAGTGGGGCTATGATGTGGATGCGACTAACCATAGCCGATGAATAAGAAACCAATTATTAGCACAAATACTAATGACGTATTATCATAGCCAATAAAGAAACAAGTGGATGGAAACTATTCCAAAAAATAGCTTGTACCTCATATGCTGATATTTTATAAAACTATGCCAAGTATGTGGTCATAAGTCAGATATTCGGTGGTTGCTTTAGATAAGAGTACATTTGTGCTGTCTAAGTTGAACTTTCATTTCAACTCCACAGTAGTAAGTATTTTTATACCCTAGAGGAAATCATAGGGTGTACTAAGTTGGTCATTCCATTTGTAACGCACAGAAATAATGTTAGTAGAGAAAAATGGGTTGCACACCCATGCATAATATTAATAGTAATTTTGATTTTTGCATGTCCGTCTGTCCGCCCGTTTTCACGATAAGTCCAGAACGCGATCACTTAGAGAGCTGACATTTTGCGCACGGGCTTTTATAAAAAAACAAATTAAATTTGTTCAAAAATGGGGCAAATCGGGTAGCTCATACGTAGGGTTGCAATATAAAAATTTCAATTTTTACTATATATTTGGGCAGTGCCTGACAATGCATCAACGTAGAGAGGTAAAATTTTGCACAGGAATTTTTGTAAAAAAAATATCCAGGTTAAATTCGAAAATGGGACGAATCGGGCAACTGCTTCGTAGGGTTGCTATACAAAAATTTCGCTTTTCACTATATATTTGCACACTGCCTGAAAACGCGTCGACCACGTAGAGAGCTGAAATTTTGTACACTGTGTTTTCATAGTACCTAATAGTAAAGCAAGAAAAATGGACTAAATCGGGGAACCCCTTCTTTGTGTTGCCATATAATAATTTAGATTTTTTACGTATACTGTAAAAATTATCAGTCCTAGATGATTTTATTGTATTGAAAAGTTCTTCATACTATGAAGTCCTATGAAATTGGTTATAATCATTTTTACTGTCCGACGAACCGTTCTAGAAATATATGCGAAAAACTTCAAAAATCACACTTGCACAGATGGGTGACCATACGAATTTTCATACGCGCATTCATCTTGGAGGGTATCATCAGAATTGGTCTTAGACCAATTCTAAGTTTTTTACTTGTTTTAAATCGATTAATCATGTCAAAGTAAAGAACTTATAATCTGGTCTTTTATCTGTGGAATACCGCAAGGATCAATTCTAGGCCTATTACTTTTTAGCATGTACATTGACAATCTTTTCGATGTAATTAGGAGCTATACGATTTATATAATTATATTGTGTTGGGCATTAAGTTGGGCGTTTAAACTCTGACCCATAAAATATTTCGAGATCAGAAATCTGTTATTGTTCCGTTCCATTGATACAAAACATTTTTCAGTGGTCGTGTTACACGTACAAATCTTAGCACTATAGTCGAAGCGACCTGGTGATTCCTAAAATTGTCTTTCTTCAATATAGAAATAAAGTTGATACTAAGTTAAATTACATAAGATTTTCAAATTTGTTGAGAAGTAACAAAAAATTTCTATAGTTGTTGCTTTAGAGAAGATTACTTTAACCAGTGGTGTGCAGTACAAACTTTGACTATAGTAAATCAATTTATAGATGGCCTTGCTTGATCATCCCGGTGGAAATTAGCCGAAAACGAAATAAGATTTTTATATCAAGCAAATTTTAAAACTCGAAATTGAATTTACAAAAAGTTTAGCGCTATTTATATAGAATGCACAAAACAAAAGTGCACCCCTCTTAAAAAAAAAAGACCTAAAAATAAAATTCTAAAGTATCCGACAAAGTCGTTTCAATGTGTCACAAAATCTCATAATCACTTCAAAATAAAAAAAATAGAAAAATCACCACTTAATTTCTATTCATAAGAGCCTCTGCTAAATTTACATTGCATTGCACAAATTCAGTTTCAGTGTTAACTAAGTACATAATTCCTAGTCTACAGCAAAATAGACAGCATATAACCTCAAAAATGTGCTTTGGAATGGAAACAAGAGTTCCAAAATTCTTACAGGCATATCTAAAAGAAGAAGATCTATTTATAGAAAATGATTCTGAATGAAAAGTTGCCTTGAAAGTCACATTCACAGCACTCTGTCAGACGGAATAAAAGCAAAACAGTAAAAATTGACAAAGAATAATAAAAAAAAAAGAAATAAGTGCTCAACGGCAACATAGTTATTTGCTTGGCTGCACTACGATTGCGCGCACGGAAATATCTAGAGAAATACGTGAATAAATTATGCTCTTATGCGCGTGCACACCTGTTGAGCTAAGGCAGCCATTCTGTCTCGGGCAGCCAAAGAGTCGGACTCGGACTGGACTTTGACTGTAGTTGGATTGGTAGACTGCCCAGTGTTCGGGACGATTATGTGGTGGACTCTCCTCTGGGCTGATTTGCCGCCGAGTAGAATTTTGCCATGCAAAAATTCATCAGCGAAAAAAAAAATTACGTTTTTATCATGATACGAGATAATCTGATCGTACCGTGGGGCTGTCGGGCAATTTTAAGCGGCATGAGTTTTCTGAAATTAATTTTATTAAAAAAAACCTGATTACTATCAGCTGAATAGCCCCGTCGGGATAAAAATCGTCATTGGACCACTATCTTCGTCGTCGTTGTCATTATACAGCTACATTGCGGCTTGCAATTATGTATACATATATATATGTATAGTGAACAAGAAAAAAAAAAAACATGAACGCACCAGGTACAGGATCTTCGCAGTAACGCGTAATGGTTTTAAACGCTATAATAATAATAATCGGTTCGCGGCTTCGCAACCAAGTCAACCTTATACTTACTAGTATACAAAAGTACTGTGAACTGTAGTAACAGAGAGTAGCTTCAGGTTACTTTGATTGCTCACATGTGATAATGTTGTAGAGTGCCAGGCTTATCTCTATTAAATCTGCGCACGCAGTTGATACTTCATTAAATAACCGGTGTTCACTTTTGATCTTTAAGCATTTCAGCTGGAGCTCTCTTATATGTACATTATCCATTTTACTATACTTACTATATGTATGTTTGCCTATTTCGAGTTGTGCACACTAAGTGACACTGACATGTAATAATTTAATAATTTATGTTATGCAGCAGTCGACTAGAAATATGGATTGGAAACGGATAACGTGGCTACTTTTCCCACATATCTACGGAAGTCTATAAATAGTTCTCTCTCTCTGGCTAAATGAATTATTGAATTACTTGAGTTTAATTTCTTTGATTTGATTTCCTGCTATTCACTATTCAGTGTTACTCTCTCGATTAATTACTTTCAATAATCGACTTGTAATCGTGTGTGGCTTCAATGTAATCAAGGTGCTAAATTTGCGTTAAATAGAAAGTCTGAGGAAGTGTACACTTTACATATTTACATACTCCTTTAAGATTTTAATATATTTTAATTGATTTTATGAGTTGAGTACAACTGTTGTGTGGTGAAACTTTGTTGCACGATTAAATCAGGAAATTTCATGATATGATCACCCAAGATTTATCTTTAGATAATAAAACAACTAAAAAAAGTATGAAAGTTCGTACCGATCTAAATTAAATTATTTGTGTCGAAATAATTCTGGCATTATTTGCCGAATCAATCGAATCTAGGTTAAAGGTGCAAGAGTGACAACATCAGAACCTCCGCTCCTCTCCAGTTTTTGTATTGATACTTCATATAGAAAAATAACGAATCACAAATTGAGGTGAGCAATTTTAAAAGATAAAATTCTCATTATCTTGAGCTCGGGTAATTAGCAACAGAATCACGCGACAACAAAGACATTGAATTTGCTCTATTATATATATATATATAAAAAACACTGCCAGGCAAAGTTCGCCTCACTACCATCTTGGAGGATTATTTGAAAATCCCCCTGGTAAACTCTATTCCACGCCTCTGGTGGTTATTTAATAAAGCTTTGTGGGAAAGCGACAGTAAAAAGATATAACCTTGATTTGTTGGAATTGTGATATATGTATATCCCGGCGAGGCTACCACAAAAGTAGGTACATATATTCTTATAGATTTGTGGGGGGGGGGGGTGGATCCCCATTGTAAATCATCTTGGAATAAATATAAAACAGGAATTCAGGTAAACTGAATTTACTGTATGCGCGTGCCAATGTTTTGTAGTTGTAAAAGCACAGTGCAGGTATAAACAACGAGGAGATCACATGAAGGGACACTAATTTCCCAACACCTTTTTATATGGCAGTGCAAACATAACTTCAATCGAGGACTATCTCCTTTCTCTCGCGGTCAAACAACTTGAGAAGATCTCTCAACATCCTGACCTCCTCATTAGCCAGCTTTCAACACAACTACAAGTTGAAAACTTCCACTACTTATCACCTCTTCACCTAATCAACTCGGAAACGAGAAACATTTATTACCTGGGCGAAAGATTTACTTTCTTCACTAGTACAGGAGGCCACCAAAGTGGATAGGATACCATCCTCGCATCTCGACCATCGTGGGATTTATGAACGCTGGAATACTCTGGACTTTCGGGATATTTCTCATTATGTTGGAGAAACGCCAGTCTTCAACTTTCAGCAAGGTAGAGAAATCTCTAACATTCCACAACTTCCCACTCCCATCCAACTTCCCTATTCCTCTAAATCCCAAAATTGTTAAATAACAGACAAGAATACAGCTTGCCGTCGCGCAACAAGCTCTTAATAATTACCCGACATCGCGTAATATAAAGTTAATAGTTATTCGAACAATCAAAGTGCAAAGTGCATTAAAGACATAAGTGAAACCAACCTAGGCCAAAATAAAAGCCTATAAGTAAAAACTATCAAATATCCCGGGATATCGGTTCGGTTTAAAATTTCGCCATAATTCATTATAATTCGTAAATCGCGTGTGAAGAACTCTTAACTTGACTTGAATTGAAGGGACACTAATGCAGATGTTCTGGCTCCCAGTCAACATTTTAAAACACTACCTTTTATTTATTACCCAAATTTTCCCAGTTAAAATTTTTGTCTATAAGTATTTTCATATTTATTTACTTTAGTATTTTCTGTCCCTTACTATTTTTTCACCTCTTCTAAATAGTCTTACCCCTTCAGACTCCACTCATTTAACGTAAACTATTTCATTATTTCCCCTAACAATATACAGTGTGTTCTGGACTTAGATACAGATCTGTCGCAGGTTAATAGATCTCATCAAAACATAATTTGTATGGAATAGTAAGAGGATGAGCGGGGGGGGGGGGGGGAGAAGTAAAATAAGTTATTTCTGAGGGAAGGGGACTTATCCTATAAAGTCTGTTATAGTAACATTTGACATGTGACCCTATGTGACTTCTATTGTAGGCGATCACAGATAACCATACTGATGAGACCTCTCTGATGGCTGGGTCGAAAAGTTCGATTTTTTTCTGCATATTCTATGCATTACAGAAATTCTTTTCAGTAAATTTCAGTTTATAGAGACACGAGAAATTATCCACCCACAGAATTTTTCACCCGCTTCAGTGAGTCCTCACCGTTATCAGGAGTTATAAAATTTCAAACTTCAAGAAATGTCCAAGTTTTACTATATTTCCCGCCAAAATGCTTCATTAACATTTGCTTTTTAGATGATCGAGGACTCAATGAAACGGGTGAAAGGATCTCCTTCAAAAGTCTTTTAGAAATTATAGTGACTTTGTAACAGACTTCATAGGGTATGTGTGTATACTAAACTTGTTAAACGATATTAAGTGAAAAAAGTACCTACGAATATAAATCACCTTCCCTCGGAAATAACGTATTTTACTTCTTCCCACCCCTTTACTATTCCATATAAATTATTACTTGTCCGGACGAGATCTATTACACCCTGGAAGATATTTGTATCTAGGTGCGGGAGGGAAACTTGACTGAAAAACACTTATCCAAATGTTATATACAACTAATAACCTTATTCCGCAAAACATGCTATTTTTGTGGAAAAGGATCCGAGGTAGGCTTATGTAATTTTAGAAATAAGTTTGTAAATTTTTTACTCAAAATTTCTAATCAAACCCATTTTTTGTTTAACCTAACCTAGAAAAAAAAAATTCTGAACATTTTTTTTTCGAAAACAATCAGCACTTTTTATTGACGCCATCTCACCTGAGTACACTTTGCGGTCGAACTGAGATTACAAACGAAAGCTTTCAGGATGATCTTCGCTTGATGCTAGATCTTAGGATATAAATGATAGAACTTTTTTGCACAGTTAGAGTTGCTCTCATATGGATGCGAAAAACGTATAAAAATTTTAGGCAGCATTATCACTGTTAACTATGGATCAGTTCTTCTATTCTGGACACTTCAGGTCAAGTAGATCTGATCCTTTTATTAAAATTCACTATCGCAAGATAACTATGTGAGTTTTCTACTAGTTATGGGTCGGTCGCGAACGATTCGGTCGTTTTGACCGGGTCAGTACATTGACTCAAACGACCTGAGTCACCGTTTCAAAATCATATTGCTCAATCGGTCACTTAGACTCAAGGAGAAAAAAAAACTGCTTTTCTTGACTTATTTGTTAAAGCCAAATTTTCAACCGATCACAAACTTTTTATTTACGGGCCGACTGGGTAAAGGCGCGCTCTATGAAACCTCCAGAAGTGCTTCCCTGGAAGCTAGCAGCATTTATTTTCCCTATCCCAGTTCCTTTCTTTTTTTCATAGGCATGTCCGCAGTGGCAAGCGCTTCACTGCTATTCTTAAGAACCCCTCTAGTAGGTACACCAAAGGATGGACGAAAAGGTTTTTTGAATGTTTCGTTTCAAAAGCATTCATTATGGAGCTTTTTGAATAATCATTGCAGTTCTCCTTCCTTAATATCATAAAAGGCCTGCAAGGCTACTTTCTGAGAGCAGTAATAAGGAGCTTGCGCCTGTTCAAAATTATTTATGGTATTAAATTTCATGAAGTTTATTAAATAAGCCAATATTCTCCATTTTATTCCCACCTTTATTAAACAGAACTTCAGCAGATTACTTCTAACCACTCTGAAATTCACATTGCCAATTCTGTTGCTAAATCTAGTTTTGGTATTTACCTCCCTTTTACACATGTACAAGTGCGCAAAGCCGAACCAATGCCAGCATTTCAGAAACATGATGGATAATCTTTATAGTTTACAATATTATTACATATTTTCTTGCTCTACTTATAAAGGCACAATTTTAATTGTGATTGCTTAACATGCAGTGATATATCAGTCGTGAAAGGCTCCAAAATTCATAAACTAAGCTCACTTTTAGCTTTGAGCGTTATTCTGACATGAACAATTCGGTGAGGTAGGTAACTTAATGGTATTAGCTGATTATTCCCAACTGACTCAAATGACCTAAATGACCGAATCTTTTACATGAGTCACTTATTCCGAAATACTCGCATGACCTGAGTGATTAAAATGACCGATTTTGCCCATCACTATTTTCTACATCAGATATCCGACACTCGTCTTGTAATCAGGTTTTATCTACTTTGATTAGTTAGTCTAGTTAGTTATCAATAATATAAGATTCCAGATTCCAGATCACCGGTGCTAAAGAGCCTAGCTCTCCTATAGTTAAAATAATATGTAGTAATATATTATTTACAAAAAATCCATTGGATGCAGTGTTCATTAAAACATTAATGAAATAATCCCGTATAAGTACCGGAGAAGTATTGAACCCGGTTGACAACTCAGGATGAAATCACAAATCTTCTTAAATCATATAATTTTCTAAGCAACTGTCTTTTGCTCAATATTTGAATTTAAATACAGTTCCGGTTGGAGCACTTCGATTAATGGTACCAGAAGGATGGGGGTGGTTGCTCCTCTTGCATCACATTATCTAAATGTGGCGCCTTCAAAACAACAAAATTCAGATGATTTAAGCATAAATACTCTGAATCGCTGATTTTCGATTTTATTTCTAATACTTAAGTTCCTAGAACTCTAAAAACATCATAATATTTATTTCGTCATAATCGAAACAGTATTTCGACGCTGCAGAACTTTTGACAATATATAGGTACATATGTAGTAGGTACCATAAAATAACTGTAAAAATATAAAGTACGAACGAAAATGTTGACCGTTTTTACTTTACTTCTCCTAAAGATTGTAGCAACACCATCCACTTTATGGGAAAGAAATCCTTATGTGACTGTGTCTTTTATTTATAATAATTTTTTCCTGTAAATTTTTCGATAGAACTTTTATGCGTAGTACAAAAAAAAATTGGATTGAATCGCTTCTGTGCTCCGCTTTTACGAGCATTGCTAATTTACTGCTAAAATGATCACATTTCTTAGGAATTTTTTTCGAAGGATTTTACATCATAATTTGTATGCACTATTTGTGGAAAGGCCGACAACATACCCGACAAAAACAGCAAAAGTACACAGAAATTGGGAGTAGAATAGATTTTGCTACTATTTACTAGACAGACTGTCTCCATAATGACTTAATTCGATATCCAGTGGATTCAAGGAAATTAGTTCATTTCAAATGTCATCGACATTTATATGTTCCATTTTAAGTAAAAATCATGGTAGATTGGTAGATTTCCATAATTTAATTAAATGCTATCAAGAAAATTTGCATTTAGTAGAAGATATTTTTTTGTTTAATGAGGTTTAAAAGAGAAGAAAAGTTAAAAAAAAAAGAATTCATTCATTCATTCATTCATGGCTGTCACTACTGATTTTATTAGAAAATCTTTCCGCTTTCCAATAAATTCGCACTATTCAAAAGGTAAAAAGTGTGTGAAAATGAAATGAGTAGTAAAATTAGAAATAGAGAAAGAGAAAAATATAGATGTGATAAAAATAAGGAAAAATCTAAAAAGTCCATTAAACATAAAAAATTCCAAAAAGAAAATTTTAAAATCACAAATGTCGTGTTTCTGGCCATATAACTTAATTGAATAGAACGGGGAACCATCATCAATAAATTACAAAAAATTTGAAATTTTCTTATAGCGACTTGGTGATTTTAATGCGGTTCGAAAATAAGCGTTATAGACACTCGAAGTCCTTGATAACCAATACGCCAGTAGATAAAATTAGGAGTGATCTTTCTAGAAGCGATAAAAGAGCACAAATCTTTGGTTATATTTCGGTACTGCTCTAATAGAACTCTTTTTCTAAAAATTTATTTACCCAAGACTTTGTGAATTATAATGAAATCCCTGAAAATTTTTACATGTAACTGAAAGCACATTTTTAAATACTAAAATTCAATATCAAGGATAAAGCGATATTTGAAAATTCAAATTACGAACGACTGCTGATTGATTTTCCCCGTTTGCCTAGGCCATTTATGCAGGTCAAGTCCGCGCGAATTGTGCTTGTTTTTAAAAAAAAGTTGGCTGAGAAATGGCGAAGTATAGTTACTATGGATTTTTGAAAATATTTTGTAAATTAAACGATGCTCCAAAAATCTCATTTAACTAAACGTCGCTAAAAGGATTCTTTTTAGATATAATTTAATTTGCGAAATTAATTTTCTCTAAAATAATGATAATTACAAAGAAGAGCATAAGTTGAGCATTTTGATCTAAAAATTAGAAGTCAATGTATTATCATTCTGAGCTAGAAAAAAAAAAACGATAGCTTCAGTTTTGATCATTTCGAAGTTCAAAACGAGTGCTTCTCTCTAATCACATGCATGTTACAATGAGGTCAAATAGAGCTAAATAACGAGCGCTCCTGTTATACTAAAAGAGCGCTCCCGGATTACTCGTATAGGATGATCGCCTTTCAAAAGAAGTTCAAAACGAGTGCTTCTCTCTAATCACACGTATGTTGCAATGAGGCCAAATAGAGCTAAATAACGAGCGCTCCTGTTATACTAAAAGACCGCTCCTGGATTACTCGCATAGGATGATCACCTTTTCTATTAGGAAGCCATTTTATGTTACGTATTCACACACACACAAACAAACAACGAAAAACGAAATTCTTATGAAACTAACAATTTATATCTGACAAGCCCCCGCCTACAGCTACGCAAATCGCCAATAGAAAAAAATCAATATTAAATATGAAGATTTTGACCTAATTGTTTCTGCGCAGTTTTATGTCCACCAATTGATTAGTATTTAATTTCGAGCGGCCTGCATAGATCGGCTTGATTGAGTCAATTATATTTCCATGCATACATACAAAACTATATTAAATGCATACCTACATCGATCATGACGATGTTAAAGGGTTTTTGAACTTTAAGCATATGTTTCAAGGCTTCTATCAATGCAATTTTACGTAAAGCTGCGCAATAGATCTTAGTTAGAATGCGTGTCTTGCGCGTTAATAAAAATTTCATTTATATGTATGTTAGTATGTATAGCTACATGAATTTACATATACATACGATATGACTAGCAAACATGAACGGCCACCTGCCAGCTTGAAGCCAATGATTAATAAAACAAATTGACAAGTTTAAGGGGCTTGTCAGATTCTATTAGTGTGTCAGCCACTTTGCAGTCCGATGAAGTTTACATATGTTTTAAGCAGATATGCTGGCGACAAACTGTCTATAGAGAGTTACTTATTGCACGTAATGGCAACCTTATTTCAATTTAATATTGAGGTTCAAGTGAAAAGTAATTTTGTGGCTTTTATTTTACTTGTTGCTTTTCAATGTAGAGGGGTTCTTAGAAAAACATTTTTGTTTTTTAATATTTACTTTTGACCATGCTTTGCTGTGTAAGGGCAAATATACGATTGCGCGGGCTAAGCATATAAACAAAAATTCCACTAAGGTTTGTAACAAAATCAGCACGTAAAAATAATATAATATAATTATTTTTTCTCACATTGTTTTTAATAATCTCAAAATAATTAAATTAAATAAAATTAAATTTTTGACGGCTTGGCGCGTCCCACACTTGTATATTGAAGAAATGAATTAAATTTAAAAGTTTTAAATGCATCCAGGTACAAGTATAATTTTACTCGTAACTCACGAGTTAATTAGTAATACGTTTAAATGAGTAATTTAGACTGCTCGCTCGTAAGCAGCTCATGACAGGACGCGAGGGCATGAAGGTAATGAGCCGGTGATTAGTTATGTGGGTATTTATCAAGAAAAGGAGTGGTGTCTTCAATTTACTGGAACCGAACTCTTCTGGGGCCTTAAAAAAAGGCATTTAGCGAGACAAATAATGTTCAAAACAGAAAAGGCTCACCAGCTACAATGGCAGAGCCTTCCTGGCCTAAGGCATGCGAAGAAATTTATTAGCTTCCCATACAAAGACTTTAAAAAAAAAGTCATCAACTTTGGTAAGCACCAGATCAGGCTATTCACTAGCAGAATGACTGGACAGTGCAGCCCACTTGGGTATAGGTTAAGAAAATGGCAAGATCTACCGACGACAACTAAGAATTCTGCAGCGAAGAGGTTTAATGTGCAGAGCACGTACTCTGCGAATACGCAGGACTTGCAAGCCAAACATTTCAATGTATAGGCAAGGGATTTTAACCCCATCAGACGTCCAGAAATCTGAAATTTATGAGATAAGGACCTTCATAAAATGGGCGAACGTGGGGTGGACCTAACATACAGGGAAATAGAACAAAACATTTTTTAGGTTACAGTGCTTTGAGGTCGACATTCCGCTCCCTCCCCTTCGCAAGCACATTTCCGCACTTTTTTAGGGCGAATTAACGACTGTTCGACCTAAATTAGGGCAGCGACTAATTGTGGTTAAGTTGAGATTACCTAATATTTACGTCGCACGTAGGTAAGTGCGAGGACGTCGTATCGACGTAAATATTAGGGAAATTGGGGAATATTTTCCAATAGGACAGAGGACACATTTCCTTGATTTGAAAAATTTAACGTAAATTTCAAGTTGACTTTACGTACATTTTCCTTAATCTCAACCTATTTTCTACCTAGTTTATCTCATGTTAATGTGTGTGTTAATATAGAAGGAATTTCATTTTATTGTGTGTGTATGATAATGAAAAGTAGGTATTGCTTTAATAAAATATATAAATTTTATGGACTTGTTACAAAAGGAATTCTCTAAGCTTCATTTTAAATCGAAAGAAAGGATATTTCGAAAATTAGCAACACGCTTTGAAAAATATCTATATTAAAAAAAAAACAACAGTTTTTCAAATTATTCTTTGGTTTACGATTTCGAATCGTGAAATTAATTTCAATATTTTTTAATCGTTCGAAAATTAGGATATATGAACTTAATTTGGTGGTGTTTGCAGTAAACTGTGAAAGAAATTAAATTAAAGTATCATGAAATTTTCTCTAATATGTAGCATCCTTTTTTTGTTAAATAAATATATAAATGTTGGTTTGACTTAAAATTTTTACTTTGACGACGACATTCCTGACGCGAAATAACCAAAGTTTTTAACTTTGAGGGCAAAAATTCATGTATAGGTAATTTTATGCTTAAAGGCAACGATAATTTTTTCTATAACAATATTGCAACATAAAATAGCACATTTAGCCCTAAATAATGTAATTTCGCCCTAAATAGGCAAAAGAGATTTCACAATTGACAGAATTGAATTGTAGAACATATGATCAACATTTTTAAATAGTTCTTGTAATCCACATTTATTTATAAACGATGCCACTAAAACTGATAATGCTTTTATTGCATTTGAATATAAATCAACTTTTGATTTATTTAAACTAAAGATTGATTTGTCATGTTTTAAAGTGTGTTTAACTTTCCGAAAATAATCAGAAGCATGTCGATAAGCGTTAACTTTTTTTTTTTGGAAAATTACAAGCTAGATTACCTATATGTGTTTTATTTAATTATTCCACAATAAGGCTGCATATGAGGACATGTTAAGAATATTTTTAACACATTCACCAATGATGAAATAAACTTCTTGTTTCCGTTGATTTTGAAGGTAGAATTACGTAAATTCAACTATGATAGAATTTGCTAAACGTGCCAATTTAGTCCAATTTTAACTTCCTTGGGAAATCGGACTTTGAGGGCAAAAACGGAATTATTCAGGGAATATTTTCGTTTTTTGCCTTGAATTTGGGAATGGATCCAATTTCAAAGTCCATATACCTATTTCCTTAAATTTGACTTGAGTTAAGTAAAATTTAGGTAAAAGGTAAGAAAATTTGTCTCAGATTTTGGAAATTATCTTTATTTATTTCCCAGTTTTTCTTCATTTCTATGAGGTAAATTAAAAAATTTCCCTAATAATTAATTAAAAAGTTAAGATTACTTTGAATGTCTAATTTAGGCAATTATTAAGTAATATTCAATAATTATGTTATACCTCATGGGAGAGTGCCTTATCAGGTTAAAATCCCAAGTCTAGCTTATGTGATTTTAACCAAAATAGGTTAATTGGCTCTCGATGATACGTAATTCAACCTCCAATAATGTCACTTGGGCTACTTATTATAATATAATAATGCTTGAAACTATTTTATTTAAAGCGGGTAAATATGTAACCTAATGACCAAATTTTGATATTTACGAATTCAAATTCAATTTATTTGCAACAATTGTACACGTAAGATAAAATATCTTATTAATGTGCACAAGCCAGAAATTACAAAAATAGTACACTGAGAATTAGAAAAGGAATAACATATTTAAGTATTTAATTAAAGTTATTAATACGTAATACTAAATATAAAAAAGTGATTACATAACAAACTTACTAATATTACCATAAGAAGAATTAATAATTAAGAAAGAATAGAGATGGAGTAAACAATTAGTACACTACATTTGATTTAACTACTAGGCGTTAATGCCTTGAAAATGCTACTATTTATTATGCTCAATGAGTGGAACTGGATCAAATTTTTAACCGAAACAGGTAAGTTGTTCCAGTTTGTAATAGAATGGTTGAAGAACAGGCGTCTTGTTACTCAAAATTGTGATCTTGGTATAATGAGATTCAGTGTCCTGCTTGATCTTGCAAATTGGAGTTTTTCGTATAGATATAATGGAATATGATTTTTTATTATCTTCGCTAAAAATACCAGCGAACGAAATTTGAAATACGTAAATAAGCCACAACCCAAAATTGAATCCGAGAACGGAGAGACATGATTATATCTTCGAAGACCATACACATACCTAACCACAGAGTTAAAGGCAATCTCAAGTTTATGGGAATTATCGTAATCGAGTTTCCCAAAGACCTCACAGCCGTAAGTAAATACCGGTATTAAAAGTAGACATACCATCAGTAACCTTATTGAAACCGGTGTAAAATTGCTAGATATCCATAGCGTGCGTAAACCACCATAAATTTTACTAACAATATTGTTGATGTGGTCATCCCACGTAAATAAACAATTAAAAATTATTCCAATGTTCCTGACAGTGTGTACAAGGGGAATAACTGTGTTCTTAATCATAATTGGAGGAAATCCTTCTGTGCCGAGTTTTGTGCGATTTATGACCAAACATTTGGATTTTACTGGGTTCAGCTTTAGCATATAAGATACGGACCACAAGTGAATTGATTGAAGATCTTCATTAATATAGCTAGTAGCATCCCCAATAAGGCCAAGGGGTCTAGAGAGGTATAACTGCGCATCATCAGTGTATAGATGCATTTTGCTACGATTAACTTGAGAAAAAATATCATTGATAAAAATTGAAAATAAAAGGGGTCCGAGTATCGATCCTTGTGGCACACCGGTTAAGACAGGAAGAAATGAGGACTGGCATCTATTTACTAGTACTGCTTGGGACCTATTACTGAGATAATTATAAATCAATTTAACTGCTTGAGAAGAAAATCCGAAAAGCCTTCTAAGTTTGTAGCAAAGCAGATGGTGGTTAATCGAATCAAATGCTTTTGAAAAGTCGAGATAAACTAGAACAGTTAAGTCTCCCTTGTCAATAGCACGAGCAACATCATCACTCTCTTTGAGCAGACCGGTAGTACACCCATGACCATTCCTAAAACCCGATTGACAGTCATGTAGAGACTTATTTAAATTTAAAAATTGGGAGATTTGAAGATACATGACATTTCATGGTATTTCTGCGAGTAAAAAAGTTTGGCAGAGACTATACCTATCATATGGGGGAAAGTTATGTTCCAACAAAGTTTTTATAAGTTTATTGGAGCTTCCGTCCAACAATTAAAACAAGTAACACAAAAGTAGAAATAATTTTAAATTTGTTTTCAAAACTGGTCTTTTACTATGGAGCAATATTTTCTGAAAATGTCCACATGTAGGCTATGTAAAAGTCAAAGTAAAAAAAAAATATTAATTGAAGACATTTCTCTACATAAAATAAAACTTATTGCGACATCGCACGTTCTTGAAGATTTTAACGAACTTATTTATCTGGTTGTCCTTGTTATTAGTTATATCATAGCCTCGACTACATTGTATTATAAGTATTCCTACAGAGTGTTGTAAAATGAATATTTGGGTTACAATTCCTTGTCTATTGACTACCTATGTAGGTACAATTTAATACGCGATTAGAACAAATCACAAGACACAATAAATCATAGATATTTTAATTAAAAACTTATTATTTATTATTAACTATACGCAAATACATATATATGTCTGTATACGTATTCCATACCTATCTATATATTTTAAATGGAAAATTTTACTGCATTGCATTTGCGCACTTTCAGATCTTTGCTATCTTAGTCAAAATGATTACAAGAAAAACTGCATGGTCATGAATTTCATCTTATTTACGCTACGCATCAAGTGATAGGCATATTTGTATTATTCTTGCGCACCAATAAATTAACTTTTAATTACGTCGCTTAAGTGCTACATACATATATATATATATATGTATATACTCACGTCTCATGTATGTAGATACATATCCATATATATATATAAATTGTTTGTGATAAAAATCGCTACTATAACTACTTACATACATATAAACATTCTCGTATAGGTATACTATATCGATAGTGCAACTACTGCAATTAATACTGCATTCATCCGGTCGAGTAAAATATTCAAGCAATTCGTGAACCGATCTTAGCCAGTTTTTTCTTTTCATTATAGCGATCGTTTCCATTTTACTGGGAATTCTTAAATAAATTTTCAGCTCTATGGAACTCATATAAATACATATTACACAGTGTACCTATACCTCCTACCTAACATAGAGATAAGCTCTATATAATTTTTGTAGGGAAAGTTTGTGGTAGTACAAAAATACCTTAAACTTTTATAAGAAAATAATGTGCGCGCGCAGCTTATTCCCGCAACTTCAACACATGTTTATTAGCGCTCGAAATATTTTTTTTATATTCTATACACGGCGCGATCACTGAATGCGGCTCTGATCACTTCGGTACCATACTGTCTGTTGAGATTGAGGAGTTCGGTCGCCAACCATATTATTACTATCTGCCAAGGCTTGTTGCTGGCTGCCGCTGCTGTTGCTAGTTGCTACTGCTCTGCTGCACATTTAGTGACTTAGCGCAGTTTAATTTTCGACTGCATTTCAGAGATTCTTTATGGCCACAGCACAGCTTCTTCGGGATGTCTTTGAAGCAAGCTAATTCAGAGTTAGCCACTCGCAAGCAAACATAGTGAATATCGTCGGAATGGAGATCTTTTTTAAGATGACGATCGTTATTTTATGCAATTTTGTATTTTAAAGTAGAATGCCGGTGCACTGTGGATATCACATGGGCTTGGCTGGCTGGATGGATGGATAGATGGATGATTATTATAATAAAGTAAGCCCTTCTGTTATACATATACATACATACATACATACGTCACCGTAACAAGATCTTCATATTTAAATTACTTAGAGCTGCTGTCATTAATTGTTGTGTGTTTTTAAAATATTATTCTTCTCGTTCGCGTTCTTTTTGTGTTGAGTCATTGAGCTTAAAATTTTGTTATATTTTTTTTATTGTTTTTGATGTTTTTTTGCCATGAGTTGTCGTCATCCAATTAGGTATTGTTGAAAGTAGCTATGTACTCGTATATGAAAAATGTGTGAGCCGATTTATAGTAGGTACATATATGCAAACTATATTAGGTCAGGAGATGCAAGGAGACGGTTTGTTAGTTTCTTTCTGTTTATTTTTGTAATTTTTATTGGTATAATGACAGTTGACCTAAAAAAAAGTTCTTTTCTAGAGCTGACGGCTTTTCTTATATGCTCTTTCCTGAGAAAAAAAAATTTCAAAATTGTGACGAGCTCGTAAGTAACTATTGGATCTGAGTAGATCTTTTCGAAGGTATGTATCTGGAAATATTGAATTGTTACAATTTTATTTCGTTTAACTTGAGGATCTTGGATTTTTGCACTACATTTGATTGATGATCTGGAATCGATCATCGATCTCAATCGACAACTGTCAAAACATGACTATGGGTGACCATAGGATAACTGGATTAGAGCTGAAATTTGCGATTACCCAGATTTGTGAACTATCCAATTTTTGAGATCCGGATCCAAATTCAAACTATCCGGATTCGATTCTGTGCTATCACGATCATGATCTATATTACCGATCCGATCCATAGTATCTGGATCCATACTAAGCAAAAAAGCTTGAAATGCCTTCCAGATTGCATTGTTTCATTTGGAAAATGGAAATGTCATTGAATTTATGTTTTTTCAATGAAACAATGCAATTTTGAGGATACTTTGACCTTTTTTTGCATAGTCTGGATCCGGGTAGTCTAGATCGGATTTGGATAATTTGGATCCGGATTATCCGGATTCCCGGATTTGAGGAATTGGATCCTAATTATTCTGGATAATCTAAGCTGGACTAGGTTGGAGATTTGAATTAATAATTTCCTAGCGATTTAGTACCTATTTGATACCAATCCTTAAAAAAAATGTAGGTACCTACCTATCTACCTAAAAACGAAGAAAATTAGTAGCCAACCATTTTGACGTCAGCAATCGATGAAATTAAAAATGGACCCTCAAGGCGGCGAATGTAGGGAAAACCAGTGAGATGAACTGAACAGATATTATATTTATAAGAAATGTCAGATGAGATAGTATAACACAGTCAACATACTAAAAGATCTTTTCTTAAAGGTTTTAATTGAAGATTTCTGCCTTTTATAGACATTATCTAAAAAATATAAGAAGAATCTGAAAAAAGTCGGCTACATTTCCAGACGCAATGTATAACAAAATGAGGGTTTTGACGATTTCATTAAAACAGAAACGTCCGTAAGTAATGAGTGACTCTTACCGCACTTTACTTACGGAAAATTTGACATTTAAACTTAACGAAAGCTTCCTTATCGACGCTTCAGGTTATTTTGAATACGTCTGTTTAATTTAAAGGGCGTATTCGCCTTACGTAAGTAACTTTACTTTACTTTAACGTCCATTGTGGTTCAGTATAATTCGGGAACTTCGATACGCTCCACTTGAAACTAGAGTTCCATTGCCGTAGCTCTAAACAGTGGACAGAACAGCTAGTTGGATCATCACGATCTTGCAAACGTAACATACTAAAAAGATAAGAGGGCAGTTTTGAGCTTAGCACACTATGTAGAAGGATAATAGATCTAAGATAAAGGTAATCTGAGAAAGAGCAGCCCAGGTATTTGTTCAGTAAGGCAGAAATGTGGGCATGGTCACGCGTATGTAACGAAAAAATGAGCCTAATTACCGAATTAAAGCGAAGACAAAGCATGTTTAAGTACTTACTCTCTGGCAGTCAGAGAAGGTTTCACAACTATAAAGGTAAAGAACGGAATAAGCAATGACCTGACAAGCAAAAAAAAAAAAAGACAGCAAAAAAGGAAAAAGGGGCCTAAAAGAATAGAGGTTATGAAGAACAAGATATGCCTTACTCTGGATGCTGGAAATTTTTGCCCTGCAAGTTAAGCAGTCATCAAGCTAAGTTTAATGCCTAAGGTAGAGACAGACTCACGAAATGAACAGGGCCATGACTAACATAATTTGGGAGGTCGTTTATAAACAGACTCGTCTAAATGTATCAATAGAATCAGATACCCGTATATCATTGTCAACAGCAACACACTGACATCTTCCAGAGAGAAACGAGTAGATATATCAACTTATAAGAAGATTATGAAAATAGAAGTTCGACTTAAGCTTGACAGTTCCAGGACTTAGTATCAATTTGGAACCTATAGATATATTAATTTCAGATTTTTATTTAGTACCAGTAAAAAGTTATCCGCCATTTTATACGTTACACTACAACATCATCAAAGGATCGTATATCTTGGAGATATCCAATAAATAATTATGTTTAGTAATGATAAAATAATAGTAATAAAGTAATAAAGTTAAGTAGAAAAGGCTAAGATTATAGCTGTTACCGAGGATAGGTTAGCTTTGCGCGAAAATGCGTGAAGATTAAAGTTTCCGGAATCTATAATAAAGGAATTCTTGAAGAAATATCAGGAAACTGGGAATCTTTTAAGAAAGAAGGAACGATGCACAGATGACAGACATATACGGCGAATAAGCGCGAGATCCTTTCCAAATTACGCCACAAATTAAGAGAGAAATAAAACAGATTATTTCTTGCCATATAAATGCTCGAGTAATACAGAGCCAACTGCTTCAGTTGGGGATTCGTCCTTGCAGAAATGCAAAGAAACTTCTCTTAATCAGAAAATGAGAACACAGCGACTTCAAGACGTGAATGGATAAGAATTGTTTACTCAGATGAATCAAAATTTAATTTGATTTGGTCAGATGTAACCGCCATAGTCCACCAAAGACAAAGATAAAGATTTAAAAAAGAATATATAAAATTTGTCAACTGATTTCCGAGGTTATAACAAAAGTTTTAAACTATGGTAAGTGATCGCAGATAATTTGTAATTCAAAATCATTCTCAGTTCATTCTATGTTATCCTAGTCTTGCTTTACATATATATGTACAATAAAAGATCATAATGACACCTTTAATCTTGGATTCTATTAAGGTTCCAAAGACTTTACGATATTATCTTAATTCCAGTTTAATTAAACTTAATTTAATTTAAACCTTTGGCTAGTTGGTTTAGTTTAGAAGAATATTATCAACAGAAGAAATGAGAGGAAGAGGAAGAGAAAGAGAGAGAGAGAATTTTGAGAACAATTAAAAACTGTCATATACAATAGCGATTGCTCAAATTATTGATCAATTGCAATCACTTCGATTCTTTTAAAGGTCTTTGAATCTATTATTAACTCCAATTTAATGAACTAGGTATCTAGAAACCACAACTCATCAGCGATCGCCAATATAGCTTTCGGACTGAACGCTCATCGGGAGAATTGGTGACTTTCATATGGAACGTTCGAACCGTATTCTCCACAATTATACGTTGTCTTAGATATTTCAAAGGCCTTCGATAGCGTCTGGCATCTAGGGCCTTTTAGCCAAGCTTAAGGCATTTGGTCTCTCCTCTCCTCTTCTATTACGGATTGTTATAGTCGTAGCGTGCTGCATGCAGCAGCATGCTACCTGTATGATGGCGACAGGCGTAGCAGAGCAGTGTTCACAGTACCATACGGCGAATGTGCTGCCATGAGTGATAGAACGACATGATTAAGCCCTAACTGGGACTGAACACACATTTTTTTGGGCGCCGAAGAAGAAGAAGCGACAGGTGACATTCAATTTGGGTCTTCTTGTTGCTCTCATCGGTGTGTACTTCACGGAAGAAATTTCTTGGAAAAAGGGAAGTGCAAGAAAATCAAGAGAAATCCTTTGGTCTGGTATGACTTGTTTTGTTTTTTTTTCTTGAAAGATTGTGGAGGCGTTTTTAGCAGTTTGAGTTTGGTGCTTCAAAAACAAATCCAACGGTTTGTTGTATCTAAAGTAAAGGGACACTGAAACAAATATACTGACCACAGTGTCATTGGGAGGCTGGGGCACGGCATTGAAGGCAGGTCATCTGCGCCTTCGTCATAGGTAAAGTAAGTGGTGTAAGGGCTTCTTCAGGGCTGAATGGTGTGCTAGTTTTTGTACAGGCACGAATTATTTGTTTTGTATTATGGTTCGTGATCGGTGGTAGGTTTTGGTTGACCCCTTATAACTCTCCCGCACTAGTCGAGGTGCTAGCGTGCCGCTCTGTGCCATCGCTGATCACGTGAGTGAGCTGTCAGCTGACAGGTTGGACTTCACGTCCAGTAGTACTCACTCGAAGGTACTACCATAATAGGATTGAAAGTTTTTTTTTATCTTGCCGTCAATTACGGGTTGTAGATATTAGATGCTATTATATCTAAACCTGATCCTATAAATGCTGGTGTGCCTCTGGACTCTGTCATCTCTCCGTCTCTCCTCTTAATTTTCATTAATGATCTCTTTATCGCTTGTAGAATAATTCCTGGTCTCAATACTTACGCTGTAAACCGCGCACATTTTTTTGCGCTCAAATTACTTTAGGCTATATAGTAAAATTTCGTGATGCTTTTTTATCCTGAACTGTGCGAATGAGGAACAGTGTACCAACTTCTATATTTCCTCTGGCATACAATTTGCGAAAGTATAATGGCAACATACATCAGCACCACCCCTACTCTCCTTCTTTCATCCTATCCTTTCCCTATTAACCATGCTGTGCTTTGCATCATAGGGTATCCTCTGAGCTTGGCTTAATAATATAAAAAAATAAGCTTAAAAAAAAGGTTTTTTTCTCTCAGGACTCTATTATGAAGCCGGTAGAAAAGCAAAGAAGAGATAGAAGTTTCATTGTTGGAAAGAGATTTTATGTGATCAAGAGCTTGATATCTACATATAACGCTGATAAAAAGATTTTCGTATTAATTTTAAAATGTTTCTAGATATATTTATATAGAAGGCTCCGCATATATTTTAGGCGATAATTTAAAATAGGACACCCTATGGATGCTCATTGAAACATTTTTCTATTATAGCTGTATAAGAAAACTTTAACTTAACCTATCAACAAATAATGTAAGCTAGTTCATGATACTGGAAGTTGGTACATTGTAGGTAAGTACATATGTACATAGTATTCTAAGGATTTCATATCCCTGATTTTGTGCACTTTAATTTTATATTTATGTATAAAAACCTCTCAGGCCTCGATGCGTTAAAGGCCTTCATCCTCAAATATGTTTGGTGGATAGATCCATTTCATTGATTTCTGTACTGTACTATGTGTGTGTGTGTGTGTGTGCTGCAGCATTTGAGAAAGGAGCACACAGTTTATTTATAAATCGATAGAATGTGAATAAAACTGTCCACATTGAACCTTAATTGGCTTCAAATGGCAAATTTATTGCTCCAATTGCTTCCTACATTCAAACGCCATTTGCACCGATAAGTGAAAATTTTCATAAAGCCTCAGCCGACCGACCACCCAACTGTCTACGGGCAAATATGTTGTATATATGCGAGTACACATAAATACTTAGTTTGCATCTGTCTGGCTGTATAGTCGCATGGCTAAGATATTATGCTGAAGATTATACTAGCTATTGATACATAGCTGCTCTATAAGATGACTCTCCTCTGTCTCTGTTGAGTAAAAAGAAAAGCCTAACCGTCTTCTATATAGCACTTGAATGCCGTCAATGTTTCATCAATTACACCGACCAGTCTCACATTGTTTATTTAAAAATATCAATTGACGTAGACTTTATAAGCCATCAATAATTTCGAGGTTTCTAACATATCTACATAGATATTATAATTCCGATTAAAGTCTGCGAAGCAGTTTTCAACCGTAGATTGCCCACGTTACCAAACAACGTTATTTAAAAATGTTTTACAACAAAAGCAATGAGGTTTGAGAGGGACAAGGAATCGTGTGTCAACAAAATATTGATTACGTACGTATACCAACCTAAGATCTGGAAATTGATTTTTATGACGTAAACATAAGAAACGCCATTAAATGTTTCTTATCAATTCCAGTAACCAATATATTTCCGATTTAATGAATTTCCGCACCTGTATTAGTTAAAGAAAACCCCTGTTGTATTACAGCTGATTCTTAGAAATAGTAATTTTGCCAGCCTTCTTTTGATAATTATTAGTGCACAGCGGGTATTAATAGAAAAAGAAAACATCAGCTGATATTTTTTTCTTAATAAAATTCTGTCAAGAAATCTGTTCAACGAACACACTTTTATTACTATTTTGACTTGCAGCCGTGTAGTACACAAGCGGCTTTAGTGTAAAATGTAAGGCTTGCGTTTTAATGATACGAAAATGAAATCAGCAAACAAATTAAGAAAATTTTCTATTTTATTAAAGCTTTCAAGATTAAAAGTAATTTTAATTTTTTTTTTTTTAGAGCAGTCTACAAAATAGAATGCGTATTAAGTTCTATATAACTTACAAAATATGTATGTAGTGTATGTATGTAACTCAAAAAGCTGCGTTGTTTTTCAAAAAGTGGGTCTATTACTTATGAAGATACGAATAAATTCAAAAGATCTTTTGAAAAGGTAAAAATATGTTTATTGTGCAACAATTTGTTGAGTTTTTTTTTTCGTATTGAATAATTTTGCGTTATAAAAACACCAAGTAGGAGATAACGATTCGAAATTATCTTGTTTGGAATTTTTCCATTTATATTGTTACATATGTATGTATATATATACATAGAGTATGACATTGATGTTAATTATAATGCAAAAAATATAATTCAAGACGATTACTATCATATTGGAAGTTTTTTTGCAAGGAAAACTGGCGCCAGAGTAGAGTAGGTATGTATGTAGGCATTATATATGGATGCTATTTGATAGATAAGTCAGTGACTTTGATAGTAGATGGCGTTTAGATTGCAAAAGTAGTTTTATTCTTGATTTTTTGTTTACGTATACCTTCATACATACAAAATTGTAAGTAGATCTATATCAACAAAACGTCTATTTACAGGGAACAAGATATATGTAATATTTTTTGGAAGGCATTTGTTGAAGAAATTGAAAAACCGTTACCTACTCAAAATTAAAGCTAAAGACTATGTTGAAAAATAATTCGAATTTTGGTAAAAAAAAAACAGCTCTCTCATATGATTACTAAAACATTTAAACATGTGCGTTCCAACTTACCCGGGGGTTACACGTAATAGTACAGCTTGCATCCAAGCTGCACTGACATACTTCTTGCACTGCACGTGTAACCTCTACTGCCATGCTGGCAGCTCAGCTTTCAGCGAACTTGCATGATGAAAAACCATGACAGCTGAGGTGACAGTAATTTGACATTATACAGTTTTCAAGATGGCGGAAAAGAAATGCTTCAGAGAATTTGATAAATTTATTCTGGGAAAATGAGATTTTCTGGGATCATTTGCATTACATCATTTACCAATATTTTCCTCTTAATTTTTTCTTGGGTTTTTATCATTCTGCTACTTCTTTTATTGCTATAATTTTCTAATATACGCAAGACTATACTCCTCAATGCCATTTTTATACCCTAGATGAAATCTAAAGGGGTATACTAAGTTTGTCATTCCGTTTGTAACACCTCGAAATAATGATGGTAGAGCAAAATGGATTGGACATCCACGCATAATATTAAAAGTTATTTTGATTTTTGCATGTCCGTCCGTCCGTCCGTCCGTCCGTCCGTCTGTGCGCACGATAACTCGAGAACGCGTACACTTAGAGAGCTGACATTTTGTACACGGACTTTTAAAAAAAAAAGTAAAATTAAGTTCGAAAATGAGACAAATCGGGCAACTCCTTCGTGGGGTTGCCATACAAAAATTTCGTTTTCCGTTATATATTTGAACACTGCCTGAGAACGAGTAGCCGTAGAGAGCTGAAATTTGGTACATGGTGTTTTCATTGTACTAGCAAATAAAATTTCAAAAATGGACTAAATCGGGCAACCCATTCTTGGTGTTGCCATATAAAAAATTAGTTTTTTTATGTATACTGTGAAAATGACCAGTCCAAGACATTTTTATTGTACTAAAAACTTCTTCAGAATATGAAATCCTATAAAATTGGTTATAATCATTTTTTCTGTCCGACGAACCGTTCTAGAAATATATGCGAAAAACCACTGCAAAAATCAAAATTGCTCAAATGGGTACCCATACGAAATTTCATACGGGCATTCATCTAGGGTATCATAAGAATTGGTCTTAGACCAATTCTAGCTTTTTCACTTGCTTAAATGAACTTGCATGCAAGGTTATAAGACATCAACCGAACTGCCTTCTGCTGTCAAGTTAAAAATCAAGTTGGAAGGGAGGATTGCATGCAAGCTGAACTATTTCGTGTAATCCCTGGGTTAACGCTGCATGACAACACGACATCAACAAGAATGAGACTAGTTCGTTTTCAAGAAAATATGCAGCTGTTGTAGCCAGTGTGAATGTTGCTGAGAATCAAAGTTTGTCAATTCGAAAACGTGCGCAAGAGCTCTTGGGCTTTGTCCGTCTACAATTTGGAAAATTCTATGTAAGGATTTTGGTCTTAATGGATGCTACACAAGCTCTTGCAACTCGGCATGCACAAACCAAGTCATGCGATTTCCATGAGTGTGTGCATCGAAAGTGGGAGCTTGTGTTGAAACTGAAGTCTGACGTGAATTATATCGGCCGAAACTACAAGCAGTTGAACTAAATGCTGTATAAAAGTCGTTTCTTGTGAAGGCAAAAGTTAACATCAGATTTTTTCTAGATAAATTCTATAGCAAAGTCGTAAGATTTGCTTGTACGCAATAGTTTCGGCCCATTTCTTTTATGCCAGACTTCAGTCTCAATTTACATTAGTTACGACTTTGGCTACATTCGCTCATGCAAATAGTACGACTTGGTCATACGATTTACTTGAGCGTGCTTGGCAGCCTTAAGACAAGATCCAATTGGTGCAAAAATTGAAGCCAGATGACAATCGTCTACTCCATCCACTACCAGATTTGACCCCTAGTGACTTATTTCTCTTTGCAAACATAAAGAAATTGCTCAGTGGAAAAAATTCGTATCGTACAAGTAGGTTAGCACTGACAAAAAAAACACGCTTATTTTACAGAGTTCGAGAAATCATATTGTCTTTTTTTCTTTTTCTTTTAAAAGGCTTAATGAAGTGGGAAAATCGTCGGACTGAGTGCACTGAGCTAAAAGGAGAGTTTTAGTAAAAATAATAATTCTTCCATTTCAAAGACATAAAAAAAACCCTCGAATTCCCAATTAAAATAAAAATTCAAATTTTTAGACGAACAATTTGTCCATTTGTCCAGTATCATCTAGATATAAGCCCGCAAGTATTGTAGCAAAACAAGAAAATATATTACTAAATCGATAAGGATAAAAGAAAATGAAAATGGAATATAATCTACGGCAAAGCCGAAATATTTTGTAGGTATATGAATGAAGTAAGATTCACATTCCCCTACCTAAGGAATTTGGCATGGCAACTATATTTTGTTGACATTTCAAAATGAATCATCAATTCCGTTCATAAATTTTATGTGTGCTCAGTTCTTAAAAAGATTTATTTTTAAAGATTAACATGATGGCCTTAAACACTGCCAAATGACTTTTGGGGGAATTTATTTTTTTTTTACTACTGAAACTTCAACACTCTTCAGGGAATTTGATTATTATGTGAAAGTGACGATGCGACGAAATTTGACAAAAAATAAACCATATTGACTCCACAATCGGAACCGACTCAAAACGACATACAAAGAATTTTAATTTGAGTATAGGGATATAAATCGTAGCTATATTGTTCATCTGGCGTTTCAAAAGGTTGCAGATAAATCTTGCATTAAAAATGTAAAACGTGACAAACCCATCACAACACTCTTAGGAAAACATTATATGAAAAAAAGAGCAATAGATAGTCAGGATTAAAGGTTTCTAACAGACAGGTGAAGATGAACAACTCGGTAGAATTTTTTCAACTAGAACTATTTACAGTGCCCAGAAAACATCAACAATCAAAACTGTTACGATTTACTATTCAACTAACATCAAGAACTGAAATAATACCTGCAATCAAGTGATGATTAATACTTAGTCAAAGGTATAAGTATAGGAAAAGATAACTACATACCTAGATTAGATTTGTAAAGGGGTGTATAGGCGTTAACCTCGCAGTCACTGCGACCTGAAAGATCTATTGTGAGTCCAACTACATACCTAAAGTGGACGCAAACATATATCCAGAAGATGTTCTTCTACAAATAATTGAAAAAGCATGGAACAACTGTACCTTTCCAGAGGATGGGATGAAAGGGGAATTTAGAACATTGGGGAGATAATTTTGATTTATGTACTTAATCGTAAAAAAAAAGTTAAATCTGCAGTAAACCAAACTTGCGAGAAATTTATTTATTACAGCTGATGTGGCTCAGCTCTTCCTGTAGGAAGAAGAACCAGCAACATCACGTGAAGTGAACAATCCCCCAAACGAAAGATTTAAAAGAAGAAAAAAGAACGCTTCGAATTGAACTGAGGGCCAAAGATAAGCCCGAACGCTCTAAGTAAGGCAATCCGAAGGATGCGAAAAATCATCAATTATATCCAAATAAGGAAGACAGCGAAGAATTCGAAAAGTGCAAGCGCACTTGACTTGACTTAAAGTGTTCAAAGCCTTTGATCAGGGTACAGCATGTTCGCCTGGAGGAAAAAGCAAGACCAAGTTTAAATAAGGACATTCGTGTCTGAATCTTAATCTAAATGTGGATCATAGTAATAATGTCGATCATATCTAATACCGTGTCCCTGCTTAACCTGGAATTTTTTTCAAACTAACAGAGTTGATAAATGGGGCCTGTTCAAATTTAAAGTGCACAGTTTTCACAATGGCAGGTTTTCAGTCAGCTTGAATATTAATTTTGGACTTCGTAAAAGATTTATACTATCCTCATACCTATTTATCTTAGTAATCAACGATAGCTTTGCGAATACACTTGACAAAAATCATCTTGACATACAATGATGACATCTGATTGCTGGCCCACCGTCATTTGGGCCTTCAAACCGTATTACAAAATTTTGAGTTGAAAAGTGGTCTACAAAATTCACTGAAAACAAAACAAATGCTGTAACCACCTCCAAAATCCACTTACATAAGAAGTGAGGAGGATAAAACAAAATTAGAACTTGGAAGCAGTGGATTACTTCTGTTACCTCTGTAGCATAGCTATCGCATCTGGATGTACACAGAAGCGGACGTCGCATTTTGTGTAATTGAATCGGGAAGAGCATTTTTCAGTTTCAATTCCAAAGAGCAAATATGTACTAAAATAGTGATGTTGTGGGAGGGAGAGCGGTAGTACCGAATACAAACTTTGTCAATAACTGTATTTGTTGAATCCTAAAAACTTCATGGAGAGATCATGTTTTCAACGAAGAATGTTGGATTTGTTGAGCCCAAAATGGGACCGACATGAACCATGTATTTTTTTTTATATTTTTAAACCAATCTCAGGGGATCCACTCTATGATGCAAAGTATCATTTGGTCATGAGGAAAGTGGCGGAGTTACTGATGTAGGTCACTCTTGAACCGTCACAGATTTTAAGGCCGACGGAAAACAGAAGATGGTAATTTGTTCCACATTCGCACAGAAAGCATCATGGATTAAAAAACTTAAAACTTAAACTTGGCATTAAAAAACTTAAACCCACCAAAAATTCTCACATAATTTTTGTTAACGAACATGAGAAATTAAATTTCTTCATTAGCTCCATTATCCATGAGACTTATAGCTGTTGAAGAAGAAGAAGAAAGTATTTTGAAGGGTGAAAAGATGTGTGTGGCTTGCACGCGAGTACTGCATGTAGGAATTAATATACAAGGGATATTTTATCAGGCCATTGACCATGTATGTACCGATAAAGAAGCGAAGGGCATTCGACATTGCGGCGGTCCTCGAATGAGCCGAGTTATTGCCAAAACGCCGATGAGCTTGAAGGCTCTCGTTTGGAAAATATCTAATGAAGCTAAAGCCGTGCGACTAACCCCGGCCCATATATGGGAATTGTATTCCATTCTAGGTCTGATGTAGGACTTGTAGAGGAGGGTTAGATTTGACAGATTGAAATATTTCTTACGACTTTTCAGATATTCAAGACATTTTGATGTTTTTTTGGCAGCAGAGAAGATGTGGTCTGTCTCTCTTAACTTACTGGAAATATTAATGCCAAGAATGCTTAGTGAATTGAATCGGAAATTAATGCTCCATCAAAAGAAACTGAAGTGATTAAAAGATGAGACTGCCTTGGAGCTTAGATGCATTGAATTCGACGCGATTCGCTTTGCTCCAAGCGCGAATGTTGTCAAGATCGTTATTCAATGATCTAATCATGCAAACTCGTTTAACACATACGGCATTCCCTCTGGAGACCACAAGAGTATCAACGAAGTAAGCTAAATCAAGGCTACTGTCATCGACAAAGGTATGGATGGGATTGAAAGTAATGGAAAGCAGAGCATTAATGAAAATTAAGAAGAGATACGGAGAGATAACAGAGCCCTGTGGCACACCATCATTTATAGGGTGAGGTTCAGATGAAAAGCCGTCTAGCACAACCCGTATTAGGAGACCGGGTAAAAAACTGTTAATTCATAATAGAAGAGAGAGATCAAGTACTTTAAGTTTGGGTAAAAGGGCTGGATGTTAGACTCTATCAAATGCGTTTGAAATATTTAGGGTAACGATTTTGGACTCACCAAAATTTGTGTAGACTACATGCTTGACTTCGCATTCGAACTTGAGACTGAAATATGTAGCTTTTCTCGTTTTCCTTTAAAAATACAGCCAAAAAATATACACTTTCTGGAATTACTACTTTACTCTAATTATTTTTAAAGGGAACACACTTTTTCTTATCTATACAACCAGATCAATCAACTTTTTCTTGTTCTTCTGCAGAGCTATCACACACAACGGTTTTTAAAAATACCTAGCTGTTCTAACATTTGCTAACAAAAGACAAATTAGTACCACATCGAAATGATGGAAATTTTATAGCAAAAGTGTTTCAATCCTACCAATTTATGATAATGTCAATTTGTGAAGTGGTTGGCTGGAATATCTAAGGTAAGTAGTCAAATGCAATATTATGTGTGCAAAATGTGAGAACAATTACATGACAAAGCAGACCTTTGACTGGACCAGTCGTACAAGAAAACCAAAAAATACTTGAGAGGAGAATTATTCTTATAGAAGCAGCATCAATTCGAAGGAAGTGAATTAATTAGGATCCGATGGAGAGCAACCTAGAATGTATGTCCTTTGACGGAAGAAATCAGTCTGATGATGACTGTGCTGTTTTCGATAGTTGTAAATACAGAAAAACCGAGGATTGAAATAAAAAAAAATGTAGAAAATACTAGTTTTTTCAAGACGTCAATTCTGAGTTTATCGTCAAAGTAAATAGAACATTTCCTCCTATCCAACGCAATGCAAAACAACGCAATAATAATAATAATTATTATTATTAAAAAAAATTGTGAAATCTTAATCTTTGATAACGTATGCAGCGCTATATGTATGTATGTAGGATAGTTATGAATTATTTGCGGGTTGAACGATTGTGTGACGAACAAACTAATATCTATTTACTGTATGTGGTCATAATTAGCGGTACATTCCAATCTCATTATAATATGTAATTACCAATATACCTAAAAAAACAAAAATTAAAGGCGTAGTAACTGGATTTTAACAAGCTGTGGAGCTCGGAAAAAAACTTAGAATAATTTGAATTCTATAAACCGTGGCAGCAACCATAGTGAGACGTAGTGATGCAATAGTGTTGCATAAACGGAAATAGTAATATAAAGTGAATCATAGCTGTTCGCTGCACGCAGCAGAGAGTATACACGCGGAGAAATTAATTGATTTCATGCAATTGATTCGCTAAAAAGATCGCGCCTTTTTTTTTTACTTTGTTATAAATATGGAAAAATCGAGCGTATGCAGTTATGTAATTTCGTCGTGTACATTCGAGAGTCTGGTTTTCTACATATGCACCTGTATCTACTTAAGTATGCTTAATCTTGTTACGTATTTATATGTACATATGCGTGCATACAGAAATACTGTAATTGGTTACGTTGAACATTATAGTAGTGGTTATAAGATTTTAAGAGAGATGCTGAAAATAATTTTTATTTTTCGTTGATAATTCGCGTTTTATTACCATTTTAGTTTAGTTTTAGTTATTACAGTAAGCTAAAATAAGAGGAGTCTGTATAATTATTAAATAGATAAATCCACTTACTTATCTGCTACCGCTAAACTAATGCGAAAAGAGGAAGAACATCCTCAAAATACTATACATAAGTAGTTCAAAATAAGATATAAGAAATACAAAATAATAAAAATAAAAAAGCAAAAGTATAAAATAAATGAAAGCAAAATAAAACTATATAATACAAAGAAAGTCTAAGAGGAGAAAACAAAAAATCAATAAGGAGCAGATCTATATTAATTACTAAAAATCCAAACAAAATTGGGACATTTCCCTTGAATATTCTTTCTCTTCATGAATCAAATCACATATTACCTCTGATTGATCATACTGAAATATATCGGTGATTGTCAGCGAATAAAATCTGAGTCAACCTCTGTGTGTGAAGAAAAGTTTATTTTCTACTTTTTCATGCGGCTTGGCCTCAGTTTTGTTTGAAAACTCGTTTTTTACTTATTTTATTTTCTGCCTTTTTCATGTTAACTAAATTGTTATTACGTACTGCATGGAGATATTTTAAAACAATTTTTAAGTCATGTTTGGTGCCGATCCGAAAACACAAATTTTTCGAGTATCGAATCGTTGAAGTACTGTAACGGTTTTCTGAAATTCAAATTATGTTTTAAACAGCGCTTTTTAGCTGTATTCCAACTTGATCCCATATAACAAGAATCTTCCAGATTTTCCATTTTTTCCACAGACTTTTCCTATTACTATGATTTTTTTTAAAAATTTACATGAATTTTCCTAGATTTTTCATGCAAGTTTTCATGATTGTTGAAAAGAAAGTATTGATGCCAGTAGGACGGAAAAAAAAATGATTCCGCATAGCTTATAAAACTTTTTTGTCGGAAAATTTTCCGGAAAACTCGGAAAATTCCGGAAATTTTCGGAAAATTTTCCAGAAAAATTGGAAAATTCTGCATTTTTCCTGAAAAAAAATTTATCACTAACTCGATGAAAATTTGTCCGATGATTTTCCCGCTTTTCCAGGTTTTCCACGGAGTTTTCCACAAAAGCAACTTCATGCAACTCATTTCGCTCTACAACTTTGTCTTAGGTTGCAAAACGCTCAAACGCTTCCTTGGTCTGAAAAACTGCGGAAAAGCGTTTTACATGATTTTTCCTTGATTTTTTCTGCAAGTTTTCACCATTGAGAGAAAATAATGATGCCAGGGAACTTGATCCTGCATAATTTAGAAAACTTTTTTACCGGAAAATTCTGAAAATTCCGGAAAGTTTTTTCCGAAAAATCGAAAAACTCTGCATTTTTCCTAAAACGGATTTATCACTAATCAAATTTGTACCAAATTATCAAATGATTTTTCCTGATTTTCCGGGTTTTCCATGGAAATTTCCGGTTCAAATTTTGATAGATTCAATTGTCACACGACAAATTTTCAAATTTCAGCTCGCTGCGATAAGGCATTGTGGGTCTTTGAATACTAACCAAAGTGGATTTGAATTGTAAGTTTGTTCGGGGAGAATCTATGTGGAATGTAAGAGGCTGGCGAGGCAACTAGGAAAGTTGAATTTTAATTAAGAAGTTTTTAATTTTTAAAATAATTAACAAAAAATATTTTCAACATACAATTTTGCACCGTGACCAAATAAAAGTAAGATTATCCCAACCTCTAGTTAGAGATCCTCAACAGTGTGGATTTCCTTCTCACAACACTTGCAAGGGCTCCAAAGACGAGATAAGCCCCATGGACTAGTGTTAAAATTGCTGTGGCCTATTGATATCAGCGAAAGACAAAAGCGATGTTCTGCACCAACAATAGTGGTTATCATGTCCAGTTGAATATGTTTTTGTTGCCTGATATTTAAGACGACATATAGTATAAATAAATTGTAGATTTGGATAACATCAACACGAAGCTAATCAAAGAAATCACTAGAAACGATATTCCAGTAATGTTAAAATTTAGGTGGATCAACTGACTGACTGATCGTATAACAAGCAGGGGGTACACTATAGATGTTGCAAAGTTGGGCAAGTGAAGAAACTGTGAAACAGGTGCCTACACCACTACAAACTGTTCTGATCCTCTAAACTCACCAGTCAATATGCGACAACTGATTAGGATGCATAAGTCTGTGTAGCAATTTAAATGCCATATCAGCATATTTATAATAACAATAATAATAAACAGACCTTCGGCATGACCTAACGAAGAAGAGAGATTTCAACAAGCACTAAAAGGTGGAGATTAAAAATCCGAAACTTGAGCTTCATTGATTTAGCTTATTTCGGGAGTTATAGGTACATAAGTAAAAACTTTCCAATTTGTAGGTTATGTTACATAACCCGTTTTGTTTCCGTAGGGTTTGATAGGGGTGATAGGGGACCCTTAAATTACTGTTTGCTTGGATTTATGTATGCTACCACCCTGTGAAAGATTATGCCATATGGTCGAGATATTCTGTAACACATACAAGAGGTATTAAATTATGCGAACTTTATCAATATCTCGTCTCTCTTTAATCCTCGCCCCAGATTAAAATATCAAATTGATTACGATTACTTTTAATTGTTTTTTTCATTAATTTATGTATTCTATTGTAAAACTCATTGTAAAACTTTCACTAATCTGTATGAATCTCATCTTACTACTTACTAAAAGAATGATGCATTTTTTTGCAAAAATCCAAAATTATGATTGGATCTAAAATCGGGGAAAATTCCATGTAGTTACATACCAGTTATATTCGAAAAAAATAAACAAAAATCTCAAAATCTGAGCATTTCTGAAAACCGCCTCCTAAACGACGAAAACCTATGTGCATGAATCAGCAGTAGCGGATGTTTCGATTCGACCCCGACCGAATGTGTTTACTCGATATTTTCAGTTTAAACAATTAATTAAAGTAGACTTGCGCACTGTTCTTGCGAAAAACTGGAAATAAATCGCCGGGATGTGTACTTACTATATTTATTTAAAAAATACCCACCCCATCCCATGTACGCGAAATTCCCAAGTGTGACGGTATCCATGAATACTGATCGGAATTTGAGCAGTTCGCATGTGGACAGACTAATAATAAAATTTAAGTTAATCAAAGCTAATTTAAGGCACGGGGTTATCGAAATTGAAAACGGAGTGCTATATTTAAGTAAGTACACATACATATACATACATGGAATGAATGTGTTGATATGTGTGTACTGTGATTTGTGATAAACGTACGGAGGCTCGTCAGAAAGAATATCTTTAGTACTTTTTTTTATGTTCAACTATGTATGTAGTTTCTTAGATGCACTGGGCAATCTTCATTTTTAGCAATGTTAAGTAGGAAATAAATTTTAAGATGGTTTTGTTTTTAGTAAGATAATTGATAAAAGCTTAGAGGTGGAATATTTTTAATGTAATTGAATTAGTAGATCATAAAGGACTATCCAATATCCAGGCAAGATAGGACAGAATATCGAAGGGGAAAGATAGAATTAAGGTACTATGTGGAGAACTCATCCATCATTTGAAATTTTGTCTACAATAAGTTCAAAATCTAAGTAAAATAAAAATAAAATCAAACTAAAAATGTTAAAAGTTAAGATAGTGACGTCATTTGCTTGATTGGGAGTTGTTTACTCGGGCGTAAAAGTGATCAGTTGATAGCTTGAGTTTTTATTTTGATAGAATGGGAGTAAATGACAAACAATAGCTGATGATTGGTTTGTAATTGTTGATTTGTTGCTAAATTTCATAATATAACTGTATAAGAAAAAAAATCTACAATAATTAATTCTATTTCTGCCGCATACATACAGAGTATCCACTGGGCTTTTCTATCCTATACACGTACCATGCCATACCTAATTAAATTTTTTCCATGTTACCAAATAGTTTTCCGTTGTTCGTGTACCGGCGGGTGGGATCAAAAAGCTTTTCGTTATTTCAGCCCGTCCGCTCCTCTATAAGTCCTACGTTAAACCTAGAATGGAATACAATTCCCATATATGGGCTGGGACTGGTCGCACATCCTTACCTTCATTGTATATTATCCAAAAGAGAACCTTCAAGCTCATTGGTGATATGGGAGTAATTTGTCGTATCGACTCACTCGAGCACCATCGTAATGTTGGATGCCTTTCGCTCCTTTATCGCTACATTCATAGTCAATGTTCCGATAAAATATCTAGTCTAATCCTTTTACCCTTCAAATTACATTCGGACGTACAGTAAAATTCCGTGATGCTTTTTTATGCCAAACAGTGCGAATGTGGAACAGTTTACCATCTTCTGTTTTTCCTCCGGCATACAATCTGCGGAAGTTTAAGGGCGACAAACATCGGCACCTCCGCCACTCTTCTCATACGCCCTAATGCTTTCCTTATCTCCTTTCTGCCATGCTGTGCTTTGCATCATAGGGTATCTCCTGAGCTTGGCTTAATAGTTTTGTGAACCACACATTTTTTTGCCCTAGGTAAATATCGGGTAATTTTGTATTTTCTTAGTTTTCCGCACAGGAAGAATGAAGATAATTTGGTAGTCGTACTCGGAGTCGTTCTGCTTGTGCATCAGATTCTCCTTGTGTTGTCTTCTTTTGTTTGTTTGATGATTCTGAGAACTCGGCCTTGGTTTTCGAAGGCATCTGGTGCTTTTATTTACCCCGATTCAAATTGATACTTAGTTTTCTTAGTGGAGATTATTAACTTTGGTAGTAATTCCATGTAGTGTTATAGACCATTATTCTACCATCGTAGAGGAAGATAATTCTAGAATTCTAGCCCCCGGCTTTGCTAAAAACAGGGGTGATAAGTACTTGAAGCTTTTTAGTATGATATGATCCAGCAAGTCGTTTATGAGTGGACTGGGAGGGTAGATAGAGATTTTTTTCAACTTGTTTATTCTCAAGCAGGTTTTAATTGATGAAGTGGTGTTGGCTGCATCGTAAACTCTTTTCTCTTTGCTAGTTCTATATAAGGATTTACTACTGTAAGGACGGACTGGGTGAAGGGGGTGGGGTTAGGATTTTAAGTGGATGAAAAGTATCAGACCTAATAATAACGGGTCACCTTATGCAAATATCTTGACCTATTATTTTCAGATAGAATTTTCTCGAAAGCTTTAGATAATTTGATTAAAAAGTGAAAGAAAACCAATTTAGTTTAGCCTGAAGATTAGCTGCACTGCTATCCATACTGCGTCGAATGCTTTCTCAACGTCAAACATAAAAAAGCAGTGGATCGTACATACGTGTCTATTTAGGGTACTGGTAGAGGTAGCATCCGTTAGAAATTAAAAAAATTGGTGGAAAGCTGAGGTGCTAAGGCTTAAAGCAAAACCCTTGAGAAATACTTTCCATGAAACAGAAATCTATATGTGTGCATGCTAGTCCAATTCTCTAAAATGTTTTATATTGATTCTTATGAAAAAGTAACTAGACATGGATTTTCTTTCACGAAAAGCAAATTGAGAGGACGATAATTTATATCAAATTGAAATGTCATTCACTCTCACTGAACTTACTAAATAATCATAAATTTGCATTAAAAACTGGAAACTATAAGTTTTCAATAAATGGGGATCTTCCAAAACCCTCGAGAATCTTCCCAAGCCATGAAACAGAGATCTATAGGTGTGCGTTGGCGGTCCGTTCTCTAAAATGTTCTATATTGACACTTATGGAAAAGTGCCAAACATTGATTTTATATATGCTATAAAGCCTAAACTACTATCCACAGAGGAATATAGTCTTTCAGTAATTTTATGCTTGGTTCCTTACCTTTCCAAAGGCTACACTTACTTAACAAAATAATAAAATAGTTTGGATTAAAAAATAACTACCGTTTTACACTCAATAAATCTCAGCTGAGTAATAGTTGCAATAGTGTATGTGCGTCCAGAGTCCGAATCTGTAGGTAGATTGATTCGAATTCATCGGACCACGGCACTTTCAAATATGCAATTATTACTGAGTTGAGAGTTTTTGTTTGGGGAATCGTAGTCATTTGGTTAAGATACATTTTTTTAAATAATTTTGTTAGGAAAGATATAAAAATTTGACTACAGTTAGAAAGATAAGAAAGTAAGCTTAAGATTGTCAAAAGATAATTTTTCTGTATGAATAGTAGTTTAGGGCGGAAGAGCTATTCAAATTAAACTTTTGTCAGTTTTACATAAGATCACTGCAAATATTTTAGAATGTTAGGGCTCTCATGTAATACTGAGACAGTCTGCTTCATGGCTTGGGAAGTATTTCTGGAGGGTTTTGCTTAAAGTCAAATTAAGACTCCTAATGGATGCTTTTTCTGCACAGTGTTACTTGTTTTTGAATAAATTACTCACAAAGTTTCCACAAATTTGACTTAAAAGAGATTGACCTGAACTTCTTGATGTCTTTCGACGAAGTTCCTTCAAAAATCATTAGCACTTATGTATGTGCTACAAAGAGTCGGAAGATTCTATTAGAGCCACTGATTTTTTTGTACATTTATCACATTGGTTAAAACTGGAGAGGATTACTGTTTTGATCTCCTAAATAGATTACTGGGTTATCCAGGTTTTTACTATTGGCGGGAAGGTTGCCTTGGTAAAGAATTGTCCGACTCCGAGTCCTTCTTCGACGGTAGTTAGTGTTAAAAAGACGGGGAGTCTTATAGTGAGTACATTAACCGGACATATCGGTATACATAAATAATTCAATGGCTATGTGGTCTAAACGGGCATAGTAAGTGGCACAATAGAAGTTTGGGATTTGGGACAGTTAGTTTACTACGTTTCGAATTAAGAAGACAGCTGTACCCCTACCCAGGGGCAGGGCTGTGTGGACTTTCGCAAAATCTAGATTATAGCGACGATTAAAATGTGATAAGACGACAAAGTTGAGTTTGCATTTTACGAAGAACGAATTAAGGACTATTCTCTTATGCCACATAAGATTTTTTGGACAAGTCAAATCAAATCATATGGTAAGTCTCTGTATGATATTTATCCAATCATTACAAAAAGTAAGTGAAGGGTGCCTGGTAATAGAAATATCGAGGTCGACGAGATGAACTAGAAAAAAGGGTTCCGAAATGGATAGTTCAAATGTATTATTGTATGTGAGAATCCCAATCGGAGCTCTTATAAGTGACATCACCAATGATAGCTATGCTAAAACTAATCATCGGTGGGTTAATCAGGATACCTATTGTATTGCGAGGCAACTATGGCTTGTGTACAATAGGAAGAACAAATTGGAACTCCTAAAAGGGAGTAGAATGGCACCAGAAAACTAGTAGGGCTGTTAAGGGGCCATTGGGCTATAGGTAACCAACCATGTTTGGAGACTGGGCTTAGAATCAAACGATTCCTGTCGTAACTGTAAAGCTCTTGAGGAAATCGAATCAAAGTGGATCTAGGGCAATTCTCAGCAGGTTGGATTCACATAAATCTAGGGGGCACAATGGGCCCGTCAGTGATTTAAATGATGCAGGCCAAGCTTTTCTTGTCGGCATCCCTCTAACCTAAGTGTGAATTATAATGAAGGAAAATCTTAGTTTTAGACTTTTTTTACAAATTGTCTGATACCAAAATAGTTCGTTATAAGAATTCAAAAGCGAGAGTTACCAAATTATATTTTTAAGGTAAAAAAAAAAGGAAATCGTGTCCAATGTCGACTATGTAGGTATGTTGCATTTATTACCTCTAGAAACGTCCTATATGGGCTGTGGCATATATTTTTAGTCATCATCAATCATCGTCGATGACGCAATTATTAATGTTAAAGGCTTTAAGTGAAATGAAAGAGTCCATAGACGATAAATAGATATTTATCTACATAGTTTTCCCCACTGGAACGACAGGATTCCAACGGAGTATTGTTTCTAATCAATTTTGGTCTTACGATTTCTGCTTAAACAATTTTGTTTCCATCATCCCTACATAGCACTGAATCGAAAATAAAAAAACAATTCCAACGATGGTAAAAGTGACGTATAATAGTGATAACGATGACTTTTGTATGTAAATACATTTGTACCGAAAAAAATACAAATCTAATTAAATTAAATTAATTAAATAATTGCTTGACACCAATAAACACATTATCAGTATCTCATGTGGGTACTTTTTTCTTATAAATTCATGAATCACGTTACTCTTCCAGGAGATAAGACATCATCATACCTCAGAATATAGATAGGAATAGGAATTTTTAGAAATATCGTCATGCCATATAATATAAGAAAAATGCTAAAGAGACGCTATATGTAAGTAAGTAACTACGTACGTATACTTGTGAATGTTGAAAGTATTTATTTTACACTAGACGTATTGTCGTCAATATACGATTGTAGACTGAGAATGAGTAAGAGATATATTTGTTTTGGGGTACCTGAATTGAATATAAAGTCGCTAATAAGATGATAAACTACCGATCAACGTCGAATGTATATACATAAGTACATATATACATACTAATGTAAATAAGTATTTTTCAATATTCCATGCATGATTTTGTGCCATAAGAAGAAATTCAACGTTTCAATGGTCTCGCCGCCAACAATGTGCAATAAAAAATTGGAATTTTTTGGCACATTAAAAACACTTGGTACGCGGTCCCTGATTTCTTTGGCTTCATCCAACATAAGTTAGGTAATTTTTTTTTCTTCCTTTTTTATTATCGAGTTACATATGCGCCAAAACATATTTTCGTATGTCCGTACTTTGTGGACAGCGCGTAAGAATTTATTTTTGAATTCGAACGTCAGATGTTTGATTCAGTAATAAAAGAAAACTTTATTTGTTCGTTTTCTTTGTCAGTACGTAACAGCGATTCACATGACATCCATACATATACAAAAATATAGTATATGAAAAAAATCGTAAAAGTTAAGTAAGAACAATGCAAATGTGCAAAATTTATTACGATTATTACGGAGTGGGGCCTCTTCTTTTGGGGAATCTTCGGAAATCATGTTGAACTGTCCTGATGACATTGCTTCATCATCTTTTCATTTGGGGTTAGAGGTGTGGCTTTCATCACAAATGAGTTGGTAAAATGGACAGTGAATTCGTTCAAACCGTGCATGTCTTCGAACAAATACGGCATTTTTCCAGTCCTACTTTATACTTCAGAACTCGAGGGGACTTATTGATCGGCAATCTATAGCCCAGGGATGTAAAGGACTCACATTTTGACTCAACTCATCGCTCAACTCAAGCAGTGAGTCTGCTCAATCACTGAGTCCGCTCAACAGTTGAGCGGTGGTTCATCGCTCGAAATTTGAGCGGACTCACTGGTTGAGCGGACTCAATCGTGAGCGGACTCAGTCTTGAGCGGACTCATTGCTTGAATGGACTTGAGCGGACTCAAGTCTTGAGCAGACTCACTGCCTGAGCGGACTCATCGTTTGAGTTGAGCGGACTCAAATCATATTTTAAATAAGAAAGGAAGGAGGAAGAAGAAATGTTGGCTAAGAAAATTAGCAAAAGCTAAATTAATAAAATATAATATAATGAATGACTTTTTTATAAGCTTTTCTTATTTTATTGAAATTTCAGTTTCAATTTTAATGAAATCAGATTCTCATTATGTTATTTAAAATATGATTTGAGTCCGCTCAACTCAAATGATGAGTCCGCTCAAGACTTGAGTCCGCTCAAGTCCATTCAAGCAATGAGTCCGCTCAAGACTGAGTCCGCTCACGATTGAGTCCGCTCAACCAGTGAGTCCGCTCAAATTTCGAGCGATGAACCACCGCTCAACTGTTGAGCGGACTCAATGATTGAGCAGACTCAAATCCTGAGTTGAGCGATGAGTTGATATGATAAATGAGTCCGCTCATTTACAACCCTGCTATAGCCCATATCAAAGTGCAATGAGAAATCTTGCCACCATATAATTCACATTTACTTTTTATAAAAAGTATTTATATGGGCAATTGATGTGACCTCCATTATTGAACTTCTATGGTACGCGATCAGAGATAACCATACCGATGAGATATCTCTGATCGTTGGGTCGAAAAGTTCAATCATTATTTTTTTGCACTTAAAATGCATTTTGTAAATTTATTGAAATTATTTTCAATAAATTTCAGTCTGTTAAGACGAGAAATCTCCTTCGTACCATATCTTTATCTTTATATAAAAATGGGCTGTACATTGAAGCTGTGGTCAAGATTGTGTTTATTCCCAAGGCTGGTCAGGTTAATTGCTCAGCTGCCAAGGCATATAGGCTAATAAGCTTGATTTCTTTCATACTAAAAACACTAGAACGCATTTTCGAGTGGGTATTGAGGTGCTCCAGCCTTAGAAGCATGTTGTTATAATATCAGCACTCGTATTTAAAAGAAATCTCAGTTGAGATGCCCCGTAACGGAGTTATTCACTCAATTGAAAAGGGTTTTTTGTTTTTCAACAATCTACGCTGAATATTTTCATCAATGTAGTAGGCGCCTTCAATAGCGTGCTTCTATATAAGTACGTTTACTGAACTGTTAACAAAACATGAAGTGAACCAGTCTCTTAAGTACTGGATCGCATAAAAATTGAACAATAGAACTGTCTTTGTCGGTCTGGGCGGAGTAAGCAGAATGAAAAGAGTCCATTAGTTATCACCTTATTTATGGGTAATCATTATGGATGATCTCTTGCTAACACTCACCTTGATGGTGTAAAAAGTGATATGCTACGCTACTGATCTTAGGCATAGGTAGATATAATTCAAAACTGTGCGGACTGGTGTAACTCGCGATCCGACTAGTTACAAACTGGGCTACGGGTTCGGATTCTGCATACATCTACTGAAAATCGATTTATGTACTTTTATCAAGAAAAGGAACATTCCTGGATTGAACCTGCCTTTTATTGGCTCCACACGTTCGGAGCTAAAGAACAGGCTAAGATACCTAGGTATCAAACTAGATAAAAAGTTGAACTGGAAACCACACCAAGATGGCAGAGAGAATAAAACTTTTAGAGTCTTCGAAATATGTCGCAGAACTATAGGGAAAAAGTGGGGACTTAAACAGCAGCTGATTCTATGGATAGCGTTATCCTGACCCATGCTTACCCTCGGCTCTGCGGTGTAGTGGAAAGCGATGGATTTTGCCAATCGTCGTATAATATTAGAAAAGATTCAAACACTGTACCTTCTAGGTGTAAGTGGCGCTCTTAAGTCAACCAGCACTCTAGCTCTCGAGGTTATCCTCAATTTACATCATGAAGGAGGCGTCAGTCCCAACGCTGAGGCTGCATTTCAATCACAGCTGGATTCAAGCTGGAACAAGAATTTCACACAAATCCATCTTTGAATTTGTGTAGTCAATTGCACCTGATATCGACAGGAACAGCGATGACCTCCTCGAGACTGTGCTAAAAGGCAACTTCAGATCGAAAATTCCATCTAGGGTAGAAAGGGAATCACACTGCATCGACAAACCCCATTATCTACACAGATGGTTCCAAATCTGAAGAAAACACCAGAGCAGGCGTTTTCTGCGAGGACTCTCATATCATGATCGGCATAAAGGTGGAGTTTTCTGTACTAAACACAATGAAAAAGGGTCTTTAATGAAAAGAGAAAACAATAGAGGACCAAAGATAGATCCTGACGGTACTCCTAGAGATACCATTTTTGAAAACTAGAATATACATTTTAGGATACACATATAGGACCGATCTTATAAGTAATTGCGGATAAGTCTTTTCAGACTGGGTAGAGAAATCAAATTCCATACCATTCCAATTTTCTGAAAAAAAAAACGAAGCGCCATAACTTTGAAACACAATTCAAGGTGATCTTAGGGGACTGTAAATAGTGGTATTATGGGAACTTTTCATTTGAAGAAAGATCTCTTAAATTGTATACAGATGGATCCAAAATGGACTGTAGAGCAGGCGTGGACATATACGGGCTCGCGAAGCCACTTGAAAAATACATGCCATAAAACTCTAAGTTCACGAAATAATTCATAAGAATATGCGTGGAGGAAAAATATATAATATCAGACTGCCAAGCAGCACTCAAAGCGTTAAATTCGTTTAACTTTGGGCAACGAGATTGCAGACCACCTTGTAAATGAAGGAACAGGTTTTGTAAAAAACCTTTAGTTCGAATGGGAGTCCTAGGGCACTTAGAGGTAATGTCACCAAAGATATTATAGATGGTGGTAACTAGGTGACAGGCGGTAGCTCTGTCTGCGTTTCCATATACTAATAATTTTTTTTTTACTTTGAGGTTTTTATTTTTTGAAAAAAAGGGCCATAATGATAAATTTCGATTTCTTTATTTTATAGTGGAGAGAAGTACGGGGCAGGTTGAGCAATCGTTCGAAAGACCATGAGGCTCCACATGCTATGAAGTCTTAACGGTGACTTTAAACCAGTAACTTTGTGAGATACAGGGTGTTTCGTTAAAAACTAGTATATTTTCTTAATCACCTTGTAACTTCGAAATGTTTAAGATGCCCCCGTGCCATACAATTTATTGCTATTACCTAAGTGAGTACTATTATCTCCTACTCTTTGGATCTTTGACCGGGAAAGATCCTATATACATATATGAGAAAAATTTTCAAATGTTTCATGATTATCCAACAGAAAATGATATTAAAATGAGATCCAAAGATTTCCATCCGATAATATTCCCGATAACAAGCTATTTAAAAGATTCAGAAGTGCTACAACTTAGATTCAATCTTAAAAGTTTGGGCATCCATAATTATAATCACAATTGTCTAACTGTAACTCAAGTCCAAACTTTTAAGATTTAATCTACTTAAGTTGTAGGATTTGTTATTTTGTAATGAAACTTTTCTTGGGTATATCACTGAGAAAGAAAAAATTTTTTTTTTTACTTTTTAGTGCAATTTATTTACGAAAGTTATATTGATTTTAAAAGCTTTTTTAATATATTTTATTTTCGACATTTAATTAGTCATAAATTCTATACATTCTGTTCACTCTCGACTCTTGAATCTCGAATCTCTAATCTCGACTCTCGACTCTACAATCTCGAATCCCGACTCTCGAATCTCGAATATTTATTTAGTAAGGGGTCGAATATATATTTAGTCAGGGATTAGTGAATTGATAAAAGTTATTTAAAAATAAAATTCTTTTATTCAAACAGAAATTGAAAAAAAATTGAAAAATTGGCGACCACCTTACTTGTATTAAGAAAAAAAAAATCGGTTAAGACCGATTCAAACCCACGCAGTTAGGTTTCCATATCAGGACTTTACTCAACGACTTAACACAAAAAATATTTTTTCCCAGCAACTGAGACTGACAATAAAAAACCAGCAATTTTCATATTATCTGTGACTGAGGGCCTGTCCGGATCCAAGTCTTCGTCTTCGTCTTGTTATTACAGCTAGTGACGTAACATCGAGACAAGCTCTATCCGAATCCATGTCTATGCCACCGAGCTTTGCTAGTTTATATAACAGTTTTGACATTTGGTTAGCTTGATCACCGAGTCAAGGTTCGAGTTGACTTATTTAAATAGACAACGTATTGTGAGGCTATGTTTGTTTGCTGTCTGTGAAATCAAGCTGACCAAACGAACGAATTCGGACAGGTTAGCTTCGTCTTCGTCTAACTATTATAATAGCTGAGCTTGTTCTGTTACGTCACTAGCTGTAATAACAAGACGAAGACTTGGATCCGGACAGGCCCTCAATACCTACTAACCTAGATAATATGAAAAATTTTGGCTTTAGATACCTATAAGATCAGGAGGAGGGAATAGTATTTTTTCGCATATTTTGGGCTATATCTTTATAACCAATACACCAAAAATTTTGAAATTTTATTTTGGAATCCTTGAAAACAGTTCTTTCAACCGATATTATACCCAATTCTTTTACGACACGTCGTTTTCGAGAAAAAGTCTGTGACAGATAGACGAACGGACACACGAGGGGGTTTCGTTTTTTCTTTCCCTTTGTTGTACGGAACCTTAAAAACTAAATATTTCGGCAAAGATTTTTAAAAGTCAGAATAATTGTTAATGATAAAACTGAGGTACGTTATTTGCAATAGAAGAAAACGTATCTTTGGAATAAATTATTTAAATTGAAAATAGTCGTTTTTTATATTTATATTAACATAGAAAAACTTATTACAAAATCAATTATAATGCAAACATTTTATTTATAAAAGTATTTTTAACAATTTTATTATTCCATTTCAGTTGGATTCTTATCAGTAATTAAAATCAATTCAAATAATCTTTGTATCTGTCTGTATACATACCTTCGGGTACATTATACACATCCAAACTGATTATTATTACATATAGACATTTATCAATGCCCGGTTTGTAAAATATCTTTTCATCTTACCTCAAGGCAAAAACATATGCTTTTCCTTTTAAGCCTTAAGTGCCTACCTAAAAAACTTTCTCTACAAAATCTATGCGCGCGCAACTAATAACATCTGAAATAATCACACTTAAATCACGTTTAACTATATACGAGAAATCTAAAAATAGAACTGGATTCCGATGAAATCAAAATGCCTAGGCATTAAAGTATATTGATAAAAGAGGCCACGAAAATCTCGCAGTGTTACTGTGCACTTTATATATTGTTTTTTTTTTTTTTTTTAACTTCAATTACACATCAAAGAAAGTATACAAAATTTAGCAGACAGCTTAGTCTGTATTTGTTGTGTATGAAGGAAGCCGGCCAAAAATAAATGCCACAACATTCGCAAATAAATGAAGAAGTTAAACGCTAAGAAAATCTTTAAAATTTCAAGTTCAGCAGAAGTGCGATGTAATGTATAACATATACATATGCACATAAGTAGTACCTGGGGGTGCTGGGCTGGGGTATGAATGAAGTATAATTTCGGTCACACAGATGTCATGAATGTGTCTCATGTAAAGAGGAATGAATATTGCGTCATCTGGCCTGAGGTATGCTCAATAGTATTTCATTTATAAGTAGCGCATTGGATCATAATTACAAATTACAAGAAACGGTTTTCTTTTTGCTGGTTACCATTAATTGCCATTTGGAAATGCTGCAATTATCTACAAGATCGGTGTCTTTCAATGGTTTAATAAAAACTATGCGGTTCAATTGTTACATAGCCTAAGACTAGACTGTAATTATCGATAAATTGCGACTACATTTGTGAAATATTTAAACTAACGCAATGCATAGAATGACAAGAAATGCTGAACTGCACTGAACTGAAATTTGGATATAGATAAGGCGTCCACCTGTCTGCGCATATATTGTGACTCATTTCCAAGAACATGGAAATATTTTGTGTGTAAATACTGATAATATCATGATAAGTTTCTTCTTTTAGAGTGTAGTTGCGGTTTGGTTGCTTTATTTGCATATCTAGGTTAATCGTGGAATATAATTTTATCACAATTACCTATAAAAAAAAAACTAGAAACAGAGTAGAATGAAATGTTGTAATTTTCAATTTAATGATGCAACATTAGGGGAGCAGGTACTACCTATATCTATAGTACCTATAGGCATAAGAAGATTTCAGGTTTAGAATAAATGATTTGACAGTTGTATTTAAGTGTAACACCATTCTGTCGAACACCAGTGAGATCTAAGGATACATTCATTGCCTTTTTTATGTTCCAAGCGGTACCCTGAAAATCGTTTATAAGCTTTAGATGTGTAAAAGAAGTGCAGTTTAGAAATTTGCTACCATTGCGGCGGCTAATACGTAAGGTTGTGGTTACATTGTGAAAGATTTCGGGCGAATTTTTGTCACGAGAATAATTCATAGCCTCAAAGTATTATACATAATCATGACGACACTGCTGACGAGATCATCTCGCGAAGTCTTTTTAGTCGCACGATTACTCGAGATGAATTTTTGGAATTCAAGTAGGGTAAAGTAGTCTATTTCCGGCTACCCCCAGTTGCCATCCACACTCTTAAAAAAAGCCCTATGACGGTTATGTATGACTCATAAGAACTCATTTCTTGTTTAATTTGGATTCTTCGAAAACTTTTCTATATATACACAAAACTGTTTCATATACATGCTGCAATGGTATTGCAAAATCTTCATTTTCAATAGTCAGTGAAATGTGGTGGCAAGCAGATGCGTGAAAGTTCTAAATTTTCTTAATTAAGGGCTTAGGTTTCTATATTATGTTTTTCTTGCAGTAAACAAGCAATATTATAATATTAGGTGAAATTTTGTTTTTTTTTTTAATTTAAAGAAATTTTGGCCGGCCGGTATTTAGATAACATTTTTCAATACGATTTTATTCATAGCCGGCCATGGCCGGAAATAGATGCTCTGTTTCTTTTCGCGGCCAGTTACTGAAAATTGTAAAGTATTTCTTAAATAGGAATTCTAAAATTGATTTTAAAGGAACGCGTAGGTACCTTTTATTAATTTTTTTTTATTATCTAGCTTAAAATGTCACATACAATGAAAAGAGGCTACACAGAGGAAGCACTGCAGAAAGCGATTCAGGAAAGTAAGGAGAAGATATTATCAATAAGGTAAATCAGCCAAATTTACGGAGTCCCTAGATCTACGCTACAGGATAAACTTATAGGAAAATTACCGGAAGGTGTTGCAAAACACTGGACCTTCAATCGTTCTCACAGAAGCGGAAGAAGGAAGAATTGTTGATTGGTGTACGAAACTGAGCAAATGTGGCTTTCTACTTGGTTCCAAAGATTTAATTAATACTGCCCAGAAAATTGTAAACAATTACAAAAGAAAAACACCTTTCAAAGAAGGACGGCCAGGTAAGACGTGGTTGTCTTTATTTATGAAAAGACACCCTGAAATTTTATTTTCGTACGCCAGAAAGTATTACAAAAGGAAGAGCTGTAATTACAAAGGAATATATAAAAAAGTGGTTCGACGAATTAGATAGTTTTTTGAAACTTAATAATTTAGAAAGTGTAATCAAAGACCCGGATAGAGTTTTAAATGGGGACGAAACAAGCTTCCCGTTATGTCCGAAAACAGGAAGAGTTCTTGCTCCGAAAAGGAGCATATTATAAAAAAAAGGAAACGAAAAAGAAACTCTCACTGTTCTTCTGGTTTTCTTAGCAAGTGGAAAAACATTACCCCCGATGGTTGTGTTTACTGTTTTACGTCCTAAAAAGGAATTTGTACAAAGTGTTCCTTCTCATTGGTTTATGGGCCGTTCTGAAACAGCGTGGATGATGAAGAGCGATATATTCAATAAATATATACCAAATGGAGTCAATAACTGGGTGGTAGAAAGAAAAATTGAAAAGCCAGTTATTCTATTTGTAGATGGGCACAAATCCCATTTAACACTAGAGTTAAGTGAATTTTGTGGTAACAATGGGATAATTTTGTATGCTCTTCCACCGAATACTACCCATATCCTACAACCTGCAGACGTAAGTGTGTTTAAACCTTTGAAAACGGAGTGGTCAAGAGGATCTCATATAAGCGACGTAGAAGATGATAGCTTGAAAAATGTTGGACGCGATAAATGTCCAAGATGGTATCATCTGAAATGGACAGATTTTTCTTCTTATTTGCAGGCTGTTGAAAAAGATTTTGGCTGTAAATTTTGTAAGAATCATATTTGATTCATAATGCTATATTGGTCTATGCCAGCCCACTATCAGTATTTAATCGAATATAAACTGTTTTGTTTGTTTTTTATATTGTTTTGTTTTTAATGAACTGTTTTACTACTTATGTTTTTATTAGGATTGAATGTCAAAATAATTTAGATTTATATTATAATTTCTTATGTAAACAAGCCAAAAAGTATGAGAAAATTGATTGGAAATGTATTTCTGTTATATAAAATACAAAAAGAGACTAAAAAGAAATAAATTATTTGAAAATAACGACGAAGTTTTCTTATATTCTCATTTATTTTACCTTGGCCGGGAATTGAAAATTTATTGGCCGGAATTAGAAGTTTGGTGGCCGGGAACTAAAAATTTTGCATGTTTTTGGAAAAACTCAAAAATTTTATGATAATATTATTAATAGCATATTTTGATTGCACAGTAAATGCTAAGAATACAATTGTTTTCTCATATTAATAATTTGTTTTTGACTACTGATGTTACATAATTTACTATTGAATGTTAAAGTAACAAAAAAAAAAAAAGTGGCCGGTAATTGGGTATTTTATTGGGTATTGGTTATTTGAATTTCTCAGGAGTCATAATATTATGCTGGATTAATATGAGATAAATTTAGGTTTTCAAGTTCTTGGAAAGAATTCTTACTTTTAATTGAAAAAAAAAATGGTTTCGGTTTAATTTATTGTTACGTGCAATAAAAAAGGACAAACGACATCTATAAAGTGCGCACATAAACAGCTTTAGGTTCGGAGATTTCTAGAATGGAATCTTCGGGAATAAATTTTGCAGAGTATAAAGTGGGGGTCACACCGGCAGTGGCGCGGCACTGCGCTTCATTTTTCAGTCGCCGCTACGCGATTGCTCATGCAAAATTAAATCTATATAAGTCACATCGGAGCCCGGCGCGGCAAAATAGCTGCCGCGTGGCGATTTTGAAAATTACTCAAAAAGACAATTTTGCTGGCGGCAAAATTTCTTTTTCATTCGAAATAAGTCCGCCCAATTCGTTAAATGAGGCTTATTGCATTGTTAAGTATTTGTAATTGAACCTCATCACTTTTCTTTGTTTTTCTGCAACCAGAGCTACTAATAATTTCTTCATCGCAATTAGAGTACATTTGGATAAATTCTGCCGCTCTCGGTGTGAACACTCTATTTTGCGTGCCACCGCGCCACTCTCGGTGTGACCACGGTTTAAGGCCCAATCTACAACGAAAGCTACACGAAGCTCTATTTCAGCGTATATTCCTATGAATGGAGTCAGTCCATGTGTAGCTTGAAGCTCTCTAAGTAGCAGTTTCTTTGTTATGACATATGTGCAAATTGAAATTTGTTGCGTGAAGATTGCAGTTTATAGCGTGTAGCTCTTGATGTAGATTGGGACTAAATACAGCTGCCACAAGCGCTGACAAGCACACTTGACCAAAGCATCTAGATCTACTTCATTCGTATACCCAATACGATCGTTTTGTTAAAAAAAAACCAAAATAAATTTTTTTTTTCAAATTATCCCACGAATGCAAAAATTCTTAACAGAGAGTGCTTTTCTTTATTCATTCTTTTGAGTGCCTTTGGAACTTCTGGAAAATTTGGAAAATTCGTAAAATTCTATTTTTGTCACAAACTTGCACCATTTGAGAAAGGAGGAGGCTTTCAAAGGATCTTCCAAGAGACATATGTAAGTATTTAGTCAGATTCAACTACTGGCTGGGTCAGACCAAAAAATATGACGCAGTGTTAAAGTACCGGCCTAATTGCTTTTTTAAATTAATCTTTAATGATGTACCGAACTAAAGAATATTCATACAGTTTCTTGCAGCACTGAATTTTTTTTCAGTCGTACCTACCAAAACCTGGTAGATGAGAACTGGAACGTCAGCATAGATTAGATTAGATTTGTGAAGGGGTGTATAGGCAGCCTCGCAATCACTGCGACCTGAAAGATCTATTGTGAGTCCCCGTTGAATTTGCCCCATTTATAGGTTTAGACTGTTAATAAAGTCTAGAACCATTCTGGGCTTAAGGTTCCATACTTAACTTGGTGGAGGAAACGCATGTTCGAGGTGGAGTAATCTCCGCCTGGCCAATGCTTCGCAGTGGCAGAGCAAGTGCTCCGAGGTTTCGTGAGCATCCTGACGGAAGCGGCAGGATGAAGTCTCAGCCAAACCCAGCTTGTTTAGGTGATACCTCAAGGGGCAATGGCCTGAGAAGAGCTCAGTGATCATTTTGAGCTCTGTTCTTCTAAGGAGTAGGAGTTCTTTTGTTTTTCCGCCAGAGGAGTCGATAAACTTTTTTGCCTGACGAAGTCCTTGTAGCCTTTCCCAATACAGGGATTTTTGTTTATTCTCCCAGTTATTTAGGGTAGCTCTGAGGTAACACTTTGATTTGCCACTGGCTCTGGTCCGACAAACTCCGCTCCTCTTTTGGCTAGGCCATCCGCAATTTCATTGCCTTTGTGGCACTCATGTCCAGGTACCCATATGAGGATAACTTTGTTTCTCCTTGATAGATTTTTGAAGGTTTATAGACATTCCCAGACTATCCCTGACTTGACAGTGTAGGACTTTAAGGCCTTGAGGGCAGCTTGGCTGTCCGAGAGAATAATAATGGTTGAGCCATTTATGGCTCTTTTAATACAGGTATTGACACATTCTTCTATGGCCAATACCTCGGCTTGGAATACGGTAGACTAAGAGCCTAGAGCCTTTGATATATGGCATTTGGGGCCGTATACCCCCAACCCGACCCCACTGTTTGTTTTTGAGCCGTCTGTATACCACACCATCGATCCTTGTTGGAAGGACGGTTAGTGGAGCGCCATTGTTGTCGGTCTCCAAGAACCACTTGGAATGGTCTTACAAAATCCACTCTGGGTGTGATTTTATCAGATATTGTCGTCACTTGCTCGAAGCATATCTGTTTTAAGATACTTAAATGACCAACCAGATCGCCTGGTTTTAACTGTTTCTCCGTTTGTACTCTAATAGCACTGGAGATCGCTTCCTTTTTTACCTGCAAATGCAGGGGTGCAAGGTTTAATAAGGCTTCCGTGACTGCTGTAGGACAGGTTCTCATGGCACCAGTTATTCCTAGACAGGCAAGCCGCTGGGTTTTTTGAAGCAGAGCCTCAGCCGTCTTTTGATTAGTTTTTGGCCACCATGCGAGGGCCGCATAGGTGACCATGGGTCTAACAACCGTGGTGTACGTCCAGTACATCATTTTTGGCTTCAGACACCATGTTCTGCCAATGAAGCGACGACACGTGTAGAGAGATCGCATCGCTCTATCCGTCACTCTGGACAGATACGAATTCCAGGTAAGTTTCTTATCTAGGGTTATCCCCAGATATTTGACTTCGTCTGAAAATATCAATTCCGTATTATCAAGAAGAGGAGCCGTTAGTGAAAGCTTCGATCTTCTTGAGAATGGAACGATAACTGTTTTGTTGGGGTTTATGCTAAGGCCTTTGTTTAGACACTACGTGCGGACTTTGGAGAGGGCTATTTGCATGAGGTCGGATATGACTTGATCATGCTTGCCCCGTATTGTAACTACTAGGTCATCCGCGTAGCCTTGAACATTAAAACCCGAACTGGTCAACTTCTCTAGCAGATCATCAATCACGATCGACCATAAGAGTGGAGAGAGAACTGCTCCTTGTGAGCAGCCTTTTGCTGCGGTGATCGTGACTGAGCTGTTCCCTAGAGATGTGGTTATCCTCCTGCTTCTAAGCATGGAGTCTATCCAGTTTATCGTGGAGGGCTCAAAGCCTTTATCCTCGGCAGTTGATTTAATTGCATCGAAGGAGGTATTATCGAAGGCATAAGCATAAGCTAACCTTCTGTTAGTAGAGCTACTGCGGAAATATCAGAGGTGATAATAAGGGTTTTGGCTCCCCAGTGAATAAATCTCCCTTCTTCTTCTTGAGAAAAAGGAGATACAAAAATGAAAGATAAGTCTGAATGGTTTATGTCATATAAATATTTGAAGAAGTAATGAATTTTCCATCAGATTCTACATCCAATTTCATTTATCTCAATATTCGTGATCCATTCAAAATAACTTTCTTCTTTAGAGTCTCACAATAAACTGCACTTCTCTGCAAATTCCATAACAAAGAAACCATCATAAAAAATCCCGTTTTCTGTAATTTTTTTATGAATTAAAACGGAACGATTACAATAGAAAATCATATTCAATCAAGCTTAATGAAAAACAACAAGAGAACATACAAATTTACAGTCTCGCATGCCACTTTTAGCAAGAATCTCATGCTATAAACTATAGCGAGAGTTCTGTAGTAAAAGGTCTAGCAAAATATGTGTTTTTCGATCTCTTGCTATAGGATTTCATTTTTGCTACTGCCTGTCGGCAATAGAAAGATTTATTTCTTTCTTTGCCGAAAAATAATAAGCTCCATTGACTAGTACGATACCACCATAGAAGGCACTAGAACTAGATATCGCATGATATACCAGCGCAGAGTATACAGATTGTGAAATGGGTGGTGTATTCCGGAATGGACCACAACATGTTTTAGATCGTGTCGAGAGCAAAAGTTTCTTTAACAGCAGTTTTGATCGATTACCTCAACATGGCAGATGCTGTTGTGTTTCATTCCGGAATGTACCATCCAGCCATATAAAATTTGTATACTGTTCTGGTATTACATGCGACATCTAGTTTTTGTTACTCCTATGCTAGTAGCAAGCAATCCTCGAATTACCTAAATGATCCGCTACTGTATACATTGTCAGCGAATAAATGAATGTTGACTTATGATAACACTAATTAAGTAGGCCATTCATGTATAATTTCATCAACAGCAGTCCTAAAACAGACCTCACTAATTATATTGAATTTATTGGCATCTTCTTGTGAGGAAGCTTTTTATCAATTTAAAAACCGATATAAACTAGAGAGAGTTGCCTTGCAAAGACCTTGGCGAAGTCAAATCCTTATCAAGGCCTTTCCGTAGGTCCGTAGTGACCATTAATTTGTTTATTTCTAGTACTTTTGCTAAGAATCAAAAAATGCTAATAGAGCGATAATCAGACATTGCTACGACTAAAGACTTTTTATTTTACAGATAGTAGGCAGAATCATGCCCAATTTCCAATTGGTAAAGAAAGTAGATGTCCACAGGCAATGATTTATGTAGTTATGGCAAGTTATATTGACATACTCTATATGAGGAAGCAATATTCATAATTTAAGCGAGATTTTGTCCAGGCCCACTGCTTTAGATTTGACAAAAATTAGTGTGATTACGAGTTTTTGTTAATCCATTATACAAAAGGCGAAGAAATTGTCATGGTATTTTAAATAGTTTAAAGGAAAAGCCAATGGAGGGATATTATGTAAATTTGACGAAGTCAATGAACCAGATACAAAGAGCTCGATTTATTTATTAGAATTAAGAAGTTGCAATCATTCAAATTTGCTCTCCTTTCTACATATACTGGCCTTTTTTAGATTCCCTCATAACAGTATTGTGGAAAGGTCTGCACTGCATCAAATTTGTTGTACAGGATCTAAGAGAAGAGCAAAGCACTTCTTTAATGAGCCTTTTAGGATCCAGAAGAACTGAAGAAGTTATTTACACGCTAAAGCGATTGTCTCCCTTATGCAAAGAAATAATATTTCTTCAAAATTTAATTATTTATAATTATTTCGAAAACTCTTTTTGTAACATCCTGTAAACAGCTGATTACTTTTTCATTAGAAATTTCATGTAGGTTCGCATGCGAATAGCGTACTAGATCAACGGTTTTGAAATTTAAATTCCTGCTCTTTCACAAGGTCTAAGGTTATGTTGATTTATGCATGTCTGTCTGTCTGTCTATCTGTCTGTTCGTCTGTCCGTCCGTCTGTCTGTCCGTCTGTCCGCACGATAACTTGAAAACGCGTTCACTTAGAGATCTGAAGTTTTGCACACAGCCTTTAAAAAAAAATAATTTAACCTTTAAATGCGGAAATGTGATAAATGGGGTAATTCCGTCATAGGTTGGCCATACAAAAATTTAGTTTTTTACTATATACATGTATTTGGACACTGCCTGAGACCGCGTCGATGCAGAGAACTGAAATTTTGTACACGACGTTTTCATATAAATAGACTAAATCGGGTAACTCGTGTGGTATTGCTCTGGTGTTGCCATACAAAAATTGTGTTTTTGTTTTTTGTGAACTGTGAAAAGGATCAGTTTTAGACGTTTTTATTTTACTGAAAAGCTCTTCAGAATATAAAATCTTCTTAAAGGAGCTATAATTATTTTTACTGTCCGACGATCCATTCTAGAAATAGATACGAAAAACCACGATAACAATCAAGTTTGCACCATACGAAATTACATACGGGCATTCATCTAGAATTCTAGAATATTGTAAGAACTGATTTTAGACAGACTAATTTTAGCCTTTTTGTTTATTTTTGAAGAAAGCCCGTCCCTTTAACTCGTACACGAATTTGTGTCTGTATATTTCTTTTTTACTATTTTCGACACTCTCGTAGACCCACTACTTTTCGTCATCACAGCGAGCTGAAATTGGACACACAAGTTCATGTCGCGTGACAATTGAATTATCAAAATTTGAACCGGAAATTTCCTTGGAAAACCCGGAAAATCGGGAAAAATCATTTGAAAATTTGGTATAAATTTGATGAGTGATAAATCCGTTTCAGGAAAAATTCAGAGTTTTCCGATTTTTCCGAAAAAAATTTCCGGAATTTTCCGACTTTTCTGGAAAATTTTCCAGGAAAAAAGTTATCTAAATTATGCAGGATCAAATTCCCTATCTACTGGCATCATTACTTTCTCTCCGACAATGGTGAAAACTTGCAGAAAAAATCGAGGAAAATTCATGTAAAACGCTTTTCCGACCAAGGAAGCGTTTGAGCGTTTTGCAACCTAAGACAAAGTTGTAGAGCGGAATGAGTTGCATAAAGTTGCTTTTGTGGAAAATTCCATGGAAAACCCGGAAAAGCGGAAAAATCATCGGAAAAATTTTCATCGATATGATTAGTGATAAATCTGTTTCAGGAAAAGTGCAGATTTTTCCAGTTTTTCTGGAATTTCCGGAAAATTTTCCGATAAAAAAGTTTTATAAGCTATGCGGAATCATATTTTTCCGTCCTACTGGCATCAATACTTTCTCTTCAACAATCATGAAAACTTGCATGAAAAATCGAGGAAAATTCATGTAAATTTTTAAAAAAATTTCATAGTAATAGGAAAAGTCTGGGGAAAACATGAAAAATCATGAAAATTCAGTAAATCAGTGTCTTTTCAGCCGTCATAAAATTGTTTTAAAATATCTCCATGCAGCACGTAATAACAATTTAGTTAACGTGAAAAAGGCAGAAAATAAAATAAGTAAAAAACGAGTTTTCAAACAAAACTGAGGCCAAGCCGCATGAAAAAGTGGTGGACTCAGATTTTATTCGCTGACAATCACCGATATATTTCAGTATGATCAATCAGAGGTAATAAGTGATTTGATTCATGAAGAGAAAGAATATTCAATAGAAATGTCCCAATCAAAAAATCTGAGTCCCTCTGTGTGTGAAGAAAAGTTTATTTTCTACTTTTTCATGCGGCTAGGCCTCAGTTTTGTTTGAAAACTCGTTTTTTACTTATTTTATTATAATTGATCCTACTATTGACAACGTGAAAAATTCTGGGTGTGCTATTCAAGAGCAACTTTATTTGGGCCTAAAAATCTTCATAGCATAATATCAGCAAAATATCATAGAAATATTTAACTCTAAAATTTCATTTAGGTACAGTGAAACTTCTTTAAGGTGGACACCATAGATAGATGGTGCCGAAAATCTGGTAAGAACCATTCTGTTATCTTCTGGGTCAACTTTCATCATTTGGACTATAAAAATATTTTCACAAATATATCTTTGATTTTGGGAATCAGTTAATGTGTAAAAAGCAGGGACCATAAAATTGTTATAAGATCTATGATAAAAACTGCACTTTAATAGTTATCTTTCGACCATTTTTTTTTTTTTAACCATTAACTATTACTCTTAACTATTCATTCTTTTTTGTATCGAATAAGAGTTATTGATAACTTTTTTTCAATTCTTCTCAATAATAAGAATTAAGAGAATTTGAATACCGGGCTTATTTTTAATATGCAAAAAATTATAAGAATCGCCTAATAGAATTTATATGACAGAAATCGTGTCGACAAATGTAATTCTTGTGGATCAGCCGAAAAAATAAATTCAAATTGAGGAAATAAAAACAATAAATAAAAATCGTCAAATAACTCTTATTTATTAAGAAAAAGTAAAAAAGTTTTCGAAAACTCTTAATTCATAACCAAAAAGAAGATATTGTGAAATAAAATAAAATTAATCAAAAACTAACTATTATCTAAGGTGCAATTTTTATTTTATTGAATTACACCAAAAATTGAAAGTTTACCCTATGAGGATAAGATTGGTCCTATTCATTTAAAAATTCTATCATTACTTCTATGTGATTTTTGTTTTGAAAAATTTAAAATAATGGTTATTTTCGATACCTGGTAACAAGTGATGGATAAAGAAAGCATTGATAACTTTATAAAAAAGGGTTTTCCTATAAATATTCACTCCTTTCATAAACTTTTTAAGTGAGTGCTAAGTGGAGAGAAACTGTTCTCACTAGGTACAAAACTACGAAATTATTTTTTTTTTTAATTTGCTCAACTAAAAGAATTCTGATTGGTTCTACTAAACAATCTGTCACACATTAATACACCAAATTGTTCTAAATACTCACGAATTGTTTTGAACATGGAATATACAATGGCAACTTCTTTCAGTTTTATATGAAAACAGTATTGAAAAATGTGTTTCTCTTTCCGCATGTAGCGATGCCAGATAGGCAGATTAATTTTCATTTGTCAGATTTCAGACACAATAAAAGATTTGAGGATTTTCTCTATTAAAATAAAGAATTTCAAGCTCTTGAAATAATGATGTTAGTTTTCAGAATTTAATATTACACATTACTACTTTTCAATGAAATCTTTTATTATATCAAATCCGAAATCTGAAAATCAATTAATATACCAATTTGGTGCTAATTTCACATATCGCACGCATTTTTCTGAACGCATCAATTAAAGACCAAAATGTGGTGCTAACTTCATATCTTAAATTCGTGAAATTTTACGTTTTTGTGCGACTTTTTAATTCTGTAATTTTGATTTCATGCCGGTTGGATGTGAATTCTTGAAAATACGTTGCTTATGCTAGTCTAGACTAGACTCGTCTAAAATAAAAGAAGTGGCGGCAAAGTAGCATTTCTAAGCTAATTATTAATATTCTTTCACTGCCTAATTCATCTGCTAACATAGAGCGAGCTTTTTCGCAAATTAATTTAAATAAAACAGAGTTTAGGAATGGACTAGAGGTTGAAACATTAAAAGGAATGCTTTTATTCAATGATATAATGGCAAAAAGTAACCGAAAATGTTTTAACTTAGAAGTATCAAGGTTTAATGATAAAAACATTTACAAAACAGAATGACTGATGGTGATTAATATTTTATACGGAAAATGTAAATATGTACTTAATTAATTCATTATATTTCTTTCATAATTTTGACCTAGTTATAGGTATATATTAAAAGTTTCTTCCACATTACTACCTTTTCTTTTCTTTTAAAGAATATATTTATTAAGTTTTATCGTTTTTGTTAATTTTGATAGTACTCGTTAATTATATTCTATAAAAGGATTTGAACAATAAAATTTTTATTTTATAATTGTAAAGGCCATCCCAAACGAGGAGTTTTTAGGGAAGGAAGGAATTTCCTCCCCTTGTCCTTAGACATGCCAACACAATATTTTTGATTCGCATAGTTCCTTATATGATTACCGAAATTAATTGTGCGTGTTCAATTAAGTTACAGTTTTTAATATAAACAATAACTTCATGAATAATTCACAGCACGTTAGGATTATTATATTATCACTTCAAATCTCAGGTAAACAACTGTACAGCCGACCGATTAGAAATTTAGCAAATTTTAAAATGGCCGGAGCTAATTTGCTTGCATGGTATGCTGCCCGTACTCCCGATTGAAACTTGGTAGCACAGATCTTTTCTTACCCCCCAAATACTTCTTATCCGTAAAACTGCCCATAATCACTCCTACACGCGGGTATTTCCTCAAAATTATTCTAAGGAAGATTTCTTTGGGGAAAAGAAGATTTTTTTTAGCGAAAATTAAAGATTTTTATCACTGTCTTCCTGGCTAGACAAATTTTTCCTTACAGTGAGTGGCAACAATTTGTACCACACAAAGCTTAAGTATTTTTCGATAAGATTAGGGAAAGTTCGAACTTAGAAAACGTAGATTGGGTTTTTATCTCCAAAATGCAGGTAGGTTTTTCCCTAAAATTAGGGAAATTTTCAATTTGTTTTTTCCCCCCCTAAAATGTAGGGAATAAATAATAGTTTATAACTACACCCTTAAAAAACATAAGAATGAGCTGAATAGTTCATTTTTTATGTGACAAACTACCATATGTTTTGTTTTTCATTAAAATATGTAGTACAGAAGTTAGTGCTGGGGCACTAGGCAAGCTGAAACAAAATAGTGAAAATAATATATGACTTGTTTTCAAAAAGAACGTGTGAATAATATTAAATAAAATATATATGTAAGTCTTCCATAATAAAATGTAGAATAATATTATATCTAATTTATTGAATGTTCTCTTCCTTATATCCGAGAAAGCTTAACATTTCGGGAATTTTACGTACTAAATAAGTTTTCTGGTGCAAAATACTAAATTCATTGAATTTTCCATTAATTTGGGGAAATTAAACTGATTTTTCTTTTCTATCAGAGAAAAATGACATTTAATTTAGGAAAAAATGTCTCTTAAATTTAGGGAACTGCCCTATTTATTTTACAGTGTACTAGATACATATTCTCGCACTTTATTTTTCTTTTTAAAGCATACATCCTGTTCTATTGCGGAAAAAATCTGTCCATATTATATGCAACACATACGTATATGTAATGTACATTTCTTATTGTAATCGAATTCTTAAAAAATAATAAAAAAGTCAATTTTAATAAAACTACAAAGAAACCGTCCGCTTATCAGAGGCAATTCGACCAAAATTCCAGAAAAGTAATGCCTGCTCCCGCCTAGAAGAGGTTTCCAGTTACAAGGGGTAAATTGCCCATTCATCCCTTTTGGATCGAACTAAGGAGCAATACTTGTCTGCTCATAAGGCGCGTCCGCTTATAGGAGCTGTCCGTTAGAAGAGGTTTGACTGTATATTTGCCAAAATTAAGTTTCATTCCACACAAAATTTCACACCTTGCCCATTCATCCCTTTTGGATCGAACTAAGGAGCAATACTTGTCTGCTCATAAGGGGCGTCCGCTTATAGGAGCTGTGCATTAGAAGAAGTTTGACTGTATATTTGCCAAAATTAAGTTTCATTCCACACAAAATTTCACACCACTACATATGTATGCTTAAATATCTTAATGCATTATATAATATTTACAAATGAATGGAATTATGTATATAAAATTCTTACAAAAAAAAAAAAAAATAATAATAATAATACAGGTCCATTCCAGCTATGAATGGAAGAATGATAAGAGAAAATAATAAAAAAAAAATATACTTACATTTAGTAAAAAGATCAGGGGTCAAAATATATCCACTCAATTGTAACACAATTCAGTTAATAAAAAATATAATAAAATCGAATAAATAGTAAATAAATTAAATTCAATCCAAAAACTTCAAAAAAAAAACTGTCACAAAACTTTATACTAAATCTGTTTACAAACTGACAACAATATTATATAAAAAAAAAAAACACTCAGCACTACAAAAATTTTATCGAGTAAGAAAGAGGGAGAGAGAGAAAGGTGTTTTAAACTCGATCAAAATAATAATTTTCCTCGCCCTTGTTGTTGTTATTTTTTTTCTTTTCTACTTTATTACTGACATTTTGCTGAAATAGCCAAAAGGCCCATCTCACTCATAAATTGAACAAAATTTTTATCAATGAAAAATGCGCTCGGTCGTATACTGCACGCTTCGCGATCGACGTGTGTAGGTATAATATTTTGGCGCCAAAATGTTTTAATGCAGGACGATGTTATCTCTTATTGGAATTATCGCATCAATGGAATGCCGGAAATAGCTCCTGTGTGAAATGATACTTCCGGTAAACGGAATTGAAAATATTTCAAGATTATCCGAGAAGTACGCACGTACTACACACACGCACACACACACACACAAGTCACGATGCAGAAATTTGTTTTTTTTTGGTTTTTGCTGTGTAACGCGCGGCACAGTAAATTGTTGAAAAATTGTGAAAAAAATAAATAAATTAAAAGTAGTACTAAGTACTGATAGACCGTAAGATTTGTATACTTTTACTATACTATAATATTAAGCACCGTTATCTCTGAGTAAATTTAAGTATATATCGTTTTCCTCCGCTTATACTCGTTCTATATGTATATACCTATGTATGAGCGTTATGTATTTAAGTACAACTTTAAAGATGAATCGATTTATTTATTTATTTATTTTTTCTTATTCTTATTATCACTAACTTCACACAATTTTATTATTATTATAATTATTTTCAAGACAGAATAAAAACACACATGTAATAGAGGAGGGGGCGACTGATAACTGATCGTGTTGTAATGCAATGCAATATAGCAAAGGGGGGGAGAGCCGGAGCACTTTCGTTTCACTGATTTATGGCGATTGCGAATAATAAAATATATATAATCAGCGTTTTCTCAAGACAAGATCGTTTCGGATTCTTCGGACACCACAAGACAAGTGTAAAGCACTTTGCCACCAATAAACTCTGAGCACTCTGAGATTCTCAATGACCGATACTGACTTGTTGCTTCGTATTTAAGGACTAACTGAAAATTGCAGAACGAATGTATTTTAAAACAGTAACAGTATCCCCACCCAAAGAGATTTTCTTTTCTGCTTGCTGCTGGTGCTGCTGCTGGCTGCTGAAGTTATACACTTCTTCTTATTTACATACTCGACAGTGTCGGTGTCGCGAGTTGGTGCCGCGCTGCGCTTATACATGAAAGTTCTTTGAGATCTTTATTAGGTTTGTATTGTTGTGTCATGTCGTATATTGCCTTGTTGTCTTACTGGTTCGCGGTCGACTTCGACTTGTCGTTGCCGGTTTGAGTACTTTATTGTTGCTTTTTAGTAGATACACGATGTGACTCCTCATTTGAGTGCCTCTCTACCTTGTATGTACTACTTTCAGGCAGTTCGATGGATTTGGAATGAAAGGTCGATGATGGATGGATGAAATCAAGTTAAAACTTGAGACTATTTGTCACGTAATCAGAATCTGATTTTAATTCCTCTCTGTTGTGTGTGCAAGAAAGTTGGGAAAAATGTAAGAAGTAAATCTCACTCAATGCTCAGTCGATTCGGTTTCGTTGGGTTCAAAAATCAAAGAATTTCCCCTTAATTGTGGTACTACAATATTGGCGCATTGTATTATGTTGCTGCTGTTGCTTCCGCTGCTATCTTGTGTCAAAAAACTTTAAAATTTGTTTCTACGTGATGCTTCAAGAAGTGGTTAGATTCGTAATGAAAAAATGCTGTTGATTTGATTTAACTATTCTTGATAAGATTTATGGTGATGTATGTTAGATTTGTTTTAATGCAAAAAGCTTTTTTAATATTTTTCATAAATAAATAGTCTCAATTTCGTTTTAAATACGTACTAGGGGGACAGTTTATTCCATGGACCATGTATATTACAGTGTACTCGGTTGATAATGGTGGAAATTAAATATTATTTACTAGAGATGTGCGGGTAGTAATCATTCATTACTTCTCTCAAAGCTGGATACCGAATACGTACCCAAATAATTATTCGTTACTTATATTCATATTCAGTTGGTTCAAAGTTTTCATTAGAGATGAAACCGATAGTTGTTTGGCCGGATACTGGATATTTGGCGAGATTTGATGCCGGATACTAAACAAAACCAACATATGTTCGACACTTAAACTTTATAAGTGAGAGCTAAGTGGAGAGAAATTGTTTTCACTCACAAAACTACGAAATTATTCTTTTTTTAAAAGTTGCCCAACTGATTGGATCTACTAAACAATCTGTCATACATTAATACCCCAAATTGTTCTAAATACTTTAAGCTCACGAGTTCAGTTGGTTCAAAGTTTTCATTATTAGAGATGAAACCGATAGTTGTTTGGCCGAATACCGGATATTTGGCAAAATTTGATGCCGGATACTAAACAAAACCAACATATTATGTTCGGCACTTAAACTTTATAAGTGCAAGCTAAGTGGAGAGAAATTGTTCTCACTCACTAAGCATAAAACTACGAAATTATTCTTTTTCTAAAAGATGCCCAACTAAAAGAATTCTGATTGGTTCCACTAAACAATCTGTCATACATTAATACCCCAAATTGTTCTAAATACGTTAAGCTCACGAGTTCAGTTGGTTCAAAGTTTTATTTATTAGAGATAAAACCGATAGTTGTTTGGTCGGATACCGGATATTTGGCAAGATTTGATGCCGGATAACAACCGGATATCCAGTTGCCGAATATTCGTCTAATTGTTGCGACCAGAGTTGTCAACTAAAACTAATTTAGATTAAAATCTTAAATTTAGCCCAAAAATTCTTGAAAATCTTGAGCAATAGTAAAAGGAAATATCTTAAAGCCTAATTGTGAATGCGTCATTGAAAGTCCAGCCTGAAGTATTAGAAATAATAGCCAGGGTTAGACGTCTTGTGATTCACTTCAATCATTCGAGTTTATCATAAGAAAAAATGTTGGCGATTCAAATGGAGCTAAGCTTACTAGAGCATCGATTAGTGCATGATATCAGCACGAGGTGGAATTCTACCTTCTATATCAAAGAGTATTTATTGGAATAAAAACGGTCTTTCTATATGTGGCTGATCTCGACACACTTACTGACTTATCGACTCAACAGTGGTAGGTACTTAATGGAGCAATGCGTAAAGATGTTGAAGCCATTTCAGGAAATAACAAAAATTACTAGTTCAGACTTTTCCTGCAAATCTGAGGTAATACCGCAAGTACTTTTAGAAGGATGAGAGTACCCAAAGAACACCTAACGTACCTCACATGAGAGCCTCCTTGAAAGCAATGAAATACCTTACTGTAGCATTCCTAGACCTAAGATTCAAAACAAACTGGAGCTGGAACTGAAAGAACCCGACAAAAGATTTTATTAGAGTATATAAAAATGTCTTGTAATGAGTTCTCTAACGGTGACAGTTCATTACTATCTGCATTTCCAACGCCTGCTAAAAGAAATAGAGGAGATGAAACTGAATCAAATGTCACTCAAAAAGCTTATGACATACCTTTTGGGATTGTTGTTTCAATGAAGTGACAAATGAAAATAATAGTAGTCAGTCAGTCTCACTGTCAAGAAAAAAACGTTATTGCATGGGAGATTGACTGTTACTTGAAGACAATTCGAATCGATGGCAGTCGCGACCCTTACATTTGGTAGTCAGCTTATTCGAAATAGCACTCACATTTGACAAAGTTTGCCAAATTGTATCAGCTCCTTGCAATAGCGTCTATAGCGAAAGACTTTTCTCCGAAGCTGGCCTTATTTACGAAAATAAGCGAAATCATTTGTAGCCGGCAAATGCAGAGAATTTAGTCTATATTCACCATAATTTACCACTTATTAATTTTGAGTACTAATTTTGTTTCCTTTTACAGTTTAAAATAAACGGTGATGATATAATCTAAGCTACTGTGGTATTATTTTACCTTACAAATCTTTTATGTATTGCAGTTGATTTATGAATTTTCCTAAACTATCTATCTAGCTATCCGATACCCGGCCGATCCGGTCTAAATTATTAAGGTGGTCGGATACCGGATAGAATACTGAATTTATCATGGGATGAAAACTAGAGATTAACCGGATATTCGGTAACTACCCGGTATCCGGCTTATCTGGCCTAAATTACTTAGGCGTTTCATCTCTAGTTTTCATTGCATAATAAATTCGGTATTCTAATACCTATACGACTACCATGTAACGCCAGAAACCAAATAGCTACAATTCGTTCAACGTAGATATCCAGTTAAAGTTTTCGATAAAATTTCATGCCATTGGGTATTGTACCTATACACAATTACCAAACAGGCTTAATAACATTTTATTCACGTTTTAAGTAGGTACCGAATATTTTTTCTTCATAACTAGTATTACAGTAGCGGTGAGTAGTGAGCAATAAGCTGAGGTGTTGGTGGCCAAAGTGAACCTTATAAGAAGTTAGGAAACAGCCAATCAAAATTGGAAAAATTTCGCGTTTGGAACAAAGAAAAAAATACATACCATTTACTTTTATTTTTTTTTTGCATGAAGGAAGAAGAACTTAATTATGTTTATCAGTGCCATCTTTACGCATGGCCCCGAGATACATGAACTCTCCTAGCCGCTGCGACAGTAGACCAATCGATGATCAATTCTTCAACCTGTAAGACAACCTATTATATGAAAGTGCAAAAGGCATTTCGTATCAACAAGAACTTAATAATCTTCAGTGCGGCTGGTTCTTGCTTGCCGTATATGCCTGGAAAAATCCAAGTTGACCTCACTTATATGCACTCAGTTAAAATCCTGAGTGTGAATTATGAGGCGAAATATTAAAAATATTTACTTTTTTTACTCAACAGTTTAGCCCTAAGCGGGACTAGATAAATTCATACAGAAAAATCAAGAAGACTTTTCGCAGAAAATTGTTATCAATTTAAAAAATTGATAACAAAAAAGAGTGTTGCTAAAACTACGAAATATCTTTTGCACTTCCATCAGTTGCAGTTGCAGTTTTAAAAACAATCTTTTTTGTTATCATGTTTTGAAATTGAGATAACAATTTTCTACGAAAAGTCTTCTTAATTTTTCTGTATGTATTATATGTTAGCTTAGCTGTTAGAGTTTGGCAACTGAAAGTAGATCGTGGGATTAATCCGAACTTCTATACATGGCAACAAATTTTCATATAAAGTAACGTATAGTGACTGTGTTTGCAGCCCCAGTATTTTTAAAATTTCCAACTTTTTTTCATGGTATACTCAGTAGCCAATCTCAATGTAAGTATTTGGTAATCAGCGACAATTTGTATACTGTTGATTCATGTTAGGTCCTAACGTGCACTGGTGACTTTTTGTCGTGCAATTTTTTTCCCACTATTGCTGTGAGCTAGTTTAATGTAGAAAAAATCGAACTTTTCGATTTAATAAGTACACAGTGAGTAACTGTCGTCCCAAAAATACATATTTTGTACTATCATTCATCAATATAAATTTCGAGGAGGCAGCTATTGGATCCTTCCAAATAGAAACGAAAGGCTGCTTAAAGGAAAATTTCACTTAATATTTTATAAACATAGAAAATTCCCTTGATATTTCCCGTATGAGTGTTGAGAGATTTGATGATTTACTACTACCGATTTTGAGATCTGCTCGAACTTATCAAAGTACCAATATGCGATCATCAATTGAACCCGAAGAAAGTCTTGCTGTAACTGTAAGGTCTATAAACACTTTCATGGTTATTTCGCCTCACATTTTTATCTTCAAATTGCTATCAGAGTATTCTTTCAAATTTTCGTTGTATATAGTCTCATTTGTACTTCTTGTATTAATGCTTCATTATTTATATCTTCCTCTCACATTATCATGGCAGCAGCTATTTAAAAAAAAAAGTTAGTTACTTCCAAGCTCTACAATGTTAGAAGTGCGTACACATCCATATAAATATGAAGGCGCGGTGATAGTTTCGTCACTCAAAAGTTCCTAGCTGGAGGACCAAAAAGTCACCTTGCTGTCATGTCATTTCATGCATCCAATTACATTAGACAAAAGAGTTACGGGACAAAAAAATCTCCAGTGCACAATAGTCCTTACCATATTTTACCTTATTATTCCTATTGATAACCTAAAGCATTTTAGAAAATAATTTCTGTTAGGGGCTCTCATATCCTAAAGTGCCCAGGGCACCCACTTGGCTAAAGACGGCCATGTGCATTATCCTAATGCGACTGAGCCAGCGAATAAAAAAAATTGTAAATTGAGAGAACGTAGGATTACCCGAATGATAAGACCTTCTTGAATATTTTCAAAATCCTTTCAAACTATTCATAATAATGAGTTTTTCGTAATACATCGCGTCACACTACCTAAATTTTTGTTAAAAAATGATAAATTTCAATTAGGCCAACGTGCTGAAAGAAGATGTATAATTTCTGTAAAATAAAATTTTCATTTTTTTCCAGAATCATCAGAGAATTCAGCATGAGTTACACCAAGTTAATCTCTTTATGCTATACGTTTTAACTAGGTCGGAATTACGTATTTTGATAAAATCGTCGAAATCAGCTCAAAATTATGTAATTTTCCATACATGTTACACAGCTAATTTCAACGTAATTTTTACAAAATTGTGATGGAAATTACGTACCTATTGACAAACGGATCCCAGATTTCTAAAGGATGCCATAGCTTCGCTTCGGAACATTGGCAATTTGTTCGTTACAAAATGGCCGACCGTGGTTCATAGTAGTCATCTTGGTGTAAGAAAGAAGAAGAACAAGGAGAATACCATCTGACAAGTGGTGAACGAAAATTTCAAAAACATCGTGAAAACAGAGTCTTGAAATTTCGAAATTGCGTAATTTCAGGCCCAGTGAAAACGTACAATTAGAGCAAAACGAAATTGCAACCAAATATTTGGGTTCAGTTGCAACTTCTATTTTATCTGAAAGAATATTTTTGACGGCAGCACTAGTCATAAGCGATAGAAGAAATCTTCTTCATTCTGATAATGTTGAGTAATTAGTTTTCCTCCATGCTAATCAAAATATTTTTTAAAATAAAAACTATTTATTTACTTCTGAAAATGTTATTCTTTTTTGTACTTTGCTTTTTATTTTTCAATTCTTGAATTGTAATTGTCTACTTTCTATTTTCATATTTAATTAAGTACCTATTCCTTTTTCACAAAAAGATTGTTCAATTAATAGTACGAGTATGCTGCTTAAAAAGTATTTGGCGTAAAATACCGAATTAGAAAGTAACGAATACTTTTCATAGAGTAACGAGTGTAACTACGGCCTAATGAAAAATCGCGGTCAATCGCTTATTTATTTAGGTAGGTATACGTGAATATTTTATACATATATAGTACATAGATATACTTTTAATTGGCATGGTAATTGATCTAACTATTTTGAACAGGAAAATAATCAATTACAGTTCGAATATTGAATAAATAACTAATGAGGAAGCGGGCTATCATCCGAAGACAGTGTACGTGAATAAGTCACACTTTGACGTTCAGACCGAACTAAATAAGTTACATTTTGACGTTTCTAAAAGTAAAAATTTCAGAGCTCCGGGAGTTCAGTGAAACTTTGTGATATTTAATCATCTTAATAAATATTAGAAATTTTAAATTGTGTTATTTCGGAAGCTTGTAGTGTAGGTATAGTGTTATTTAGATTAGTGATTTGTGAAATTGACGCTGTTAAACTATTAATTTAACGTTATGAATTGTGCGATGAAATGTTGCCCAAACCATCACCGAAATTGTGGTGGAAAATCATTTTTAGGCATTTTTAGGTTTTATAAGTATTCGTGAAAAAAAAAACTTTAAATATATACAAAAGAAACTGAAAAACATACGAAAGTTTAAATCATGTTCGATGTGGTTAATTTATTTAGGTTTATTCTTTTCAATGACAGCCCTATATGTATTCCATTTACCTAAAGAAAGGGGGCTAATAATTTGTTTATTTTACATAGCAATTTGGTCTATAAAAAACGTCCTCTTTCAAAATGTCACAATTTCATTACTGCCATGACGAAACGAATACAAACACAGCACACTAATACATTTCACCGAGTGGCCTAGCCTTTCACCCGATATGCCGTTTATACTTTGTTAGTTATTTATGCATTTGAATTATGGAAACGCTTTCGATAAAGTCATAGCCTTTTCCGACGTTTAGCTCGCAAATACAAAGCCTATATTAGGAGAGTCAGAAGGTGGTTGGTAGCGGAATTCTTGGTTGATATTTTGCAGGGAAGCCTCAAATGTATTCAATAACAAGCCTTGTTGCCGTTGACTGTCTTTCCATAGCTACATTTGTGAAACAAAATAGATTCAATATTATTAAGAATAATGACGCAATAGAAGAGGCCGTCTTCGGAATGAGAAGTTTGATAGTAGAGACTTGGTACTCGCTTATACTGACAGACCTAACCGAATAAGAAGACTGTTTTTAGTGCAACTACCGACTATTCGGACACTAGAACTGCATTAGATTAAGAAGCCTAAACTAACCGATGCGTGTCATGGTAAAATACTTGATAAAGCTATTGAGCGCAGGCATAGAATAAACTGTTGTTATACAAAAATGATAAAAACCGAACTTTCCCTCAAAAATAATGAAGGAGAATTATCAGTGTTGCAAGCTGCAAAGAAAAATGTAAAGTGCAAAAGGTCACATACATAGTCTGTAAAGAAGAGGGGTGTGCTAAGTGCCAAGCCTGTTAATCTACCATTCCCGACTTAGAGTCCAACTTCGACATGGTCCTGTGCACTTTTCCATCTAGTCTCCTTTGGCATAGCACTTTTAGAGCCTCTTATCCGCACTTGTAAAACCGCGCCCTTTCTACCAACAATAACAACAACATGAGCTCTATATGGAAGACAACGAACATTTGCAAGGTGGTTTGTAATATTGTAAAAATTTTACTAAAAGTAAAGAGATCAATCCGAAAACATGTGGAAAATGAACCAGCAACTACTCACCAACATAGAGAGCTTTTCTATTAACCTACAAATGGTAGTCCCATTATAGCGTTAGCTTATGGCGGTTAATCACCTGACATCGCGAAAATATGTATACGGTTCTAGAAACTGAAGTAAGCCCTTGGAGTTGAGAGATTATGTGGATGCCCTATGCTCCCAAGTGAAGTTAAGAAAGAAGAAGAAAAAGTAGGCTAAATTTCCCATCCCATCAATCATCATGCGTGCAACGACCATACAACATTGAACACTTCAAAAAGATTCAGATTACCATATTAGAGGAACTTGACAGTACAGAAGGAGACATCACTAACCAGAAGCTTTTTGACTGTTCAATGGAGCAAATTTCGATATATCGTTACGTATGTTAATACCGAGAGCCAAAAATGGTTAGACACCATAGTGACAAAGACACAACTTCTGAGCCAAGGTTAAAATGAAAATTACTGAAGGAGGACTAAATTTTGAAACCAAAATAGTATGGGCTGCATAACTCTGGGTTGAAAATTGATGAACAGATATTGACATTAATCGGGGGAGTTTTTTCATATCCTGCATATATATTTGGACATGAAAAACATATCGGCAAAGATAAAGCATCGTTTGCTCATAGTTGACCAAAAATGGAATCGCAACACCATTTCGGAGAAGCATTTTGACATGCTCAATTGCAATCCAAGGAATTTTACCTCTCGCTATATAACCGTTGATGAAACATTGATACTTCATTACACTTCAGAGCGAAACGAGCAATTAAAACAGTAGATTTCTCCTGGTTGAAATGATTCTAATGAACACAAATGAACTTTTAAAAGTTCAGATAACATCTTAAGTTTTCAGAGTAAAAAAATACGTGAGAATAAAATCTCAGAAAATAACCAACCAATCATAATCCAAAGTGGAAGTTGAATTTATACATACCGTGGTACGAAATTCGTCAAGTATCGGAGTTAAATATTTTTGAGACAAAAACCTAGATTTTAGGTTGCAAGAATTTGGTTTACCGAATTTTGTTTTTCGACATTATGTTTTCCAGCATTTTGTAGTCAGGACATTGACATAATTTATTTCATACCCATTTTCTTTAGAAAAATCAAATGCAAAATTTATTTTTTCTTGTTTCTTTTCCAACGTGTGGTTTGTCGATGTTCGCAAAACCAAAGTAAATATCATTGATAATCGAAAATCATGTGGGGTGCTGGAACTTCAGGGTGTTGAAAGTGTAGTAAATTCTAATACAAAAGTGTATTAAAAATGTAGTAAATTACTTCTACTAAGCTTAATTGAAAATTGTCTGTAGGTAGGTACTAAGTTTGGTACTGTTTTATTAATCATTGTTAGCTTGATGTGATCATTTCGTAAATATAAGATGACAAGTACAAATTTTGGTAGGGATAACTCATTAAATTGTTAAAAAATTGAGTTGTTAAATCGCAGTTCACGACTAATGAGAAAGAATTGTTAGGAAATTTTAATAAAATTTATAGATATGTAAAACTATAAAGATTTTATTTAAGAATTTCATTTCAAAAAACAGTTTACATATAAAATTATAAATCTTCATAACAAGAAAAAAAAAATTAAAATTTTTTATTATACTTATAAGTTACACGAACTTCACGTCTTAAGTAATTTTATGAAAATTGATTGAAAAAAACTCTTTTGGCACCGAAAAATCTTTGAAAAAGAAATTTCTTTTCAAAAAGAGGGGGTTTCGTATCGGCAGAAACCGTATATACTCATCAGTACGGCTTGGTTTCTGCCTGACGTATACGGCAAAGTCAACAGCCAAGCTGATCTCATATATGAACTAAAAATATTTTATAAGTGTGAACTATATGAGGCGAAATAGGTGTTTATTTCATTTTGATGATAATTTTGCAAATTGATTGGCTTGCATACAAAATTTTCCTACTCTAAAACTTTTAATATTTTCCCACATATGATTGTCCATTATCAAAGTTTTGAAAAACTAAAAAATTGTTGATGAAACTTTTATATCGAAATATTTCTTGATTTGTAATTTAATTAAATATTTATTGCTTATTTTCCATAATTGCCAAAAGTGTAGTAGAAATGAGTTGGAGTGAAGTAAACAATACTAAGAGTTAAACTGTAGTAAATCTACTTCACATGTAGTAGAAGTTCCAGCACTGGAACCGGTTTAAAATACTTTTTGATTGCTGACCACGATCCAAACAAAAACTATAGTGCATAAAAATTCTGATGAACAATTTTCGAGGAAATTCTTAAGAAATTCTGAATTCCAGACAAGGTTTGATTGAAATGATGCAGATAGTGCTCTGCCTGTGAACCATTTCAAAAATGCTATCTCCTTCGATAATAAGACTTAATTCATCTTTGCTTGTAAATTTGAATATTATTTGCTTGTGCTTCAAATAAAAAATGTATCAGAAAATATCCTAAAACCGTTTGGATAAGTATTTACGGCGGTTTTCATATAACTGGCATCTCAGGCATTTCTTGTAAGGAACATTAGGTAGGTATAAGCTATCGATGTAAAAAAAATATGCCGATGATCTACATATTTTGAAAATTACCCCCAAAGTTAGAATTATGTACGCACGAACCGAACAATACAATATAATTATTCTATAGAAAATGGAAACGTAGGAATGTTTACCATAAAAAAAAACAAGGAAAAAGCTAGAATTGCTTTAAGAAAGACCCATTCTTACGAAACACAATAGCCGCATGCATATTTCAGTGTTTGTTTTATTATTGCATAACTATAGACGCAGATTAAAAGTTAGCACAAAATGAAAAGCACTTCAAAAATACAAAAAATTAATGTCATTGTAATTAAGTAATAATTAGACCTTCATCGTTTATATTAATCTCAAAAGGTCGATTTGGCATGCTCTCAATTAAGGTTTTTAAAATATTTTTATCAATTCCATAACATTTTGAAACTGTTTGATTTCCATATAAATACAACAAACAATAATGCTCCCGATACTTTCTTTAAGGTTTTGATTCTGGAAGCAGGCTAGCCATTCCAGAACATTAATATTTTGGGCTTGGGGTTGTGAAAGCCAACTCGAGCACACCGTCATAGCGGTACTGTTTTGCAGATCCTCCAATATAAGTTAAGTCCATCCGGACTATCTAAATTAATTTACGAAGAAATAGCGATATTTAAATCAGGTAATCCGAGTTTTATTGTGAAATACCGACCAATTTATATTTTCAATAGTTTTTCTTTGATTTTTGAAAAAATTGCGTATAAATAACTCTTTTATCAAGCTAAGAATTTTATCTGTAATATGCAACATGGATTTTTCTCTGGTAGGTCCACTATTACAAACTTAGTCTCATTTACTGACATTGTAGCAGCAGGCAGCTCTTGATGACGGCCAGCAAGTTGACAGCATTTATACTGATTGATTTTACAAAAGCCCTTGATAAATTTAATCACAATCATATCTTGGTAAAAATGAAACAAATTGTTCTGCATAGTGATACTATTGCATGGTTCTCTTCTCACTTATCGGACATGGGAAAACAGTGTTGTCTTCAATGGCTTTCAGTCTCCTTCATATGTCCAAACATCTGGTCTCCCTCAAGGAACTGTTCTTGGACCCTTAATTTTCTCGATCTATATTAATGATCTTCCCTCCTAAGTAGTCTCTATGCTGATGACGCTACAATATTTCGTATCATTAAAGATGTTAATGACAGTCACATTTTGCAACGCCGATCTAGACACGCTTACGACTTAGTGTAGAGTTAATTACTTAGAACTGAATATAAATAAATACAAGGCCTTAACATACACTAGAAAGGACGAAACCTTTCTGTACATTTATAAGATGCCATGAGATTAAAGATTTGGGTGTTATATTCGACTCCAAATTGCTGTTCTGTGCCCATATATACATTGCATCCAAAGCCTCTCGTCTTATGGGTGGTTTTATCTTTCGTGCAACTAAAGCCTTTTATTAGTTCGGTCATATCACTCTTCATGTCATTAGTTGGAAGTATTCTAGAGTATGCATGTCAAGTATGGAACTCTTTTTACATAACATATTCGGAACAGATTGAATCAATCCAGAGAAAATTCACGAGACTTTTAATGTATAAAAATGGTAACCCATCTGTTGAATATGTAGATAGGCTCCGGGTACTTAACCTTCCCAGTCTATCTAATCGTCACCAAATCCTGGATGCTGTTTTCCTTTACAAAATAGTTAATGGTAATATAAACTGTTCTTTTCTTCTCTCTTGGATAAACTTTCATGTACCTGCTCGTACCTCTAGACAGTCCCAAACATTTAACTTACCCTCTTGCAGAACCAATCTTAAAGAAAAATGGTCTACTTTCAGAACTCAAAAAGTATACGATACAAGACTTAACAACATTGACATATTAAAACCCAGCCTTCTGACATTTAAAAGACTTCTTTCCGATGAGATCCGATCAACTACTTATTTATATATTCAATTAATTATATTTACTTTGTAATCTTTTACTTTGTAATCTTTTACTTTGTAATCTTTTACTTTTCTCCAATTTTTCATTGCCATTAAAATTAATTATAATTGTTAAAGTTATCTTTAATAATTTCCACTAGTTTCTTCTGTAACTTTAAATTTGTACTGAACTTAATATACATTCTCGTATAATTATTAATTTTAATCTTTTTTCCTTTTTACATTCTCCTTTATTAGGTTTTAGTTATTATTAACATTATACAATATATACTTACACGTAATTTCATGCAATTTAGTATATTACTTAACATTTACTTAAAAAAAAAATTTTCTTCTTTGAATTTGGCATATTTTCAATACGAATCTGTTTATATACGGTAGCATTTAATTGGACAAGTTCTGTATACTATCGTCTAAACTTCATTAAATAAATAAAGAATGGATATTTCAATATGCTAACGCTTCGGTACACAGTAATCGTGAGATCCGCATGTAGCTACAAAGGGAAGCTTTTGGGATTCTTAAATCAAATATGAAAAATTAGTATTTATGACGTATTTTTTGATAAAAATAGTAGTTAAAAAAACCGAGTTAAAAATCCGAGATTTTACAATTTTTTGAGACTTAACTTCCAAGCGAAGAAGAGGACGGAAAAATTTATAGACCATTGGAAATGTCAAACGATTATCAATCGGAGAAATTTTAAATTATCATCATAGGCTGCAACGTTCAGAAGTTACAGGGTGATCTATAAAAATATACCAAAATATTTTTAAGTCCTGTAATTTCAGAAACAGTTAAGTTTTTCCCTCACCTCCCGTACAATTTTTTGCTTGTCTAAGCATGGCTTATTCACAGACTTTGAAAACAAGGCCACATGCGGAACACCCTGTATAGAAACAATTTTTTTTATTTGTAAGTTACATGTTAAATGTATTTTTGTGAACCTTCCTTGATCCCATTCCGTTGAGATCCCAAGTTAAAATTTTAATTGTTTTAGTGGATAATATAAAGTATAAAATATAAAAAAATGAATAAAATTAAAAGTACGTCTTCTAGGATATTCAAGAATTAAGGATAAAATCCTTATTCTTCATATCCTTTTTCACATATATTCTTAAGATGCTATTTTCCTTAGATAGCTTTAAGTCCTATCTTTCAAATTAGCTATATTTAACTGTACTAGAATGAATAAAAAAATAAATATGAATTTTTAAAGAAGACCAGGATAGCACTTTTACGAAATTTTGAAAATTCGATAGCTCGCGAATACGCATTGCATAGGGAAAATTTTTAATTTGCATTTTTGTTTTCACAAACCCCCCAAGTATGTAAAATTTAAAAAAAATTGGTGATAGTCATAGGAATGCTATGGAATGACTCTTTAGTTCTCTATAATCAATGCGTTCTCAGACAGTGTCCAAATATACAGTGAAATGAGAAATTTTTGTATAGTAACTCTACGAACTCTACCTGGGGTATAAGACGACATAAGCTACGTTTAGGCCGTTGTTTCAGTTTAGTTCTGCATCAGTTCGGCTTACCATGTGAATGGAGTTGAAACTGAGAATGCGCTTGTATTACCAAACTTCTGCTGCACTCGTAGTAAATTTTGACCGCATCATTTCCGTGGTAATTTTGTGAACAAGTAATATATTTGTATGATATTTCTTACGCATTTAAAAATTTATATACATATTCTCTTAATTACAAAAACAAACTGATTTAAATCTTTTAGAGGAAAATACTAATCGTTTAACTAATTGAGATTATAAATTGGCATAGCATTTGAAAGATGTTTAGGCTGGTTTCAAATGTGGTTATGCAGTTACCTTCGCGGTAAATTGAATGTGGCGTGAGTTAAAAAAATTAACTGGCCGATTTTCGAATGGTACGGACACAATGCAAATTGCTTTTAAGAATTTCAAATACCCGAAGACGGTTCAAACGAATTGGTGGATTAATTCTGCTGGCTCACTCCTTCGGACAAGGGCACAAGCATTCAGTTTTCTTAGAAAGATTTGACAATTTTTCTTTAGATTGTTTTTTGTATTGCTGAGGCCGGATTCACTAACTCGGAGAGTTGTGGAGGTGAGAGTTCTTTGGACACTTATGGGGCATTTTCACTACATCGAAATCACGTAATTTCGCTGTTTCAGCATGATTTCGACGTACAAAAATCTAAATCGAAATCATCTAATTTTTGCGTAATTTCAATGAAATCACGGCGGAAATCACGAAATTTTGCCCGAACGCGCCCATTTTCGGTTTCCACCTTTTCTCAAACTGTATCATTTGACATTTGTTGTATACATTTGTCAATAAATTTGTAAGGAAGAAATTTATAATTAAATTAAATATTATATTAATAGTTGCTGACATTTATGTGACAATATATCTTTTTAATACAAAAGTCTCGTTTATGTAATTAATTATTTTACATGCCATTTACATACCAGTGTAGCACCTGTCAAACGAAATCATCTCAGCGGTAGTGAAAACACCTACAGTGATTTCGAAATTACTTCATCAAAATTACGTGATTTCGATGTAGTGAAAACGTCCTATTAACTCTCCGCTCGGGATTTTGTAACTCAAGGAATTTTTATTGAGAAATACCAAACCTTCTATTCCACTCGACAAGACTTTCGGCTGTGTTATTTGTGCAGAAGTAAGAAAAATATCTCTCAACTGACAGTATTCGCTGTTTTTGTTGTGTTTTGTGAAGATACCTAGGATTTTCAAATTAAATTATGGACTCACTGCATATCCTGGCTATGTTTACAAAAACAAATTATGGAAATCTTTGCAATACTTACAGAGAAATCTGGATTTTGGTGTCTCAAGTTGCCCGGTAAAAATTTTAAATCACGCGAAAATGGTCAATTTGGTCGTCTTTTAGTACAGAAGACATGCTATAAAAATTTTAGATATGCACGTTAAAGCTTGTATTTAGGATTCAATCGCATCTACCTTTTGTCCCCTAATTAGACGAGCAATTAGTTTTTGAGTCCGGTAAATGGTTTGGGAGATAACTGCAAAAGAAATGAATCCTTAAGATGAAAAAATGGCCGCTTTTTGGTACAAAAATGGACATATTTTCAACTCATCATTATGAAGAACTGGTAAGTCATGGAAATTATATTTCCATGAGAAAAATATTAAAAACAGAGTACTAACAAAGAACGGAAGAACATAAGCAAAATATAGGAACTGACGTGTATATGACCCAAGTCAGTTATGATGTTAAAATGACATAAAAAACTACACCGCTATATTACTCGCTTCTCCCTCTTTAATTTGATACCAAACATGACGTATTATGGACAACCCCCAATGAGGGGTTGTACGACCTCCATCCCCAAAAGCCCCTACCCCAACAAATTTCATCTAAATTTTTGTTCGCTAGACCCTAAATCCGACCCTCCCACGATATCAATATTGCGATACTTCTCACGTTTTCCCTAACTCCCCAAGTATGTTAGAGAATCGCGAATGGAGAGTTAGGTAGTTTTAATCGGGGGAAAACGAAACTCTCCGAGTTACAGAATCCGGCCCCTGGTGGCCGATCATGGTTCCATAGAGTTATATCAATTTAGGTCCCTTGGCTGGTCTTGGTCGCTAAAGATATTTATGAGCGTTGGCAATCATACATTTTGTTATTAGGAATGTACTTAAACATTTTTCTTTTGAATTTTTATACACTATTGGCGGATGAAAACCATCAGTTGGATTGATTCAAGTGCCGCAAAAATTGATTCTACAATTTTTCTTCAGAATTTTTACGGTAGGACTATACAAATAAAATCCATTCGCTTTCGTCTGAGGTACATAGTTATAGCTTGTAGTTAGTTGCTACGCTTGCACTTTCGTATTAATTCGAGCAGTGTTGTTTCATTTAACTTCACGTTTAATTTTAATTTGTAGCAGAAGAATAAACATATAGCAAGTTAGCGATGGAGGTAGAAATAGTAGCGAAAATGTAAAGCGGAAGACTGATAAGACCTTTGACAGCTTTTTTTAGAAGAAAGAAACTTCAGTTAAGAAATGGTCAGTAACATATCATGCACTCCTACTCCCATTCTCTGTGTCTCAAGGCTTAAGAGCTTACTCTCAGTCAATTACCTACTTCAACTCTGACAAAATCGCTTGCGTCAGCATCTATTTCTACAATCTCTGCGCGAGCAGGCGTATCTGGTTATGAGTCCTTAATGTCCACCCTGAGATTGATGTGGATAATATTATCGATAGGTTTTCCAAATCAAACCGAAAATTACATTTTGTGATATAACGTAAGATAAGATTAAAAAAAAAACAATTTAAATGCGACTTCTTCCAACTTTTTCCTCCCCCTCGAACATTTTAGTTGTGACCAACCTAGGCTGCAGGTCTGGATACGCGCCTGCTTGGATCACTATAAATGTCGTCCTAGAACTTCAAAATCTGCATGAGTATAAACCGAAAATCTTATGCTACAAATTCACTTATGCAGCATAAGCTACTACGGCCTAAACATGGCTATACTAATTTAGCTAGTCTATTTCCGTTGAAGTTTTATTCATGTAAAACAAATCATTGTCTTTGCATAGGGTGGGGACGGGACAATTCCTCCATAGCAACTATTTGTCTGGATTGATATGATGTCCGAAATGTCCATGTGAAATGTTATAAGTATTATTTGGCTGCGCAGGGATATCCGGTATGTAGCTGTAAGACGTAAAGCGTAATTTAATTCATAATACGGCAGCTATAAACCTACGAAAATCAGTGTAGAGTCTTGAAAATTCTGTGACCTAATCAGTTCTTAAACAATAAAACTTAAAAATTGTCAACTCAGGACTGATAGGATATGGAAATAAAGAGAAGTAATATTTTGAATCAGGCTACCAATACCTACAAGAAACTCGTTGAATAGGAAAACTCGAATCTACTTGGAGCTTTGTCGTATTTGAAACAACCGATATATTATTTTGTAGTGAATTAAAACCTATTCAGAAAGAAGAAGAGAATGACGTTAGAGAAATAAATTTAAAAAGTAAATCTAATTTAGAAGTCGCAGTAGAAATTACTATAAAAAAAATATATAAACCAATTTCATGGATGTAAAAGTAATGAATTCTGTTGACATAATTTTATGAGATTTACGTCAATGAAACTGGTTTTAAATAGTTTTGGCAATTTCTTAGCTATTCTCTCTATAGATTTAGACATGGACATGGTTACTCAAAATATAAACAGAAATAACCAAAATCTCAAAACATAACAACCTTTTTATGAGGGCTATTTTTGGATTTAATTTAAATAAAAGTGAACAAATTTAGCAGCTTACGGTTTTTTTTTTATTATTTTAAACTAGTTATGCAAATTTCATTTCAGGTATATTTTTAATGATGCCCTATAACGGTATTAATCACAAATATATGCTAAAATTTTTTATGATAATTACACACACATACAAGTACGCGTTCATTATAATAGCACTCAGTTTCGTCACAGCAGAATGTGTAGGAAAATTGCTTTTCAGAAAAGTTTAATTGATTTAATTCCACGAAAATTAATATTAAAAATTTCTTAAAAAGGATATAAATCATAAAGTTTTACGTCTGACCTTTTAAGGACCCCGAATTTTTAAAAAAATTATTTTTTAATTTCCGTTCCATTTTTTGTTTGTTTTTTAATGTCACCAAGCAAGAAAATGTGATCTCCCTGAGCCGAAGGGCAACATACGCCACAAATTTTATTTTGTTCCTTACAAGATGCTCGTGTAGAGATAACTTGTTGTCTGCCAGTTTCACATAAAAGAAATCACAAAAGTTTTGCGCCTACAATGAATAATTAACAAAAAAAAAAAAAAAATTAATTAAAACATGGAAAGGAGTCTTCAGGGCATTTTAAGTTAATTTTTAATTTAGATATGAAAACTGCTCAAAGGGCGGTTTATGTATAAGAAGGCTGTGGTGTAACATAAAGTATTATAAATTTTGATTAAACTTTTTTATATCAATCTTCCGTAGGTGTAAAGTGAGGCAAAAGATAACTCATTTATCGAGTAGGTACATATTCACTTGGAAGTATTCTACTGCCGAATGACTCGTTGCAGCCGCCATTGTTAACTACTTCTTAAGACTCCTATAAAAGGAGTTTCGTATTTATTTATTTTGTATTTTGAGGCAAGAGGACAGGAGTTCCCATCCCTAGTACGGAGGCCATGTCGGCCCATTATGCTGTCCTGCTAGAAGCCCATTCACCAAAATCTTCCTGTCCTCTTACTGAAGTGCGTCAGGTCTTGGTAATGAAGCTTTTTCTGTTTATCTACAGATAAAATGGCAGAACCTAGAGTAACCAGCCTGCTCCAGGCGAAGGGCGGACAAGTACACAAAAAATGTTCGGTTCTCTCAGGCTTTCCTTCCAGGCAAAACAGACACTTAGGGTTGTCAACAACTTCCATCCTTGTTAGATAAGCGTGAAGCGAGCTGTTGCCGGTGATGATGCTAACCACATTCCTACATTGTTTCCTTCCGAGCCCCATGAGAAAATCAGAGATATTCCTATTGTGCCCATCAAGAAACAGTTTTGTGCACCTGCAAGTACTCAGGTTCGCCCATCTCTGCTGATGCTGCCTATGAACATCCGCTTTGATGAGAGGTCAGGTACTCGAGGTAGCAACGCCTACGGCGGGTTCCGGTCCGAGGAACGGACAATCAGAGCCAGCCCTAGCTAAAAGGTCAGTCCTTTCATTCCCTCTGTTCACCATGTGACCAGCAGCCCACAGAGGGACACCTTGTTGTGGATACACAACTTATCCACAGGCGACCTGCAATCCCTCAGTAACTTAGATGTTATCCGAGGGCTACTCAGAGCTATCAAGGCTGTCTGATTATCCGAAAGGATAGCAATGTACATCCTCTTGATTTATAGAAACAGTTTATCGGATACGAAATTGGTGATCTTTTCTTTAACAGTTTTATAACGTTTCAAAAAATCGTTAAATAAAGCGCACGGGCTGGTTGATCGGGGTGCCATACTGCTTACAATTTTGGCCCTCTAAAATAATGACCAGGGGCCGGATTCTATAACACGGAGAATTGTGGAATTTGGGAGAAGAGAGTTGATTTGACACTTGGAATTCTGTAACTTGTCGAATTTGTTTTGAGAAATACTAAATTCTCTATTCCACTTGTTAAAATTCTCCGATGTTTTGCAAGTGGAAAAGTAAGAAGAAGAATTCCCAACTGAGAGTATTGTCTATTTTTGTTGTATTTTGAGAAGGTAGGTAACCTAGGTAACCTACGAATTTTCAAATTAACAGGAATATGAAAGTGGTGTCATTTGCTTTCATGCATTGTTGGTTCAACGAGCCAGCAGGGATACCTGTCGTATTGCGCGGCAATTGTGGCCTGCATATGACAGGAAAAGGACAAGGCAACTGCTTAATAGCAGCAGAGCAAATACCAGGAATCTTGTAGGGGTTATGACGGGTCACTGGGCCATATGGGACCATGCTAGAAGACTGGGAATAGCGGCGAACGATTTCTGCAGGAGTTGTAGGGAGTCGGAGGAAATTGAATCCGTCAAACATGTGCTTTGCGAATGCCCCGCTCTGATGAATAAAAGAGGTAGGCTACTAGGTAGCTACTTCTTTTCAAGTCTGGGGGAGCTTCAAAGTATAAAGTTGAGAGACATCCTGAGTTTTCTGAGTGAGGCAGGATGGATCTAGGTTAAAGGTCTTGGATATATCCTGAGTTTCCCAAGGAAAGCAGGATAAATCCGCGGCTTGAAGGGTTATCCCATGAAGTCTAGGAGCACAATGGACCCATTGGAGGTCTAAGTGAGGCTGGATGGTTGTCTAGCGGCACCCCTCTTACCTAACCTAACCTAACCTCAACGAGCAGTCCATTTATATACATGTCAGTGACCTCTACTAGTCTTTTTTGTATTTCTGGCAGTCAGTACTGACTACTCAATAAACTGTCAAAAGTAAAATTAAAATGGCGATACTGTGAATAACAGGTAGATGCTAGTGGAAATTTGTGTTTATATTTCTAATCATCTCTCGTTTGAGTGAGACATTTCCCAATCAAAAGATAGAAAAGAGTTTAATGCACATTGTAATCTTTTTTTTTGGAGCAAAATGACGGAATAAGGTAGAAATCATTAGCAATGAATACAGAAGAGGAATGTCAGCACCGCTTGACGCAAAGCGTTTTTAGTCAGTAAAATTGACAGACAAAATCAGTACTGTCCGTCAGCTCTACTGACTCGTACATTCACCGGGTAACCCATTTCATAGTATTTCATATTGTGAAGAACTTTTCCGTACAATAAAAACGTCTAGAACTACTAAATTTTTTATATGGCAACACCAAGAAGGGGTTGCCCGATTTAGCCCAATTTTGGAATTATATTACTATTACTATTTCAAACGTGTGCAAAATTTCAGCTCTCTACGTTGATCAGCAAATGTCCATATATGTAGTGGAAAACTAAATTTTTGTATAGGAAAAAAAGAATAAATCGGCCTACCCCTTCTTGAAGTAAATCGGGCAACTTCTTGGTGTACCCATCAAAACTTTGGGATTTCACTTTATTTAACTTTTATTTTCATCTAGGGTAGGTATAATATTATTGGTTTTTTAGACCTGTTATAACTTTTGCTTGTTTTTTTTTTTAACAAAAGCGACAAAAATCTATTTTTGAGGATAGACAAAAAACTCTGATTTTTTTTATTTAATATTAGAATAGAATCAAAGAAGATAAAGTCTACATATAATTTCAAAACAAGAGTTTGAAACCGAAACGAACCTTTTTATTAGTTCAAAAATTTTCGGTGCGATTCTTCTAGAATATTTCAGTTTTGGTTTGAAGATAATCTCTCTTTACACTATTAAATTAAAAGTCAAAAATTTATAGGACCAAAATAGTTATATAAAAATTTAAACATTTCTGAGCACCGATTCTGGTACCGAAATCGATATTATGGATTTTCAGTGCCAACTTCTGTATAAGAATTTAATGTCTGAGAAATTTCTTATAGAGGTAATAATTGGGTGAATCCAAATTATTTCGACCATTGTTTTGACTCGACCCCTTTCGATTTCTATGAAACTTGACAAGAGGCTTCACTTGCATAAGAAATGAAAAACAATTTGCCCGTTTTACGAGAAAAAACTTAAGGTCGATTCACACATAGACAGACAAAATATTTTTATATGAAACCAAGGTAGCTAATTCACATTAACCGGCACCGAAAGATACCGGCACGTAACGTAAACTTCATTGCCGGTCGCTATCGGTGACTAGAAATCAGACCGGCACTTGTTGGTTGCTGGTATAGTTGCGAAGTGATCACTTTTCTATAGTTTTCTCTTGAAAGATTCCTTTTCATTTTATCGCGTTATATGTGAACGAAAAATGCCGATGCCGGTCGATGCCTGTCTGTGCCGGTAAGTGTGCATTGACCTTAATAATTTAGAAATAGGGGTTGCTTGAAAAATCTTGAAAATGACCGGTAGAGTCATCTTCTGAAAATCATAGTGCTTGTTCTATTTGATCGATTTTTACGACTTTTGACGTTTTGAAAAAAGGCACATTCGTTTAGCTTTGGAAAAAAATTACACTAAAAATATCTACACAAATTTTCATATTAAGGATAATGAAAGTGTCCGTTATCATTCGAAATCCTGGATACCTACCTTTTTAAAATCTAATAACTTTTCATTTCTTTGAGGTCACGTGAAGAAACTTTCTAGAAGTACAGTACTAATCATTGGCTATAACTACAGAAAAACTGTATTTTTTATTTTTTTATTTAACTATATATTAGGTGAGTTCATATTATCGTTAACAAAAAATTAAATGGAAGAAACTTAAACGTTTTGTTGGTGTTGTTAGGCATAAATATTCAATACGTTAGTGAAAAAAACAATTAACATAATGAATTGGAACAATCGCACACAAGTAAGTAAAGCAGGTATTACTAAATACTAATAATAATTCATTTCTGGTTTATTAATTTTATAAATGCATACTAAATAAAGAACTCTGGCAAATCAAAAATAAATTCACAAGACAAATTAAAATAAATGAAAGCAAAATGATGAAAAAAATTTAAGTAAAAGTAAAGAACAACAGAATATATAGATGTATATGTATACATAAATATCTGTTTGACGAAAACGGTGCTCATCATCGCATTACTCCTCAATAGAAAAATGCTTCCACAGTGAAAGTCTCAATTTATGCGTCTTGCCAAGTCCACTGACATGATTGGGAAGTGTATTCCATAATCGAACTATTGCAACAAAAAAAGAGCGCTGCTCCAAAATGTATGAAGTTTTAGGTATAAGAACGGTTTTATGTCTATATGAGTGTAAAAATTCAAAAAGTTCTACCAGATAAGTGCCCAATGAACAACCCAAGACAGTATCTTTGAACTTGGTAATATGATTATAACGTTTTAGGCCATATATAAACCGTACACAATCATTAAAAGCAGTATTAATCTTGCGGTAACACTCAGAATTCAAAACAGGGTACACAGTACTACAATAAATGAAATGTGGCATTAACAGAGATTTTACAAGTCTCAGCTTTAGATTAGTAGGAAGTAGTTTAGCGGATAACCACAGGCTACTATAAATCTTGTCAAGAAACTGTTTTACATGGTCACAGCAACTCAGCTTACTATTTATGCGTACTCCCAGGCTTTTAGTTTCTCTCGGGGAGAAGTATTCCATTAAGGTATATGGGAGGAAAATCATAAAAGGTAAGATCATATCTGTAACAAGCAATACAGGTAGATTTTAAAGGATTTAGTGTCAATTGGTTTCTACACGCCCAATCAGATATATTCAACATGTCAGATTTTACTCTATAAATGCAGTCTTCTATTAAACCTATTGGTCGAGACAAATAAATCTGAACATTGTCAGCGTAAAGTTGAATGTTAACATCATGAAGTACGTCCAGTAGATCATTGACGAATAGACAAAATAGCAAATGTCCAAGAATAGACCCTGTGGGACTCCAGTATGTACTCCTTCCCATGCGGATTTTTCATTCTCTATCCTGACCTGCTGAAAGCGACCAGTCAGAAAAGCTCTGATTAATTTAAGCGAACACGATGAAAAATTATAATACCAAAGCCGTGAAATAGTTACTATCTAATGCTCTGCGTATATCCGACGTTACTTTTAAGAGTGCTGTTTCGCAGCTGTAGCTCGATCGATAACCAGATTGCCATCGGGAGACCAACCCATTTTTGAGAACATTTTGAACTAAATGTCTTTGAAAACTATGGCATTAGTACTCACAAATGAAATATTTACTATACCAACGGGCAACGTTTCAGTAAAGCATATGAACTGTTGAGAAATGGAGTTCTTGTTGAGGAAGAATGGATTGAAATTCATAGAACAAATTATGGATGATTTGCATACAGAGATCACTTTTCTTTTTGGAGGATAATGGCATAGCTAATAATACGAAGGAGATTTCTCGTCTTAACAGACTGAAATTTATTGAAAATATTTTCAATAAATTTACAAAGTGCATTTTAAGTGCAACAAAGTGATTGAATTTTTCGACCCAGCGATCAGAGAGGTCTCATCGGTATGGTTATCTCTGATCGCCTACCATAGAAGTTCAATGATGGCGGTCGCAGGTCACAGGTTCATGATTTACAATTAGTTGTACATGATATCATCAGAATGAAAAATTTAACTGAAAATATTAACAGGTGCGTCGAAAAGTCGTTGTAGCATTCAGAGCTTCAAATTTAAAACGTTTAATACAATTCGAGAACTTTAAACTCCCACTATGGGTGGCAGGCAACATATAAAATTTCTTGTATGAAATTTAATATTTTATCACAAACTTTTTAGACATTTTATGAAGATTTTTGGTGCAGCTTTTTTGAATCTGTAAAAAAAAGCAATCATTCAGCAACAAGAATCAATATTTATTTATCAAATTTCATCAAAAGCTGACTACTCCAACATTATTACAAATCAATTAAGAAATATTGCGATCCAATTTAAATTAAAAATACTTAAGATACATTAGATTAGAAAAACATAGAAAAAGCTAGACTAAGTTAACTCATGGTTTTTGAAGGAGGGCCATGGAGTTGAAATATTTATGAGGCCAAGCAGCTCCAGAGAATTTAATTGTACTCGTTAAGCAATCGTATTCTAAGATAATACTGGAGATGTCATGCGACCTCTCAAGGGTGTCGATGGAAAGCAACTTGACTCTATCAGCGTAAGGTAGCAAGACTACAGGATCATTCCAAGGAAGGCAGCTAATAGCAAGTCTAAGCCCACTAATATGGAGTCCAAACAAGACTGGCATACTCCAAAATCGGCCTAACATAAGCGCAATATAGTGTCTTGGTGACAAATGAATCACTGAAGTCCCGAGACTACCTCTTCACAAAGACAAAAGTCGTGTTAGCCCTATTGACAATACTCAACATGTGGTTTTTAAAGGAGAGTTTGGAATCGAAAATTACACCTAGATTCTTGGTGCTGTCAAGTCTGAACGTCAATTGATAAAGTAAATAATTTAAAAACGCAGGTGTGCGCACGATTATAAGACATAACAAAATATTTATCAATATTCAAAGGAAGAAAATTATTAGTACAACAAAAGTAGAAGGTGTTTCAGTCAGAATTAAACAGAACACAGTCATCGTCATTAATTTGTTATGTCATTCATTCCTCTTACCCGTTTTTTACCCTTTCCATTGCTTAGGAAAGACGGAAAGACAGGACAGTTTAAGTAAGTTATATAAGATGAGGATAAGCGAAATGTAGCATTTCTTCAACAAAGAAGATGGGATGCCATCCATATGTTTAGAAATTATGGCACCACAAAAAAAGATCATTTAATGCGAAAAAGGGTAAAAGGAAGCACCGTCAAGTGTATGAAACTGTTTAGACTAATATCACAGTTCGAATCAATAAAGGATGACTTCAAAAAAGTCAGAAAAAAAAATGGCAAAAATTGTAGGGTCACCACTTTCAGTACCACCGAAGGATAAAGATGAGTGGAATCCATAAGACTTACGTTTAGAATTAATAAAGGCCCAGAACTGCTTCGGTCTATCCTTCAACCTATAAAAGACTTCAGAAGCAGTTACAATATTGATTATGGGTTACTTTTGTAGCATTTGGTATAAATTAAAGTTTGAAAATTGACTAGATTGACCGAACAAATTTATGTAGCAGTATTTAAATTTATTGATGGGAAAAAGTCTACTTTAAGCACTGACATCATTGTATATTCAAATTATTAAAAATTCATACAGGGTGCCTCTGTCCAAGAAACAAGTTTTTTTTTATGTAATAGTAACCGTAAGCTTTTAATAACAAATTATATAACTTGAGATATTAGACTAGCACTCGAAAGCTCTTTGTAATCACTATAAACCTCTTACAGAGCTTAAATGGAGGATTATATAAAGGTTACCGTGACTTGATTTAGGTAACGTTATACAACTAAAATTTTTATGAAATGAGGTGGTTACCTTAATATAACTTCTTATATAACACAGGGTGTTCTCGATTGATTTATTTTGGTCATAGCAGTGGTTATAGACTTTGTTTATAATGGTGATGGTAACGTTTTTAAAACGCTTAAAATTTTGTCAGACTGATAACTTTTAGTGATTAAAATGTTAGGAAAATTTCTTTTCGTGACATAGAATTTCGATATTTTTTGTATTGAATTTTTATAATGTAAAGGTTTAATATTTTTTTTTTCTTCGTAGAATTACAATTTTTCAGAATGTTTCACCACGTACCAGCTGCAATTAAAATTTTACTGTGAATATCATCAAAAAAATACAGACTGCTCCAGAAATAAACAATATTTAATAATTTTAATTAAATATGACAAAATTTAAATTTTTTTCTTCTTCTTCTAAATATGACAAAATTTAAAATTTTTTCTTAGGTCACATTAATTCGTAATATACTTAAAAAGATGTATTTTCTTTATATAAAAATAAAACGGAAGCCATATATTTGCAATTAAAAAAATTAGTTTAACCAACATTTTCCTTTTTATCTGCAATGCACAGATGTAAAAATGGCGGCTTGTGCAGTTTTATAATGACTCCATTCGACACTAAAAGTGCCAACAAAAAATGTTACGATATTTTATAGTGGGTAATACATGTACACTGAAAGTGCACAATTTTTATTAAAGTCACATAAATTACAGAATGTTGTGAGTTATATAAGGGTAACCACGGATTACCATTTAGTTATATTACGTGGTGATGAAAACATTTATAAAACTTTCCTATATACCTTATAGTAATGGTTACTCTAACTAAGTTATATAGACCGGTAATTGAAACATTTCCATCAACAAATTATAAAACCTTTAGTAACTGACTTCCACGATAACCATTAGTAACGTTAAAAAACTCTAATATAACTACGTCACCAATTGGTAATATAATAAAACTTTTATATAACCAGTCAAATTCTTATATAACCGGGTAACCATTATATAACCCTTATAAAACTACCCATCACCTTCAGTAACAAAAAATTGGAAAAAATTGTTATTTGGGTGTTGCCTACTATATACATTTTTTAAAGAATGATAGCAGATAGGTGTCGTGTATACATTTTTTAAAGAATGATAGCAAGTAGGTGTCGACAAAAAAAATTGTATGGGAGAAAAAAGATGCATTTCCAATAATTTACGATATAACGAGACTAAATTTTACTGAAGAAGTCTCTTGATTTGTTGTATAGTTAACCTTCTGGGCCTTCCAAAGGTTGATGTTAATTAAAATAATGGTATTTTTTATTTTTTTATTTGTTGTATATCATGTATATCCAAATTACTCTAAAAAGTGAATTTGGATAAAACACTAGCCCTACAGCTAGTTTTGAGACTCGTTTATTTAATTAGTATTAAAAAATCAAGTAGTACTGATTACTACAAAAAAACAATTACATACTAAGATTACAACAGTTGAAAAAATAACTTAAACTAAACTGAATCTTTAGGTGAAATTTAGGTATGTGGAAGTCTATGCAATCAATATTATCATTAAAATGAGATATTGATGTAATAGACTCATGCCAAAACCGTCAAGAAATTCTTCCCAAGCATGAAACAGATTTCTTCACTACTACATGAGAGCCCTAACTTAGTCATAGCATTCTAAAATAATTGCAGTGTTCTTATGTAAAACTTAGAAAAGTTTTATTGAAATAGCCTCTGCGCCCTAAACTTATATTGATACAGAAAAAATTTGTCTTTTGATAATCGTAAGCTTACTTTCTTATCTCCTCAACCGTAATAAAATTTTTATATCTTTCCTAAAAAAATTATTTAAAAAAATTATCTTAACCAAATGACTATGATTCCCCAAATAAAAACTTTCAACTGAGTAATAATTGCATAATATGAATATGCTGTGGTCCGATGAATTCGAATCAATCCCCATCGGGAAAAATGGGAATTCCTGACTTAGACAAAGTTTACTGTCAACATTACCTGGAATGCATTAGGAATGAGCTTATGAACATACCTTACATTGACCTGGTTTAGGAAGGCAGGCATAATGTATTGATGTGTCGTATATTTTTGAGCAAATTATGTACCTTCCAGGGAATGCCTAGATAAGGCAGAGGTAATTCATTCATTTTGTATATACTTTACGTTTACCTGCATTAGGAAGGCAGGCGTATTGTGTTCATGCTCCGTATTTTTGAGCATGCAGGCAATATTTAGAGAAGGCGGGAGTAGATAATGAATAGATATATATTCATTCGTGTTGTTATCGAAAAGAAATTTGTGCGAATATATTTGCACAGGCTAGTTCGAAGGAGTGCGTACGGTTCGAAAATGAGTCATATAGTTTCAGAATTTTTCTCAGAATAATGAAGAAAGTAAATGTACCTGCAGCTGCATATGGAAAATATTCTGATTTGTGCATTATTTTAGAAGAAGTAGATTATTTTCAGTTAATTATGAGATACGAATAAGCGAAATGAAGACGCGTTTATTCTTCTAAAAAAGGTGGAAGAGTTCTTCCCTTTACCTCTCATTGAAAACAGAAAGAGTGCCTGAGGATATAAATTGAATGGTTCTTTCTAACCTCCCGAAAAATTTATGCTTAATGGTTCCGTACACTCTCTTGATATGGCGAAATGAATGCTTTCACAGAATTGAAAGGAAATGCTTCTTCTGACCTTCCAAAGTATTAATAAGGAAGGCTTCCTTTCACCTTACTGGTCATGCAGAGGTCAGGTGTGATAGCCACCTTATATACCTTCCCGTCGTAGGACATCAATGCATTAAAAGAAATGAACTAGTTATCAGAACGTATTGCTTCCACACCTTTCATAAAATGTTTGCGGAATGCATACGAAATGCTTTCATTTCCCGCTGGGTTTGGCCTACAGATTCACCCTACGGCCGGACATACACTATTGTAACTCAGCTGAGATTGTGAGCGTAAGATAGTAAGGGAACATTTTAATCAAAACTATTTTATTATTTTGTTAAATAAGGTATACAGTAAGGTAGTAACGCACCCAAGATTTGGCTTTGTGGGGGGGGGGGGCATAGGTATCCCAAGTTCTAACGAGTCGGAAAAATAGGGCTCTAAAGTCGCGCCCTGCACCCATCTGAGCAATTAAGGACTGCTATTGTAGATTAAAAGGTTTTGTTTTATTTTATCGGACTTTGTAATAATATACAGACCGCATTTTATACGTAATTTGTAAATTATGTTCAGAAAACTGACATTCTGAAGGGGGACCGGTCCCGTTCGTCAACCCTCTCGGTGCGCCCCTGAGTAAGTGTAGCCTTTGGGAAGGTAAGGAGCCAAGTTTAAAATTACTGGAAGACTATTTTCCTGTGTTGATAGTAGTTTAGGCTTTATGGCATATATAAAGTCAATGTCTAGTCACTTTTCCATAAGAATCAATACAAAACATTTTAAAGATTGTGGACCCACACACGGTAGTGATAGTACGTGTCAAGAAAATTGTATGAGCTTTTATGTCATACATTACTGAGGTACAGCCCACCCACCCTGCAAACATCATGATTCGAAAACGATTTGCTAGAAAATCGTAATCTCTAGCTTAAACTTCGAGATCGAACTCGATATCGAACGGAAAACAGACTGCCAGCGCAGTAAATGGAACATGATTTTCGACTTATCGACCCGAGATTCTCTCTCGATAGCGAATTGCTTTAGATCCTAAGACGAACCGAAATTGATGTTAAAACGAAGTGATGCGTATAATGTATTTGGGTTAGTGGTGTTCTATATTGCTTATATATTAAGAGAAGCGAGCAATTCTCGTGTCGAAAGCGATTCGCGCAGAGTAAGTTTTTATGGACATTTAATTAGAGCCTTGAAAATGGATATTTATTCATGGTAAGCGGAAAATTAGGTCCGTGAACATTATTGTCTTGGTCCCTTCATCGCACTTTAAATTATATCACTTATCAGATGAACACTAGACATTTTAGCACATGCCACTAAACAGATAAATTATTTTTGTTTTGAACATTATCAGTCAGTGATGAGTGATTTGAATTTAATTCAGAGAAACGAAGGAATCTCGCAGTAAATTCGAAGCATAGACGCGCTTAGTCTCATTTAATTCTAATTCCGAGATCAGAGAAATAAAAAAATCTCGGTCTAAAACCGGAATTGTCGTACTGAGCTCTCTATTTTCCTCTCATTCGTAGCAGAACCAGAGAAACTAAGGAATCTCAGGAGAAGCTCGAAATTCTCATTTCTTGCTCAAATTCGAGATTACTTCGAGAAAGCGAGCTCTTCGCTAAAAAGTTTGCAGGGCACTATTCAATGTTACTTGTCAAGATCTGTTCAGTAGTATTTGTGTCTTTGAACAGTATTTAAGCATACATATTTTTTAACTTTAAGAAAATTGTTTTTCCAGTCTCTACTTCTTAAGATGATTGTTTTGTCATAACATGAACGTTTTTTATGTTCGATATGTTCCCAAGAAATGAATAAAACTATCAAAATATACCGACTCACATGTAAGCACTTCTACACAAAATGCACAATACTGATGAAAATACTTGATGAAAATTAGTTCAGATCTGATTTCTTTCAAGTCTTCAATTTTACTTGAATTTTTACTGAACTTTTGTTCACACGGTCAAGTATCAGGACAAAATGAGTCATTTCAAGTATTATGTCAAGTATCATGGTTGTGTGCGGGCCCAGAATCTGACTAGCATTCTCACATATGGAATTCTGAGGGTTGGGAAGTATTTCTCGAGGGTTTTGATCATGCATACATTATTTTATACGGGTGGTAGTGAGCAATGTGAAAAAAGCTATGTTCCTCAATGACACAAGGTCAGAGTCGCCAAATATAGACACGCCTTATATCAGTCAAAAACAAAACAAAATCTGGAGTTAATGCTTGATTTTGAGTGGCTTCAAAATAAATAAGCTTAAGTCGATTAAGTAAGAGAGATCAGAGGGCTAGCGTACTCTAGAATAGGCTAAATAAATGTACAATATAAAAATTTCGTTATAGGTATATGGATCATCAAACTCTTACGACAATCTTTTAATGAAATCCAAAGACGAGTTAGCTTTATTTGTAACTGCACCAATTTGATCATCAAATGAGAAGTTAGAATTGAACACAACCCGCAAGTCTTTCGTTTTTTCAATCAGAATTAATGTGCTGCCGACGATAGTGAATTTGAATTGTGGAGAATTTTTTCGGTGAGACAACATCATAGTCGTTCACTTACTAATTTTCAAAGGAATCAAATTTATCGCGTACCATTTATAGAAGACGTCTAAGTCCGAGTTTAAAGGAATAGAATAGAAACGATTCTGCTATATTTGAATTCGTCATCACAATAAAGAAAAATCATAATTGATATAAATGATGAAAAGTAATGGTCTTAAATGGCTACCCTGCGGGACACCTGATGTATTGCGGGTGATAAAGATCAGAAGCAACAGGCAAGCACCAATTTTTCAAGAAAGTGCGCTAGAATTCAATCAGGAGCACTTGAGAAACAACAGACTAAATTCGAAATATGCTTTTTCATTATTAGTTACTGTTTTCCCTGTCCTTAAGTGTCTCATTTCATTTCAGAATATAACGAACAGACATTCATTTTTGATATACTAATTTTCTTGATTTATTTTACGGTTATTTCATTATTTATATTGATTAGAAATTATTAAAAATGTTTACTTGTCGAACAATTATGGAAGTTATTGCAACAGTTATTGTAGTACGAAAATTGCGTCTAATATGTACTTCGTCGAAAACTTCTTTTTCTTTTTCTAATTATTTATGTCATGCATTGCATATGATTCATTGTGACATGTCGAGTTGGATATTAATTTCTTTGGATTTTCCATTCCCATGACCATGACACGGCATCTTTTATCTTTTCGAAATACAAAAAACAAAAACAAGATCTTAACTTCTGTGCTGGTCAGTATGACTCAATCAATCTATTTTCTGTCTTAATATCTAATTGCATTTCAATTGAATCTGTTGGAATCTGTCTGGTTCGTAACAAACTCTTAGAAAAAGTTGTGTAAACCAACATACATACATATATATGCATGTGAAGTTAGTTAAGTTTCATTAGTAAGTATGTAATGTCGTTAGTAAGTAGCCGGTAGGTATAAGTACTTGACTTAAAACAATGCCATTTGTTCCTATGTGCATTGACTTACTGCCGGTAAACTCGTTGCGTTCATTTTAAGAGATAATTGTGTTTCCAGTTCACATCAATTTTAATATCTTTCCGTTCATTATAATGCAATAATATCGCGACCTCGAAGATAATTGCGAAAAGTTTCCGCCTTTTCAGGGGATTATTTAAGAGAAGAAAATTATCAACATTTTTCCGATGCCGTTATGGAAACTCCCATTGTGGAAGTTTTTCAAAATAGTTATATTCATTTGATTAATTACAAAATTAGTTTAGATTATGTTTTAAGATTTTAAAAAGAAAATTGCTTTTTGTAAAAAGAAAAAAAAAACATGTGTTGCATTTTGCAATAGTCGATAAACTATGATTGATAATTTAAATAGTAGTAGTAGTTCTAGTTTGAATGTAGATGGCAGCACAGATAAAAAGTTGGTATTTTTTATTAGGTATGATTTTGGAAATTCTATATTTTGAAAGCAGCTTTAAGATGAAGAATTGTTTTTTTTAGTAAGTTTTTACCACAGAATAATACACATTTAAGAGGAATTCCAAATTTACATTAAATATTAACCATGGAAGTAAGAATGTAGTTAAGAATTGAGAAAGTTTTCATTGAAATTTATGTTATCCGTATTAATATAAAACTTTTGAAATTACAGAGTCGCTGTTTCGGTTACGGCTTATTGTGTGGAAATGAAATGTATAATTGCCTTAAAAATTACTTTTAATTTTGATTGAGAATTTAATTTATAATATGCAGTATAGTTTGATACAGATATAATGTAATGCTTGTGATACACACAGGCTAACTTGAATTGGGTATTTACTTCAGGATAATAAAATTACCAGGTTAATTGGAGACGCCTGATACACATAAACCGGGGTATTTTAATGGTAACGCGCATATCTGATGTTTAGTATGGTAAGTCGCGTAGGTGATGTTTGATATTTGTAATTAAAACGAGTAATCTGAAAAAAAAACCGATGAATAAATTGCCATTGGAAAGTTTACCAAAAAGTTTTAAGTTTTTAAGATAGAAGGTGAGGATGTAATCACATTAATTCAAGCAAAGCGTCAGCAGAAAATGCATATGATAATAGTTTACGCTAAATTTGCGATTGTCCTTGGTGTTCCGAAAATATTAGATACTTGATTCAGTCGCACAATAGGGCATAAACTGAATGGAAACGATACCGACTTACAGTTTTTTGGAACCAATTTCGATCCTTGCGAAATCAAATTACTGATGCCGTCCGTCGACAAAAGAAAAAATATTTCTCTTCAATTCTAAATGTCAATCTACCTAGCCATCAACTTTGGAAGAATTTAAAATCTCTAGGCATTGGTTCTTCTTCTACAATGATGATCTTAATAGACAGTTTCTATTTCATGCGAGATTGCATAATGGTAATAAAAGTAGAGATTACTCTTTAGGACGTTTTACCGGGGTAAACTTATATTTGTTCAAGAAGGAATTTTTTTTTTTAGATTCTCCGGTATATAGCAAAAGCTAAAAAATGTTTTTTTTTTAATAAAAATTTTTTTCTCAATCTTTTTCACTTTTTCATTTCTTTTCTTTATTCTATTTTTTCATTTGTTTTTCAAGTCACTCAATTTCGCTATTTGGGACCTGTTGATGAGGCTCACCAAGACTTGAAACTTGCCACCAAAAATATAATGGGTTGTGTGATAGAATAACAAATTAAAAACATTTTTTAGCTTTTGATATATACCGGAGAATCTAAAAAAGTTCCTTCTTGAACCAATAATGGTAATGTAATTGATTTCTCCTTGATTACTCCTCATGTTTCCAATACATTTAGATTCAATCGCTTAACTGAATGAAGTTGACATAAAATTCAGCTTCCAGTATTAAATCAAATGCTGCGAGTATCGATCGCATTAATCCATAATTTATCCGTAATCTCCTTCCGCATCTTCTTTCACCTCTCGCTCATGTCTGGAATACATGCTCTATGAGATGCCAATTTCCCAATTAGTAGAAACTTTTAAAGGTCATATCAATCCCTAAAGGCTCTCCTCACATTGACTACCATCCGATCAGTATTATTCTCTTTTTTTTCTAAAATATTTGTAAAAGTAATTTTTCGTCAAATATCTGAACACGTTGCGGCCCACAGCTTGTTACATAATTTTCAGTTTGGCTTTCGACTCAATCATAGCTGTACCTCTGTTTTGCTGAAAGTGACTAATGATATTCGAATAGCTCTTGATGAGGATAAGTTTACGGGTTTAATTTTTCACGATATTTCCAAGGCGATACTGTTGACCACTCATTGTTTTGCAAGAAACTTGTAGATAATTTTCAATTTTCGTTGCAGGCTGCGAAATTTGTGTATTCTTACCTTTCTAATCGTGTAGAAATGGTGTTTTCAGCTGATAGATATTCATCTCCACATTCTGTTGTATCTGGGATTCATCAGAGATCATTCCTTTGCCCATTACTCTTTTCTATGTTCATCAATTATATTTTTACCTGTCCTTAGCATTGTCAAATGCCCCTTTTTGCAGATGATGTGCAGGCGTATCTCTCTAGGCCTTTTGGTTTAATTAAGGATGGCATTTGTTTGCTTGAATGAAAACCTCGAGAGAATCGACCAGTGGACCGTTCCAAATAATCTTCTCATTAATCTAGCGAAATCGAAGGCTTTGGTACTTTACAGCATTTCTATTGACACGTCGTACTTCCCTCCGATAATTCTTAATAATAACATAATTCCATATGTTGAATTGGCTCGCAATCTTGGAGTAATTTTTAATCAGATCTTAAAGTGGAACGATCAGATTAAGTTTGTCATGCGTAGAATTTACGGTGGTCTTCGTTCGCTTTGAGCTACAAGCGTCTTTAAATCTACTGAAACCAGATTGCAATTGCTGCGCACACTACTGGTTCCCTTAATAACTTATGGGTGTGGGATCTATGGTAGGCTTGATTCTGTTTGCTGGTGGAGGCTTTTAGCTACATTTAATTCTATGATTAGGTTCATATACAACTTTCATAGATTTGAAGATGTGTCACAATATGCTTTTTCAGTTTTCAGTTGTACTCTTGAAGCTAACTTGCAGCTTCGACTGATTGCATATATGGCTAAAATTATTAAACTTGCGTAACCTAAATTAACCTACTCACGTTCATACGCGGTCCAGTCGGACAATAACCCTTATTTTGCCTAATGCTAGTTGCCTTGTAAGTATACGCCTGTTTTTCATCCAAGCCATTAAGTTATGGAATTTATTGCCAGGTTCGTTGCGAAATCGCTTATGTCAAGTACATTGACAACCTTCCATCAGAATGCACTCATTTTGGGTATTCTTGTCTAGATATAAGTTTGAGTAATTTTGTAGTATAAGATGTTTGTTTTACTTATTATTTTCTTTTAACTTGTACAACACAAAAGAATTTTGTTTTCATTTGTACAAAGCCGAATCGCTCAGTCCATTGTGTTGTTATAAGTCAGTGTCTATCGCTGAATATATGTCTCGCAAATTTTATATTCCTAGCGATTACCAGTTGGTGCTACTGTCAGGGTAATGGCAATTTCCCGGCAGTTTTTAGGGCAATAGAATACCCCGAATACCCCATTGTGCTATCCTGCTAGAAGCCCTATCCCCAAAACCTTCCTATCCTCTTAATGAAGCGCATCAGGTCTTGGTGAGGAAGGTTTTTCAACTCCCCAATAGATAGGAGAGACACAGTGAGAGCGAGACAACAATGTTGGCAACTTAGTTGGCGACAATGTCGTATTTAAAACTGTTTAATTTATTGTGTAAATAAATGGCAACAAGGAAAAACTTAAGAAAAATCTTTAACATAGCTTACGCGACATACTCAAAATTGCAAGGCATAAAGAAAAAAATTAAAAAGGAAAGATTAGATTGCTATACATGGGATGACGCTTATCGCACAGCATAACTTTTTCCCTCATTTTCTCCATTAATTCCTCCTCAAAACCCATAATTTCTCAAACTAATTAAAGATATTTATTTTATACAAGCTTTTTTTTTAAAAACTAGTTTATTTACCATTATCTTTTAATTTCCTATGCTTTATAAAAATAACCAAATTCACATAACATCAATGTCAATTATTCACAGAAATATCAATTATGTTGGGGACTTATTTAGAGATTTTCCCAAACATTTTGTTGGCAACTTGTCGTGACGCCTTCGTTCTTGTTGTGTCGCTCTTACTGTGTTTTGGCCTTTAGATGAGCATGAAGCGAGCTGTGGCCGGTGATGATGCTAACCGCAGTTCTACATTGTTTCCCTCCGAGCCTCATGAGAAAATTAAAGATATTCTTATTAGTCCCATCAAAAAGCAGTTTTGTCTACCTGCAGGTACTCAGGTTTACCCGTCTCTGCTGATGCTTTTTATGAACATTTCCTTTGATGAGGGACCCGATACTCGGGGTAGTAAGGCCTACGGCGGGTTTCGGTCAGAAGCAACGGAGAACCACAGCCAGCCCAAGCTAAAGGCCAGCCCTAGCTAAAGCTCAGCCCTTTCATTCCTCATGATCTCCATGTGGCCAGGAACCCACTGAAGGGACACTTTGTTGTGGATACACAACTTTTTCACAGACGACCTGCAATCCCCCATGTAACTTAGATGTTATCCGATCCAAGGGCCACTCAGAGTCACCAAGGCCTGACTATGTCAATGTCAAACCGCTTGATTTGCATATCAAGGGCTATGTACGCTGCAATTGAGATGGCAGACAGTAGTGTGTCTCCCAAGTGAGTGAAAACTCCATCCCAATGTCAGGTTCAGTAAGGTAAACGCCCACCTTGGCTCCCTCATTAGTGGGAGAACCGTCTGTAAATTTTTTAGAGCGGACTGGGGAAGGCTCTATAAGGCACTTTGCTCAATCTACGATTCCCTTACAGGAAAACTAACAGAGAAGCGACGCCCAACACGAAGCTCTGGTACCATCGCATCAAGTGGCATGCCGGCCAGAGGGTTTTCCAGATCCAACCCGCACGCCAGAAAGTAATTAGAAGTGCCGTCCTTCTAACATGCCCATGAGCGCAATTTGCACACAACCTATCACTGGTATTAGTCTAATAAATATACATATCGAACTTAGAATAATACAAAAATGATTATTAAAATTATTTCATGTACCAGCAAAGATACTTGATTTAACAAAGGTATGAATACATATATACAGGATAAAAAGACCTAATCAGTGACATTCATATCTCTCTTATTTTTTTATCCTTTTTTTAGCGTTGAAAACAATCATTTTCACTTAACGCTACTTACTTCAAATATGAAAATTTGTTTGTCATTCCCGGGAACAATTCGAATGTTGAACGAATATTTTTGATGATGGGATCACAGTTGACCAAAGCAAGGAATAGATTATCTATTTCTATACTAATTATAAATTATAATTTTAAGCATATTAATTGTTATGTCAGAATCTGATTATGACATGTGTCAGAATCTGATTATGGCATGTGTCAGAATATGATTATGACATGTGTCAGAATCAGAAGAATGAGAATTGCTTAAAGAAACAGGAATAAGTACGAATCGGAGTTTGTAACGTTCCTATGTATAGCGAAACATTTGTAGAATCATTTGTGAGGATTTCTCATGAAATTTTCTGTCGCTTTATGATTCATAGTTCCTTTTTGAACCAGAAGTATAAGTAGGGCAATGAAGATTACCAAATCATCTTACTATCCGCTCTTAATAATCTGAACTGGGTTGAATGGGAAACGAAATTTTCCGTTTTTTATTAAAATTCCGCCTGTAAGTGAAAAACGGAATCCACCTGTCACTATGCAATAGAAAGCCATCCAGACGTACTTCAAAGCTAAGCTTAGTTATTATAAACCTTAAAATAATCATTTTAAATTTATATTAGGGACGTGTGCATTAAAACAACAAGTTTGAAGTCATCCAGCTGTTGTTATTTGAATCCCTTACTCCACTGAAGCTACCCGCGACAGATTCCGACCGATAGTATTAGCGTCCGTACAAACAGTCTGTCTGAGCAAATGACATACAAGTAAGAAGAAGACTAAATTTGTGACATCAGAATGACCTCTATATTTGTTTATGTTTTTTTTATATACTATACAGGGTGATTTTGAATTGGTGGTCTTAAATAAAACAACTCAAAGATCCACAGTTAACTGGATAAACGCCCTACTTAGAATCAAACAGATAACCAAAACTCTAATAATTGCTCAGTCACGATCACCCACGCTCCTCAAAAGGAGGAGTCCTTTCTCCGCTCTTGTGGTCGATTGCAATTGATGATCTCTTAGTGAAGTGGACCAATTCCACATTTAATCCACAGGGTACGCGGATGACCTAGTCGTTACTATACGGAGCAAACATGATCAAGTCAGATCCGATACCATGTAAGATATCCTTTCCAATGACCGTAAATGGTGTACGATCAAAGGCCTTAGCAGAAGTCACAACAAAACGTAGTTCCGAAGCTTTCATTAATGGATCCACTTCTTCATAAGACGGAATTGCTATATTCTGATGAAGTCAAATTTCTGCGGATCACTCTCGATTAGAAATTTACCTGGAATTCGTATCTGTCTAGAGTGACGAAAATAGCTGTAGGTTCTCTATACAAGTGCCGTCGCTTCATTGGCCGAACTTGGGGTTGAAGCCAAGAATGAAGTATTGGACATACAAAACGGTGGTTAGACCGATGGTCACCTACGCGGCCCTCGCATGGTGGCCAAAAACTAATCAAAAGAAACCAAGACTCTTCTTCAAAAGACCCAGCAGCTTGCTTGTCTTTCAATATCTAGTGTCATGAGTACCTGCCCTATATCAGCCCATGGAAGCCTTATTAACCTTCCACCTCTGCATTTTCGGGTGAAAAAAGAAGTGATGTCCAGTGTTTTCAGATTGCATAAGGAGAAACAATTCAAGCCAGGCCATCTGATTGGTCATTTAAGTATCTTAAAAAGATATGCTTCGCGCAAATGACGACAATATCTCATATACACCTAAGGTGAATTTTGTAATACTATTCGAAGTGATTTTGGGGGACCGACAACAATGACGTTTCACTATCCTATCCTTCGAGCAAGGATTAATGGTGGGGTGTACATACAGATAAAAAGCGAACAGTGAGGTCGGACTGGGCGTATACGGCCGAAGGCCTAGGGTTCTATCCCTACCGTATTCTAAGCTGAGGTATTAGCCATAGAAGAATGTCTCAATACCTGTATTAAAACAGCCATAAATAGAACAACCATCAATATCCTCTCGGATACTGAAGCCACTCTCAATGTTTTAGGGTCCTTCACTTAAAAGTAAGGGATTGTCTGGGAGTGTGTGCAAAGCCTTAAAAATTTAACAAAATTATCTTCATGTGGGTACCGGGACATGAGGACCATAAAGGTAATGAAATTGCTGATGGTCTAGTCAAATGTGGCACTTCTACATTTTAGCTCAGAGCTACCCTAAAACGCTAGGACAATAAACAAAAATCCATTTATTGGAAAAAACTACAAGGATGTTCGTCAGGTAAAAAGTTTATCGACACTTATGGCTGAAAATCAAATGAACTTTTACTTCTTAAGACAACAAAGCTTAAAATATAAAACTACTCTCAGGCCACGGCTACACCTCAACAATTAATGGCTTAGCTGAGAATTTATCCTACTGCTTCAGCTAGAATGCTCATGAAATTTCAGAGCACCTACTGCAATTGCGAAGTATTAACTAGGCGGAGAATACTCAACCTCGAACATGCTTTTCCTCCACCAAAATACGTTTGGAATCTCAATCTCAGAATGGTCTAGACTTTATTAACAGTCTTAACCTAATACACCTTTCAACGTGCAGTGGATACGAGGCTAGCGCCTGCACCCCCCCCCACACACACACACAAATCTAATTTAATCTAGCTCTGAGCTTTAAATTCTGTCACTTGCTATTTTGCCAGAATCAGTTCCTTTTAAACAAAAATAACAATATCTCGTTTTCTGTAGAGATAAAATTCTTAGAGTAGGTAGGTCAGAGCAATTTTTTTTTTCACCATACGGGGTAAAAGTTTATTAATGACTTATCAGTCTTTCGACCCATTAGTCTGTTGTGCTTCCTTTCAAAAGTATTTGAAAAAATAATCTATTATCGCGTAAATGAATATTTGACAGCGTTTAATTTGTTGAGTGCTTGGTAGTCTAGTTTTCTCGTTGGGCATAGCTATGAGACTGCACTTCATAACGTGACCACCGATATCCACTGTGCAATGGATTTTGATGAAGTCAATGTATTAACTCCTTTAGATTTCTGTATGACGTTTGACAGGGTAAACTATTATATGTTATTACAAAAGCTTTCGTCTCACTTTAGATTCTGTAAGTCAGCCCTTCTTTTTATTCAAAACTTTCGTGTTGGAAGATCTCAAGACGTCACATTAAATCAGCAGGTATCTTCGAATGTTCTACATCTCATGTTCGGTGTTCCTCAGGGATCGATATTGGGTCCCTTATTGTTCAGTTTGTTCATCAATGACTTACCTATCGTTGTGAAAGACATCAGCATTCATCTGTCCCGGGATGACGTTCAAATATACCTGAGTTATCCAATCGGTCTAAATGAAGACTGAATTGAATGAATCAACTGTGCCCTAAAGAGAATCCATGGTTGTCAATTCATAGAATTACATTCTCGTGTTGATGATTTTTCCTAATTCCTCAATATTACGTTGAATGATAGATCCCTGCGGTATATGGATAGAGTATGTGATTTGTGTATTAGTTAAAGAATGAAATGCTGTAACAATATTAGTAACAACATATCAAAAATATATGCTGGCCTTTTGCGACTGTGGCTCTCTTCTAGTATTTTTCCGACTATTACTTTCCTAATGGCAGCCTGGTCCTTGAATCACTCAACTCCTACTGTAAGCGGAAGATAAATGAAACCTTTAATGACTGTCTCAGATTTGTCTTCGGTCTCAGAGGTTATGTCCATGTTTTCCACTTACAGGCTTCGCTTCTCAACTGCTCTCTTGAAATGCAGATTGTTTCTATTTCTATTCAAAGTTCTTAATACAACTCAGCCGACTTATCTGTATGAACATGTCACATTTTTGAATTCTGGTAGAGGTCTGAAAGTATTGCTGTCACGCTATGGTACACTTATTTTTAAGCGATCTTACTTCGTTCTAGCTTTAAAATTGTGGAACGTCCTTCCGGCTCGCATTCAGCGGACACGTTCTTTTGGAGCTTTTAGGAGGCTGCTTATTCAATACTCAATATAAAGTTGAACAGCTATGGTATGTACTGCATTGGAATATTTTTGTTCTTAACGTCTTTTTCTATATGAACTTTTTGTTTTATATAATGCAAGTATATAAGTATTTTTTTTCTTCATTTGTAATGTAAGGCAATATAGTTTTCTTCTTTATTTTGCTTTTATAATAGCTTATTTCTAATATTAGTCTATCTCCTAGTTTGTAATTAAAAATCCTACTTGATTATCTATTGATACAATTTTATAAGATTAGATTAAGCATCTTAATGTAGCCTCAAATTTAATAAATAAATAAATTGAATTGAATTGAAAAATTTTTGCTATAGAAATAATTTGAAAAAACTTTATTTTGTTTCTAAGAAAAAAATTTTCTTGGTTAAATGAGCCAACCATTCAAGAGTATTTAGAAAAAAATACAAATACAAACTATGGTAATTTGTAGAAACGGCAACAAAAAAGTAACGCAAGACTTTGATTTTCTGAAATTAAAAAAAAAATGTCCAAATAACTTAAAAACGGTGAGATTTTTGCTAAGATCAAATTTTGAGATTCTGGTATGTCATGGATCCAAGCTAACATCGCCTTAAGTATGATACACTATTTACGGAACACCCTGTATATAAATGAACAAAAATATATATTTTTTTAATTAATAATTTCCTCACCTTATATTAAATATAATTTGTTTAATTTTGTTCACACTAAATCCTGCCGTAAAATTTTCAGTTGTTCCAGCAACAGCAAAGAATTCAATTAATTCAAGTCATTTTGAAATTTCAATATTTTTTTTAACCACCACTACTACATAAGTACCTAAGCAATTGCAAAATAATATGAAATCTCTTTACTCGAAAGTATATTCTCCATTTTGTATGAATTTTTCTAAAATCTTTACGAGTCCTAATCTCGGCGTTTATATAGTAAAAATTAGGATTAGATTTTATTGCACAGTTCACAACTAATTAACGAGGCAATTTTATATTTTCATATTTATGTACATGTATGCTCACCAGAACACAATACGTTTTAGCAACAACACAAAAAACTTAACCCCGATCGCATAAACATAAACAGAGTTGAGAAAAGCGTCGGTAGGTTAACTTAGCACATAATTCACTTCAATTACGAATGGAAGTAAATCGTTGAGAGAAGATGAGGAAGCAGACGAGATACTTTCACACGACAATTCACAATTAATATCTCCGTTTCCCGCACAGATTTCTTTATTTACGTTTCTTAAATAGATCAATGTTGTACAGTTGATCATATAAATCGTGTGTGTAAATAAATATATCAATACAATAGACACTGAGCTATAGAATATCAAAATCGGGTTGTAGACAAATGGATTTAGATATAATCAAGACTTCGCCGAAATAAAATATTTTCTCCGCTTATTACTCTGAGCTGTACCGCACTTTCATAACATATAACAATTCCGAAACAGAATCATGCGTCTGGCTACGATCCAATAAAAATGGATCGTATCGCAGCAGGAATGAATGCCGTTGTGATCATAGTAGTAAGTAGTGGGGACTGGGGACATGAGGTCTGATTTACAAATTGACTCTATCCCCATTGAAGAAGATCTTGAATTGTGCGTAACGAGATTTATTCGGGCTGGTTACTTTCACAATGCCCGCACGCCTTGCGTGAAATTCGACATTCCATATGAATTTCCGACATACCGGATGCAATTTGGCATACTTTTTTTTTTTTTTGAACCAGGTACCTATGATGACCCTCAATCAAATGGAATTAATAGAACTGATAGTGTCGTCATGTGCATTTAATTTTGTGGTATCTAATATCTGAACGAAAAAAATGCTGCCATTTCCTTTTATCCAAAATAAATGATGGAGCACCGGAAAAGTTAGACTTACTGTACCGTATGTAATTATAATTGTATACATGACTGTACGTATAACTATTATAGGAAATGTGTATTAATAAAGTTTTTTTAATTGAATAAATACAGGTTTATAGGTTAGAAATAATATACCTGGTTTGAGCGAATTTCAATCTAAGAATCGACATTTAATGAAATTATATATGAGCTTGAAATTTCGGATGTATGGGACTCGATAATAAAACCTCCTTACTGGACCACTGATTGTGCGACTTTCTAATTCATAGTCATATCTTCACCTTACCCTATCCTACTTGTTTAAAATAATTGGCAGCCAACTTCAAAATATAACAAGAGAAAAAGTGAATAATTGCTCTAAGACCAATAATAGTTATATCATACATACATGAAAATAAAAGTTAAATAAAGTGGAATCCAAAAGTTTTACATGGCAACACCAAGAAGGGGTTGCACGATTTAGTTCATTTTTGAAATTTTATTTACAATTTTTATGAAAACGCCTCGAACAAAATTTTATATCACTACGTTGAAGCATTCTCAGGCAGTGCCCAAATATATAGTGAAAACCAATTTTTTGTATGATAACCCTACGAAGGAGTTGCCCGATTGGTTCCATTGTCGAACTTAATTTTACGTTTCATCATTCTAAGTGAACGCGCTCTAGAGTTATCGTGTGGACGGACTTACGAGCTGCTATAGATAACGATTTCATCAGTATCCTGGCCCCTCTGGACTTTTCCAGGGTTTTCGACAGCATCAATCACGTGATACTTCTACCGAAATTATCTACCGACTTGGGGTTCTCCTCTATTGCAGTTCAGTTAATTCGAAGTTTCTTGTCAGAGGGATATAAACAGGTAAAGGTAAAAGATACTTCTTCAGGCCTCCTTCCCCTATCTTGTGGCATTCCGCAGAGTTCAATATTAGCACCCTTGCTTTTTAGTATCTTAATAAATGTGGTTTTGTGGGATATTCGGCAAAACGTGACCTCCCAGGGGAAAATATCCTTCTCAAAAGTTGTATAGATAATAAAAAAATGTAAGATTTTCATATAAGGAATTTTTCAACATAACCTCAAATTTTCCGATAAAATGGTGGAAACCTGATTTTTCAGTTTTTTATTTTTTACTCTCATAGAAACAATTCAATTTACATAATTTTTTTTAAAAGTATGGCTTTTTTGTATTGAATAAGCACGATTTTTTTAAATCAGGAAAGTTACTAGTTTTTGAGATATTTACATTTTTCGAGAAAAAAACCAAAATTTTTCACGAAAAACTTTATTGGTGTTTTTTTTTTAAATATTCTATCTGGGGTCATTTTAACCCTACGAAGGAGTTGCCCGATTGGTTCCATTGTCGAACTTAATTTTACATTTCATCATTCTAAGTGAACGCGCTCTAGAGTTATCGTGTGGACGGACAGACGGACTAACGGACATACGGGCGGACAGACGGACTAACCGGACAGACGGACAGACAGACGGATATGCAAAAATTAAAATAGTTTTTATTATTAAGCGTGGGTGTCCAATCCATTTTGCTCTACTAGTTTTATTTGTATGTGTTACAAATAGACTAGTGCTCTAGTATCAATCTAAGGCTATAACTTACTCCGTAATGCCCGCAAAAATCGTGTCGGGGGAGGTGTAGCTATTTACATAAAAGACAGATTAAAGACTAAAATAATTGGTTCATCTTCCTTGCAGGAGTTTTTCCCAGTGGAAATCAGTACTGAGTTGGATAAAAGTGCGATATCAGCGGTATATAGACCACCACAACGTTTCAATATTGATAACTCAGTCGAATTCTGTGACGTTATATCAGGATGCTTTCAGAACTACCGGCACGTACTCGTGCGTGGCGATTTTAACGTAGATATTCTTCATCGAAACGCAAACTCTGCAAACTTTCAGTCATTGATGCAATCACCAAGCTTAAATGTAGTTAATTCTTTGCCTACCTATTTCAATTCTTCTAATCCTTCATTGTTGGATCTCTTTGTTACTTCCAACTTAGAGCGGGTCAACTTCCACAATCAACTTAGTCCGCCCAGCTTCCTTGATCATGATATTATGTTCATTACTTACGGTATAGCCCTTCATTCTATACAGAGACTTTAATAATATGGACATCTCAGCCCTTTCTGTAGACTTCAATAACCTTGACTGAGGCGACTTTTACGAATGTGCATGTGCAAACCGGCAAGTGGTTATTTTGAATGATTTTGTCAATTACTTATACAACCGGCATGTTCCATTAATTCGCAGGAGAATTATATCAAGCGGATGTCCTTGATTTATTACTGAGTGCTGACATAATTGCTCTAATTTCAGAACGGGAGTATTTCTATCACCTTCACCGACGTTTCAAATCGCAAAATACCAAAAAATTATATAAAACGGTACGAAATCGTGTTAATCTCGAGTTAATAAATGCCAATAAAAGGTATTTTATGGCAAGGCTAGATCATAGGCGTTCATCAAAAGCAATCTGGACTAATTTGAGGAAACTAGGCTGCTGCGGTAAAGGGACAAATTTGAATTCTCCTGATTTTGACGCTGATGAACTAAATAGTCACTTTTTACAGCAAGGACGGCAAATAGTACTAACGGTGGATAACACGGATTACACAGTCGAATCGAATAGATCAATTTCGACGGCTTTATTCTCTTTCTGGTGCGTTAGCGCAACAGAGATCATCTGTGCTTTTGATCGGTACGTTCTGATTCAGTGGGTCCCGACGAAATTCACCTTTGATTATTTATCATTTGGTTTTTTTGGTTAATTCACCTACCGATATGAATGACTTGCGCCCGATAAGCATTCTGTCCTTTCTCTCTAAAGTTCTGAAAAGCCTAATGTACACCCAAATGTCTAAATTTTTAGAAGATAATGCACTTTTAACCAAATGGCAATCGGGATTCCGCTCCAAGTACAGCTGTACTACAGCTTTGTTAAAAGTTACTAATGACTTACAAGCTGCTATCGATGACGGTTTCATCAGTATCCTGGCCCCTCTGGACTTTTCCAGGGTTTTCGACAGCGTCAATCACGTGATGCTTCTACAGAAATTATCTATCGACTTTGGGTTCTCTTCTATTGCAGTTCAGTTAATTCAAAGTTTCTTGTCAGAGAGATATCAACAGGTAAAGGTAAAAGATAGTTTTTCAGGCCTCCTTCCCCTGTCTTGTGACATTCCGCAGGGTTCAATATTAGGACCCTTGCTTTTTGTATCTTCATTAATGTGGTTTTGTGGGATATTGGGTGAAACGTGACCACCTAGGGGAAAATATCCTTCACAAAAGTTGTAGATAATAAAAAAATCTAAAACTTTCATATAAGGCAATTTTCAACATAACCTCAAATTTTCCGATAAAATGGTCGAAATCCGATTTTTCGGTTCTTTATTTTATACTCTCATAAAAACAATTCAATTTACATAAAATTTTGTAAAAGTATAATATTTTTGTATTCAATAAGCACGATTTTTTTTAAATCAGGAAAGTTACTAGTTTTTGAGATATTTACATTTTTCGAGGAAAAAAACCAAAATTTTCCACGATAAACTTTATTGGTGTTTTTTTTCGATTTAAATATTCTATCTGGGGTCATTTTAACCGTTGAAATGTGTACTTTAAAATGGTCTATATATATTGATGATTTATTTCTTAAGAAACCGCTTAAAATTGAGAAAACCGAAAAACATGACTTTTTGAATCGCGAATTTTTCAATATTTTTTATGATTTTCAATTTTTTTATTAATTCTGTTAATAATGGATTAAATTTCAATGACAAAATTTACTTTGATGTAATATTACTAAAGGTGAGTGAATTTAATTAATTAAAGTGGTGAAAATCGTCCTGAAACTGAATGAATAATAAATAAATAAAAAATCGCTTAAGCTGTGGTAGAAAAATTTAGAGAATAGTGAATTCGGAAATTCATATTAGAAAGGTACATGGAATAGGTACTTATAAAAGGTTCAAGCCCGCCTAAGGTGGTCGATCGGGGGGAGTACAATAAGAGGACTGGCAAGGAACAGCTTCACAACACTCCTATAGAGTTTATTACCAATTGCAAGCTTGGTTATTTGGACAACAAGCCCGATAACAAAAAAGCTAAGCAATAGTTCTGGAAATAACCTCTAGGAAGACTCGTGCTCATATTTATCCCAGGAAGTTCAAACACAATTTCCGAAAAAGTGGTTGTAATAAACAAAGATGTGGTGTGATTGTACCAATTAATGCAGTAATTTTCATGAAAACTGCTGAAATAGAGATAAAGAAATATTTGAAGACTTGAGAGTCTCGATATTCAAACTGAAGAGCTCGAAGACCTCGATAATCCTTCGAAATTTGAAAGTTTTGTTGATGAGGAAGAACAACAACCCGAGTTTAAAAGGCCTAAACTTCATTAGAATTTTTTAATTCTTCATAATTTTTTTATTTTTATAATAAAATAACAAATCAGTATCAATAAATTAATTTTTCTACTTAATAATTATGTATTCAAATAATTTTTTTCAAATATACCTGCAGCTAAAGCTTTTTAATAATTTTTCGGAAATTAAGTCTGAAGAACTACCTGAATTTTCCGGCTTTTCCTTACCTGTTTGAAAATTTTAAGGGTGATTCAAAGAGTTTTTGGGAAGCAACCTCTTCTTCTTCTTCTTCCTTATTGCAAGCCGTACTACCATGTTATCGTGAACAGCTATTTTCGGACCAAGCCCTCTCAGTTTTCATACATTCAGATTTACCTTGAACCATTCGAACCATTCTGCGTACCTTCAGATTGAACAGTTGTATATTTGTTAGATACAAAAATACGAAAATTTTCAAAATGTATTTTATAATGCTTTAAAAATGACTTGTATAAAATGATTGGATACATTCAGAAATACAACACCTGTATGGCGAATCTGGCTTTAAATTGTGCACGTTTTTTAAATGTTTCTGTAACTTACTGATTGAAGTTTTGTCGATCGCGTTCTATTTTTGTACATTATTCTGGAAGAAAGTGTATGTTATACTACCCAATCTCCTCCTGCAGAATATATACGAAATGTTCGTAATTTTTACATTTTATATTATTAAAATAATCTCACATTTCGTAAAAATTACGAAGTAAGCTTCTATCATCACAAACGTACGTGCGTTCCTTTTTTACGAAATGTTTTATAATTTTTTGCAATATGTTTGTTAAATTGTGTTACAAATTCTACAAAAATTCTATAGATTTTCAGCAGTTCTCTATAATACTACGGAAATCCCTCAGATCGAGATTTTACGACAGCTTTCGTAAATGCATTACGAACATTTTTTCGAGAGTAGAAATTCATTTTCCTCAATTTATTTCTAATAATTAAGGGTGACTTAGGTTGTCTCCAATACTATTTCATGTGCTGCAACACATATTTATGCTCCATATTGTTAAAAAATGGGAACAAGGATATACAAATTTTGTTTTGTCTAAAATGCATTCAGTCTTATATTTCACCATTCTATGTATAATATAACATTATTAACTATATGCACATGCTTCTATAAATATAACCTGTCGCTAAGTAATAAAATATATATTATACTTATGTTATAAATAATATTATACAGGGTGTCCCACGTAACGTGTTCCCTGGGCATTTTTCGCGAAAATGTGCGGAGATATCGAAAAAGTCCTAATAATAAAAGCTAGCATCTTTAGTCAAGGTATCCACTGGCACAGCCAAAGTCCTTGAAAAAGGACTTGGAAAAGGATATATTAAAAAAATGTCCTTTTCGTCCTCATTAAGGATACATTTAGATTACATTTTTGAATTCCGTGAATAAAACTAGTACGAAAGTGTTATAATGAAAATTCCCGATTAACCCTTTATTATCGAGATGCAGGCCTCAAATTGTACTCTATGCACCGTGTTCCTTTGCCATTTTTCTCGAAAATGCACACAGATATCATCGAGGTGCTAGTACCAAAAGTACCAAAAGCTACCCATCATAAGTCGGGCTATCTTTTGATATGGTCAACATTTAAAAACAAAAGCCACACGAAAAAAGGATATCTTCGGTTTGGTCCTTTTCGTCCTTTCTGAGGATGCATTTTGGCTACATTGAAGAATTTTCAATAGGTATACCCCTTTTTTTCTAATTTGATTTGCAGTTATTCAATGTAACCAAAATGCATCCTCAGAAAGGACGAAAAGGACCAAACCGAAGATTTCCTTTTTTCGTGTGACTTTTGTTTTTAAATGTTGCCCATAACAACAGATAGCCCGGGTTATGAAGGGTAGCTTTTGGTACTAGCACTTCGATGATATCTGTGTGCATTTTAAAATTAGAATTGAACATTTTTTTTATCGCCCCCTCTTGTGCAAATGTCTGGATCCGCCTATGACTCATTGGGTCGAAAAATTCAATTTTTCTACATTCCAAGCAATTATGCACTTCTCTTCCAAAATTGAAACTTCTTTCCATGTTTGAATGATTCTCAATAAAGAAATTTTTCAGCTCATGTCCTTTATCTATAGCATGGACTGTCCTTGAAAGTAATGCACGTTTTTGTAACCTTTCTGCAGGTCATAAACAAATGAATAGAATCCGTTAAATGACTCATTTACTTTGTGAAATAAATGCAGTAACTCGGTGTTCTGTCATAATATTGTTGGAAATGTCTTCCAAGGGAGAAGAAGTAGGTACAAAGTGAAATTTTGCAAATTTTGTTAGAAAACAAAGAACAATCGCATTCATGGATTGCTAAACAGGCTAAAACAAACCGACGGGTTGTAAAAATGACCTTATATTGTTTTCGTGAAAGTCAAGACCATAGCAGAAAAAGCAAAAGGTAGTAGAAAAAAGTGCAATTGAGAAAATTTCAGCAAAAAATGTAATGACGCTTATTGAGAAAAACATAACAGTGGCAGTGCGTGATAATATAAAAAAAAATTAAGGCTTGTAAATCAAATGTCCATTAAATAAAAGAAGAAATAACATTAAAACTTACAAAACACCAGAAATGTGCAAAAAGAACAAATCACTGCCATTACACGTTCCAGTATAAATTGTGTCACGTGAGCAATAATGATCGTACTTTCAATATGATTTTAGTACTCTAGCTGGACCTCAATTTTATAATGATAAAGAATATGAATTACAAATCAATTTTTATAGAAAAATTCGACCGCAAAGCTCTTTTCTGGCAGGCCATTTGTCAGTGTAGTCAACGGCCTCTTTTCTTTGAAGGCATAAACCAGTGCATGAAAATAGGATTATTAACCTTGGTATCGAGATAATAAAGTGAATTTTGTGGAAAAGGTAATAAACCCTCTAACGGCCCTGTACTGGGCTTTGATCAAAATTATTTTAAGGAAACAAGGCAAAAGTGCTACAACGCTGAAAATTTTTCTAATTTATGGAAATCAGCTAGTAGTGAATGATTCTACTGTGCAAAAACTGATAGCATCGATTAACAAACAAAAATTCGGTTGTTCTCTCGACAAAAACTTTTTTCTTTTAAATTAGGTTTTTTTTTTATATAAAATATACTCACTCACAATAATAAATAGGTTGAAAATTTGGCCATACAAACCTTAGATTAGACTTAGATTAGATTTGTGGAGGGCTGAACAGGCGTTGGCCTCGGATCTATTCTGAATCTCCGTTCAATTGATTCCCTTTCTAGATTTAGACTGTTAATGAAGTAGTCTCTTCGGTAAATATGCAGATCGCATGCAAATTCCATACAATGACTTCTGTTGAAAGTGTATGGATTAGGAAGAGGTTAAGAGCATTCACCACCTGCGTAGGAGAAATGCACTAGGTAGCTACTTTTTCCACGAATTGGGGAGCTAGCAGACAAGGCGCTGGGGGACCTGGTAAGGTTAATTAACTCTTGTGGCTGGTTTTAGCGCTCCCCTTAATTTGAGGTATCTTTCCCAGGTATGGTCCCATTAAGGTGATATCACAATAGAATGCAAATGGTCTAAGTAAGGCTGATCGCAGGTGCGATGGCCACCACTCTAACCTAACCTAGCCTAACTTAAAATTTTAATCAAAACTACTTCATTATTTTGTTAAGTATTGTATACTTGTAGTACATGTAGATTTGTACTTTCCCAAAGGAGCCAAGTTTGAAATTACTGGAAGATTTCCTTCCTGATAGTAGTTTTGGCTTTATGGCATATATAAAATCAATGTCTAGTCACTTTTCCATAGGAATAAATATAAAACATTTTAGAGAATCGGACTAGCACGCACACATAAAGATTTATGTTTCATGGCTTTGGAAGTATTTCTCTAGAGTTTTGGTTGAGGTGAATACTGAAAAGTGGAAGAGACGACTCCCAATGATAGTAACAAGAATACGACTACATTTAAACACCATTCAGAGCAGTAGTATATGCTGAAAACTGTTGACAAATTCAGTGTCCAACAGAAAAGATCTTACTCAGCTTATAGTGAAGTAAAAAACGACTGTGAAACCAAAAATACTTAAGCCGTGGCTTAAGCTGAGTGGCAGTTTAAGTTTCCAAGGTAAAATCGGGTGAAATGCCTGGAATGGAATGCAATGCAGACATCTCTTGATCAAATGTGGCGATGAAGTGTCAAAATCGCAGCCTCCACCTTTGGTGAGTGCATCAATTTCAAATTTAATTTGCATGTTTTTGAATCCTCCCGAATATTTCGTGTACACAACTGGATACTTTTTCACCTCCATATAAATTTTCCTCGAAACTCAAAACAAGCAAATTTCAATGCACGGTAATTGCTTTGAAAGTTTAAAGTTGGCCACTTCATGGCATTGCCATATATCTTACTCCCGCGTGATATCTTGTTGCTCTGCTTGAGTGGTGACTACTTTGCATTCTATTCCAGGGGTTAGCAGGGATCGCAAGGCAACGCGGTAGCCGCCAACTTACTTAAGGGAACGTTACCGTCGAGAGGCATGAAAATGCATGAACTTTGGGAAGTTTTTTTTTTTTACATAAAATAAATACTTTTGGAAATGGGTTTTATCGTATTTTTTTCTTCTATCAATGGAGAGTAAATTCCCATTTTACTTATAAAAAAAATCCAAAATGGCGGTTCCAGCTCCAAGCAAACAAAACCGTGCATATCGTGTTTTGGTCTGCGCGGGACGGTCTACAGTTTTGTCAGTTCATCCGAAATAAATAGGGAAATAACTAAAGTATATGAAACTTGGGCGGCTTTATCGGTTTTCGTTTTCAAAAAACCTCTATATAATGCAACGCCAGCCCATTTTTTTGCCCTGTTTTTTTTCTTCAACGGACGAAAAAGTTATTTCTAAATCAATTTTTGGCAAAAATCGCTTCTTGATGGCCCCGCAAATTTAATTTCCTTTCAATTGCACACAGATTCATGTGAATCGGTTCATCCGTTGAAGCTGTAGAGCGCACCGCGCTCTGAAAAATGTTGCTCCCAGAAAACTCATAAAGTTTAACGTTATATAAAATCTTTGGAGATTTTCTTCAGCTATTCCACCACCATACAGAGGCCCTTCTTCTTCCAACAAGAACTTAATTTGATGAATCCGTAGGTTAACGGTTTCCGAAATTTATGACGGTACCTCAGGTAACGAGAAAAGGTCTCCCCAGCAAGCGCGCTCCGAGCGCCTCAGCTACCGCTCTCAACAGGCTGTGAATTCTAAAATTCTTTAGATATGAAAAAATCCTTTTACCCTGTTATGGTCGAAAATACACGAGGCAGCATGCTGCATCATGTGGCTTCATCCCTAGTGAGATCCCACACATCGATGGTACTGTCACGTTTGGACAACTAGGTATTCTAACCCATTTTGGATGAAGGCGGAAAAAAGATGGTGAACGGGCGGAGAATAAAAGGGTCGCAATCTAGTTTTTAATACGACAGCACTGGTTAGGGAATGAATAAAAGTAAAAATACAAAAAATACAAGAAATCAAAAAGTTGTGGTGATATAACAAAATCCGGAGTGAAAAGTCGCAGTACAAGAAAAGGACAAGGAAGGTGACCCAGGAGGATCCTGTTATTTGTGAGGAGTTAGCATGGCCGGTATTTTTCATTCATATTATTTATTTAATCATCCTGTTAAATTGGAGTGAACGAAAATTCAGATATAGAATAAAATTTACGCAAAATAAAAAAAAAGGGAAACCCATCACTACGGCAGGGAGTACTACGTACACGGTGATGCGTGCAGACTTTTGTGAGGTTACGCGATAGACGAAATGTGGCTACGCAATCCTTTCCAATTCTCAAGCCATTTGTGTACCCTCGAATCGAACCAGACAGGAACGAATACGTACGTCGAGCGATTAACAACTGGAAAACTTGTTGGTATTTTCATAGCGTCATACCGTACTCCAGAGAAGCATGAAGCCCACGCAGTTGTCTCATAAGCGAACCCAAACTAATCAACGTGTTACAGACCACAGGTGGTCTATACTGTCAGCTTGTTTTCGGACGTATCCATTCAGATCCAAAATGGCCTTGCATTAATTACTAGCACGAGAAGATGACTGCCAGAACTATGTTCCAGCTCTAGAACTATTTTTCATAGTAGTTAGCCAGAATTTTGATCCGATGCTGAAAGAAAAACAAAAGAAAGGAAAAACTCGCTGAACACAGTAGGGAATCTTTCAGTACTAGAATTTAAGTACCTACAGGGATGGACCAGTAGATACATAATTAAGTATTGGAATTTCTAGGGGCGGTAGGTCTCCTTCAGTACAAAGAAAATGACTACAAAAAGATAAGAGTGAAAAAAAATAGGCATTTTTAGTAAATATTGCTGCAATTTCACATAGCCCCGCCTATGTAAATAGTTTCTGATCGCTTCTCGCTTTATTAACATGGTACAATTTTACAACTATCAAGAACGATTACAGATTTTTTCCAGAATCAGCGGCAAGACCTCCAGGAAGCTCCTTCGAGGGATATACTCCATATTCGAGTATACTATAGGGTTCATGCGCCTGTTCAGTGGAATTTTCTTTGTAAGAATTTCTCGCTAGACTTGTTGGTGCCGATTATGCACCTTTTAATTAGTTTTTAAGATATTAGCTTTGACTAACAAGATAAGCACTTGTTAGACCAAAGTTGTTAAAGCTGCCTGTAAGGAGCAGTGGTTGCTTGCCTTAGAGTAGTATTAGCACATTCTTTAAACTCTAATAGAATCAAGCGTCCATACCTCGATTGATCGATAAGACAGGTTGAGTGCGGGAAAGAGTTTCCGTAATGGAATAAAGAATAAGTTTATAACGTTATAAAATGCTGAACTTTGAGTTTCTTCCCTCTTCCTCTCTCCTGGAGCCCTATCTAAGATGAAGGTTGACAAGGTCCACTCTTTGTCAACTAGTTTCAAGCCAAACTAAGGACACTGAAAAAAATCTGCCCTCAGTGTCATTGGGTGGATGGGGCACGGCACCAAGACGGCACGAATTCTGCACCTTCATAGCGAGGAAGGGTAAGGGTATCAGAGCCCCTTCAGGCCTGGACGTGGTGCTCATCGTTTTTTTAATAGGCATGAAGATTTTTTTTTTTTGAATATGTGTCATGACAGCGACAGGTGTAGGGTAACCCCCCCCCCCCCTATAACTCTTCCGCACTAGTCGAGGTGCTAGCGTGCCGCCCTGTGCGGTCACGATAATGAGCTGTCAGCTAATGCTGATAGAATGGACTTAACGTCCAACAGTACTCACTCCATAAAGTAATACCATAACAATCCACGTGTTTGTTCTAAATACTTTAAGGATGAAAACCATGTAAAAAAAAATTGAAAATTTTCATCATCATGAACGGTAACCTCCCTGAAAGTATCAAAGCCTACTAAATACAGTAAACATTGAAAATGTAAGGATATTCTACAACAAATAAAGGATATTAATATATTATATTCAGTTTCAATAGTAGGACTCCAAGTTTCTCACTCTTATTCTTATGTTACGTGTATAATTGTACATCAGCAAAGATAATACAAAAGATTCGTTTCGAGGAAAACTTTTGATAATAAATTCCTATTCAATTAAACTCAACTCAATACCGTCCATATTCTAAATTGGAACTGTATCGATTCTATCAACAGAATGAATGTCTTAACAAATTTCGTCTCGGCGGACTGTTTTCATCAAGAACATCACTCTGATAATTTTCCAAAAGATTTTATGTAATCATCGCTCATTGGAACCGCATTAGAAATAGATAAAACAATTAGCCAAAGATGAATGACTATAGAAGTGATTAAAAGGAGTGCATTTTCAATAACTCAACACTAAGGCAGACATTACCATCGTTGTCGATGCAATTGAAGCCTCCGCAGTCTCCACTAGCTTCACTATCTGCATAAAATCACTGAGGTGTATATACATACATAGGTAAACTGAGGTAATTTGAAATTTTCACTTCAACCGCAAAACAATAAAACGAATTTAAATTAAAATCACTTCAAAAGTTTAACATGAATAAACTTCTCTCAATCAGATCGCGGTGAAGAGACGGGTCGGATCTTATCAAATGAATCCATTCAATGATACCTTTGCAGTGCGCATCACGTTTCACCTTTCAGCCTGAGATTGAGCGGTCGACTTCAGTAGGCAGGTACGGGTAATCATGATATGCTGCTCCTCACTAGCTATACAGTACCCAGCAGTGTCAAGTCCCTCTATACATTTTTTACTACTATACATTTTCCAGCCTGATACTCAATTCCCTGTGGCAATTTTATCAGCGGGAAATTTCTTTATTTCTAAAAAGGTAAAATTTTTTTACAACATGTTGCCATCTTAGTATGTTTCACTTGAAGAGATTTACTCCTCTATATTTGTTGGCGACAAGCGCGGTTTTAATGCCCAATCGACTGCGTTCATTTCTAACCACAACTCTATCTTCAGGAATCAAATTATCATCGCTATAAAAGCTATTTTTATCCATTTGTGGTTTTGGTTTTTCTTAATGCATACATATTTATCTGCATATATACATATCGACAGATTATTGTGATTATACTCGTATATTGCGAATATGAACGACATAAACTGATAAAAAAAAATATTATGTTGACATCAGAGTACACGCGAATAAGTTTATAATTTTAGTCAATTTCAATCGAAAAACAAATTTAAATTTGTTATTCTGCACGCGAAATCTATTTTGTCGCCCTTTATCTCTTAGGCGGCAGCTCTTTTCAGGAAACAAAATTTTAAAAATTTTCAACAGGTTTCGTATTGAGGAATCTTGGTAGTACATACATATATATGGAAATTGCCAATTAATGACAAAGAGCAATTCAGAATTATTTTATTTTTGTCATTGTTTTTCGAAATATTCACCTTCGAGTTCTACACATGTTTTTAAACGTTTGAACCAATCCTAAAATTATTCAGCCCACTGTTCCAAAATCTCCATAGAAATGGAATATTCGTAGGTTTTCTGTTTGAGAGTTGTCAAATGTCAATTCACGCATATAATCCCTAATGAAAGGAAAAAATTAAATTCAAAGGTATCAAGTCCGGACGGTAGGCCGATCAATTCTATTCTTAAAGTGGTCAAGAATTCGATAATTTCAGCTACAGTGTGTAATGGTGCATTTTCCTGATTAAAAAGAATTCAACTTCTTGGGTAGGTAACTACTTTTTAAAAAAAACACCCGTCAAATAAATAGATCGTACAACGATTGTGATAACATGACCCGAACGTCTAAAGAATGAGGCAACAATGAGGCAGTCAATTTAAACTTCGTTGCCTATCATAATTTTGAACACTACTTTTGCCCGGTTTTGGTTGAATTTTTTGAATTTTTTATTTTATTTTTTCAACTCAATTAATTCAGTTAAATTGTAAAGTACCCACCGAGTGGAACTAAAAAATTTTCTGATGGTCAGATTTTTATGAAGAATTATATTTTATTTGGATCATGTATAATATACCCTGAAATGACTTTATTGATATCCCTGTAGGTGGACCAGTTGTCCTTAACTCAAGCTAGTTTCGTACAGCTTTGATGAGTTTAGTGGTAGTGGCTTATGAGGATACTGCATCCTCGTCAAAAACCCCTTTTAATTTTTGCGAACCAACAATCTGTGTTTATCATGTTTATCATAATAAATCATGACACAAAATTTGTTGCGCACTAATTTCTTTTCTTAAAGAAAAGATTGCATATACAGTTCCATTTTTACGCATGGACCCAGTACTCCTTAATCATGAGGCCCCCTATTTCCTTGCGATGGTAGGTACGCAAGCCCATGGCCAAATTTTTAACCAGTAAAAGAACCTATAATAAGTTGGTTTTCTGCTAGAGTTTAGTTAATGAAAGAGCATATAAAAAAACGTGTTTGTTTAGTGATAGTCTTTATAGCCCCAGTATTTCTTAAATTTGCTGCATTTTTCACGGTTTACTTTCAGTAGCCAAAACACAGAAAATTTATTATTTTATTGATTCATGTTAATATAATACTGGCAGCTCTGTATGGCTAAGGTTATATTCCCTTATATAATTTGATTACAAAATAACTAAACCGACTTGCACGATTGGAACTTTCCTTTTTACTTTAAATACGACCTTTGGACGGGGATTTCCTTTAGTGTCGCTTTGCGTTATCTTTCTTTTCCGGACTGAAAATAAGTTTTCACGCCTTTGAACTTGCAATCGGTGTGTTACTCATGTTATTTTACTATTGCATTTTACGTTATTATTCCTGTTGATAACCCAATGTAGTTTAGAATATAATTTCTGTTAGAGGGCCCCATATCCTAAATTGCCATGACCCCCAATCGGTCCAGACAGCCCTGTGCATACAGACAGATTCCCCCTAGTATCTAGTCATTGTTACCTGTGAGATCTTTTGTGATATTACCCCTAAGTGCCCTTGGGCACCCATTCGAACTTGAGGTCTTTCACAAAGCCTATGACGTTCTTGAGGCCTATCTTGGTATCGTCCTCTGGCAACAGGAATACCTTTTCTGTATGTTTAAGCCGCTGAGAATTTCACAGTTCCAAAGGACGTGTTTAGCAGTTTCGCCGTCTTCCACACAGAAGCAGACTGTCGACTTTACCCATCTTCTTGAGAGGGGCAATGCCAGATAAATAGAGCCGTTAGCTCGTCCCAAATCCTTAGTTGTGTAAGAGAGTCCCAAACCATCTTGGATTCAAAGGTGAATGAATTTAATGCTATGAGAGTTAGATGTTGGGTAACTAATTATAGACATTTTTGCTCCACGTATATTCTTATGAATGATTTCCCGAGCGTGGATTTCTTCCTGGAAAATGGTCGGAGATGTACCTTAGCAAGTCAGTAATTCGGCCCATATATCCCAACGCCTGGTCTAACTTCAATTCCATCACTGTATCATTTAAGATATCCTTTTGACCGTGTGGATAAAAGAAATGATACCAATTCTCTTATCTGTCAAAGCTACAATAAATCAGTGACTTCTTACAGGAAATAGAATAGCCTCAAAACTTAACTAGCACCTCTCGTATATGCCAAACTTATTAATTAGTACAAATTATTAAAAGCTTTGGAGTTACCGTAGGGTAGGTGATTACTTAATGGATTTGGAAAAGCAATATCTTTGCGTTTAATAAAAAACAAAATAACTCAATTGTACAATGGTAAAAAAATCAAAGATAGTGCGAGTATATTTACCTACTTATCTAGCATTTGCCGTCAATTATAGAGCAGGAAGAAGAGCATATAAACGTATCAATAAATAATGTGATAATCCTAATGTAAATTTATTTTATATTATGTAATGATCTCCCACCTTATAAATGTCGTATTTACTGCCTATATTTATTGATCTGATCACAAAAATTAGATTTAATATTCTATAGTTGTTTTTTTTATAATCGGAAGCAAGATCAAGGATTATATTCTCAAGGGAAGTGAAATTGTCATGCATTTTATTCTTGAATTTTTCTAAAGCTTTCACTTCAGTTAATTATCATTCCATCATAATTTTATTCCTAATATTGTTGGCTTGGAAGCTGCCCAGTCACACGCCCAGCTTACCGCCGTTAACCTGTCATATAAGGATGGTTTGATTTTATTCTTAAGTTTTCAGGTCCCACAGTTGCTCAGCCCCAGTCAGGCTGGCTGATTATTTAGCCACGGATTGGACCGTTACCAAGTCAAGTGATTTGGTGAATTCTTCCTCGGATTTGATTGTCAAAAGTCGGTTTCCTCCATCATGCAGCTGAGGTGAATCCACCTCTGAGATTCGACCTTTAAGAACTTAGCTTCCGGTGTCAAGCAACTCTGTTAACCACGTAGCAGTTGCGTCACTGTGTTGAAAGTTATTAACTCAACAAATACATCGAAGTCACTATATCCTATTGAGGACGTAGTAATTGGGACGATTTGTCAGCTAAAACTCGGATAAATTCCCAAAGTTCTAATATATACCTGGCGAAAAAAGAATGGACAATGCAAAGGGTTTCCGTATATAGTAGACATGCAGCAAGGATCGATCCCGATTCCTTCGAGGAAAGTACAAAAACACGTAATCATGTTAAGTAATAAAATAATTTAAAAAAGGAGTTTTCAAACAAAACTGAGGCCAAGCCGCATGAAAAAATAGACAATAAACTTTTCTTCACACACAGAGGTGGACTCAGATTTTGTGATTGGGACATTTCCCTTGAATATTCTTTCTCTTCTTGAATCAAATCACTTATTACCTCTGATTGATTATACTGAAATATGTATATCGGTGATTGTCAGCGAATAAAATCTGAGTCCACCTATGTGTGTGAAGAAAAGTTTATTTTCTACTTTTTCATGCGGCTTGGCCTCAGTTTTGTTTGAAAACTCGTTTTTTACTTATTTTATTTTCTGCCTTTTTCACGTTAATTAAATTGTTATTACGTGCTGCATGGAGATGTTTGGTGCCGATCCGAAAACAAAACTTTTTCGAGTATCAAATCGTTGAAGTACTGCAACGGTTTGCTGAAATTCAAATTATGTTTTAAACAGCGCTTTTTAGCTGTATTCCAACTTGATCCCATATAACATGAATTTTCCCGATTTTCCATGTTTTCCACAGACTTTTCCTATTACTACGATTTTTTTTTAAAAATTTACATGAATTTTCCTCGAGTTTTTATGCCAGTTTTCATGATTATTGAAGAGAAAGTATTGATGCCAGTAGGACGGAAAAAAATTATTCCACATACATAGCTCATAAAATTTCGGAAAATTATCCAGAAAAATTGGAAAATTCTGAATTTTTCCTGAAACAGATTTATCACTAATCATATCGATGAAAATTTTTCCGATGATTTTCCCGCTTTTCCGGGTTTTCAGCGGAGTTTTCCACAAAAGCAACTTTATGCAACTCATTTCGCTCTACAACTTTGTCTTAGGTTGCAAAACGCTCAAACGCTTCCTTGGTCTGAAAAACTCCGGAAAAGCGTTTTACATGAATTTTCCTCGATTTTTTCTGCAAGTTTTCACCATTGTCGGAGAGAAAGTAATTATGCCAGTTGATAGGGAACTTGATCCTGCATAATTTAGAATACTTTTTTACCGGAAAATTTTCCGGAAAAGTCGGAAAATTCCGGAAAATTTTTCGGAAAAATCGGGAAACTCTGCATTTTTCCTGAAACGGATTTATCACTAATCAAATTTGTACCAAATGACATGAACCTGTGTGCCAAATTTCAGCTCGCTGTGATGACGTAAAGTGGGTCTACGAGAGTGTTGAAAATAGTAAAAAATAAATATATAAATAGACAGACAAATTCGTGTTCGAGTTAAAGGGAATGGCCTCAAAAAAGAACTGTAGCACATTAAATTAAATCATATAAAATCAAAAATTATTTATTCCTGTACTTCTGCTTAAGCTAAGTAATCGAAAGAGAAATACTGGAATATATAATACTAAAGAACAAATAAGATAATAGTAAGAGCAATTCTATATCTGCTCTGGTATCCCTTTTCTCTGGTGTTCCTCAAGGTTCGCTATTAGGTCCTATTCTCTTCACCCGCTATATAAATGACCTCCCTTTTGTTGTGAATAGCACTTCTGTGCACTTGTATGCCCATGCTGTACCTTAGCAGACCCATAGGCCTGGTTGAAGACTGTATTGTTCAAATCAATGATGACCTACAGCATGTACACAAATGAGCAATGCATAACGAGCTTGCAATTAATCCAAAGAAGTCTTACTGCTTGCCGGTGAATAGAAGCATGTTCCCAATATCTGATTTGCCTTCAGTTGAGTCAGTTAAAAACTTAAGAACTCAACTTAACTCTAAATTTAGTTGATGCGACTATATCATCGCTTTGGATTTTCGCAGGAAATTGGCGATGACTCTTATTGTCCCCCATTTTAACTATGGCAGCTTTATTTTTAGCAAACTAAACTATTGAGGTACGGTGAACGCTTTTACTTCGTCCAAGTTGTCAGAAAATAAAACTCTCTTCTATATTTTATTCCATGCACATGCCTGACCTTTGTTAAACTAATTAAAAATTAATTTGTACTGATTCTTAGACCTTCAAATTCACGTAACACATTGTCTTAATTAATTTTTAATTTAATTTATTTTTTTCTGTTTTTTTTATATTTAAGTTTTCTTTTTGATCTTCTGGATTTTTATTTTATTTATTTATTTTTTTAATTTTTATCTTATTTTTTTATTATTTTAATATTATTATTTTTTTTCACTTAATTGTAATTTATAAGATTGTACAATGCTCTGTACAGTACCTAACAAATAAATGTATTATATTGTATTAAATCCTGACTATAGATACTAATCAAAGATTTAACTGGACACTACCGATTATAAATCATTCATCGACGATAATGTTGAACTAATGTGGGCACAAGTTGCTACGACCCAGCGATCAGAGAGGTTTCATCAGTGTGGTTATCGCCTACCACAGACGTTCGATGAATGAATTTCAGCCTTATAAAGACGAATTTCCACCTTAAAGTTTTACTTCGGTTATCCGAGTGCCATACGGCAACAAGGGGAAAATTGCAATGAGAAATCTTGCTAATATATAATTCATACTTTCCTTTGGTAAAAAGTATTTATATGGGCAATTGGGTGACTTCTATCATCGAACTTCTGTGGTAGACGATCAGAGATCCCCACACTAATGAGACGTCTCTGATCGCTGGGTCGAAAAGTTCGATATTTTTTTTGCATCTCAATGCATTGTGTAAATTCATTGGAATTTTTTTTTTTTTAAGAATTTCAGTGTAATAAAGACAAAAAATATCCAGCTCCAAGTTCCTATGGAACGTTTACCTGTTAAGCAGGTTAAAATATATGTATAATTAGGAACTTGCCCTAACGTTCCGCGATTGTATACGTTTTGGGATATATTCCACTCTCGTAGTTCATTTAATTCATTTTCTCTACATATGTACGTCTATTATGTAGAGAGGTCATTGTAACCATGTATTTTTTACTCAAATAGAAGCTTATCTCAGTTCTCCAGTGATCTTAATCCTTCCTGCCATAATAAAAAATTAAGTACATAACGAGACCTTTTATTCAATCCGACCATCATGCTTTGTCGTACTTTGGTTTTCGTTATAGTTCATTAAACTAGTCAACTGCTTCCGAGAATGTAGCAAAAATTATAAACTATTCATTCAGCAAAGCTATAATGAAAACCGAAGAACGTCAAAATTTTGGTGAAATGTTACATTATGTGATAAAAATATTTGACAAAAAGTATGACAAAAGATAAAAATCAGCATGATGTTCCTCATGAATTGCTCTTAATTCGTTGAGTTGCAGTGTCCAAAATGATAATATTCTTCGGAATGTATAATTTTCAGCACTTTTGATTGTTAACAATATTAAAAATTCCCCCCCCCCCCCCTTAACAGAGGGTCAGATTTTTTTCAACAAACACCACTTTCACAGAAAACTAATTAACTAACTAAATTACATGAAATTTTCAAGAAACTAATAATTTACGAGTATATGAGCAAATGGGTGATTGGTGAGGCTTTCATTGTTTTTTGAAACCCTGATCCCGTTAAGATCTCAAGTTGAAATTTTAATATGTTTTAATCGATAATATACCTAAAAGGTAGAAAATAAAAAAAAATAATAAAAATAAAAGTACAAAAAATTAATAAAATTAAAAGTATTCGAGGATAAGGGATATAATCCTTATCCTTGATATCCTTTTTCACATATATTTTTGAGATGACATTTTTCTTAGATAACTTGAAATCCTAACTTGCATGAATAGCAAAATATGTATAAATTTCTTAAGCAGATCAGAGGACAGTATTATTTCGAAATTTTAAAATGCTACAACTTGCGAAATACGTAATGAATAGGGAAAATTTGTAATTTTAATTTTTGTTTTCACAAACCCTCCAAGTATGTGAAATTAATTTAATTAATTTTATCCGCACCTCACGTTCAAAACACTCTGTACGTTTACATGAATACTTCAGTACTTGACTTGAAATCCACTTGAAACTCAAGTAGGGTTTTGGTTGAATTAATTCCAATTACTTGACTGGAAATTTTATTGAAATTTACTTGAAGTGACACTTTACCTTTGACAACTTTGCATTAAGTTCAATATATATTTGCGGATTTTTAGATAAACATCTTGAGAAAAGTGCTAAAAATCACAGCCTGAACTATCAACAATAATCTTCTTCTTGTTCCTCTTTGCCGATTTCATATCTCGCACAAATGAAAAATTTTCAAGTACTGAAGTTGCGTTTACATGAATTTTTCAAGTAAATCGAACAAAATTTTGTGATTTACTTGACTCAAGTAATACTTGAAGGCAATACGCATTTACATGATATTATGATTACTTGATCTCTACTTGAAGTATACTTCAAGTATTCATGTAAACGTACTGACTGATGTGTGCAATGGGGCGTTAGGTTTCTTTTTAAATTTTTGTAAAAAAACAGCACAAATTGCATGAATTGTAAATAAATGTGTTAAATTTTTTATGAATTTACGATTAATCTATTGAAAATAAAGAAAATAGTGGCTTTATGGTCCATGCCGATATTTAAGGAAGTAATACCTGAAATTCAACATCTTCAAAATAAGAGTTCTTAGTGCTCAGATGGGCTCATGACGTGACTTTAGATCCCTTTTGGACATATCTTCCCCTCCCCATAAAGCCAAGTTCTGCGTGCATTACAATAAGTATATACATATATGTATAATGTTTTTACTATTTATAAAAGAAAAAGTTACCCCAGAACATTGGTTATAATGAGCTGACCACATACTCTATATTAATCCTAGAGACTTTCCCACAGAAAAGAATTATGTCATAACGGGCAACATTTAAATAGGGTTGATATGTATACATAAAAAACTCTTATTTTGTTTAAATAAATATAGGTAAATATTTGAACATTTTTTGAGAACAAACATTTCAAACTAAAGTTGAAGTTGCATCGATATTTAATATGCAAATATTTATTCGGTTTAAGCTTGAAAACAGATAAAATCGGCTCCTCCAGACACACATTTCATCTTGGTATTATTTTATTGATCTTGGAAAAAATATATAACTGTTTTCTATTTTCATTGTACTATTTCACTTAAAATTGTGGAACTTCATGTTAAAATTGTGAAAACAAAACGAAGAACTCATAAATTCCTAACGAAAGACCTCTAAGATTTCACATAAATACCAATTACTGCATAGCTAAATTAAAACATTTTTCGATTGTAAAGGCGTCATTAAATATGTTCTTCGCACATGACAATTTTTCTTAATAATTTCTCAAACGAATCATGTATATGGACTTTACTTAGAATATTATTCATCTTAACTTTCAAGTCAAATAAATGATTTATTTCTCTCACGTTTGCAAAATACATGACACAAGAGCGCTAATAGAACATCATTAAATCATTTTTACACCGTTCGGGGTAAACATTTTTGTCTTGTTACACTGATGTTATCACAAAAACAAATGAAGTAAGACGTTCTTTTTAGAAAAATTCCTAATGCAGATCCTATGGAATTTTTTTTCATTTTTTTTTCTTCAATTTGATTTGCCCATAGAAGTTCAATCTGGTGTTTTCTGATCTTGTAATATTATTACGGCAGGCACGGAAAAATCATAACAAATCAGATTGATAATAAATTAATGCTAATCTTTGAAAAGCCATATTGATACTTTCATGTTAGTTTGTTGATGTATATTTTTGTCCGTTCCTCGTTTCAGTTAGTTCACTTAACAAGATGAAATTTTGGTATCCCAACTAAAAAGATACCTAATTATCCTAATTTGGTCCAAAATAACCCTTCATAGTTCATAGTAAATTCGACCAGGCACGTATCCAGAATTTGGTTTAAGGGAGTGGGTTTTTTTCCTCAGCAACAACTATACAAAGCAAAATAATGTTCTTTTTTTAATAAATATTACATTTTATTTATAGAGCATATATACGGCATCCTTATGAGACATAACAATGCAATACAATTGAAAAGTCTCTCGAACATAATGCAAAAGAAGTGAAATGAGACGTCAAAGAGCTGTGAAACTCCTGAGTTGCTACGTATAGTGACAGCGAGTAAGAGCATTTTCGGTGGGAGCAAGCGCAATATTTTCAAACATATATCTTGTTGCGTCGCTCCCTATGTTGATTCATTCTACACGCCTGCACTGAGCTTTGACTACGGCGGCAACAGATTCTTACCCAACCAGACCCATTAAGCAATTCGAATGGAATTCCGGTCGTTTTACTTGTCATTTTTAACGAGTTTACCTGGAAATCTGTACTATTTACGCACGGACTTCCGTTTATTTAGCCATAGGGAATTGCGTCCAAGTCTTTGATTGTATTGGCAGTTGGAACTGAACGTGGAAATCTAACAGATTTCCATGCTTTTTCCTTATTATTTAATTCCCAGACTTTTCCATGGCTTTTCTATTTGGAAATCCTAGAGATTTCAATGCTTTTTCTGAATTTTTTATTTAATAAATTATAAGTCCACATTCTATGCAGGTAAAATTACGGATTTGGCTCAGTGAAAAATAAATAAATAAATAATATAAGAGGAAGTCATAACTTCCATAAAGAGGTGGTATATAAGTTATGGCTTCCTATTATTATTTTTTATTTATTTATATTTTTACTTGCATAGAATTTATGGACTTATGATTTCACCACCGAAACGTTCTGCTATTTCTACAGATAATCTGGTTTTACCAGTTCCTGTAGACCATCAAGTAACAATGAAAGGAACGAACTGTCAAAAAATTTGCCATTAACAATGCGAAATGAAATTCGTCGTACCTCGATCTAGATTATAAAGCAAAAAGGATAGCCTATGAGGAAGAAAAGCGTAAGCATTTTTCTTCAAGTAGTAGAATCGAATTGATGTGTTTGTTTAGTCATGGAAGTCGTAAACTAGATATTTTCTGAGCGGGCACATAATTTAGTGGTTAAAACTTTATCAAGTATTGAACAAGTTTCATAATTTCCTGTTACCGTGATTCGAATCATTTTTCAGTTTATAATTTTATAATTTTTTTATATCTTTTTACATTTGTAAGGAATTTCCTAGTTCTCCATTTATTTTGCGATACTATTTCTCTGAGTTGCCTTTGTATGGCTGATATCACATAGACGACACCCACTGACAATTCAATTATAAGTAAACAAACCCGCATAAATGTTAAATTTTTTTACCACAGCTGTACATTTTCTTTAAAACATTGTAATTTATTATTGAAACTATTAAATTCGCCTAAAAAACGACTTCCTATGGCAATAGCTCTGGTTGTTTCTCACTATTACAAAAGTATAAATCACTTTTAATTACGTTTTCACTCACAAAATCACTAAAAAAACACCGGAGTTATTTTCGTAAATTCAAATAAGTTCAGAAATGTCGGAAATGTCGAACTGACAACAACTAAACACTAAGCCCTCTTGTCATTTTCATCCCGTGTCCCCAAAAAAAAATTCAGGTACTTCGAGTAAAAACTCATTAAGCGTTAACTGTTACACTATCTGCCTAGATTTCATGAAGTGCCTAGACTTTTCGTGAAGTGCTGAGTTACATAACGATTATTTCGATATTCCTTGAGTACGATTATCGTAGTTCATTAAGACTTTCGATATCGCCAAAATTAATTACAACAAGTAAAAAAGCTAGAATTTGTCTAATACTAATTCTTATGATACTCTAGATGAATGCTCGTTTGTAATTACGTATGGATTGGTCACCCATCTGGGCAAGTTTGATTTTTGAATATATCGCTAGAACGGTTCGTCAAACATCAAAAATGATTATAACCAATTTTATAAGATTTCATATTATGAAGAACTTTTCAGCACATTAAAATCGTCTACGACTGATCATTTTTACAGGATATGTAAAAATCCTAAATTATTATATGGAAACACCTAGAAGAGGTTAACCGATTTAGCCCATTTTTAAAATTATATTTACTATTTTTATGAAAACAAGATGTACAAAATTTCAACGCTCTATATTGACGCCTTCTCAGGCAGTGTCCAAATATGTAGTGAAAAATTGAAATTTTGTATGGCAACCCTAACAAGGAGTTACTCGATTTGTCCCATTTTCGAACTCAATTTTACTTTTCTTTTTAAAAAAGCCCTTGTGCAAAATTTCAGCTCTCTAAGTACACGCGCCCTCAAGTTATGTGAGGAGGGACAGACAGACGGACGGACAGACGGACATGCAACAATTAAAATAAATTTTAGTTTTATGCATGGGGGTCCAATCCATTTCTCTCTACCATAATTAATTCTAGTTGTTACAATGACAAACTTAGTATACCATTTAGATTTCATCTAGGGTATAAAAAATAGTAAATTTCAAATTACAAAAGATTTTGAGTTTTTCCGTCTTCTGCTTTTCGTTTTCTTTATTTTTGAATGAACTGCTTCCACAGACAAATCTTTTTATCTAGTATAAGTTCGAAGTGCTTTGGGGGAAATCCGGTCCCACTGGACCCCTCACCCTGGATACGTGCCTGAATTCGGCTCTCTGGGAAAATTTTTGGGTCACCTAATATCTTATGATGGTGATTTGTGGATAGACAATCTTTGGACATTTCCAACGGTCTATAAATTTTTCTCCCCGTCCACTCTGTTTTGAAGTTATGGCTCTGCAAATTTAAAATTTCGGACTTACAACTTGTTTTTTTTTGTTTTCTAACTACTATTTTTATCAACATAGACGTTATCAAGGCTATTCTTTCATATTGGATTTTTGAATCCCCAAAAAAATACTTATTACACTTTGTACACAAAAAGTGACTCTTTCTGGGTTTTGTACTTTTGCTTAAGCAAATCCAGCGAAAAAGTTCAATAAGTACCAGAAAGTAGACAATTATCATTTGGGATTGAGCTTTTTAGGCTATATCCACTGGATATGTTGAAGAAAAAGTGCAAAAAACGTGTAAAGGGTCACTTTTTAGGTACAGAGTGTAATAGGTCATTTAAAGCTAAGCTTTTAGGCTTGTTAAATCCAATATGAAAAATTGGTTTTGATGACTTGTGTTTGTTTTTATAAAAATACATAGTAATAAAATAAAAAACAAAATCGAGTTAAAATTCCGAAATTTCAGACGTGAGTATTTTGCAAAATACCTCACTTTTATAAAACCTTTTCCACAAGCCTTATCAAACTACCACAGTACTATAATAAGGACATAGAGTAAAAATTAACTTTTTAAAAAAACACCGGAATGTTCCCCTTTAAGCTTGCTTAAATTAATAAAATCAACAAAATTCGCTTATTTTTAATCATTTGCAATAAAAAATAAAAATGGGCTGTTTTTACCCCCAGGGGATAATAAGGCCACCCAACAACTTAAGTTATAAATTTCTTACAACAGAGTCAATCAAAACAGTCTTCATATTTTGGAACAAAAATAATTGCATAAATCTATATAGGAACATGAGTTTCACTGAAAAAATTTGTACTCTAATCAGTCTAATCACAATCATGGAAATAAAATACTTTTGTATCTTCTATTGCTATAGTATCAAATACTCCGCGTGGTACCATTTACCATACTGTCGCATGTCCGATTCTTTGGATATTATTTTCTTTTGTTGTTTTCTTTTCCTTTAAAAGATCCTTGGTATCTGGCCTTTATATTTGATTGTTTTTTTTGTTTATTCTTATTAACAGCATAGTTTGAGGCATGAAAGGGAGACTTATATTCCTTACTTTTAAGATTAGCCATTTGGATCAGAGACGACACCTTTTCCCTCTTCAGAGGAATATATTATCCTTCGGACAGAAGGAGATGTTCGCAGCAGTAGCTGAGTAGTTTTCTAGTATTTGTCTCTGTAGCTGTCTCTGATTATGAAGTATAATAAACATACTGGAACAGTTCGTGTCATCATGGGTTAGGTAGGGTAATAAAGCCCACGGTCTACTTCAGTAGGCTTTATTAGGCCTATGACAAGATCTTACTCATTATTGAAATAAACACAATTTTTGACGAAAATAACTTTCACACTAAACAAGTTACTATGTATATTAATTAAACAACATAACTTAAGGTTTTGTCTTCGTGAAAACTATAAATTCAAGCAGCCCCACACTGTGCATGTTTTTGTTATTGAGAGATCAGTACAGGTTTGCATAAATGATAAATTCAGAGAGGAGCAAAAAGTAATTTTTAAACCAATAAAAAAGGTTTTTAGTTTGGTGCCGTACTTTTAATTAATTCAACAAGAAAACTTTTATTTTTGTCAGTTTCTCCTTCACAGCAAGAAAAATATTTGCACTCTGTCATTATTTTTCCCCTCAAACTCCTTCAAAATCATAAACGAAATTGACAATAAAGCTCCCATTCATCTCATTTACTCCTATGTATAATGCCCTGCTCTTGAAAAATTACGCTCCTGTACACGAATTATATACGTTTCACCCATTCCTGTTTGCTATATATTCTAAGGTGACGTATCGTTTCTTACTTGCAAGATGGCGGCACGAGCTTCCGGGTGTACTCTCGGTGGTGTTCGTGTCGACTTAATGCATGCGTGAATAAAGCATGAAGTTGTTGCGGATCATTTTAGTCCGAATTTTTAAATGTTGGCTTTGTTACCCTCCGGGGTTTTTCTGATGAACATTCCATAAGCTTTTGCGTACTCAAAATTCATTTGAATATCAATGAAATCTTACTGCATGTCTTATCATGAACCAATGATATGTTGTATCGATAAAAAAAACAGTATAATTATGATGCGTAGTTGAAAACCACATTCATTTATAGAAAGTTGTATAAAGTGCTGGCTATCTTCTATCCTCTTATCGCTTGTGAAACAATGAGTAAGTATAGGTGCTCTTTTTAGAACATTATTTAGTGCGACAGTTCACTACAGTACTTTTCACTTACTAAGCCTTCTGTCCAAATGCTTTCATTTCTAGGTCTTCATAGTCTCCTTGGCCGACAGGTCCCCCAAGGATCGTTAAAAAACTATGAAAAGTCACCCTTCTATCCAATGAGCCATCATCACTGGTCATCAAAAAGTAAAATGTGCGCAATTCAGAACATCCAGATGTACAACAAAATGCACATGCGATATTATAATAAGTGATTTATATATCAATGTCATCGTTATGAATTTATTGATTCATTTCCATTACTTCATCATGATTTGACTGACGAATGTAACAGCGAATTTAACAATTCATCGAACTGCTTATGGAGTGATCATGGAAAAGCTCATTATGTTGAAGAAGTATATAATGAATTTAGTCCCAAATCCAGAACAAATTTCCTCATTACTAGGGCTCGGAAGTTGATTAAATTGGATCTTTTTAATGCGTCGCCAAGCGATGCTAATTATGACACAAGCTTATTTTATGGTATTACTATTCTAAAAACATGTCTTTTATTTCTCATTTTTTGTCATACTGTACATTTCCTCACATCTGACCATTTTTCCCAACTTTTAGGTCGTTTTCCCATTATTTTAGATCATTAGGGTTCCATACCCGAAGAGTAACAACGGGAACCCTATTACTAAGACTTCGCTATCCGTCCGTCCATCAACAGGTTGTATCTCATGAACCGTAATAGGTAGACAATTGAAATTTTCAGAGACTGTGTATTTCTATTGCCGCTATCACAACAACAAATAAAAATAAAATTAAATTAAAGGGGCGCCCATACAAAAAACGTGATTTTTTCGGTGTTTTTTTCCTGGTTTTATTCTCATTCATTATTATTATCATAAATAGGCATTTTTTTTTTAAATGACAGCATTATTTTTTCACATGACGCCTACTCTTATTTGAAAAATAAATAAAAAGTACATAATAGGATAGGAACCCCTTCTTGCGCGAGTCCGAACTCGCAATTGGCCGGTTATTTACTTTTAATAACTTTCTATCAACTTACAGATCCCTGATTCAGAAAGTTTGTATCTGATCGCCTGAACACCTGAGAGTGCCGTTCGTGACGAAAGAGTTATAGGGTAGTAAACGTGGATGGATTTACATGGGGTTTTTTGATTTAGAATGAGTGAATGGGGTAAAATTTTCTTGCGTGTTGGGGGGTTTTGGGGTGGTGGTGGTGGTAACTACGACCCTTCGAGGTTCGAGAGTCGATTTTCGAGAGCCGATTTTGAGAGTCGATTTTCGAGAGTCGAATTTTGAGAGTCGAGTTTCGAGGGTAGAATTTTGGCTCTCGAAAATCGGCTCTCAAAATTCGAGAGTCGAGTTTCGAGAGTATGACTAACAAGTAGAAAATAAAATATATTAAAACAACTTTTAAAATAAATAACTTTTCTAAATAAATTGGACTAAAAAGTAAAATCTATTTTTTTCTTTTCTCAGTCATATACACAAGAAAAGCTTCTGGCAAATTAGAAATGTTAAAACTCCGATTAAATCTTAAAAGAGACATGAGTTACAAGTAAACAATTGTGATTATAGTTATGGATGCCCAAACTTTTAAGATTTAATCGAAGTTCTAATATTTCTAATTTGCCATGAAGCTTTTCTTGTGTATATATGACTGAGAAAAGAAAAAAATAGATTTTACTTTTTAGTCCAATTTATTTAGAAAAGTTATTTATTTTAAAAGTTGTTTTAATATATTTTATTTCTAATGTAACTGTACTGAATATATGAGTATATCACATCCCTAATTTGCAAGCATTTATTATACTTTTTAAAATAAAATTTTATAGGCTGGCCACACGTTTAATTTGTAACTCTATTCTATTTTAATTTCCTGGAAGTAGGGATTGATTGCAGTTGCTGCTTGCATAGGTTTGTTTAATTCTAGGAATAAACTGTTGTCGAATTCATATTGTTCTGAAAACTGTATAAGCTAAGTTTAGTACGGAAAATTGTTGAGAGCATGATACACTTCACAGTGTCATTTATATCGTATAATAACGAGTGTATATTTGTATTTTAGTGCGCGTATAATAACACGGTAACCTAAACTAAACTACACTATACCAAAAATAAAGCAGACAAAATCTAGCAATTTAAGAGAGCTTTTATCTGAATTTGGTGAAGAAATATTTTCTACTGATGGCAGTATGTTATTTTGTAAGATTTGTGAGACAAAAGTTTCAGCAGAAAAACGTTTTTGCATGGCAGAATTTAAATGCGAAACAACAAAGCTTACTTTCACAATGTTCCTCAAGCATAATTTCAACTTATTGAAAGGACCTATGCGAAACATTACTATCAGCTAATATTCCCTTAAATAAAGTCAATCATCCAAAATTTCGAGCCTTTCTGGTAAAATATACAAACAACGCTGTTCTAGACTAGTATACGTTAAGGAAAACGTACTTATCACGTTGATATATGATGAAGTGATAATCCAGATTAGGAACACAGCAAAAGAAAAAATATTTGGATTTCTATTGATGAAACAACAGATTGTCGTTGGCCGCTATGTAGCAAATGTTATTGTAGGGAGAATAGAACCTGACGAGATAGGCAAAATATTTCTTTTGACATCAGAGATTTTCTGGAGAAAGCTAATTCCTCAACCATACGTAAGCTGTTTGACAAATCTCTTTTCCATCTCTGGCCAGATGGCCAAAGCAGATGGAAAAACAGCGAAAAGGCTTGCACTCTAAAATGGTGCATGTTACTTGCTTAGCTCATGGTTTCCATCGAGTTGCCGTAGAAGTTCGACGAAATTACCCAGAAGTAGATAGACTCATTGCAAGTGTAAAGATTTTTTTAAAACAACAGAACAATTTAAGTTGAAGACTCCAGGCTCCCTTCCACCACACCCCATATTAAAGGCACCTTCACATCAAAAACAAGAACAGAAAAATGTAAACCGAAAAACTCAATTTATTCCACTTTAAAACAAAATTTTTTGTTCCAATGATTAATAAAATCCAGAGAAATAGGATAAACTAAGAATTTCACTGAGAAAATAGTTACATTTATTTCAGATTTTGAAGAAAAACACAACTTTTATATTTATCGGCCAATAAACTTTTTCGGCGGAAAAATTCGTCCGATAAATCATAAAAATTGTGTTTTCTTAAAAGTTCTAAGATAAATATACTATTTTATTAGTAAAATTATTAGTTTATCCTATTTGTCATGATTTTATTAATCATTGCAGCAAAAATCTTGTTTTAAAGTGGAATAAATTGAGTTTTTCGGTTTACATTTTTTCGATTCTTGTGTTTGATGTGAAAGTGCCTTAACTCGATGGAGAACATGGTTAAAGCCTGCTATGTGTTATCTTGAGCATTTTGGCGTTCTCAAAGATATAATTTCCAGTTTTGACTGTGAATATTCAGCGGCAATTAAAATAGAAGCTATTGATAAATTGGAAAGGAAGGGCGAAAAGCTTATTGATTCCATTGATCTAATACAAAAATCCCAAAATGAATTAAAATCGGCTCCGAGAGATGTTGCTGCAATGTATGTATATGGAAAGCTTCTCAAAGTTTTATATAAAAATTCGGGTTTTAAAACATTGTTCAAGATGTCCCAAGTGCTTACTGGAGAGGCCACTGTATGTGATTTAGCTAGTGATGCAGAGGATTTACAATTAGCTGAAATTCTGTTTATTTCAAATATGCTCTAATTATTTCTGTGGACGTGGAAAGATCTTTTTCAATGTATAAAAATGTGCTGTCAGATAATCGACGCTCATTTTCAATTGAATATCTTAAAATGACACTCGTCATTCATTCATTGTAATAGATCAACATAAGTAAGTGTATACACAACTAAACATTTTAATTATTTCCATGTACTGATCGTTTAAATTTTTGCCGATTTACTTCGATGTTATTTTCTAGACGGGAATGGACTCGGATTTCAGGTTTTTTTTTACTTATTTGTAAAAAATTAATTTTTCGTTTTTTTAAAAAAAAACAAATGTATGTATCTAAATTACATAATGTTGAAATACAAAAGCATTTTTTAATTATATAGGTTGTATTTTTTTAATTTTTTTTAATAATTTGATATTGTCACTTTTTAAATGCATTTTTTATGGTAATTTTTCTAAATTTTCAGGTCATCAACTTCCGAACCCTAACCATTACCTTCATCTAAGAGCTCATTATGAACTCATGAATCAAGTCATCAAATCGCATCTACTAGGTGTAATTAATAATAAATCAAGCCAACTTTTGTATATCTATTCTTGAATTTCTGCAGGCTAAAACAATTGATTTGAGCGAGCCTGTTAATATTTCTGAAGATTTTCAGTTCGAATGAAAATGGAGTTCAGCACCGTGTACTTACTTATACCAATTATGAGTACTTGCATATGATAGGAAGAGAGCAAAGGAACTCCTTCTAGTGGCACCAGAATCGAAACTAGCAATCTAGACTGTGCATAACAGCAAACAATTTCAGTACAAGAAGCAGGATGGATCTAGAGTTGAATTTCTTAGCAGGTTAGAATCTGATTAATCTTGGGGAAGCATACTCTTACCTACCAATTAATTTTGATTAATTTTCTTCCTTTTTTGCAATTATAATATCTTTATTATTTGCCTTTTACAAATAGATGCAAGTCAGCGAAATTTGTTAACAGAAATAAAACTACAATTGGGCTTTAATTACAAAAGTTTGTGAGGACTTATTACGCTTTAGCATTAATAATTTAAATTAAATTAAATGCCAACATGAATATTTTGAAATATGACCAAACTATGCTAATCAGCCGAAAAGCGAACGGCGAAAGGCGAAAAACGAAAAGCGAAAGGTGAAAGTCGAAAGGCAAAAGGATTCGCAGGAGCTTATTTCACGATACCCCAAAAACACCTGAGACGTTGTTCACTATTTTTTTTTTGATTTTTTTAGTAATTTCTAAAAAATGCTTCCGAATTTTTCTGGGAATCATGGGAATTTGTAATCAATATGAGTTTATGAAAACGAAATATTGGAAAAATTAAAAAAAAATGTAGAAAGAGGATTTGTAAAAAAGTTTTGATACTTGGGAGAGCTTCATTTTTTTTTTTGGGTTTTTATTTTTTTGGTTTATGACAGACCCCAAAATGTAAATTTTAAAAATATTCGAAATTTCCTGGCGATTGCTTCTTCGGATTTTATTGGTCGATTGGAATATATTTCTCAAATTTCATTTAGGTTTTTATACTTGGGTCTACATTAATTATTATTTTTTTTATTATTTCAAATGAAATGAAATGAGACCCAAATTTACTTATTTTGCTCAATAATGCCATAAAGACGTACATATGTAGATATGTGTGGTAGTTGTTGGTGAAAAAAATTCTTTTTTTCTTTATTTAATGCAGCTAAATAATTAAATTCATTTGCACCTGTGTTCTAATAAATTCTAAAAATTTTCGGTAAGCTCGAACTCGTCTAAATGGTGTATGAATCTAATCTACATTATGTAGACCCGTACTAGATCTTGTGTTCTCGAGTGCCTTAGTGGGATATCGTAATGGTTATCCATTCCCCAAAATATGTTTAGCTCAACAAGCCCCTCTTCGTATCTTTTCATAGTAATGGATATTAGAACAATTTGATTAACGCTGACATTACCTAAAATTAGCTTCCTGTGGGCTCGGAAATATGAAAGTTAGATGGCTTAGCGAAATCGCTTATGGTCTAGCTAAACAAGAAGCAGAAACGTCTTTTATTAGACCAACAAAAAAAACGTACTGGAGGAAAAACTAATAATCCAGAAATGCGATTCAATTCAGTGAACACAATCAAAGATATCTCTTATTGGAAGAAGCAACAAGCATCCTCTTTCTTAGAAAATCAAAACTCAAAATAATTACAGGGCTCTTTTCGCGACACAATCAGTTGACGTTAATAAAATTGAAAAGGTCGAGACAATAAATATGTATTTTCATTTTGAAGCTACAAAATCTGAGTTTCGTCACAATCCTAAATCTGGGATGGAATACATAAGAATTTACAGTAGATCCTTTTGGCTCCGAAAAATGCACCAGACGAGGCTATACTACCTATAGACCCTTACCCATAAATAATTTATCTAACTAATATTACTCTAAGATGTAAGATGGAATAGACCGCATAATGCCTTCTGGCAATCAAGATGACTATTTTATCTGAAATAAGTAGCAAAACCTTCGTTACTTTCCATGCAATACTCTTCACGCTAATTTTAGTCAATTTAAATGAATTTCTAGGATGATCGTCAGCCAAAGACCTCAGAAAGACCTCTGAAGTACATATGTAAAAATATTTTTTTTTTATATTTTTTAAAAACACTTTAAAACGTTTATTTTTAATTTAGCTTTCAAAATCTAAGTAGGTATGTCTCACTCCAATATGAATATTGAATAATTTTACGGAAAAACCATTCACCTGCACTTATTAAGAACAAGATCGATGTGCATTCGAAACTAATTAATTAGGTCCATTGAAAATTATTAATAATTAAATATTTAATAATAAAACTAGTTTAAAATTATATTTAACACACATTCAACTTTCACTTCAATAGAAGTATCGGAAAAGTGAACTAAATATGTTTTGGCAATGTAAATTAAATAATTGCTGTATAATTAGATCCCAAAAATTCCAATCACATATTATCACGAATGTTAACAACAAAAATTATGAATAGTAAAAACTTGAAAAATTCAAACTGCGGTAAAACAATTTTTGTTTTTTGTTTTAAAAATTCATTTTTTCCCATTTTAGAAAAGAAATTTTGAATCACATTATGTCTTAGTTCCAGCGAAATATAATCCCGAAATTTCAACGACGACGATGATTTAAAAATTTATCAAAAAAACACTTTTTACTTGCCTTACTGCAGTTAAAAGAGTATTCAAATCCAAGAAATTTCTCGTGAGTCCGCCCTGCAACAATATCCGAAAAAGTAAGCGCGCACAACGAAAGAAACACTTCCGCACTAAGATGGAGATGTACGATATTGGCCACGAACCTTTACAAAGTATTAACTTTCTTCGGACAAGCATCACTTTTATATGAAGATGAAGATGAGTCCAGATGATAATAATAATAATAATAATTGTCATTGGGTTTTCTCCTCAAAGGAACATCATCGCCACTCTAACAGATAAAACGCAAATCGTCTGGCAGATGGTGGCCCATCGATATCAAACGGAATAAAATATACACAATCTCGACGGGAGGTAAATTACCCTTGTTGCTCTCAGCTTATAATTTTGTAGGTTTTCCTTTTCATTTGAAATTACGAGTACGATGGAACTAGTTATGTGGCATTTTGCCTTCGTATTTGCTATATGCGTTGGTCGTTCTTAAAAGGATAATATCCGTCGCCAACACCGTCATTTACAAATATCCTTGCACTTATGTACATATTTCTGAGAGACAACTTTAATCAGCAATTCGTATTGGTTTTGACACTTTTTTCGCACATCCTTTGGAAATTATTATGAGCCTTAAAAATAGATTCTCAACATATATGGTAGAGGAAGAGTTAAGAAGATGACTTTATGTAGTCAGTCATCGAGGACATGACTAAATTTAGAAAGGGTGTGACAGTTTCAGTTGAGAATTTGAATTTTTTAAAAATATAAAAATATTCCTTGCAACTATTACAACTTAGTTTATTGGGGCCATTCTATTCTGGGATTTTGAGTTAACATTATCATCATCAATATAAAATTCCCAATTTTCAGTATCTTTTTCAATTCCACACCACAGATGATTTCCACTTCGACGTAGTTTTTCTCTACTGGCACTTTTGGCAATTCTCTTCGCACGTATTTTTTTCAGGTGCATGCTACAATATAAAAACAGAGTGCATTCAGGAGTGGTTTTGGAAATGAATTCTATATTTGTAGATGGATTGCCTAATAATACAGGGTGTCCCGTACGTACCGCATTTCGAGAAATAAATTGTATGGAAGGAGAGCCGGAAAATGCAAGGTGTGGGCGGTAGGGGGTTTTGTGATTTTGGGTGCTTTTTATCCTAATACCATGTAACTTTCTTGTTATACACCCTATGAAGGCGACTTGTATCTCAGGTTTCAACAAATGCCCAACCACCTCTTTACCCCCTTTCCGGCGGTAGTTATAGGACGTCAAAATCAAAAAAATTGGAAAATTTTGCAATTTATTTTTCAATTTTAACGATTTTTCTGCTAAATGGCAAGATAAGGATAGCACTTTCTTGCCAGATTTCGAGACCGCCGAATGTTACCTTTCATTTTATCCTGACATGTACAATGGTGGAGCGAAAAACAACATTTTTGAATTTCATGTAGCCTATATGCGGAATAGTTGCCTTTGGTTAAATGTAATTATTGTGTAAAATCTCATTTTAATCGTATTTGTCCTTTGGCTGCCAAAACGACCTTGTTTTTTTAGCTTTGTACTATAAATAGCCAAAAAACTTGCAAGGTTTTTTAAGTAAATGCACACAATATTTAGGCCCATTCGAGCTCTTACTATTTTAATTTTAATACAAATTGACCATATTCTTCGGAAATAATCATTTAGAGCCATGCCTTGGCAACAAGCGGATGGGCTAGTTACAGGGGAAGGTGCTTCAATTTAGCAGTAACTGCCGCAGTGCAGTTGTTTCGGTAGCATTGTCGTTCTTTCGTGAATAAGTTTATTGTTATATTATATCTATAAGAAGAAAAGCCTCAAACGCGTTTAGACTCGTTCTGTCCGATGTTTGATGATCCAAAAACGTATAAAGCTTCCAACCTAAGCCGACATTATTAGATATTATTTGTTTTTAAGACAAGAACTTTTAAATTTAAATAAACAAGAGCCGAGTTTGGAAAAAAGTTCAATTTCTGTAGTATCTGACCAACAAATTTTACACAATATAAAAGAGTATCACAAGAAATATCACGATATTAAAAAGCCTATAAAACAAAGGATGACAAGTTAAATATGTCACAAAACTATTCGTTTTAGAGAAAAACAATTATTTGATATTTCATTGTGTAAATGTAAAGACTTTTTGAAGCGTTCTTGTAAAATTAAAGTAGCTTTTTAACAAATCAGAGAACTTTAAGGAAAATGGTTATTGGCAAAGTTGATATAAAGACAAATAAAATCCTTGAAAAAAGATTAGAGCGTAAAAAGAATGCTGACCCGAGAACGAAGCATAAATCCAAAGAGGACGATGACATTTGTCAAGTAACATCGAATTCCTGGAAAGATTACCCCAGAAACCGCAGGAGCCCCAGTGTTTCGACAACGCGCATCGACTTTAAAGTTCCAAAAAATGTTAAAATCTTAAACGCGCCTTCTACTTCTCAGATGACAACAAAACTCCCTTCTTTAGCACAGGCTTGTGATCGAACAGGAGTCTTAGACAGATCTGCAATTCTTGTTAATGTTGCCCCAAAGAAACATGGAAATAATAACAGCGGAAGAATCATCCAAAATAATATACCGGAGTAAAATTAGGAGAGAAAAGTTAAGACTCGTAAGAATTTAAAAAAGAAGCATGAAGAAGAAATAACCTGTGTCTATGGAATATATTTTGATGGAAGGAATGATAAAACTTTGATTCAAGTAAAGAAAGGAGATACTCTTTCAAGACATACAATCACAGAAGAATATATAGTATTAGTTTCAGAATCGGGTTCGGTTTATCTCGGTCACATAACTCCGTCATCTGTAAGTGCTAAAAATATTAAAAGAAACTTATTGGAATTTCTGGAAAAAAAACATAGATATTTCCGAGGTGCAAGCAATTGGATGCGATGGGACAGCGGTAAATACAGGTTATAAAAGTGGAATAATACGGCTACTTGAAAATTCTTTGGCACGTCCTCTACAGTAGTTTGTGTGTTTAGTGCACGCTAATGTACTGCTATCTATTGCAGTATTTAGTTGGAAAAACTACCGGACCAAAGGGTTATTGCGGAGAAATTGGAAAAAAATTAGAAAACTTCGAAAAACAACAGGTTGTGAAGTTAAAAAAAATAGATGTTAATTTTCGTGATATGGATCTTACCGAGCTAAGTACAGATAAAAAAAATCTATAAGATCTGCATTGCAATTTCCATGGGAACAATTTTGCCAAGTCTAACACAACGAGAACCAGGCAAAATGGCATACTTAAGATGGTTAACAACTGCCAACAGAATCTTGAGATTGTATGTTTCTACCGAAAATCCTTTATACAATTTAAATATAATTACAGAATATATTATGAAAGTCTGCGCACCCACCTGATTTGCACTTAAGGTCCGACAGCCATAACATTTTCGGCATTATAAAAAAAGTAGATTTTCGCCTGAAGAGCCTAAGAAGGTAGCAGATCAAGTACTGCAAAGAAATGGTTACTACGGTCACCCTGAAAATTTGTTATTCACAATGCAAGCTGACGAAAGGAAGCATATTAGAGAAGTAGGTCTTCCGAGGATATTAAAATGCAGACAAGCAAAACATAGTAAAAACCAAGTTCGTTAATTTGATATTCCCCATTTTAATTTTAATGCAGATGACTACTTTGAACTGGTTAACTGGCAGTCAATAACACTTGCAGAGCCGCATCTGAGAGTAAAAATGTTGAACAGTGATCTCCAGGAAATGAAGGGAAGGATTTATTAGGACTAGAAATGCTTCCAGAATATCCCTACCAAAATTCGAGACAAAAGATCAGTACCACCAAGTTTTTAAAGACAACTGAATATAAAGAAAATGATTAAAAGGGTGGATGTGTGGTGAACTCGACTTACAGCCACCTCCACAAGATGATTTCTGGGTTATTTTCATTCAGGAAGCAAGTTTTCTGGATAATTATTATGAAAATAAGCGAAGAGCTGCGTAAAAGTATTTCACTTTTTTTTTTTTTAAATTTTGATGTCAAATTGGCAGCCGAAGATGAAGTCTCAGCAAACCAATTTTTTGTATAGTAATTCACTTCTAAAAGAGTCAACTATTCCATATATAGGCCAAGTGATTACTGAAAAAAACTTTGTTTGGCAATTTTCGCTCCACCCTAGTACATACCTAAATGCTACCGTTTTTGAGATATTCCCGTTTCTATGATTCATAATTTCATGAATTTTGCTAATAACAATAGAAATCGCGGCTAATTTTATACAATTCTACACAAATCAGCAAAATTCATGACCTGTAGCCTGGGATGGGGGTTGGGGGTCACAACTAAAATGCTCGAGGCATTGATTATTTATATATAGATGTCCACTTGCCAAAAATGTGATTGAAACTTTTATTTAATGGTAAAAATACAATTTTTTCAGCATATAATATAAAAATGTTTCAAAACTAAATCAAAACTCCTTACCAGTCATTATTAATTCTTTTATTAGAAGTTTTAAAACTGGAAAAAACAAACGAAAGACACGTAGCGACATCTCCTTTCTAAGACTTCAATGATTCTGGGTACATCTATTTATAAATAATCAATGTTCGAGAAGTTGGAAGTAGTCACGTTTAAAATTTTGTAAAATGTATGCTCGCCAACGCTCATAAATATTATTAGCGACCCAAACCAGCCAAGGCACCTGAATCAATATAGCTCTTTGGAACCATGGAACAATTCGTTTGAACCATTGTCGGTGAATAGTTACTAATTTAAATTCTTAAGAACAATTTGCAAATTAATTTCTAAAAAAAATAGAATTCTTCCATACAATCGTAAATGTTTTGAAGAACTCAGGCTTGAATCGATATCGCTATGAAAAATCAACGGGTGGCTATTCGTTGATTGTATGGAACTAAGGTTCTACTGGAAGAACCCTAGAACAGAATTTGTTAAGTCAGTTTTTTTTAGAATCATATACCAATCCCGCCTATCAATTTCGTTCATGTCCGTGGTGGGTTAAACGTTCATAGTAAGGTGCCCATTGACCTTTAAACTTTACCCGGTAATATTATATTCATTGCGAATGAAGAAATGTATTTTTGATTAGAATAACTAGAAAATATTCAAGGCTAAATAAAGATGTTGTGATGAGTATATTCAAAGCATGCACACGAAACTACTTAGTGTCCACGCACCTTTTTTTATTAATATGAAGAAAAACGAACAACTACCCCAATACCATGAGGTACAAAGATTCTGCTAGTGAAGATTCGCCGAAGATTCGATTTTTTGAAAATACCTTTGCCTCGTAAAACTTCCAACCTCGAAATAACAGTTGCGGTCATATGAACGACTCCCATAACGTTTCACTCACTATCCGCACAATTACGCAAGAGAATATACATGATCATATTAATGGGCTTCCAAATCACAGTGGGTCCTGATGAGATCATGCTGCCTCTCCGTGGCAGCCCCGCTGCGAATTATTTTCTTAAAATCGTTCGATAGTGATTGTTTTCCGCAGCTATGGAAAAATTCTTTTATCATAGTAAAAATGAAATTGGTAACTACATATAAGCCTATTGCAAAATTATCTTGCAAGCCCAAATTAATCGAATCTTTCATTTACTCCCAGCTATTAATTTCCTGCAAGATATTGCTCTGTTCAAACCAACGTGGGTTTATTTCGGGCAGGTCTACAATCAACTAATTTATTGAAATTTGTCTCTGATACCATTGGGGGATTTGCAAAGGGCTGCCAGACAGACCAGTGGCGGATCCAGCTAGGGGGCGCGGGGGGCGCGCGCCCCTCCCTGAAGACCACAAAAAAAATTGCAGTAGATCGTCTGAATTCTTCTACTGCACTTTTTTCCAAAGACATAAAAATTTCTGGAAACATTGAATTGGAAGCAGAACTTATTCGGGTAAAAGCGATGGGAGATATGTTTTAATTGAAAACACAACGGCAAACAAATCATTGTATTGTATTGATGTAGTGAGTTATTACATTTAAAGCAAGACATTTATTTTGGAAAAACAGTTGTGTTATTTCGTAAAATGCAATAGTAGAATATTTTGCTAAAACCGTAAACAAAAAGAAATTAAATGCTGATTGCGAATTTCTAAATCAGAACCTTAGAGAAGTATTACAGCAGATCTCAACACTAGTAAAATCGCTCTTGGTTTAACGATAAGTTCAACCAGATAATGTAAGAAAAGCGAAAGTGTCTGCTGTCGCGTATCAATTGCATTCATGTCTAGAATTGAAACGAGAAGAATTCCTTTGATCAGAATGTTGACAAGCCGCAAGGATAGCAAAGGCTTCTCTTCCCCGGTCAAGACCATCAAGAACAACTTCAGCAATTCCTCTATATCTTCACTACTTAATATCGGTGAAGTGGTTGTTGACTCCGTTGATCGAGCTAGTATCTTCACTGGTAGATTCGCTTCAAATTCTCTATAAAACAGCCAATACACATCCGTAAGAGGGATGCGTTCAAGGTCCGTAAGGGGATCAACGTCTCCAAAGCTGTAGGTCTTGATGGTTTCTCACCCTTGTTAATAAAAGCTGTGCCTCATCTTTGGCTAAACCTTTGCGCAAACTATTCTACTTGTCTTATTCGACAGGAAAATTTCCAAATGATTCAAAATAGCTCACCTTCAGCCTATTCCCTAGAAAAGTGGGGTATCAACGCCTCAAATTATCGACCAATTGCAATCACTTCGATTCTTTCAAAGCTTTTTGAATCTATCATTAACTGCAAATTAATGAAGTATCTAGAAACCAAACAACTCATCAATAATCGGCATTATGGCTTTCGAACTTGACCCCCATCTGGAGACTTGCTGACTTTTCTTACGGAACATTTGAACCGTACACAATTTTGGTGTTTTTAGTCACAAAATCGTTGCTCTAGATATTTAAATAGTCTTTGATAGAGTCTGGCATCCAGCCGTTTTACTTAAACTTAAAGCACTTGGTCTCTCCTCTCATCTTCTATAATAGATTGAAAGTGTTTTACCTGATCGCCTAATACGGGTTGTACTAGATGGGGTTTCACCAGAACCTCACCCTATAAATTCCGAGACGTCCCAGGGCTCTGTTATCTCTCTTCTTAAATTTCATTAATGATCTACTTTCCCGTACTTTTAATCTCATCCATAGTTTTGCCTATGACAGTAGCCTTGATTTCGCTTACTCTTTTGACATTCTTGGGGACTCCAGAGAGAATGCCATACCTGTCAAACGAGATGGCTTAATAAGATTATTCAATAACGACCTTGATAATATCAAATTTTGCCGTTGACAGTACCCTTGATACTCATGGATTCCAGAGGGAATTTCACATCCGTCAAACGAGATTGCGTGATTAAATCAATGAATAACGACCTTGATCTTGTAGTCGCTTGGAGTAAAGCGATTCATCTCGAATTCAAGGCATCTAAGTGCCAAAGCTGTCTCATCTCTTTGAAGCAAAATCACAGCTTTTCACTCCCATTTCTTTTGATGGAGCTCTGATTTGTGATACACCGTCTTTTTACATTTTTGGCTTTAATATTTCCTGTAAGCTAAGCTGGACAGATCATATCTTTTGTTTTGCCAAAGAAGCAGTGAAATGTCTAGGATTTCTGAAAAGGTGTAGAAATATTGCAACCCATCGAATCTAGAGCTCCTCTATAAATCGTACACCAGACCTAGAATATAATTCAATTTCCATATCTGGGCCCGAGGCTGGTCGCACAGTCTTACCTTCATTGGATATTGTCCAAAAGAGAGCCTTCAAGCTCAAGCTCACTAGTGATGTGGAAATAACTTTTAATAGCGACTCACTCGAACAACGCCGCAATGATGGATGCCCTTCACTCCCTTATCGCTATATGCGTGGTCAATGTTTTAATGAAATATCTTGTCTGATCCCTTGCAGAATAATTCCCGCACGCAAAACTCGCGCAGCAAACCGCCCATCAAATTACTTTCGGCCATGCAGTAAGATTTCGTGATGATTTTTATCCCGAACTATGTGAATGTGGAACAGTCTACCATTTTATTTTTATAATCTGCGAAAGCTTAAGGGCGACATTCAGCACCTATGGCAGACTCCTCACGTTCCCTAATTCGTTTCCCTATCACCTTCCTGCCATGCTGTGCTTTGCATCATAAGGTATCCCTTTAACTTGCCTTAATAATATATACAAAAAAAGCAAACTTTCTTGACTTTAATAGAGGTAAAGTACGTATGCCTTTAATTCCTGTATTTCGCAAAGTTACAACTTATGATTAATTTGTCAATTTGAACGAAATGTGTTTCCCTATTTTGGCTAACTACAAGGGGTGATTTGGAAGTCTTACCCTTCCACCATTACAAAGCAAAGCAAAATAAATAATTTAAGGCCTCGTTTGACTTTCGCAAGTGGCAAAAGTTGAACGTTGAGCAACTTTCTTCGTTCCAAATGGTAGCCACTCACTTATCTAATCGACACGTATCTTAATGATAAATTTTATGTATTTGACATTTGCGAGTGGTGGCGAGTATCTTCGAACTTTTGATCTGTTTCTAGCTTATACCGTTTTTAAACCAAAGTTGCGCCCCTCCCTCACAAGAATGCTGGATCCGCCCCTGAGACAGACTGTGTTTATAAACATTTTAGTAAGGTCATCGACAAGTTTAAAATGGAAAAGTATGGATACCCCCAACATTTCTGAAATGGACGGAGTCTTATTTAGATAACAGAACATATCAAATCTATTTCCGCCATTCCATCTCTGGGGTCTTGAGGGCTTCGTCTAGCGTAGTGAGTCACAACGGTCCCAGTTCTTTATTCTATTTCTATTGACGATAATTGTTTCTGTGTTGATTTATGCGATTTATCGGAAGATACACATGATGAAATCGCTGATGGCACCGAAACATTAAAAGGACTTAACGGGTCGGATACAGCCATGAAGTAAGAGTTCACTCTCACTGTTTTGGTACACCCATCACGGAGGAAGAACTAAGATTTCATCTTAAACAGGTCCTAAAGCCTAAAACTATCGCTTCCACAGAAAAATGAAGTTAAAACAAATTGCAGCCAAAAATATTTTCTTTTTAATGGTTTTTTAAAAAAAAAGCATGTAGAACAAATTTATAGAAATTATAGCGTTTGAACAAAATATGTTCGCCTGCTAACCGGCCCTTTTTCAGACTTTGTTCATGGCTTGTGTATTCCGGGGGTTACGACTGACGACGTTAAGCTTTTCGCTCAGATTAAATCCGTTAACAATTGTGAACCGGTACAGGGTGACCTCTATAATTTTTACGATTGGTGCAATAGTTATAATTTGGTGCTCAATATATAGACAAATGTGAGGTTATGACGTTCCACATGAATCAAAAATCAATCACATATGATTATGGGTTCTCGAATTCCTCGATTTGCCATGTGGGTTCTGTCTGTGACTTGGGTGTGAAATGTGACCACAGATTGAATTTTATCTCCCATATAAACTATATGGGGTATAAGAGAGTAGTTTTATGTTGGACTTTATAAAACCTTGGGTTTATAAGTTCTCAAATCCCACCATAACATTGCGTTTGTACTTCATTTTATGGTACACACATCGACCGTATCGCGTTCGTTCAATAAAACTACCACCGTTTCACTCTTTGGCACCTACCCAGGAATTATTCATTTGTTCTTCTACCTTGAGGTTCTATTGAAGCTTTTAAATATGCACTTGCTTGGCAAACGTCGAATGACTACAGATATAACTTTTGTGCATCAACTCTTAAATGCCAATGTTGATTCTTCGTTGTTACATAACAAAATCTCTTTCCGTGATAATGAGCACAATTTCAGGAGGTTACCTCTGTTGCATGTTAACTCTTCAAGGTCTAACTTAAACATGTACGAACCCATTAATCGCATGTGCATTGCTGTTAATAATATGCCTGAGCATTTTATTGTCTACATTTTTCTAACCATGTTTAAAAAAAAAGTCTACATAATACTTAAATCTTTTGTTCTGCACTGCATTGCATGGTCATTTCATTCGGTGTCTGGTGTATATTTAGTTTAACATTCTATTACTAACACCGACTAAATGATGAAAAACATGTATTGTTGATGGTTTGTTTATTAAACGTGTCACTACAGCGATCATATGTTGACCTGGTTCAATGGTGATAAGACTGAACTAGTTCCTTTATACGAAGAAGACTTATCCCGACTTTTACTCCTCCAAAAGTTTGGACATAGTACTCTCGAATTGAAAATTGAAGCCAAATACTAGAAGTGATAGAGGAAAGTAGCCTATCATGGGACAATTTTTGTAAAACTTTAATATTTTCGAAACCAATTCACATATAAATGTAATTGTAGCTTCTATTTATAACCTGAGATGTAATTTTAAGAGTTTAGTTCAATTTTAGTTGTTCTTGTTCATATTTGTTTCCCCAATTTCTAAAAACTATTACTTTCAGATTTTTCTGCTATTATTTTTGGTCGCCTAACATGACACAAAAATGTTTTCCAATATGAAATATGTCTCATATTAGGAGCTAAGATTTTCTACAATTTAAAAATAAAAAACTGGTATTCATTTTAAGATGATTTTTTATTTGTAATCGATACCAGGTCGCAAACGGAACAAAGGAAAAACTGTCCTTTTATTTCACCACAATCCTCATGAAACCATAGATAGCACGACTTGCATCTAGCCCAATTTTCGCCATGTCGGTCATCCGAAAAACGTCCAGTGCAAAATATGCACTCCACGTCATCATCGTCTCCAAAGTCGTCATCATCTGAGTCCATGTAAATCACATTTGATACTACTTCATGCGAATCTGATGCATCAGTAGATTGCTCTTTTGCGGGTTTCCTCTTTTTTGTTGTCCTTATTCTCTTCTTGGGTTCAGCACTCCCTTTTGGCTGACTAACAGAAAATTTTGTTTTCGCTTTCTTTTGGTTTGGCTTTCGAAAAGACCTTCCTTAGATCTTATAAGTTTGGCCGTTTGACTCCGGGATTTCTTCTGTGTGGTTATGGGAATATTAAGCTGTGGTATAGGGGTAATATCAGAAGGTCCTATTAAGTTTCTCCCCAGCTCTGGACTCTTCTCTCCCAAAAATCTGGTAGTGGTGTCATATCCAGCGGACCTTTGTGGATTTGGTTCTTTATCCATAGAACTATGGACAATTGGCTCGCAATTTCTGGAGATATGGGCGACAGGCTCGTAATAACTGGAGCTGATGGTGGCTGGTTGCCAATCCTTTGAACTATGGGCGAGAGGCTCGCAATATCTAGAGCTGGTGACGCCTGGTTCGCAATCCCTTGAACTATGGGCGACAGGCTCGTAATATCTGGAGCTGGTGACGCTTGGTTCGCAATCCCTGTAGGTATGAGCGGCTGGTTGGTATTCGCTGGAACTTTCAAAAACAGACTCATAAGATGGAACGTTTACCTGATCTAATCTGAAAATATTCCTGTTGCATGGAAAAAGTTCTGTCTTCCATAATAAATTTATGGATACTTCCATTGTTGCTGCTCTCTCATAAACTGTACCAAATAATTTACGCATGCTTGTATTTGGTACAGCCCGACCAGGATTGTTTTTGAGCCATGTCTCTATTTCTTGTGCGTAGTAGGTCTTAAACGGTGACATAAATCCAACACCTAAGGGCTGCATTTTTTGTGTCGAATGACGAGGTAGACAAACGATAGCTACATGATTTTGTTTGGGTATATCTATTACGTCCAAATTTCGAGTATGCGAATAATGACCATCGAGAACAAGCAACACTGGATCATCCTGAATCGGTTTTGTAAAAGATATAAAATGTGAAAACCATTGCATAAAAATGTGTGCCTGAATCCACCCAGATGGATGACATGCCCATACAGAACCTCTGGGTGCTCCTTCCATTAAAACTTCTGTCATATGTTTACGTGGGAAAACTATACGAGGCGGTACAAATGTTCCAGCTGCATTAATGCATGTTACTAATGTAAAATTATAATTTCGGAATGAAAATATGGCATATAAAAGAAATTAATGTAGACTGCAAACTAAACTGAAGGATAAATGTGAATGAGCGCTCCAAAAAGGCGACTAATGCAATGTATGCAGAGAAAACTTTTGGCAAGAAATAGGGTATTTATCCTTGTATTGGTGGAGTCCTTTATAGAAAGAGTGACTTACGTAAATGTCTTACCAAAACACCAAATTAAAGAGCTGCCTGTGTAGGTATTACAGGTATTCTTCGAACGACACCAACGGCAGCAATGAAGATTGCGCTCCGGCTCCTGGTAATTAACATCCAGCCTAAGAGAGTCAGACTGCTGGATAACCGCAGCCTTTGGTCACAGCAGAATACTAAAGTCCTGATTTGTGGACTCTATACGGGCGGCCATGGAACGGCTTAACTTTGAGAAAGGCTTTTCGACTAGCATGTCTTGTAATGAATATGAAATATGTGAATTTATAGATGGTTCGAAAATAGATGTGGAAGTGGGACCCGGAATATACTCAGCATGCCTTCAAATACAATAATCATACCATCTACCACACTACTGTAGTGCCTTCCAAGCTGCAATCGAAGCTCTGAATTCGAACACCATTAGTCCGCGCCTAGTCAAGCGGTGTCGCAGTGAGCTTAGGAGACTTAATACTAACCATGAAGTTATTCTCTGCTGCGTGCCGGATCACAGCTATGTACCAGGGAAGGAGGCAGCGGATTTTTTGGTTAGAAGGGTTCGGCTATGAATATATGCGGCAGAATCTATAAAAACATCCTAAGAATCAGCGAATAGGATTCTAGATCTACAGGCCTGATAGCTGACCAATCGCAAATGAGTAGAATTAGCTATGGCAGTAGATATGTCCTGGAAGAGCCATAAGGATCTACGATATCTTACTGTAGTTATCTCAGGACACTGTTTCTTTGGAAAACATGCGGAATCCATACAAGCTCCATTCAATGACTTCTGCAGAAGCTGGATGGACGAATACCCGTTTGAGAGCGCTCAACACTAGCTGTGTGAATGCCCCCGCCTTGATAAACGTAGAAGGAGCACGCTTGATAGTTACTTTTACCGCGAATTGTGAGAAATTGCTGACAAAGAGTTGGGGGACCTATAGTAAGGTTCATTAACTCTTGTGACTGATTTTAGTGCTTCCCATAAATTAGATAGGTAATCATCCCCAGGTAGGGTTCCTACTGAAGTGGCATGATAATGGACCGTTGATGGCCTAAGTGTGACTGAAGGAAACTGTCACTATAAGATTAAGATGTCCTCGTTCCTGTTCTTTCAAACGGGATGGCTTCTGTTTGTTTTATTTAATGTGCTCTTACTTTACGTTTGAAACGTAATGTTAAATGTTAAAGGTAAGGTAGGGGAGACCGGGGATAAAAGTCATGAAAGTAATATGCCCCCTTTTAACGCGTACGAACATAATTCAGAAGTTTTGTTCTACAGTTCAGATGCATACGTTTGTGCTTTCTCACATATCGGTCAGTTTCTCATATCAGTTGCAATTTTCAGAGCTGAATTTGTAATTTGTGCCACTCATGTAATTTTCATCTAATTTTGTACTTTTATAGAAATCCATAATTAATGAGTACCTACTGGTGTGATTTTTTGCCTGTGCATTCCTGAATAATAGTTTTCTAACTCACTATATCTTATTTCCATAATTCCTGTGAGGTTTTTGGGTAATGAATAGGGCTCGGAAGTTGATGAAATTGCATCTGGTTTTTATGCGTCGCCAAGTGATGCTATTTATGACACAAACTTATTTTATGGTATTACTATTCTAAAAACATGTCTTTTATTTTTCATTTTTTGTCATATTGTACATTTTCTCACATCTGAGCATTTCTTCCAACTTTTAGGTCATTTTCCAATTATTTTAGATCATTTTACAATTATTTTAGATCATTTTTTATTTTTTATATTATTTTTTCTAATGTAACTGTACTTATATGAATATATCACATCTCTAATTTTGCAAGTCTTTATTTTATATTTTAAAATAAAATTTTATAGGCTGGCAACCCGTTTAATTTGTAACTCGATTCTATTTTAATTTCCTGGAAGGAGGCATTGATTGCAGTTGCAGCTTGCATAGTTTTTTAGATCTAGGAAAAATAAGACCGTGTCGAATTCATATTGTTCTGAAAACTGTAAATGCAAAGTGATTTCCCGACCATTAATTTAGTACAGTAAATTGTTGAGAACGTGATACATACACTTCACAGTGTCATTTATATTGTGTAATAACGAGTGTATATTTGTATTTTAGTGCGCGAATATATAACACGGTAACCTCAACTAAACTAAACTATACTATACCAAAAATAAAGCAGACAAAATCTAGCAATTTGAGAGAGCTTGTATCTGAATTTGGTGAAGAAATATTTTCTACTGATGGCAGTATATTATTTTGTAAGATTTGTGAGACAAAAGTTTCAGCAGAAAAACGTTTTTGCATTAAGCAACACATTGGCCGGGAGAAACACAAGCGCGGTTTGGAAAATTTAAATGCGAAAAAACAAAGCTTACTTTCACAATATTCATCAAGCAAAATTTCAACATATGCAAAGGACCTATGCAAGGCTATCAGCTAATATTCCCTTAATTAAAGTCAATCATCCAAAGTTTCGAACCTATCTGGTAAAATATACAAACAACCCTGTTCCAGACGAGTCTACGTTAAGGAAAACGTACTTATCACGTTGCTATGATGAAGTGAGAAGCCAGATTAGGAACATTGCAAAAGAAAAAAATAGTTGGATTTCTATCGATGAAACAACGGATGCCGATGGCCGCTATGTAAGCTGTTTGACAAATCTCTTTTCCTTCTCTGGCCAGATGGCGTTAGGCACAACAACGTCTTACTCTTCTTAACGGATGCCGCTCCATATATGGTAAAAGCAGCGAATAGTTTAAAAGGCTTGTACTCTAAAATGGTGCATAGAGTGGCCGAAGAAGTTCGACGAAGAAATAGAAATAGACTCAGTGCAAGTGTAAAGAAGACCTTTTATAAAAGCACCCGCTCGTACAGAACAATTTAAGTTGAAGGTTCCCCAGGTATACCCCTTCCATCACATCCCATATTAACTCGATGAGGAACGTGTTTAAAATCTGCTAAGTATTATTCTGAACATTTTGGCGTTCTCAAAGATATAATTTCCAGTTTTGACTGTGAAGATTCAGCGGCACTTAAAATTGCACAAGAGATAATTTCACAAAACAAAATACAAAGTGATCTTGTGTATGTAAAATCAAATTTTTCCTTTTTATCAGAAGCTATTAATAAATTGGAAAGGAAGGGTGAAAAGCTTATTGATTCCATTGATCTAATACAAAAATCCCAAAATGAAAAAATCGGCTCCGGGAGATATTGCTGCAATTGTAGGATGGGAAGCTTCTCAGAGTTTTAGATAAAAATTCGGGTTTGAAAACATTGTCCAAGATATCACAAGTGCTTACTGGAGAGACCACTGTTTGGGATTTAGATAGTGATGCAGAGGATTTACAATTAGCTGAAATTCTGTTTATTTCAAATACGCTCCAATTACTTCTGTGGACGTGGAAAGATCTTTTTCAACGTAAAATATTGAGCTGTCAGATAATCGACGCTCATTTTCATTTGAACATCTTAAAATGACACTGAAATAGCTCTACATAAATAGGTATATACAGTTAAACATTTTAATCATTACTGATCGTTTAAATTTTTGTAGACTTACTTCGTTGTTATTTTCTAGACGGGAATGGACTCGGTTCTCAGTTTTTTTTTATTTATGTGTAAAAAATTAATTTTTCGTTTTTTTTTTAAACTGTATGTATCTAAATTACATAATGTCGAAATACAAAAGTATATTTTAATTATATAAGTTGCATTTTTTTAATTATTATTGTCATTTTTTAAATACATTTTTCTCAATTTTAAGGTCATCAACTTCCGAGCCCTAGTAATGTTGTATTTATTTTAAAAACCATGACAGGGGACAAACGTAACAGGACACCTCGTGGTGTTAAGAATACCAGTAAAGCTAGTAATTTCTTATAATTAGGTATTTATTCATAATATATATTTGAAAATAAATCATTATTACAATTAAAAATATACAAAGCTGATATTATATTTGAAATATATTTCGTTGCTTAAACTTTGAATTACGTTTTGTTAGTTTAACAATAATAGTGGATATTTAAATTATTTTTGTAAAGAGGGAGAGAATATTTTATTCTTGCTTTTTTTTATTTACAATAAAATTATGAAAATTATTTTTGACTTAATTTCCTTAAAACAAACAGTGGAAGTTTTGTCTCCACTACAAGTTACTTTCGTCCTAGGCCCCCAGGATGAAAGTAACATTCGACGTGTCTTCGTAAAATCCTTATATAGTTCTTTAACAGCTTCATTTGGGAAACTGAAAACTAGGTCCATTTATAGCGGACAGACTAAACGTTTATATGAGTACTTGAGTACTTGACTTGAAATCCTTGAATTAATTCCAATTACTTGACTTGAATTTTTCTTGAATTTAATTTACCAATTACTTAAGTTGAAATTTACGCGTTGTATGAGCCTTTTCATGATATTTTGATAGCTTCAAGCATACTTCAAGTATTCATGTAAAAGTACTGAATATATAATTTATTTAATTGCATCTTTATTAGGAACTTGACAGCTGAGACAAATGTAAAAAATGTTACTCTTGCCTCCGGGCTTCCCTACACCTCACTCTACATTATAAAACACCATCTGTGGGTAATTAAGCACTATGTATTTTAATCCGTGTTAGGTAAAACGTGGCTTAGTAGGCCAGTTACAAATTATGAAATGCAAGAGGGAAAATTATCTGACTCGTTTGCTCAGTGGTAAGAGCAGTCGCCCGGCAAGCGGATGGTCCCGGTTGCAAACCCCGGACGAGGCGGTTGTTTTTTCCTCTTTTATATATGATTTGATTTAGAATCGTTAAAAATAAAAACCCTTAAAAGTTCTTCTATTCTTCATCTTCATATTTCATTACAAAATCTGAGTGTTTTTACTCCATAGATTATCCTCTAAATGAGTTTTCCCAAAATGGAGACACAGGTAGGTTCGCACCACCAAGAAACGACAAATTGAGCGCATTTTATCAAAATTACCTCCATTCCTCCTGAATCCCCTTTTGCATCCTAAATAAGTTTTCCCAGAGTCCAAACCAAGCTAAATCTCTTTATCGCACCCGAAAACGACAAATTAAAATTTACAAATCCACAATCTTTTTGCAGTATTTGATAAATGTGAATGCCGATCCAAAAGCATTGATTGCCAAATATGTATTTCTGCAATAATTTCCATGTAACATTACGACGATTATATTGAAAAAAAAAAGATAATTTGTTATAAAAACATAAACTTTCTCGATCTCTTTACTTTTCCAATAATGATGAATATTTAACCACGAGCTAATTGATTGCGCGGCGTATAGTCATAAATCGTTAGCCAATAAGCTTTTACTATAGGAACGCCTTTTGTTTATATTATTTCGTGTCAAACATTCAACGTCCATCGACTCATTAGAATAGAAACGAATTAATGAGCTGACCAGGAACAGGTAATTGTTAGATTTCTTGATTTACATAATTCTCACACTTATTATGAGTGCGAATATCAAAATTAAATTCAAAACTTGATATAGCGGAGGCTGGGCCTGGCAGACGAGCAGTTTCCGAAAAAAAACTAAATTCGGTCATGATCATAATGCAAAATTGGTTTGAATGGTGTGGTCGGCTCGACGCGGCGGCGTCTTAGCCACGCTAAGAATAAGAAGGTTAAAAAACGAATGAAAGAGTCATGGCCAATTTATAGAGCAAATAATGGAAAAGTTTTTTTTCGGATTCTTTAGAAGACGAGACGTTGATGGCATCCACCTGGAGATAAGTAATCAGCAGTTTTTTTTTTTACTCTAATAACTGATTTTGCTCGCTGTATATGGCTATGTCTAGAAATTAGAATTTGAACTCCTTCCGAGAGATGTCAGTAGATAATAAAAAACTCAAGAGCTAACACGTCTGTGCTTATCCTCAATGAAATAAATGGTGAAATGGTAACGAACTATGAAGATTTAAACCTGTAGTGACATTGAGGAAAGGTCACACACACCCATTTTTGCAGTATGGAAGATATGTTTTTCTTGTTTTGTAAATTATATAACCATTTTCTTATTATTATGTTAGTTACTAAAGAGTAGTATTTTGGAGGATAAGAGGCGAGGCATTTTTTGCTAGTATCTTACCAAATTGTGCTCTTGTTTTAAATTTATAAATATCTCTTATTAGGTACGTTTTCTGAGCAAACATATGACGGAAATAAATGATAAAATCTGAGGATGTTATCTTACATGGTATACCTACCTAACTTGTCTTCCTGATCCTGTAAATGTAAATTAAATTATTGATTGATTGTTCGCCATCTGAATTAATCAAACTGAAAAAAATGCGCACCTTAATTAATAGAAATGAAGAAATGTAAAGGAGCTAAGCTTTTCTTCAGTCAACTCTCTCAACTCTCATAATTATGTATTTATCGAATGTACACTGGCACTTATTTCCAATTTTTTAATATGGTCAGACTGGGCGCTATTTAAAAGAAAGTTGGATTTTATGTTTTTCGATTCATTAGATTGTCGCTCTTTAGATTTTGGAGTTTTCAAATGTTTTAAATAACTTTTATCTAACTAAATATAATGTGTAAATGGCGTGCTTTTCGATGAGGTAATTTTGTTTGTTTACGTTTTTGAGATTTTTTCTTGGGAATGGTTACTACCCCCGTTGGGGTTGCCCAATTTGGGTCGTGTGTGATATCTTGCTGAGTGCTATTAAATGGCATATTCGATTTTCTGTTGTAAGAATATTTATAAGAGACTTTTCATATCAGAATATCGTTCAAATACGTGATTTTCAAAAGTTTTGTAGAGCGGGTGTAGGTTGGTGCGGGGGGGCTGTTTTTTCTTTTAAACGCTTTAACATAAAGTCTTACATATTTCATGGAAGCATTTCAATTTTCTTTGTTTAAGCCCCCGTTATATGAGTTTTGATGTGAAATAAATTATTCCAGATTTTTCATGTAAACGTTAGGGGAGCACGGGCATAATGACGAACGGGGCATAGTGACGCATGAATATTATCTGTAATCAGCTTTATTCTAAGCTGTCGCTATGATATCCAGAATGTAGCCCATGTAACAATTTTTCCAATTTTTGGTGACTGAAGGTGATGGGTAGTTTTATAAGGGGTATATAATGGTTACTGGGTTATATAAGAATTTCAGTGGTTATATAAGAGTTTTATAATGTTACCAATTGGTGACGTAGTTATATTAGAGTTTTTTTAAGGTTACTAATGGTTATCGTGGAAGTAAGTTTCTTAAGGTTTTATAAGTTGGTGATGAAAATGTTTCCATCACCGGCCTATATAACTTAGAGTAACCATTACTAGAAGGTATATAAGAAAGTTTTATAACTGTTTTCACCACGTTATATAACTTATTGGTAATAAGTGTTTATTGCGGTATCCGTGGTTACCCTTATATAACTCGACAACATTCAGTAATTTAGGTGACTTTAATTAAAATTGGGGACTTTCGGTAATACATATACCCACTATAAAATATCGTAAAATTGTTGATGGCTCTTTAGTAACTACGATGATCGTTATACAAACAAACGAATGGAGCCATTATAAAACTGTTTTTATTTATATAATATAATATAACCAAAGGCTATATAAGAAAACTAACGTCTGTTTTTGAGACTATAATTAAGATATTGTTACGTGCAATAGAAAGAGACAACTGGTGACATCTACTGGCAATAAACAACTTCAGGTTCGGAGAGTAAATGACTTCAGGTTCGGAGAATCGATTATGAAACCTACAGGAAAGTTCAGGAATAGAACAAATAGAATAGTCAAGAAGCTTTTGGAATAGAACACTCCAGAATAATCCGGAGTGTTTCTAGGGTATAAATATAACAGTTGTCATCGCCAGAAAAAGAGTCTTGTTTTAGACGTTGCAGTGTTAAGAAGGAAAGTAATAAAGAAGCGATAGTGTGTAATTAGATTGGGATAATTGAAAGTACAGTGTTAGCGATAATTAGAGTTGAGTTGATTAAATAAATGTTTGTGAACTTTATATGATTTAAGTGTAATAAAGAACTTATATATTAATTATTTAATATTGAGTTTTAAATAACGAACCAAAGGCCACGCTCGCAACAACTGGTATCAGAAGTGAAATATATTTGAGAAATAAAGTGGTGGCAATTGACTGAAGAATTAATTAATTTTGTGGAATTGTGTTAAATTTTAAAAGTTCTGGAAAATAATTTATATTCAACTGTGAGTGAATTCCTACAGTAATGGGGCGCAAAGTGGAGGAGCTTCGAATACAGGATTTGAAAGTGGAGCTAGGGAACCGCTCATTACAAACGACAGGTGCAAAGAAAGTTCTAGTCGAGCGACTTAGACAAGCTTTGATAGCGGAAGGAAAGAATCCTGAGACATTTGTTTTCGAAGAGAACTTGGAAGGAACCGAATTTGAAGAAGAGCCTGAGATGAAAATGGAACAGCTTTTGAGTACTTTAATGAGTAAAATGGAAGCCCGTTTTGATGAACAAAAGAATTCTCTCGAGGAACAAAAGAATTCTCTGGAATCACGTTTAGATGAACAGAAGAAATCTATGGAAGCCCGTTTTGATGAACAAAAGATTGATTTTGAGGAACAAAAGAAATCTCTGGAAACCCGTTTGGACGAATAAAAGATCTCTCTGGAGAATTGTCTAGAAACTCGTTTGGAGGAACAGAAGACTTTCCTGAAAAACTCATTAGACGAACAAAATTTGAAAATTGAAGGAATCGAGCAGGAAGTGGCGGAAGCTCAACAAAAAGTCACCGAGCAGCTTGACAGTTTTAAATCAGATCTAGAAAGAATAAAGCGTCGTCAGCCTCTAAGCGTAGCAACTGAAATATCCGGTGCAGGTAGAATGAAACCTCCCATATTTGATGGACAAAATTCGTGGCATATCTTCAAGAGACAATTCGAGGCTGCTTCAGAGGTAAATGGATGGAATGATGAAGACAAAGCTATAGCTCTGGTGTTAGCACTTCGAGGTCCTGCTTCAGAACTCTTACAAACTGTACCGATTGAAAATCAACGTAATTACTCTTCATTAGTACAGGCGATAGAATTACGTTACGGAGATGAGCACATGCAGCAAGTATATCGCCTACAGTTGCGCAACAGGATTCAAAAACATGGCGAATCACTACAACAACTGCAGGCAGATGTAGAAAGATTAGCGCATCTGTCATACTCCAGCGTGAATGCAGATTTTCTCAACGAAGTGGCGACGGAGGCATTTGTGAACGCTATTGCAGATCAAAGTTTACAACAAGCGTTAAGGCTGGCAGGAAGGAAATCAACAGCAGAAGCACTAGCCTATGCATTAGTGTATGAATCCGCCAGACAAGCTTCGCGGAGTGCAGTACGAATGAGAGACATTTCGGTGGACAAATGTACTTGTAATAGAATGCAGTCATCCCAGAGCTCACCTTTGCGTGATATCCTTCGATGCTGGAATTGTAATAGACCAGGACACCTACAAAGAGACTGCAGAAAATGCCGACGAGTGGAATCTCTAGATGGAGAGAGGAAAGTGGAATTGCAAAGATATCGAGCTGAGCAGCAGACTTGCAATAGATTGCAGTTATCACTGAGTACTCCTTCACGTAGTGTTCTTCGATGTTGGGATTGTAATAAATTGGGACACCTTCAAAGCGACTGCAGGAAACGCCGTCGAAAGGAACCAACAGAAAAGAAAGGGACAGAAGAATGTACAAGTTGGCGAGCTAGACAGCAAACTATTCTTAGGGAGACTAGAATCCAACCTTATTACTTTGAGAGCCAACACAGAAAAGGACGTAACTATGGAAATGCAGAAGCCTTGGTACAACGTCAATGGAAACCAGAATGTATGCATTATGGCTGGGAGAAAGGAAATGAGAAAACAGCTACTATACAGTTGGTATCCCTGGAACCATCTACAGGTTGGCACAACGAGGACCTGCGAACAGCACAACGAGAAGATCCGGACATTTCACCTATTCTTGCTTGGAAAGTAGACATAGAAAAACCAGAATGGAAGGATATTTCGAGGATGAGTGAAAAGCTGAAAAGCTACTGGGCTCAATGGAATTCTCTTCATGTTGAATGCGGCATATTAAAACGCAAGTGGGAAGCACCTAACGGTAAATCGTTCCGAATGCAAATAGTCGTGCCGGCATCAAAGGTCAACGATGTTCTAGGTAAAATGCATCGTGGAGCATCTGGAGAACATTTGGGAGTGAATAAAACAATTTCTAAAATACGAGAAAAGTTTTATTGGCTACATATGCGGGAGGATGTAGAGAAGTGGTGTCGCAGATGCACTGTGTGTGCTTCTTACAAAGGGCCGTCACGTAGTAGCAGAAAGGAAATGTATAAGTGTAATGTCAGAGCCTCATTGAAACGGACAGCTGATGTACAAGGGGCCACGGGGGCGAAATTAGCAGTAAGTACCCATCGGATGAGGACCCGCTATGACTTACGTGCGAATTCAGCAGGATTCAATGAAGGTGATCTTGTTTGGCTATACAACCCGAACCGACGTAAGGGATGCTCTCCAAAATCACAACAACAGTGGGAGGGACCGTATTCATTAGTAACTAGAATAAATGACGTGGTATACAGGATTCAACGTGGCACAGCAGGCAAATGAAAAATCGTCCATCTGGATCGCTTGTGTCAATACTACAAGCATCAAGACCGCGGACCACCTGTTGTTCGGGACGAACAAGTTTAAGAAGGGGGCAGTGTTACGTGCAATAGAATGAGACAACTGGTGACATCTACTGGCAATAAACAACTTCAGGTTCGGAGAGTAAATGACTTCAGGTTCGGAGAATCGATTATGAAACCTACAGGAAAGTTCAGGAATAGAACAAATAGAATAGTCAAGAAGCTTTTGGAATAGAACACTCCAGAATAATCCGGAGAGTTTCTAGGGTATAAATATAACAGTTGTCATCGCCAGAAAAAGAGTCTTGTTTTAGACGTTGCAGTGTTAAGAAGCGAAAGTAATAAAGAAGCGATAGTGTGTAATTAGATTGCGATAATTGAAAGTACAGTGTTAGCGATAATTAGAGTTGAGTTGATTAAATAAATGTTTGTGAACTTTATATGATTTAAGTGTAATAAAGAACTTATATATTAATTATTTAATATTGTGTTTTAAATAACGAACCAAAGGCCACGCTCGCAACAATATATAACATTACCAAAGGTTACATATTATGACTAAAGGGTATATAAGGACCATTTTCGAAGCATGGTAATTCCTTTAGTTTATATAATATTTCTAGAAGTTTTATAAGGGTCATTCCGTTTATATAAAACTACTTGAAGTTTTATAAAGGTAATTTGTTCATTTAAGTACAAGCCGACATTTTTTCATCTGTCCATTGCAGATAAAAACAAAATGTCGGTTAAGCCAATTTCTAAAATTGCAGATATATGGCTTCCGTTTTATTTTTACACACATTTTTGCACACAGATCTGTGACACACACACACATACAGCCACACACGCGCTCCAAACGCCGCGTTTGTGTGGTCGAGTAGAGTGTGGGGCGCGTATACATACTGTATGTATAAAAAGCCAAATCCTCAGGGCCGGATTTAGGGGAGGGCAACCGTAGCTCCAGCCCGGGGCCTCCACAACCCGCAATAGAACTATCTAACTACACAGACGAGATACATCCATTTTCATCCACAAACCTCGAAAAATATTTTTAATAATTTTACATTATTATAAATATTTGCGGAGGTTCCCCGTTATTTCGGTTCTGATAATATTGATGACACCAATACGAATGTATTATTGTATAGATTCTTCTTATTTGCTATGTGTACTATGTGCTATGTTAAGGGTTTTCCTTTTTCATTGCATGTTTCCTCTACCTTTCTTTTATAGTGAAATCATGAGTGATCGTCACAAAACTCCTAGAGTATTTGCTAGTGGTTACCAGAAGAGGAAATTGCAAGCAGAACGTGAAAAAAAAATGAAGAAACTTTAGCCAAAACACCAAAATTGACCAATTATTTTATCACGTCAACCAAACATGAAGTCCCAGAAGAACCTAAAAACACAATAGGAGATTCGACATTAGATGGACATTTGGTGGATATTATTCAAGATAATCCAGCTGTTGCATCGGACGACACCACAGAATCTTCAAAACCTTGCGATCAGAATCAAGAGCATGCCGAATTTTGTGGTTTCAAAAATGACATTGGTCTTTGGCCTGACATTGTTACAGGAGAAATGCTTAAATATTGGGCGGAAAAAGGTTCCACAGTAAAATTGTGATGAAGTATCTTTGCAGAACTCAGTTTTGCAAGATCAGTCGCGAGATAATTCGAACTTTGTTCGGAAATGTTTAAAGAATATGTTCACACGCCGGAATCAAAATCAAGAGACCGTCAACTGATTTTGGCTTTGTTTTTCTCCAAGTACGGGTAAAATATATTGTTATGCGTGTAAATTAATGTCCACGCAGAACACGAAATTTAGTGGGGAACGTTTTAGTGACTGGAAGCATGCATATGGTCGTCTATACGAGCTTGAAATTTCAAAGACTCACTTGGAATCGGTAGTGACTTTAGTCCAACGGCGAAAAGTCACAGGATGCATCGATCAAGAGATAGCAATACAAGAGGCACAACAAATTCAATATTGGCGGAAAATCCTCAGAATTATCGTCAGTACCATTAAATTCTTTGCTGAACGCGGATTAGCTTTCCGAGGTGATGATGAAAACATACATTGGTTCACCAAGAAATGGAAATTACCTCGGTATTCTGGAATTGTTAGCCGAGTATGAACCACTTCTCGCAACCCAATTGAAAGAGCATGCAAACAAATCGAGTGGTCATGTCAATTACCTCAATTCGTCTACGATTTGTGAAGAACTGATCAGTTCCATGGGTGATAAAGTCCTCAATGAAATAATAACAAGAATTAAGAAATCTAAGTATTAATCGGTGTCAGTGGACTCCACGCCCGACGAATCCCATATAGATCAACTAACTATAGTTGTTCGATATATTGAAGGATCGATGCCAAAGAAAAGATTTCTGACCTTTTTACCAAACTACGGCCATACTGGTGAAGCCACGGCAAACGCTTTGCTTAAATTTTTAGACGACCATCAAATACACATTCCTGATTGCCGCAGCCAATCTTACGATAATGCTGCAAATATGAGTGGCAAGTACAGGGGGATGCAAGCTTTGATTATGGAAAAAAATGGTTTATCGATGTTCGTGCCATGTTGTGGTCATTCTCTTAATCTAGTTGGAAAGGCAGCTGCTAACTCTTGCCCATCGGCTGTTCGATTCTTTGATTTCGTCCAGAATTTATACACATTTTACAGAACGACACCGAATTCTAATTGAAAAATTATCGCACAGAACAAACAGACAGTTTTACATGTTGAAAATCTTAGCGATACTCGCTTGTCGACGGTTATTCCGAAATTAAAAAAGCTCTAACCAGCATATATTTTGATATGGAGCAAAAAGGCATCGTGAGAAATGAAGCATCGCATCTTTTAGAAAAGATGAGTGGTTTCGAAACCGCTCTATTTACCATTTTTTTAACGACATTTTGGAGCGATTCAATGCTACAAACAAGATGTTTCAGAGCCCGGAAATGATTCTTGAATCTGCAATGCTTGCATTGGAATCATTGAAATTATTTGTTGAAACCAAGAGAGACGAGTTTAATAAATACGAAGAAGCAGCTAAAGGATTATCAAATACTGATCAGTACGAACAGTCACGCACCAGAACAAGAAATGTGAGGTTGAATCCACTCGATTATATTAGGAAGCGCAAGAAGCTGACCTGTCACCAAACGAGAAATTTAAAGTGTCAGGTTACATCCCAGTGATCGATAAGCTATGTGTTTCTCTTACTGAAAGATTGCATGCATCCGGATTTCTGAATCGCATAGACGGGATGGACGCTGCAAGTTTGTATATTGCAGCAGAAGAATTGATGAAAGTTGGTTCAATTTGTATCGTTGATAGATTTATACAAAAAGGACTATCAAATGGACCAATCTAAAGAGCTGTTTTACTATTAAATTCTCGACAATCAAAATTTCAGAGCTACATTCCCAAACATAATAATTACACTAAGAATGTACTTGGTTTTGATGGTATCGAGTTGCACTGGAGAGCGTTCATTTTCAAAAATGAAAATCCTCAAAAATAGGCTAAGAACTACGATGAAGCAAAACCGCCTATCAACGTTATCCCTACTCAGTATTAAGAGTGATTTACTCCGGGAGTTGGATTTCAGCGAAATCATTGACGATTTTTCGTCGAAAAAAGCCCGCAAGATTCCATTTGTTAACGTTACATGTTAATTTCTTCCAATTTTGCAGTTTATTTTATTTTGCCTTCTTATTATTTTTTCGTGCAATAAACTATTTAAACAATTTAAAAAAAATGTGTAACCTATTTTAAAAATAATTAGGGGTCTCCACTCCTTTGTTGCCCCAGGTCCTCCACACTTCTAAATCCGGCCCTGCACTTCCTTAATTTAATGATATTGCAAAAGTTTTAATTTACATTATGAGTAAGTCTAGTGTATTTTAAGGTGTACAGTTTGTCAGGATAATAATAGATTTAATATTAGTTTTCGATAAATTTTGCATAACAGTCCGAAAGAGTATTGTGTGGTGGGGCATAATGAGGAGTTTTTTGCGGGGCATAATGATTAACTTTTTACGGGGCATAATCAATTTTCACATTCTCGTAGGCTCAACGAAGAGCGGATTCAAAAGACATAATTTTTCATTAGAATATTTTTCGAGTTCTATAAATACAAAAGAAATTTTCGAATGTCAATCTATTTATCCTAAAACTTCCGAAATCCAGGAATTGTTGTGAAGGTAAAATATCAGATGCTATTAGTTTGCATGTTTCGAATTCGAAGCTCGGGGTGTTTCTCATTTTAGAATGTATAATTTTATTGTAAAAATCATATTCCTGCAACGCTCATTATGGTTATTAATTAATAATAATATGTTTTAATAAAAAAAATGTTATTTCATGTACATATTAAATATAATTCGTTATTATGCTCCGACCTCTTCATCATTATACCTCGTATGTAAAGCATAGTGACGAACTGGTCATCACTCCACTTAGGTCAACTTAGTCACTTAGGTCACTTAGTTCATAAGGATGCTAGACGGTAATTATCTATATCACATTTTGTCCCTGATTGACCCTACTTGGTATATGTATTTAAAGTTTCAAGAAATCGATTCGGGGTTTTAAGAAATATCTAGAGATAAATCTTTCGTCATTATACCCCGGGCCCCCTATATGAGTTTTTAGCGAAAAAGTACAAAATAAATTATATTAAAAAAACTTTTAAAATAAATAACTTACTGCAACTCATGTCTAAAATATTAAGATTTAATCTGAGTTCTAGCATTTCTTATTTTGCAATGAAACTTCTCTTGTGTATATATCACTGAAAAGGAAAAAAATATTTACGAAAGTTATTTTAATATATTTTATTCATTTTTAAGTGAAAACTTCTTTAGGCGTACTGCGTACATAATTTTTGCTGAGCACAATTGTTACATTTCAAGTAAAACGCTGGTTCGGGGGTAAACTTGGGGAGTTTGGGATTTTTTTTTCAATAAATGTCCCGAAATTGGAAGAGAACAAGTTTCGATTCTCGAATTCTCAAATGGCAGTGACCTGATCAGATGATATGCAGTGAGTATAAGGAAATATAAAAGAATAAAAATTTTCACTTGAAAGTATACGCTCGCCGGTAGTAGTAGTTCATTTATTAGCAATCATATATGCTTTGTAAATCACAAAATTTGTTTATACTTTTATTATACAATAAGAACGTTATCTCTTATATATTCTAATATTTACTTTTTAAACATCCTTATTTCATTTTCACTTTACTTACATTTAATTTATTTTTAGCTATTCACAAAGTCGTCCTAAATCCTCATTTAATTCTCTAACACAATTCATAAGTTCACTCGCAATATACATATATATTAAAGCATCATCCGCAAATAGACGTAATTCAATGTTTTTCAAAACTTTGTCCATATATACACAATAGAAAGAGTAAAGTTGCCAGAACAGTCCCTTGCGGAACATCCAATATTTTTCTTCCCTTTCAGATATTATTCCATTTCGCTAATACATTAGTGGATTTTCTGCTTCTAATCCTTTATCACCCATGTTAGAGCTGTTGCGAATGAATGCTTCCCCCTAAATCCTGACTGATACTTGACTTGTAATTTGTACGACTCCATATAGTCTGCCAATTGTATCTGAACTGTTTTTTCAATAATTTTTCACATGTGGCCAACATATTCACAGGTCTTAGACTATCACATTTCCTAGATTTTCGAACCATTTTAACTGACACAACAACAGATTCCTTCCAGGAAAGTTTTTCCACTGCATTGAATGGTTGATGATGTCCAACAAAACTGATACCAAAACTTCTACTCCGTCTTTAACCATTTTCGTACTTAACTTGTTATAATCTCTTTTGAGATTAACTAACGCAATTATCTTTAATAGCTCCTCCATACTTTTGAATTGAGTATTAACCGTATCTATGAAATTCGCATAATTAATGTCCTCCACGGAGCTATTAATTTTATTAATACTTTTGATAAAATATGTATTTAGTTTATTAGCTAATAATACTGTTGTAACTTTTTCATAATACCCATACACAAATTTGATCACTTTTGTTTCATCCTTGGATTCTTTAAGCACCATCAACTTCAATGTTTTCCACATCGTTTTTTGATCTGATCACACGCGTTATCGATTTTCGTTTTAATAAAACTACATTTTGTTTTCTTTTTTTCATCACTATATATATATATATAACGTACTGTTTTATAGTTTTCCCAATCGATTTAACTCCCACGAAATTTTAAATTATACTTTTTCATTTTTTTTCAACTCTGTTGTAAACCATTCATTGCCACCTCCCATTATTGTCTTTTTTACAGTCATCTTATCACCTACTTTCTTTAATTTATTTGTTAGTCTATTTGATTCTCTTCTAAATCACATAATTCGTTTATTATACTAATATTATTTTCATAGTGCTTTTAAAAATCTTTTTTTATTATATTTTAATATATCTATCTCTTTCCAATTGTTGTTTTGTTTTACACTACAGAAAACAAGCATTATAATTTCTATATCGTCATGATTGGAAATTGTAAGACCATTATTAACCCGTGAATTAGTTACAACATAGTCAACATAGTCAATATAGTCAATATAGCCACGGTTTAAGTGAGTAATACATAGTATGTTGAAAATACCAAATTTCAAAAAACTAGGGGAAAATTATATGTAGCAAAAGGGTTCATTGTACAGGTAATAAAAAGCTTACATCAAGATAAAAAAAAACAGCATTATTATTGAAGCGACTAGAAAACGCCTGTCAGGGTCACAAATAATAGGCGAACTTGACTTGCCAGTATTGAATGAATAACTAAGGAAGCGGCATATGAGTAAGCTAGTCTTCGATGTTCAGATCTAACTAAATTAATTACATTTGACGTTTCTGTAAACATTTCAGAGTTCCGGAGTTCAGCGAAATTTTGTGATATTTATTATTCTAATAAATATTAGAAATTTGAAATTATGTTATTTCGAAAGCTTGTGGTATGTATAGTGTTATTGAGATCAGTGATTTGTGAAAATAAAGCTGATAATCTAGTAACTTAACGTTATAAATTGTGCGTTGCAATGTTGCACAAACAAACGTCGAAATTCCGGTGAAAAACCGTTTTTTAAGCAATTTAAAAAAATATATCTTTCTGTTTTATAATTATTCGTGCAAAAAATTTTTAATATACACAACAGAAACAGAAAAATATACGAAAGTTTAAATCATGTCCCATTTGTTAATTTGAGAAACGTTAGAAGGTTTCTTCTTCAATGGCGGCAGCCCTATATTCCTTTTACCTCAACGACTAAACGACGTGTATGCATGTCCAAATGTTATTTTTAAAAAACCGGCAAAAAAAACCTTGTTTAAAAGCTCACCACGCCTGTCTTTTGGCAAAAATCAGATGAGCTGGTCTGAAGAAAGGAACACGGTCTTTATTTTTCAGATGAAAAAAAATCCTAATTCCTTCTTATGCCATAATAATCTTCCAAGACTAAGTACAAACGGCGTTCAGACCAGCTCATATGATCTTTGGCAAAATATGGACGGGCGGCTTTATGGCGAGCTTTAATCATGATTTTTTGCCGGTTTTTTTAAAAATAACATTTGGACATGCATGCAATACTGTCACTGGAAAGTCAAGTTCGCCTACTATTTGTGACAGGCGTTTTTTAGTCGCTTCAATAATAATGTGGTTTTTTTTGTCTTGATGTAAGCTTTGTATTACCTGTACAATGAACCCTTTTGCCATAATTTTCTCAAAGTTTTTTTTTTTTAATTTCTTATAACCATTTCTGATCGTCCATTCCCTTGCTATTTCCCTATTGTTTTCACCTCTTTCCAACAAAATTCGAAATTTTATTGGTTCCTCTGAAGTTAAGTACTTTCCTTTGACCATTTCTTGGTTGGTTCGTAATTCAAATAAAAAAACAAAAAAATATTATTCTATATTCACCTTATTAATACTCAACAGCACTATAAAAGTACAAAAAATGCACGTGTGCTTAAATAGATGTCGCATTAAAAATGCAAGTCAAAACTGGTTTTGCTACGTGTTTTCTTAAAACCAACTGTAACGAAATACTCTTGTAAATAAACAATGGTCGTGCCTGATAACAATGTGCAGTGGCGCGCGATATTACTGAATATTTTCCCCCTTATTATAGTTGTCGACAAGCTTCGCCGTCACTCTCACTTCACTTCACTTTTCGTATTGTCGTTGTCAAACGGTGTGACGTGACATTTTTCTTCGAAGTCTTATTATCGTTGTCACTTCAAGTGACAGCTACCGTCGGGGTATGAGTTACATATGTAGACAAAAGTCAGGTTTGTCTAATTTCGTGGTATTGTTCTTATTTTTGAAAGTGTTTAAAAGAAAAAATTATAAACGCGAAGTATTCTGCGTATTTCAGCCCTTTAGCTATAAAAGGATGCTTTACCATAAAATCTATCATGACTTCAAATTGTTTTTTTGTTGTAATTTTTAATTACTAAAAATGCAAAAAAAATTAATTTAATTTATAAAAAACTATTGAATTTTATGTTTTAATGAAACATTATAAAGCCACCATAAAATTTACCTTTTTCAGCTTGCATTTTCCTTTTCCTTACACAAACACCTAACATCTGTCACCTAGAAAAACCAAGTGAGTGAAATTGTCACTTAATTATCACTTACATCGATATTTGTCTACTTAATACGACAACAGTAATACGTCAAAAGTCGATGTTTTCGACAAATGTCAGTTTAAACGATAATCATAATAACTTACTTCTTAATTAGAAAATTTTAAGTGTGTTTAAATGAATTTCGCTCACATATACAAAAACCGGGTAGCTTCTTACATGACGAATTAATTTTTCTCCGTACATCTAGAAATTTTGATATTTTAATTCCGCGACACGATATTCCATAATGGAGAGCTCTTACTTTATTCGATTAATACGTTTGTGAATTCCCTTCCTGTCAACTTGAAAAGATCCAGCGCGTTTGAGCCTCTCAGAGGACTTTTATGCCAATACTTACCCATTGACAATTTGTGAATTGAAAATCATTTTCACTCATGCAAAATACATAATTGTTACTGTCAGAGATCTGTGACTATTCGTCACTCACAGTCCATAAAAGAGTTAAACATTTGGTAATGGATAGTAAAGGATTTCTCTCGATAAACAAATCATAATGTAATATAATTGTTTTATTTTAAAATTTCTGTTTTTGTTATATTTGTAAAATAAAACTAATAATATTTTAGTGTAATGACTTAACTAAATCTCTAAGTTTAGGTAATAATTATTGTTATTGATACTTTAAAGGTTATATAGTTTTGAAAAAAACATCTCACACTTGTCGTTTTATTCCTTATCTAAACATGATTGAACATGACTCTGAAGATTATCCAAGCACGGGTAACTGGCATTACAGAGGGGACAGACATAGCTCTGTGAATTAAGGTGTTCTTGTTCCGGCTAAAAAGAAAAACAACAACAATTATTAGCAATGAATAAATCTAAATAAAATAATTTATGTAAGTCTTTTCGAATTATAGAATCTCTTACAAATATTCTACGCAAAGAGTTATAAAAGTTATACCTTAGAAATATCGAAATATTGCACAAAACTTGAAGATATTTATACAAAATTTGAAATGGTAAGTTATTCTCTACTTTAACTGAGGAAATCCAAACCTAGTTAGTGGAAAATTTCGACCAATTGGGTTTAATACTTCGTCTGTTTCGGGGTAATACATGGAGACGAACTTCGATTGATATTTGACACCAATTTTCATTTGCTCGTCAGGTTAACCGTTGTGTTGACACAAATATTCCTAACTACACGAAAATTGATTAATTTTTATGATATAACATATAAATAATGAAGTATTTTCCTAAAACCAGTTTAGATTTAATCATTAGGCCTCGACTGTAACACTTATAGATGTGTGTGTACTTGAGTACTTATTTACAAGATTTATGTATATGTACATAGATAACTATATTGTGACCAGAAAAGAAATGACGTTAACTGACTACGAAAGAATTTATTGGTTTTATGGGAATATTAGTTGCAGCACACAGGTGTACGTCACTCTATCTCTGCCGCATATCATTTTTGAATGGAATGTTTTCTTCACGCTTTTGGACTTGTTTCTTTTCTCTGATCCACAGCTAATTCTATTTTGTAATCAATAGTGACTAAGTATTTTGAGCCACGATGTTATCTTTATGTCCTATAATATAAAAATCGAATGCAATTTTACCAAGAAATTTATTCGTTATTGGTATTTTGACAGAATTAATCTGAAGTCTTTGTGCGGAATGTGTGGGATATCCTTGGAACTGCATATATGGCCTCGAGTCGGTTAATAACCAGGTATGTTTTCTAAACGAATTCATGTAATATATGTACAATCGATACGCACCTGACCGTGGTACTCTGCGGAGATCGAAGGTATGATTGCTGAGCGAGAAAACAAATTTATATTCTATGTTTCGAAGGCTAAAAAAGTCGCAGATTATACAACATTTTAAGAAATATGGTTCTAAAATTTTCGAAGTTATTTAAATTTCTCAAATATGGCAACACTTTTATTTCATAACTTCCTGTCCGACTGGTTAGTGTAAGTGTATGCCTGGGTGAGGACAATTTTTACTATCTTCTTCCTTTAACATGTGAGGGTTTCACAGGGACTTGGAGATCTATTCTTTAATTTGTATATAAATTTGCAGCTTGTAACTCATGACTCATAACTCATTGCACCAAAACACCTTGTCTCAATCATTTCAAGCTGGGCTGACTGCCAATACAGTCTCCTTTGGTTAGAAGATCCCACGGGTAGGACAACAAAGGAACTGTGGGGTACACCAAACTCAAATCAAACGAATAAGCTCCTAAAACTCAACAAGCCAACCCTGAGAACTCTGGTGTCCATTCTCACTGCGCATTCCTCTCTCAGGTGCCACCTTCACAGGATGAGACTTGTTGATGATCCTATATGCAGGGGTTGTGGAGAGGAGTCCGAAACAGTGACCCACTTTCTATGTCACTGCCCGGCACTCTCAGGAATACGTTACAGAATTCTTGGTTCACACCTCCTGGAAGAGTTACATGATGCCGGCAAGGAGGGCTGGGAGCCAATACTGAAATTTATAAGAACACACAGCCACACAATCTAAAAATAAATACTAATTAGTCTCAAGGCATTGCCTTTTCTACTGGTTTGATTGATTCTACGGAATTAGCAAATATGAATAGTCTTCTGATTCCGAACGTGAATAGGGTTCGCAATTTAGGTGTTACACTTAATTCGGATATGAAATTTAGCAACAATATTCAGGCCAGCCTTCCCAAAATTGATGCAAGCTTTCTATCGACCCTATTATGTGGTCATCTGAAAGTTTTGTCGGGTTCAATGTCTGCGAAGGTTTGACCATGTGTCTCATTTTAAGTTGGATGCCCGCTGGAAATATATCAGCAGCGGAGTTTTATTTTTTATATACAAGCTCAGTAGTTGATCCGGTCTCTTAAGTCTGCCAGAGGATGTAAATTTTTAATACCTAGATTCCAAACATCAGTCTTTAAGGGCTCTTACATTGTTCAGGCAATTTGTTTTTCGATCGAATTGAGCAATAACATTCAACAAGCAAATTCATTTGGATCATTCTATGGGTTCCTACGTGTTCCTTTTGACTGCAACATACACGCATTTGTTGGTTTTATTTTACTCGTCTCTTCTTTTTAATTCATTGTTGATTTTAGTTCTGATTTGCCCGTGCATACAATAGACGCTAATATAAACTCTATAAAATTGTAAATCCTATAGTGTCATTTACCAGGAAATATAATCTTTTCAAATCTATAAACGAATTTGAAATTTTTCGTTTTCTCCAGAACGAATACAACTAGTGTTTTTGTAAATAGTTTGAAATTTGAGTTCAAATACCGTTTTGACCAAACAACTTCTCCAGTGCGTTAGAGCAGTTTTGAGTGCCAATCTATATTTTGAAAATCGTTTATCACAGGTTGTATTCGTTCTCTAGAAAACAGAAATAATATCAGAGAATTATGGGAATCTGATGCCGTAAACTGATGTCATGAAATATGCAGATTTATTCGGTTTAATAATATCAACCCAAGAGCTGACCATTTGAACATATGTACTCAAAAAAGCATCTGCCGAAAAGCTACCTGTTGTACATTCACCATAAACGAAAAGATGATACGAACACAAATAAGTAAATATACAGATATTGAATCGAATAGGAAAATTGAAAACCAGAAGTTAGATACATGTTGCGAATCAATTAAAAAAATTTGCAACGTCTCGATCGAATATAAAATCGACGAAGGCTCGACCTGATGTAGGAAGGCCTCAATTTTTTCTTAGAAATATACTGGAAATTTGTTCCGTAGAAGTTTTATGCATTATTGGAGGCTGACAACGGCAGAAGAAATGAATGCTTATTGGCAATTGAAGGCCGACAAAGGCACAAATGAAGGTAATGCATATGAAAATAAATCCCAATCGGCCACTAAAGTGAATAAAAATTCTATAGAAACATTTTCTGTAAATTTCTAAAAAAAAAAAAATATTTCTTATTGCATATTTACGCGTCTAAGCTCATAAAAATTGTTGTCGGCCAGTAAATCCTTGTTTTCGTTCCAGCAAATTTCTAAGAAAAATTTCAGGTCTTCCTTACATCAGGTCGAGGCATCGTTTATTTTATATTGCCTTGGTCCAATATTGCATTGCTCTGGTAAAAGATAGAAACTTGGGTGTGTGCCTGAACATTAGGAACATTTTCTCTTAATAACAACCTTTCTTAGCTACAATTTTCGTCGTAGCTAACTAACTTGGTTACCAGAAAATTTGATAAGGTTTTCATTTTTCTGATATGCGTTCTTCATCTGTATTTGTAATACGACGAAAGAAATTGAAAAACAATAAGAGAAAAAGGCTAATGAGAGTAGAGAAAACAAAGGAAGCAGAAAAGAAGATAAAACTTTTAAAGTAAGTACCTACATCTAAAAAAATAACCCACCGGCTTGTCTGTCTAGGAATAACTGGTGTCATGAGGACTTGTCTTACAACAGCCATGGAAACCTTATTATACCTTCCACCCCTGCAAAAGGAGAAACAGTTCAAGCTAGGTGATCAGGTTGGTCATTTAAGTTCTTAAAACCAATATGCTTCTAGTAAATGACAACAATATCTGAACACCCAAGGAGAATTTTGTAAGACCATTCGACGTGGTTTTGGGAGACCGACAACAAAGGCGTTACAATAAACCGCGCTTCCAACAAGGATGCCAGATGTCAAAGGCCCTGGGTTCTACCTCTACTGTATTTCAGGCTGAGGTATTAGCCATAGAAGAATGTACCAATAACTGCATTCAAAAAGCCATAAATGCCTCAACCATGAAAATCATCTCGGATGGTCAAGCAGCTCTCAGGGCCTTAAAGTTTTACACTATTAAGTCAAGGATAGTTTGAGAGTGTCTGCAAACCATTAAAAATTTATCAAGGAGAAACAAAGTTAACCTCCCTTTGTCGGACCAGAGCCATTCTGTGGCACTTCAAACTATTACCTCAGTGCTACCCTAAATAATTGAGCAAGAATCCCTTTATTTGGAAACGCTACTGATTTCGTCAGACAAAAATGTTTATCGACCCCTCTGGCGCAAAAACAAAAGAACTTCTACTCCTTAGACTGAGACAACTTACATCTAGATGTTAAAAACTCCTAAAAAAAGAGGTCGAATTAAAACGAGCTAATGGACATCTAATAGAAAGCTCAATACATTCTATCTCTCTCTTGCTGTATTATGCCCCATACATTCTTCGCAATGATAGCTTTCTTTGGTTGAATAAAAAGTTAAAGATCTTTCAAAAAGGGAATCGGTTTATATGGAGATTTTCTTATCTAGTTATAAGTTGTCTCAGCCTTAGGAGAACAGAGCTTAAAATGATTACAGAGCTCTTCTCAGGCCACTTCCCCTCAAGGTATCAGGGGTGATTCTGATTCCTTTAGCGTAGCTTAGGCGGTAATTTTAGTCACATATTTTGACATTTCACCTCAAATTTGTCGTACTTTTATATTCCCCATATTCATTTTGATTTATCCTTTTCATCAACCACAAAATAAACTAAAATGAACATGCAATGAAATAATGTCAGAATACACGCCTAAAAGTACGACAAATTAGTCAACTGCTTCCAAGGATGTGACAAAAATTGTACATATTGCTTAAATTTGAAATAATATTTTGAATTTGTAATGTGAAGTGTCATTTTCAGTTTATTCTTCGTAATGCAAGGCTTGCTGAACTAAATAAAAACACGAAAAAATCAGTAGAAAAGTTCATTTCATTTAGGCGTATATTTTGACATTAAAGTACGACAAAAGAGCAGAAGCACCACGCAGATGGGCTTGGCTAAGATTTCATCCTGCCGCTTCTATCAGGATGCCCACGAAACCTCAGAGCACCTGCTCTGCAACTGCGAAGCATTGGCCAGGCAGAGATTGCTCCACTTCGAACATGCTTTTCCTCCACCAAACTACTTATGGAACCTGAATCCCATAATTGTTTTAGACTTTATTAACAGTCTAAACCTAGAAAGCAGTAAATTAAACGGGGACTCACAATAGATCTTTCAAGTCGCAGTGAATGCGAGGCTAACGCCTGCATACCCTTCCAGATTACATTCTCCAATTTACCGGCAATATGTATTAGTTTGAAGAGAAACTGATCACGGTTCAAGGGTCTTACAAACATTAACCTAGGATTTTCCGAAATCTTTCTTGGAACGAGTGTGCAAAGGATATTTTTTTGGATGTTCCGAAATCTTTCTTGGAACGAGTGTGCAATGGATATTTTTTTCGTAATGTGTCAACTATTGACAAATTTATCCTAGTTTTCGCATGTAACGAAAGTTCATCCTACAGCTAACTGTGATTGACGAATACACACGTCATGAACAAATGGAAATATTTTATTTTATGAGAGTATACTCGTATACTGCGTAGAAAATAAAATTCATTTGATTAGAACTTAATTCAATTTTATAACAGCTACATATACTCTGTGTTTGAGGAGTATACTCGTCATTGCTTCATTTGTGAGGCACAATTTAGGTACACACTTTATAACAAGGTCACCGCAGCTGGTTAAGTTAACTGAATATACAGATATCTAAAAAAATTAAATTCGTAGATATCCGGATGCCTATTCGGGAACACAAGGGTTAACCAAATTTATTTACTCTTATACATAATAATATTTTAAAACGCGTCCACATGAATAAATGCCTGTTAAGTGTGATACTCCTCTAATGTTAAAACTTTCTTTTTCGAAAGACGCAACTTGTATTAATTTGAAAAGGCAAATATTCCATAACAGTACTTACCTTAACAGCACTATAGACACTTTCTTTCTTTACAGCTCCAAAAGATGTTTTATTTCTTGGAGTAGACGCTCCTGCTGATAAATCTCGTTTTGCATTATTTTCCAATCTGCTTTTATAAATATATATATGTTACAAATAATTGAGAGTGAACAAAAAAAACTTCATAATAGCTTACCTAGCAGATGTTTCTTCAATTAATTGTTGATTTCTGCGCTGTAACATTTTCAAATCAGTCAACAGTTGCTCTTTCTCTCCTGCAAGATTTTGTCTTGCTACACGTTCCATTTCGAAGTCTTTACAATAAATATCCAATTGTGTATGTAGCAAATCCATTTGTTGTTTCATTTCTTCCTTTTCTTTCTCATATTTATCAAAAAGTTCACTTTTTTCAACATCTCTACATTTCAATAAGGCGATATCTGCTTGATTCTTTCGTAGCAATTCTTCTGCAGAGGTTAGATTCACTTTCAGGCAATTTATTTCATCTATGTAGATATTTCTCTAATCATAAAAAAATAAACGTGAAAAACAAACACATGCACATTATATTTATTTTATTCTACCATATCCTCCAGCTCTAATTTCTCGGAACTGATTTGTGACAATTTCATTTCAAACTCCTTCACAATCGCTTTATGTTCGAAGATGCCAATGTAATCATGTTCAGGGCCTTTCTGATCATCGTTTCTCTTTAGATATTCGAAGGATGACTGTAAAAAATGTTTAAACGAATTATGAAATGAGAATATGTTTTCTTTTTTAACTTTTCGCCTTACATGTAGGCCTTGTTCCAATTTATCTATTTGCACTGCCATGTTATCAATTATCGATGATTTCTCGGATATCTTTTTAACTAGATCTTGGTTTTCTTCCTTCATTATGTTCTCGTTGATTTGAATTTGCTCGATTTTCGTATTTATTTCTGAAAGGAAATTTGTTTTTTAATAATTGGGGCATGAGCCGATGAGAGCCTATGTATTCGGAGATTAAAAAGATATCTACATAAGTCAAAAAGATTAAGATAGATTCGAAGATAGCTGTATCGATTGTGGCCAGCAAGCGGGCGGAAGCGGTGCTTAATGAGTCGGACTATCAGCAGATGCTCATGCGTTTAGCAATGGGTGGTTGTTTAATATTTACTATACACGACAAGTGTTATATAACCATTTAATTGTTTACCAATGCTAGTGGTAATTTTATAACAAGCAATGGTTAATCATCTTTCGCACAAATGCAATTGCTCAAGATATTGCTTCTTGTTTACTATCAAGCACCGCAGCTACTTTAGGCCTGTCCGAATCCAACTCTTTGTTTCCTCATGGTATAATAGTTAGTGACGTAACACCCAATCAAGCGGATAGAGCTCAATGTCTATGCCATCGAACTTTGCTACTTTGTATAACAGTTTGGACATCTGGTAAGTTAATCGCTGAATCAAGAATCGAGTTGAGTTATTCAAAGCGACAGCACATTGTGAGGTTATGTTTGTTTGCTATCTGCGAAATAAAGCACACGAATTCGGACAGGATAGCTTCGACTTCGTTTAATTCTTATAATAGCAGAGTTTGTTGTGTGATGTCACTGTATGTTAAAAACTTGGATTCGGGCAGACCCTTACTAGCAAGAGCGATAGTAACTGAGGTAACATTTCTGCACTACAAGGCTCACATGTTCACTTTCTTAGGCAACGTGACGAGGCGTATGACTGACTTGGTTTGAGGAAATGGAATTTTCAAGCATATATAGATGAACGGTTCGGTGTCAGGTATCGTATCAGAGGTAAGCAGGATTTACATTATGATGACATCGAATTTTTACAGAAATTGTGAGGGAGATAGTTTATTGAAATTTAAATACTGCGAAAGCAATCATCGCAATACCTCACACGTACAGTCCCCTCTACTTTTTATGGCAAAACTCTTAAATTGTCAAGTTTTTAATCGTTTTTTTGTAGATATTCAAAGACGGATCATGAAAAGAAGTAAAATTTTGCAATTTCTAAAATATTGATGAGATTATATCGAAAAAATATCAGGTGGTACTGTAATTCAGTTCTGCAATCATCATTTTGTACGATAACGAAATTTTTATTTAATATTTATTTCATATAATAAATAAAAAGTTCACTCAAGTGCTCACATGAAAATAATTCCACTCGACTACCGAACTAACGCCGGTGAAGATAATTTCAGCCCGGTTCGTGTTCACATGACGGATTATCTCAAAGGCGGAATAATTGTAGCAAATTATAAAGGAAAAGGACCACTGCAGTCAATCTCTGAACACACAACTCTCTGCTTGTGGACAGAAAACTACCTCAGAAATAACGTAAATATTTTCTATAAAGAAATATTTAATAACTTTCTATTTCTCAATATTTAATTACAAACTCAAACCTTACTTTTGTTAATTTCGACAAATAATTTTACCATACAGATATGTATATGCCATAAAATTATAGTAACAAAACAGCAATATGGCAGCTCCAGTAGTCGAAATTGACAAATTAGAGCTGCCAATAACAATGTTTTAGTTTCAGTAACTATAAAAACTCCCTATGCTTGAGGTCTTTTTGTGGTTCCGGACACCCACACAGTGACAAATCGGCGTCCGGAAAAAATTCAGGACGCGTTTGCTTCTCTCGTCACTCGTAAACTGTACGGTTAGGTTTACTAAATTAAAGTTAGCGTAGGTTATTTTTAGCGACAAACTAAGTGTACGAGAAGCTATAAAAGTTGAAAGGAAACTAGGTAGCAGGAAAAGGGATATGAGCTACCGAGGCCATAATGTCATACTTCCTTAAGAAGGAAACGTAATTTTACAACGGAAATGTCAGAATAAAAATTATGTTACTCTCACCAGCTTTGTTAGCAATGTAAAACCTCGTTTGGGTAGGTATAAGAATAAAGAATTAAAGCAAGCCGATAACCTTAATTTTGCATAGCACAATACCATATGAGCAGAGATGGGCGTTTTTGCATTACCACTAGACTGGCAACAGCACTAAAACTTTAATGATAGTTAAACTCCAGTTTGCGCTATCACTAAATGATTCGTGGTAGTCAAATTTTTTGTCACTATCACTAAAAGAGTAAAGTAGTGCAGTCTATTGCATTATCACTAAACGATGTTATAGGTAGTGCAAATATCTTTCGCTATCAATGAATGATAAGAAGAGTTGTATGATTTTAAGTACCAGTATCAGTCAAGTACCAGTACTCATACTAAAAAACATTTAGTCTAAGGTTAAATTTACCAGTACCAGTAAAAATATTGGTACTGTCCAGTGCCAGTACTTTTCCAGTGCTGTCCAGTATTTCCCAGAACTTGTTGGTAATCATTTATAAAAACCAGTAATTACAATTAAGTATCAGTAAATTTTCACCGTTTAAGAATTTTCTAGTTTACTATAATTATTAAGACGCATAAATGGTGTATACAAAAAATAATTTTTATTGAGAGGAGTCAATACCAAGATTGTCAAGTTTCATACATTTTTCAATGCGAATTTCTGGCAAACTATTTGTAGCAGAATAATGATTTATACCTTAAATCAAAGATAACGAAGAGATCTAGTGAATAATGTTGGAATGGAGATATTAGCTCGTAAACTTTTAAAAAATGGTAAAAATTGAAATTTGATTTAAATTCCTGTTAGTAGGTATTTTCATTTCTTTAGATTGTGAGTATTTTAGAAGGAATAGTGAATAATGTCAAGTTTTTCATTTTTTTTAATTATTTGGCTCTAATAGTATTTGCTTTTCCCCCGATATTTCATCGACAATAAAATGCAATATTTCATTGAAAGTTGTTCAAATAAAAAGCAAAATAGTATGTTTAACAATTACATACGAAAAAAAAAAATTAGGAGTTAATTCCAGTTAAAAATTTTCAATTTATTTGAATTGCAAATATTAATTTTTCGTCTCAAATTGTATAATTTTGTCGCATGTTGGGTTTCTGATTTTTACGCTACATATGTCTAATGTGGTCTGTGGTCTAGGTATAGATTAATTTTATATGAATTTTCTCACATCCAGGACACAAACCTACATATAGTTAATTTTATTGCCTGCAGGCTCGCTGGTATCTAAATTGAAACTTTTGCTGAGTACTGACTCCTCTTAGACCCAACCCAGGCGAGAACATTTTTCAAAATGGCCGGCTTGCTGTAGTATTGGTCCGTACTTCTGATCGAAACTTGGCATTTCGGCATTTTTCCTCCCCCCGAATACTTCTCACCAGTAAAAAGTGCCAATATCCTCCCATGTGTGGGCTATGGCTTAAGTCAATAAATTCCATTTCACATAATCATATGTAACCTACATAACAGCCTTTCAAATCCTCTCATATATCATATTCTTCTCTATTTTCTTCTATATACCCACTCCAATATTAAATTGTCCAACTTTGCTTTTGTTGAAAAAACCCTTATAATAAGAATTAAGTCTTTGTCTCCCACAATTAATCTTCACTACGCGCTATAAATGTAGTGTTGTACTGGCGAGTACTGGAAGGTACTGGCGAATAAAGGAAAGTACTGAGAAATACTGGTACACACCAGTACCAGTTTTTGTACTGACACTCAAAACATTTTAGGTTCCAGTAAAAAATACTCACTTTTACTGGTGAATCAATTTCCAGTATAAGTACTGACTACTGGGACATGTAATGAGTAACAATTTACTTGAATATCGCATACAACTCTGGTGATAATGAAGTCGTGCATTGGTAGTGTAAACTTCTTTTACTAACACTGAACGACAATTTGGTATGCATATGCAACCCTACGCGTAGTACGTACAATCAGTGGGCGCGTTTAGGTGGAGACCAAACCAGTTTGGAAGAATTGGTAGCGTTTGGTCACAACCATGTAAAAATACAAACCACTTCGGTATGGTTTGCAATTACGCGGAGGAAAAATCATTTTTTTAACCGAATTGGTCTCCGCCTAAACGCGCCCAGTGTTAACAGTTAACACGTTGAGCCCGGCGTCACTGCTGTCCTTTTCGTTCAGCCGGCAGCGAGCAAATAATGCATAAAAATTGTAAAGAACAAATTTCCAGTAAATTTCTAGGAAAAAATTGAGGGCTTCCCTACATCAGGTCGAGGCATCGTTGATTTTATATTGGATAAATGCAATTAAGTTTTTGATATTACACAGAATTCAAATTCAACATACAGAATAAGAACCCTTACGTTCAGTTTTCTGTTTTGCGCAGATGGAGATGATTAATTAACAGTTAGCACTAATTATGATCGTACGAGCTACGCGTAGTGCTGCTTGCTTATGCATAACATTAAATTGTCGTTCAGTGCTAGTGATAGATGTTTGCACTACCAGTGTACGAATTCATTGTCACTCGTGAAAAGTATTTGCACTACCACTAACTACTTATTGATAATGCAATAAACTCTGGACTACCACTACTCGTTTAGTGATAGTGACAAAAAATTTGCACTAACACACAGTGCAACCTAAATTTTAACTATCACAGAGGCCTGTAGTGCTATTAAAATAATTAATGAACTGAAAATTTAACGCGCTAGGCCCACCTCAATTTCACCTAAATAGAATTGATATATGGAGTTCCATGTTTCCCTCCATCGCGGTCGGTCGTTTTTCTTTAATCTGCTCGATTCGGCTATTTTACCGTAGTATTGTGTTTACCTGAGACTTTTTTTTCCTAGTGGTGCTTTCCATGGAACATTAGACTTGCAATCGCTTGGATATATTTATCAGTGTTCAGTGTTCAGTTTTCGTTAACACGTGTACAATAATAATTCTAAAGTTTACTTTCAGTTGACTTCATCAAATCTTAATTGAACGCGGCGTCAGTTAATTATTAATTATCATGAAACATACATGATTTCCGCCGAATTAAAACAATAAGACAATTTAATTGGTCTCTCAACTTACTATTATAATCAACAAACTATTTGGCGTTATACCTCAGAGGTTGGAGCCAGGTGAGATGAAACTTCAGCTCCCTTTTAGTGAAGCTCATAGTTTCGACTCTGAAACCAAGAATTTATACATTTTTTTTCTCTTTATGGCAGCCATTGATCCATTTGCACTGCTATGGAAAGGTTGAGAGAATAAGGAAATAATTTTACTTGAATTTCTGGTTAAATTAAAGCTCCGCTTGACATTTATAAATTAATTTTGTTTATATTTCATGTTGTTTTACTGCTATAAGATTTTCCATTTTGATGTCTTCTCCAGAAGTCATGTTCTTTTACAGGTTTTTACACGACACACCTGTTCCTTTACTTTTTTTTAATTCTTAAGAGGTATGCAATTAGATCTGATCTTTTCTACTGACTTGGGTTAAATGATTATTATATCATTTCCCTGGTGTGGTGGGTTCAGTGAATAGAAGGAACGGATGTAGTGAATTTTTAGGGAAGAGATGTTAGATGTATGATGATGTGAAAAGAATTAGTTGACTCTCGATAGCCTCGATGTGAAGCTTGTGCTACCCAGGGTATTATTTCTAGTTTAAACCTTTCGGTGCTATGGACGTGTATACACGTCCGCTAAATGGTACACCGGTGCGCTATGGACGTATAAACACGTCCGCCGAATTGGAAACTGCGAGCGCTATGGACGTATAGCGTAATCTACAATGCATATTAAAACCACGTAGTAAAAGCCATGGTATAAAGACTGTAGTTCTTATACCATGGTAAAAACCATATCCTTTGCATATAAATACACGAAATATGTAGGTAGTGGTAAGCTGCCAAATTAAACAGCGCTGTAGATCTGTCAATTATCATGAATATAGTATAGTATAGTCTTAGTTTACTATACGTTGCTTGGGACAAGTTGAATAATATAAAATATTGCTTTCAAGACTGAAAGTACAAGTTCCAGTTTACAGCTGTTTTGTTCTAAATTCCCCTACATGGTTCTAAATTATGCTGCATACAGCTGAGGTATTACTACATCGTTTTTGCTGGTTAACGACTACACATAAGCTCGTGCTCATATCGTTAAAAGAATAAAAGAGAAGAAACATTTATGCAAGCATGAATTTTCAAATGCAATAGTGGGAAGAATACATAAAAATCCATGTCGTTTTGACGACGTGGTTTTACCATGCATTGTAGATTAGGCAAAGCAAAGCCAATTTCGCATACAGCTTACTTAGTCCAATATTATCATTCAAGAACGGCCTCTCAACTCAGACCAAACTTCTGTTGTACAAACAACTCATAAGACCCTGTCTGGCATACCATTTCTCCCACCTATATGGAAACACTCAGCAAGCTTGAAAAAAAGATTCTGAGAGCTTGCACGGGACTCCATAGACGAGCCAACAAAAAGTAATTTCCCAAGAAAGTACTCTACGAGGCAGCCAACATCACTGCAATTCAGGAGTATCTATTTGAACTTGCGAACAAGCAAGTTCAAAAAATATCAAACCACCCAAACCCTTTTATAAACAACCTGCCGGACCTTGTAATACCGGCAAACTTTAATTACCTCTCACCCCTGCTTTTAACAAAGCCCGAGGTTAGAAACACCTACCATCGACATGAGGGTGGAATAAGTTTCTACGACCATAAAGGTGATTACTACCGCGGGGAATCACATTTCAGCCAAGTATACTCAGAGAGTATCTTTGAAGGAAACCAATGCCTTAGGAACCATCGATTCCTAAACTATCCCAAAAATCCACATCCTATCCTCTCAAATCTCCTTCCCTCGCCCTCCTACTATCAACTAACTTCAAAAGGAGAACGACATGCAGTACGGCTGATACACCACATCATCTGTAAAGGAAAAAACGACAATGAAACAGAAAGTTACCAAGCTACCAAAGGACAACTATCAACAAGAGGACAAGAGACGACATCAAACCGAACTGAGGGCTAAAGATGATCCCCAAGGATCAAATAAAGACAATGAAGAGAACATCGAGGGGAAACTAGGACAACCGTAAAAAGAAAAAAGGCGCAAAACACACTTGACTTGACTAGATTAGGCGATAAACACGTCGTCGAGCTTTTGTATCTGTTGAATGTGAACTTTCAGAGCTTGTAGGAATACCAAAACAGCACACACGTATTTTTTTGTTTCCCCCTACCGTGCCCCACCCCGCGCTTGGGGGTTTGAAATTTCGCGATTTTACGATGAAACGTCATTTTGAAAATAGTATAATTAACTATTGAGTACGTTACCACTTTTTTTTTTATTTTGAAGCTAGAGACCTTATCTATCTATGAACAAAAAATTGCTATGATTTTCGGCTTTGTTTCTTAGATATGAATTTTTGAAGTCACCGTATACCAAAAGTAACTGCACTAAGGGGAATGTATTGTTCTTTTTTCTTTTGGTTCACGTTGTGTGCGTCAGATGTGTCTAAATCGGGTCCAAGTATTTTTCAAGTAATCCTTAGGATTGCATCGGCTAAGAGCTGCTCAATCCACTTATTAGGAAGTAATTTACATGTGTACGAGTATATGTAGATATAAAATAAAAATTCTTACCTTTGTTCAATTCCAAGTTTTCATTTCTCAGCTAAAAGTGAAAAGAGAGAACATACTGTTATTAGTTTGAAAAGAATTTATACAAATATCAAAGACAGTATTTGAAGTGCATAGCCAAACTTAAGCTATACAGGGTGTTCCGGTAGGAAATCATTCATATTTGGTATATCGATAGAGCGTTGCTTTCTGAGTAAAAAGTTTTTTTTAGACCGTATGAAAATGCTAACTCCTTTGAGATATTCGAGCTTTACTGTTTATTGCATTCTTTAAGTTAGACTTTCACTGAAGCTGTTATAACTTTTGAAGTATTTATTCGATTGGATTTTTTTTTTTAAATTTTCAATAGGTATGTATTTATTATTTTCAAAATAAAGTAAATACTTAATGGGTTTTGTTAATACACAGAGAATTAAGAGCCTTCAAAGTCAGAAATTTTGAATTGGAATCCCGAAATTTCAAGTATTGACTCATTTTGTACGGAAACTAGGCTTTGACGTTCCATTATTTTTTTTTCAATTATTTAGAAACCTTGTTGTTTACTTTCATATTGATACATAACCCTAAATCAAAATGCTGACAAAACATTTTCTGTCAATTTCTAAAAATAAATTATTGCTTATCTAGCCCATGAAAATTAATAGCGGCCAAAACACCCTAATTTTGATAGCTGGCATACTCTAAAGGTACGTGCACAACTTGGCGAGGCGATGCGCGGCAAAGCGAGGAGGCTAGGCAGTTGAGCGAGGCGAGGTGAAGATACATCTCGAGGTGTAGTGTTCACAACAACGAGCTGTTTCTTGATAAGCCGCCAAGTGAGCATAAATTATGTCGTCACATTCTGAAGAAAACATTTTGTGATTGTCAAGTAGTGCAACTATATTGCATTTTTCACATAAGTGTACTTTCCGCTGTTTTATTCGCCACCGATTAAATACAAAACGTCTGGAGATTTACATACTGATTCTCAGATTCTTCCAGTATACAGAAGTCCCGTAAGTGGTGTCATATCCGAAGGATATGGATAGGTTGATAGGTCATGTTTAGAATGCTTAGACGAACAAAAAATTGTATGGGGGGGGGGGGTGTCCTAACTGTTTCGAAGATAACGGGACTTTAACAAATTTCGGTATGTTTTTATAGATCACCCTGTAACTTCTGAACGCTACACCCTGTATGAAGTTTTATGCTATAATCTGACTGTACCCTTACATCCCTACTCCTTTCCGTCTACAAATTGAAAAGGATCAAAGTCGACAAAATTGGAAATTTTTACCAGTTTTTTCATTTTGAGGTTAATTTTTAAGGAAATTAACGTAATGACTATACCATTTTCATAACCAATAAAGATTGCCTGAGGTGTTCATTTGATGTACCACATGTTGTAACTACCTGCTACCAATCGTGAAATAATCGAATTTTTATTACGCAACTTTTAGGCACTTCTGGCGATTTTGTCAGATGCAGTTATGTGCCGAGAGGGACATTGTAGAAATGAGTAAATAAGGATAAAGTCAGGTAGTTATGGAGGATAAATTAGTAAAATGATGTAATACGGAAGGATATCAGTAAATTTTGCCACTTTGAGTATTGATTTCAAAACTTGCAAATTATAATTAAAATGAGACCAGTAAAGCAATTAGACTAGAAATTACCTGACTTTATTCTTATTTACTCATTTCTACAATGTCTGCACAGAGCAACAGGTACAAAATATCCACACAGGGTTTAACGTTCAGAAGTTACAGGGTGATCTATAAAAACCAACCGAAATATCTTAAAGTCCCGTTATCTCCGAGACTGGTAGACTTCGGATATGACACCACTTACGGGACACCCTGTATGAGAATGAGTAAAGAACCCTTCAATTATATAGAAGACCTATAAGAATATGCCAGCTATTAAAATTAGCGCGCTGCACCAGCGAAAAAAATGAAAAATTACATTCCCGAGGGAAATACCTCCAGGTGTCTCGCCACATTGCGCGTTGCCACAGCGTTATTATGAACACTCTCATAGTACAGCATACAATCATTTTATTTCTTCAACTTTTGATATAGCCTTGCTTCGCCTCGCCTCGTTGTGCACGTACTCTAATAGGTTTTTCCTATATAATTGAAGGTTTCTATACTCATTCTCATATACTAGAAGAATCTATGAGGATCAGTATGTAAATCTTCATATATGTGGAAGAAATTCGCCAAATTCCAGACGTTTCGTATTTATCGGGTGGCAAGTAAAACAGTTGAAATTACACTTCTGTGAAAAATGCAATATAGTTGCATTACTTGACAAACACAATAAATCTTCTTCAGAATCTGATGACATAGTTTATGCTATCATTTCGCGATATATCAAGAAACTGAACGCCTTGTTGTGAACACTACACCTCACCTAGTTGTGCATATACCCTACGACACAAGTAAAAAAACCTAGTCTTGGCCTAAAACAAATTCTTATGATACCCTAGATGAATGCCCGTATGTGATTACGTATGGCCACCCATCTGTGCAAAATTTGATTTTTGAAGTGGTTTTTCGCCTATATTTCTAGAACGGTTTGTCGGATAGTAAAAATAATTATGACCAATTCTACAGGATTTCGTATTCTGAAGAACTTTTCAGTACAATAAAAACATCGACTGAGTATGTGTAAAAAACCAAAATTTTTATATGGCAACATCAAGGAGTTGCCCGATTTAGCCCATTTTTGAAATTATATTTATAATTTTTTGTACAAGATTTCAACTCTCTACGTTGACGCGTTCTCAGGCAGTGTAGAAATATATACTGAAAAACGAAATTTTTGAATGGCAACCCCCCAAATGGCATTTTCGAGCTAAATTTTTTTTTTTAAAGGCCGCGTGCAACATTTCAACTCTCTAAGTAAACATGTTCTCGAGCTATCGACGGACGGACATGTAAAAATCAATATAGCTTTTAATATTATGCGTGGGTATCCGACCCATTTTGGTCCAACATCTTTCTATGAGTTACAAACGGAATGACAAACTTAGTATACCCTATGAATTTATCATATAGGGTATAAAAATTGAGGCCTCCTTACATTAGGTCGAGACAGAGTTGATTTTATATTGGACCGAGGCACCAATGTCTATTGCATAGGTAGAAAGCCTATCCAACCAATCCATTCAATCTATATACCCATCCGTCCCTTTCATTCCAACAATTTACTCAGTTTCTTCAGTTTCTCGGTTCATTTCATTGTTTGTCCAGAACATCGCTTAAGTTAGCCAAGACCTGTCAGTTAATCTTGTCGGTTAATATAAACTGAGTGGGATCAAATTTGACTATGGGCCTTTCTTATTTATTATTAGTTGTCTGTGTTATTACTTTGGCAAGATTTGTTATATTTTGTAAAAATAAGAAAGTTGAAATTTCTTAATCTGTATAATAAGCTAATAGGGCTATAGTTCGAGTTCTTTATTTATAACTGAACCCCGTATGCTTCTATTACTGATTGAATTACCTTCGCTATTTGTTCTTGACATTGTTTTATTTGACCCTCTTGCTGCTCCTTGTATGCCTTAATTTCATCTTGCCACTTTTGCAAAATCGTAAATTGTTGTTTCATGCTTGTGTTGTTTTTCTGAATATTACCTTAAAGAATGATACATAAAAATGTTTTTTTAGAGGGGTAAATTATATGAATTTTATACTCTTCATTTCAGAATATTCCATCATAAAATTCTGTAGTTTTATAACATCTTCCGGACTGGCGTTCGATCCACACAAACTTGGAAATTGAGAGAAGACGTTTGCCTGAAAATAGAAAATATCTCTTTAACAATAATTATTATTGAATATGTATAAATAATAGATAGAGTAAAATGGAACTAACTAGCAAAAGCAACTTTTTATAAATTGTGGTGTTCCAAGTCTATAACCGTAGAAACTGGCACAAAGCTTCAACAAACTTCTATGAAACTCTAATAAGCCCGGCATGTGAACCTGATAATAAAAGCAGCAAATTTTTATTACAATTTGTAACCTGAAACTTGCTGTCTGTCTGTATAGAGGTGAGGCCTAACTTAAGATGTTACAAGGTGAATATGACGGTACAGAATGTAAGATGCTTTAATAAAGGTATACTTTAAAGTCGGGACTATAATGTCCTGCTCTTATAGAGCACTACATCACGAATACGGCAGTAACTTTGACAGGTTGAGTTATAAAAATAAGTAAAAACTGTATAGTTCTTAGCAGTGAAGGTTGAGCTTTAAACTGCTTCATATCTGGCAGATTTAAATGTATGGAGATGAACAGCTGCAGTTCCAAAAGATTCTAGAAAAAATAGAAAGCTCGAAATTACCTGGTGAGATAATGTGGCGACGAGAAAAGAAGATAATTCAGATGGTACAGATTGCTGATATGACTTTTAATGGATGCAGAAGTAATAGATGCACCCAACCCCTTACGCAGGTTGAAAGTGATCACAAATTTATTTAAACCAGCTTTGCCGGGCAACTAAGACCAATAATAATAATATGCTTAGGATGACGCTGATATCAAGAATTGGTCTGGTCTACTAACCATATTGTAGTTGACTTAGATAATTATTGCACGATTAAAGGCTAACTAAAAACAAGGTTAGATTATTGTCAATGATTACTACCATCTATAGAGTATAGGACACAACATGGAAGCTTTAAAATTCAACATAAAATTATCTTTACTAGGGAAAACAATACGCTTCTATCCTTAATTCTCGAGATAATTTCACTTGTTCTAGTTCAAGCTTTTGGGAATAAATTATCTGTAATAGCGTATTTAAATTTGCGTTATGAGTCATAAATGCAAATACAATATGTATCAACAGTTTATTTTTGCTTATCTCTAAAACGGGGAACTACAATTAAATTTAGATAAGTTTCTTACCTTAAGAACGTCCAAATCAACTTCTCCGAGAAGAAAGCTCGTAGCTAGAGATCCATTTTTGGAATCTAATAGAGAATTCTTTGGACTAGCAGATCCAAAATTGTTCATACTCATAGCTAGACCAGCTTTTACAGAATCTTGTGAGCCATTTGCAAGATTTCCATTATATTGTCCACTTGTCTTAGAAGCATCTCCGTTTTGTAGGGAACTTCTATTATTTTCCCCAAAATTGGAGCTTTGACTTGTAGTACTGTTGGTATTTTCCGCAAAGATAAAAGAATTTGTTTTGAGTACATCCGTTCCCAGCGATATCATTGCAGACCGTTGTTCCTGATTCTTTTCTTCGTCCGATAGCGAATTGAGAACCGGCCCTGCTCCTGCATCACTTTTATTTATTAACTTTTGAATAATCGAGTAATTTTCCATAGACTCAGTGGGAGATGTACCCAATATTACGAAAGACTCATCTTCCGACATTTTGGATCAATAAAGAAAATTGTAGCCTTCAATTCTGTCTTGCCTACTTAAAAAAGTAGTGTATAGAATAAAAATAATTACGTAAAAATCGTTCATTGGGAACTTACCTAACTTTTGCCGATTATCCTACGCGTTGTAAATATTATTTTGGAAGATAAGATCAACCCCCGATTTAATGTGACGCAGAAATCAGCTGTATGCAGAATGAAGTTTTGTTCGCGCTTCTGCTATTCTCCACTCCATTACAATACAAGCGCTTCAACATTCGACAAAGCGCCAATAGCTTTGATACTACAATACGCTGGTGCCATCTAAGTTCGGCGGGGTCTTAATACTACAATACGCTGGCGCCCTCATTCGGACCAATTCAGAGTGCTAACTTTTTTAGTGACTACAACCAATTGTCAGGGCGACTCTTCCAAGTTCCACATATGAAACTGACTTAAACTGAATTACGTTTTGGCCCGCCCTCCGGCGGGGCGTTAAAGAATTTTTTGTTTTTGCAACCCCCAGCGGAGAAAAGCTAAATCTTTACAAATCAAAAACAAAAAAAAAAACATAAGAAAATAAGAAAGTTTCGGTTTAAGTTCGTTTTTTTTAGGTGCATGAAATTAAAGCAACAACAATTTAAAAAGTTTTTGGTTTTTGTGAAGTGAAGAAGGGTTTTTGAGTTTCCTAATTAAAGCAATTTATTTAGAGTTTAGAGAAGTTTTGCTTATGGTTTTTGTAGTGTAAGAAGGTGGTATAAAGTTTTTTTCTTGAGTTTTCACAATTTATTTAGAAAGGAAGAAGGAAGTTTTATACGTTCTTGATTCTTGAGTTTCCTTAATTAATTTTTTTGTGGTTTTTCTATTATCATATTTTGAGGTACGCTCATTTGTTCATATTTTGATTTTGATTTGAAACAACAATTTATAGAATAAAAAGTGTGAAGAAAGTTTTCTCCGTCACATACTTTTTACAGCCTAAACATAGCCTATTATTTTATTTGAACGCAACTTTCGCGTTTCGTCAGCCGTCCTCCGGGTCGTAGGAAAGCAAAAAAGCTCGCCACGCCAACTGTAACCAATAGCTTTTCAGGCCCGACCGGCATACAGAAAGGTTTCGACCCAAGCTTGCTTTTTTGTCACCCCCATGTGGAGAAAAGCCAAGAAAGAAAAACTGCAAAAATAATCAATGACTGCAATCAATTTTAATTTTTTTTTTTGTAGTTTTACACTGCCTAAACATAGCCTATTAATTAGAATTTTATTTGAGTACCTTGGCAGCATAGCGCTGGGCTCGAAAGGAAATTCATTGTAGCAAAATAAAAAATAAACAATAAAAGCACAGGTATAGGCACTTAAAATATAGTACAGAAATTAACATAAATTTACAAGAATCGGCACTTAGGACAAAGCACCGCCTAGTAAAATAAGACAGTTTACGGGTGATGTGATGAGAGGTCGCATAGAGCGAGCGCAGGCCAAGATCCTTCAGCAAATCCTTTTTATTTGTGGCTGAGATCGGATCCATTAAAAGACTGGTTTATTTGAGATCGCAAAATTATGGCCCTGCAGAAGCAAGTTAGGAAGTACAGACATGTTGGTGATGTTTCTGAGACGAATGGAGTAGATGGTTGCTTGAGTTTTCGAGGGATTTTGGGACAGACCATTGTTTGCTGACCAGTCAGCAATCTCAGCCAGAGTCCCATTGATTGTTGCAACAGCCTTGTTTAGATTGTCCCTAGGAGCAGCAGAGTAAATCTGGAGATCAGCAATATAAATGTGGAATTGCACAATACTGTGGTGACATCATCTATGAATAGTGTGAACAGCAGAGGTGCCAGCACAGCTCCCTGCGGCACACCATAAACTACAGGCACAGGTAAACCCAGATGTCCAGACCTTATGGGGATCAGTGACGTTCAGTCAACAACTGAAATAGAAAGCACATTGTTTCGAAAAAGAGCTTTGAAGCTTTTGCGAGAGATTCTATGCGAGAAACATGTCTCTTTGAGATTATTCCGGGGGCAACGCTTACGATACAGCGCCTCAATGGTTACATGTTTAAACTTGATTGTTTTTGTACTCTCTCACAGCCCTCCGCTTTTGTATCCAATTTTATCTTTACATCTCTCTCGAAAAATGAGAGTTTGGTAGATGGCTTGTGAGAGAAAAGCTTTAAGCACATGTTTGTCGGTTAGACGTTGTCGGTTAGCCGCAATAATTGGTGTCAGTTTGAAGTACGGTGGATGGTTATCTGTATTTTACTTATTTGTGCTACAGGTCTCATAGAGGAGTAGGAGTGATTGCATCTCACCATGAAATGTCTATGACTTAAGTAGTCCTCAATCAGTCTGCAGGCAGAATCAGGGAACCCAAAACGCGTGCGAAGCATTTTAGCGTAACAATTACTTTATCCTTCAAAAATGTTGCCATCTTTTCATGCCATGCAATTTAGCCAGGAGTATATGTGAGTACCTGAAATGCAAAATTTGATAACTCCACCTTTCGTAAAAAATTAGATAGAAATGGCGATATACTCTCTAAGACGAGTACTTCATTTAAATTTAGCTCCAATTCTAAAGTTATACGCATTAATAATGGGAGTGAGTTATACGGTTGGAAGTGAAACCAAATAAATCCACTTTACAATTTCCATCACAAACAATCGATTTTGATGCAAAATTGCATATATGTATCCTCCGTGAAATATTGTGGTTTATTACAACTTTGGAGCAGAATTTGCCTAATTCTCTTCACTTTTTTTTTAATTTGTAGTTGCCACCATTATAACGCTAAAGAATTCCCACGCTTCTATACGCCAATAGTCATATTCGCCTATAAGAAAAATTCAGAGAGAACTGCAGCTAATTTATTTACACCTGTTTGCAAGAAAACATTCGTAATGTATTTTACATGCCTTTAAAAACAGGATAATAGCAATTGCTAAAAATTATGGACAAATCGATCAAGCACCTTCAGAAACCGTGTTGGTAACAAAATTTCTCAACGCAACATAGATAAGCAGACTTTAGTAATGGAGTTTTTTAGTTCCTTTAAGTGTTGGGTCAGATTATTGTAGAGCCAGGTGAGGTCGCCCTTACCTTCCATCAGAACTAAATATATGAGCAATGAGAAATGTGGCGAATGTATTAAAATAAGTATGAAGTACATGAATCTATAAGTCACCAAATCATTCTTTCGAAATATATTTCTTACGAAATATAATATTACCTTCGACTTCACATCTACATATAAATGCTCGAAATGTATTGAGTTAAATAATTAAATAGAAGTTACTAAAGATGGTACAGTAAAAGAAAATTTAACTGCAAAACGAAAAAAACATATGTACATAAGAGCCAAAAGTTTTTATGAGCTTTTAAAATAAAAAAAGGACGGAGCTCTCACTCTCTAGTTCGATTGTCAGAAAAGCCAGATATATTACCTAAAGTGCCTGATCAGTCGGCCTACTATGGTAGGCAACTACACAGAGATGTTCACACTCTTAAAGTTCTCTACTTTGCTTTGGTGAGTCTCTACTTTGCTTTGGTGAGTCTATTTAGAATATGAATGTGTCGTTTGGTAGGCCTAGTACAAGGTTCATCTTGAATCAATACAGATACTGTTCGGTTTATCTCAATTGGAATTACGATGGGAGGTTAACTGTGCGACTTTTGTTAAAGGTATTTTGGATTCCAGAATTAACTCGCCCGAGTTATTATCAGTGATTAGTATATACATATATGCTCCGGAAAAGCCAATTCGCTCTAGGTGCTTGCTGTATATTTCTCCTCATCACAGCACGAATTATGGTAATCACGAGCCTATTTTCAATTGTTCCTTAATGTTTAAAAAAATTTCGCAAATTGATGATATTTCTATGCCAAGAGATAATTTTACCTCCTGTATTTTTGATCATTATTAGATGTGTTAACGCTTCTTAGAAATAATTAATACATTAACTGCAGGTCTGTAAGATATAGTGCTTAGGTTGCTTAGGTTCCGTACGCAAGGCCGACCTCATTCTATGTATATAATCATTATAAGAATCAGCCAAGTACGAAATGTACTGAGTACGCATATTAGAATAAGTTACGTAATCAGCATCGCTCCTTGAGGAACAGAACCTCCTCCAAGCTTTATTCCTCAAATTTTTAAGATGCTTCAAAGAGCCATTGATCCACGGTTGACAATGCGAAGTACGTTTCGAACTAACAAGTGGTACACAGTGAGTAAAACAAAGAAATAAGATGTCATAAAACGAGCTCACAGCTTTATCAATGTCACGTTCACCCAGAACACTGGTCCAGTCGCAAGCGGATAGCCATTCATTCATTTTGTTAAAATCAGCTTTTTTAAAGTTATAACAATACTCGTAGTTAATAGAAGAATTAGATGATGAAGTTACAGGATCAAAAAACAAAACTGTATGTAGTGCCGGATGATGACTTGTTTCAGGAACCATAGGAGTTAAACAACGCTTAACGAGAGTACCATTGGGATCAGATGAAAATACCAGGTCAAGAGATTTTCCAGAGTCATTATTCACACCGCTAGACTGCATTATACAATTAAAAAAAAAAATAAATAAAAACTTTCCAATAAAACACAAATACAAATAAACTAATCAAGGAGTGAGCAAAATTCAATCGGTTCCAAATGGGGCTAACACGAAAATAGAAAGTATTTTTCGGAAATTAATTTTAATTTAATTTTGAAGCATTATTTTTTAAAAAGGTTTTTTATACTTTTAATTTTTTCTTTTTTAGTCTTAAATTATTCTCAAAATATTTAAAATTATATCATTTAAGAAAACTTCAGTACTACATACAGAGAAATTTTATTCAATTTACATTAAATTTAGTTCGTCTTCACAGAGGCTCAACAAAGTAAGTTGCATTGAGTCTGTAAAAAGACGCTCTTTGACTCATTGTTATGCTCTTACGAGTAACCCGTAATACTGAGTCAAGAACAAAATGATTCCTTTTTTTTAAATAGAACTTTGTGCATACAAATTTGGCATGACTAAAAAACCGTTGTTGACATCCCCATAGTCTGTCGTAAAAATGGTAATAATACGATCTAGTATAGCTTTTGAAATTAATTTCTTAGTAAAGGTAAAAAGGTATATTCCTCTGTATGTTTTATATACTATAAAGCCCTTGGAATACTGTAATGTACGAATGATTTTTACTTCGTTCGAAACCTACCTTTGCAGGTCAAATTATAGCATTTAAAAAACAGGTGAAATTCTCCCACGCCGTTTAAAGAAAAAAAAGCTAAACACAGAAACGTAAATCCTGAATTCAACAGTTAAAAAGGCTTGAAATATTAAATCTTCCTCCGCAATTCAAAAGGATATGTTAAATACATTTTGATTGGAAGAGACAGTACTGAGATCGCCCCTAATAATAAACCATATTTTGTGGAGGCGTCTAAGAAGTTCGTAGATTAAATCTAACCAGTGATGCTGATAATAGGTCATCATAATAAAGTGAATCTTTATTTATTATTTATAAATGAAATTCAGATTGATTTAATTTTATTTACAACAGAAAAAATTAAAACAGCTTACAACTTTGTTGTCACACTTACGACTAGAACTAGAATATTAAGCTGGTCGTCTATCAAACCATCATTTATATATGAGCGTCCATTTATTAGGATGATTATAACCCATAAGAATAGGCAGATGTAAGAACAAACTGATATGAGTTCGGTAATTGTTAAGGACACTTTCAACTTTCAACCAGCTACGAAGCCATTCACCATTCAATCATTTCTCATTGCTCAAATTTGTAGGATTAAGGCCACGAATATATAACAAGGTTGCTTCAATGCATCTGGTTGCATATATGCATATATGAACATCACCTTCTCTAGTTATTGCCAAGTCCATGTAGTGTACAATAAAAGCGTGTTCAAGTTCTTAGGCCGTGCATGTGGCAAAGAAGTTTCTGAAACAGATTTTATAAAAAGTAAACAATAAGCAAATACCCCTTAAAGGTGACATAAAGTACTTGGGAATTACTCTTCACAAAAGGCTATATTTTAGCCCTCATGCAGGAACGTACTAAAGAAAGCCAACCCGGGTACGGCGATATTGAGACCTCTTCTTAACGCGAAAGCTCTATAAAAAAACTAAGCTACTCGTATATAAATCACTAATTCGACCCATCATCGGCTACAGGTTCTCGGCCTGGTTTCAGATAACCCCAAACGTTGCGAATGAATTAGAAACTTTCGAAAGGAACGTCGTTGCGTTATTAATGTACTTAATAAGCTTATCAAAGAAAGCGCTCACGAAAACGGAAGCCCCCTATAATTAGAAATATTTTTAGCATAACTATTACCGACTCACTAAGTGACATGACAACTACTACTTGTCACCTATTAATATGCTGCACGGAAACTCCCGTCCTGCTCTCTTGAGTAACCCCACCACAGTGCTGTCGTTTGTACTCCGATCGGAGTATTTGTACTCCGAAAACTAATAGTGTACTCCGGTACTACTCTTTTTATAAAAGTACTCCGCTTTTCATTTCTTCATACTTAAAACTCAGTTAGCAAATAATCTAAAAGGTTTTATTCACCTTCATTTAATAAAATTTGTTTTAGCCTATTACACCTATCTAGTCAGTCATTGTGATTCGTTCGTTAAACACTGTGATTGATGTTTATGTAGTCAATAATGAGCGCTCTCTACTTGAAGAACTCCAGAGAACGTTTTTTTAAACTCTCTTTGCCTTTTCCTATGTCTTTCCTATTTTCTTCATTTTCCTTCTCACAAAAGTTAAGTCCAATTAACAGTAAATTTTTCATGGAAGGTTGGGTTTTTGTTTATGATATATATGGTATTTAGTGATTTAATTTAACTATATCTCATTTGTTTACTTTAATTCAAGTGTTATAAAAACGTTGATTTTTTGTAATAAAACAATATAAAATTTATGAACTAAGACACAAAGGAAGAAACTTGAGAATAGTTCCCAATTTTCAAAATGCGAAATGCAAGGAACTTACAGCTTACACCATCTCTGTGGAAAATTTTAAGGACGACGATTAAGATTGTCTTCTTTTGTGGAAAAACTAAAGAAATATTTCGTCACCCTACTTAATACCAATCAAGAGGAAATAAACTCCTCCTATTCACCTCGCAGTAATAGTAGATTTCAAGGGCTCTTGAAACTCTCAAACGAACTTTTCGGAGTTCCCCTGCAAGAATTGTTAAAAAAAATCAACAACTTTATGGAAAACATAGAGAAATGCGGTTCTCTTTACCAGAAAAGGGAAGCAATGTTAATGTTTATAATAAACACATGCCATAATTTATTTATTTATTTAATTATTTAGAACTTCATCAAAGATCTGACTACTAAGTTTACAAAAAGAAAGAAAAAAAATTATACATATGTAAGCAATGATAATGACCAAAAGTGAACAAACAATAATAATAAAATGAAAATTAACCTTAACTAAGCTGATCTCTTAATTGACCTTTTGAAAGATGAAAGTCAATGCAATCAAACTGGTTGTTAAAGAGACGAGACATTGATGAAATCGGCTCGTGAAAACCATAGTTCGTACTATGATGAGGAACGACGAGGAAGTCGTGGTTCCTCAAGGAGCGCGCAGGAATAGATATATTGAAAGTATTTAAGAGCTCAGGAGAATTTGTCGCTCCCTGTATACACTGAAACGCAAAAACAACTCTGCAAGTTTTTCGCCTATTTTCAAGAGAATCCAATGGAAAGAGTTTAAGCCTATCAACATATGGAGGTAAAATAATAGGGTTATGCCAATGAAGTCCACACAGAGCAAAACGAACGAATCTCCGCTGCACAGCCTCAATACGATTTATGTATACAGCATAAATAGGTCTAACGAATGTACAGTAAAGGACCTTCGTTATGAATGGATCATTAAACTCCTTTGACCATCTCCTTACAAACCCCAGAGTAGCATTAGCCCTGGCAACGTTTGTATTAATATGATCCTCGAAGGAAAGACGTGTGTTAAGGAAGACACCCAAGTCCTTGGTTTTGTCAAGTCTAGATAATAAGCATCCGTCTAAGGTATAACTGAAGCTCAATGGCCTCCTTTTACGAGAAAAGGACATAGCAGTACATTTGTTGATGTTGAGAGGAAGACAGTTAATAGCACACCATTTATGAAAGGTGTCTAAGTCCAAATTGAGAATTCCACACTCGTTTTCATTAGAAACAATACGGAAGATTTTGGCATCGTCAGCATAGCAAAGTATTCTTGAATTAGTCAAAATCAGAGATACGTCATTAATGAAAATAATAAAAAGGAGTGGTCCGAGATGGCTGCCTTGAAGAACACCAGAAGTATTATCTATTACGTCAGAAAGAGCTTCGCGAAATATAACTCGCTGCGTACGATCCGATAAATAAGAATGAAGCCAATTGACAAAAACAGAAGGAAAACCAAGAAGAGTCAAGATTTTATGATTGATTCGGTCAAAAGCTTTACTAAAATCCGTGAATATGCAATCAACTTGCTTTCCGCTTTCAATTGCAGAAATGCAGAAATTGGTAAACTCTAACAAATTAGTCGTAGTAGATTTACCCTTCGTAAAGCCATGCTGAAAAGAGCGCAGGAAAGGCTTGCAGTGGAACGACAAAACATCGCAAACCATGGCTTCAAATATCTTACCAATACAACATAACTTAGCGACGGGTCTGTAGTTAGAAATGTCGCACTTATTACCCTTCTTGTGAAAAGGAATAATCAAAGAAAGCTTCCACTGTTTAGGAAAAACACCACAGGTTAAAGATAAATTAAATAAATAACACAAAACAGAAACGATGGACGTAGCACAATGTTTTATGAGCGTGGAAGGAACGCCATCCGGACCAATAGAAAAACTATCAGCTACGCTTGAAATGTACTTGAAGACAGACGCTTCATCGAACAACAGGTCCTTAGGTTGAAGAGAAGTCATCGGAAGCTTCGTCAAATGGATAAAATCGTTATAACTAATATCACAGTGGTTATCACAGAAGGCAGTAAAGAAGTCACCAAAAATATTGGAAGTCTCCAAGGGATCAACACTATCTATGTTTCCAAGACGCAACGATTAAGGGTATCCATCACAGTTGCGCTTAGAGTTCACAAACTTCCAAAATTGCTTAGGTTCCGTACGCAAGGCCGACCTCATTCTATGTATATAATCATTATAAGAATCAGTCAAGTACGAAATGTACTGAGTACGCATATTAGAATAAGTTACGTAATCAGCATCGCTCCTTGAGGAACAGAACCTCCTCCAAGCTTTATTCCTCAAATTTTTAAGATGCTTCAAAGAGCCATTGATCCATGGTTGACAATGCGAAGTACGTTTCGAACTAACAAGTGGTACACAGTGAGTAAAACAAAGAAATAAGATGTCATAAAACGAGCTCACAGCTTTATCAATGTCACATTCACCCAGAACACTGGTCCAGTCGCAAGCGGATAGCCATTCATTCATTTTGTTAAAATCAGCTTTTTTAAAGTTATAACAATACTCGTAGTTAATAGAAGAATTAGATGATGAAGTTACAGGATCAAAAAACAAAACTGTATGTAGTGCCGGATGATGACTTGTTTCAGGAACCATAGGAGTTAAACAACGCTTAACGAGAGTACCATTGGGATCAGATGAAAATACCAGGTCAAGAGATTTTCCAGAGTCATTATTCACACCGCTAGACTGCATTAGGCCTGAAGAAATAATGTTGTAAATAAAAGATATGATTTCTAACAACATCTCTTTTATTGAATTAAACGTGCAATCTATAATAAACAAGTCCATAAGATTAGAACGAGTTAATATCTTAAATAAGCAAAAGCCTGACTTTGCAGCGATTTCTAAAACCACAGTCAATGACAAGCATATACTAAACTTCCCGCAGTAAAACACAATAAGAGTAAATAAAAGTTAGGGAGTAGCCCTTTTATTAAAAAATAATATTAAATATTCGCAAATACCAACAACAAACTTACAAACACCCCTCGTCCTGGCGGAAGTGGCATTGAAAATAAACAATCACACCAAAAAAGTATTAATAGGTAGTATATATATTCCGTCCACATTAGAGCTAATAAACTATTAGATACCCTTAACAAAATCGGAGACATGGGAGAAAACTTTGATTCCATTATAATTGGAGGGGACTGGAATGCTAGGCACACCAGCTGGGGGACAGCAAAATAAACTCAAACGGTAGACATTTACATAATTGGATTAGAGAGAATGGGTCAAGAGTGAACCTGGACATTATCACACCGAGGGGACCGACATTCCCACAGGGGGTCTCCATACTAGATTTTTTTCTTACGACGGAAAAGGTCTCAAGGGAACTCTTCTATTCATACTCCTGCACGACTCATGAATCATTTTCCGACCACTACATGGTTAAATTAACCATAGATATGGGAGAATTTAATTTCTCGCCTCTTGACCCGAAAACCAGTGAGGACTTTGCCAATGTAAACTGGGTTAACTTCTAAATGGACATTACAGAGGAGTTAGGAGAGCTACCGCAATCCAACGTTAATATAACAAATAATGAAATTGACATTTTGATCGATAAATTTAACGACACGATATTATCAGTAAAAAATAGACACATTAAGAAAATAACCCCATCAGACAAAAAATTAAAAAACGTCCCAGAGGAAATTAAGAGACTCATTAAGATTAAACAAAATTGGAGTAAGGAACTAAAAAAAATTTTTCACAGAACTTTTAATAGACACCACCAGGAATATCAATCGCTCTCAGCTAGAATCAACTGCTTAAAAAAGATTATAGACGAAAAAGTGCGATTACATATGAACAAACGATTCCAAGACCGCTTATCCGCAATAGTATCAGGCCCAGAAGCATTCAAAGAAATATTCAAAATAATTGGGAAAAAGAAAAGAGTCTCATCGGAAAAAGTCTGCTCAAACAACCATGAACTCACATCAATACAAGAAAAATTGGAAATGTTCGAAGATTGCTATAAGAAATTATATAAAGAAAAGCTCCCGCAACATTGTGTACAACTTCACCAAGAAGCATCCAGCTCAGTCGTAAATTTTATCTCCTCAAACTCCAGTAATCCAGAGGCATTCACCCAGATGGTAAATCTCGACGACAGTAAGAACGGATTGAACATTAACACTAAAATGATTCAGGAAATAGAACTAACAACAAAAAATCGTGCGGTCTAGATGGAACCTCAAATTCCTAATAAAAAAACTACCATATAAAGCGATTGAATACCTAACCTCAATTTTTAACTACTGTATAAATAATAGCTATTTTCCAAAAATATGAAAAGAGGCAAAACTCATCCCAATTCTAAAAATCAAAAAATCATACAATGTGAGTAACTTTCGTCCAATATAAATGCTCTCTAACATTGGTAAACTTCTTGAAGGAATTATAGCAGATCATTTTGATGACTTCTGCGACAACGAAAACATTATTCCAGCCTACCAATTCGGCTTCAGGAAAAACCATTTCACAAACCATGCCCTTCTAAAATTACATAATGATGTAACCTTAAACTTGATACTGCGAAAATGCACGACAACGTGTGCGTTGGAGCTAGAAAAGGCCTTCGACAGTGTGTGGACCATTGGTTTTTTTTAAATAAAATGATCCTATATGGGTCCCCCCATTCCGCATAAGGTTGTATTATAGTTTTCTTACAAATAGAAGCCTCCAAATAGCTATAGAAGAGGATACCTCAAACCACATCAAAATATTTTCAGGAGTCCCCCAAGGCTAGATATCGGGCCCCAATCTATACAACTTCTTCCTAATTGACTTCCCTCATATCTCAATTGACCAATACGGAAACACGCAGTCGCAGGCTTTTCTATATGCAGATATGAGGGTATCATATATGCCCAACATAAAAACCCTGAAAAAGCCACGGTAAAAGTCAGAAAACATATCGAAGAAATAAATGAATTCTACAAGTCATGGGGAATAACAATAAATGAAAAAAAATCTGAATTGATATGTTTCCGAAACGCATCGCGCAGAGGAACTGCTGGAGCAGTTAAAAAAAGTAAAAATTTATAAATTAATATAGAAACACATGAAATCCCAGTTAAGGATAATATTAAATACCTGGGCGTAACATTCAATAAGCTTCTAAAAGCTAACAATCAGGGCAGATATGCCTTAAACAGAGGAATAAAAGCCTCAAAAATATTGATACCTCTGCTTAAACATAACAGTCTATTTACAAACACCAAACTTCTCATCTACAAGCAACTAATTAGACCTACAATTACCTATGGATTTATATCCTGGTTTACAATATCCCCCACCATCGCTCAACAGTTGGAGGTCCTTGAAAGAAGGATCCTCAGACTCTGTACTGGAAAACATTTCCAATCGAAAACAAAACAATACTCGAATGAATTTATATACAGAATATCCAACATAACCCCATTAATGAGATACATGGTCAACCTTAGCTCAAAATTTCTATCTAACCTCCCTAATCTCAACAATATCCTGATTAACGAAATTTACAACGAAAATATATATGCGAGACTATTGGATAGCGACTGCCCTTCACCTGTGAGCCTTATAAATAATGATTCCGTAGATCTACTACAAGACTTTAGAATTAAACATAAAATCCCTAAATACTACAAAATTGCCTCAATAATTAATCAAAACAGAAGATAAGCTATTATTTTGTAACAGAAAAAAAAATAATAATTTAAGATTAAAAAAGTACAAAATGTAACCCAATGGATTTTAATAGAGACTGATATTGTAATTTGTGATAGAATACAGGATTGGCAGCTCTTAATAAGTCAAAAGTAGTTTTGGGAGCTGGATACCTCAGGCTTGTATTCCCCTAGTTTGTAAGTTATAATAAAAAAAAAAAAATCAATAGGTCGGGATATTGTAATGGTAACACCGGTCGCAAGTGTGCACAGTAGAATTTTTGACATTGCCTAGTAATAACACGGTTCTCTAGTATTAATACGCTTCTCGCTCGGCTGTATGAAAATAAATGTAAAACATAAAATGAAAATCTTTTGAGCAATACATTGCAGCTCATAACATGTAATCATAGTTAAGAATCTTATAAATTTAAAAACAAATGTAACTTTGAAGTCGAAATAAATGAATTGGAAGTGGAACTGGACAGTAATTTGGGTTGTTTTGCCCCTCTGCCCCACAGTTAAGCTGGCATAAAAAATTTTGTATGGGAAATGCCTGCAATTAGCAGTCTATATTATTGAAGTCTGTGGTTTATATTAACCGACAAGATTAACTGACATGTCTTGACTAACTTCAGCGAAGCTCCGAACAATGAAATGAACCGACACAACTATTTCATTGACTGCAATCGTTTATTTTTTGCTTATTTTCGTTTGTAAATTGACATAGAACCCTTGTAAAGGATTTTCCAATAAGAGGTGTTATTTTGATATTCAAAGAAAAATGCCATTTTTTGAGATAAATGATCGGATCTTTATTTCATTATAAAGAGGAAGGTATGCCGTTAATAATGAAAAATAACATCAGCCAAATGACCACCACGACTACGCCTACAGGACCATATCCTTTTCATGAAATTTTCCATAACCAAATCGCAAAGTGGCTGCCCTATGTCCTCGATAGCCTCACGAATTCCATCTTTGAGGTCTTGTATCGACGCTGGGCTGTTGGCGTAGACCTTGTCTTTCACGTGGCCCCAAAGGAAGAAGTCGCAAGGTGTTAAGTCACGAGATCTCGGTGGCCAATTATGATCACTTCTTCGAGAGATAACACGGTCCGGAAACTTTTCCCGTAAAAGATCAATGGTTTTGTTGCTTGTATGGCACGTAGTGCCATCTTGTTGAAAGTAAACGTTGTCCAGATCTATACCATCCAATTCCGGCCATAAAAAATCATTAATCATCTGTCGATAGCGCAATCCATTCACCGTAACTGTTGCTCTAGCCTCATTTTCGAAAAAGTAAGGTCCAATGACCCCGCGGGACCATAAACCGCACCAAACAGTCATACGTTGAGGATAGAGAGGCTTTTCAACAATAACTCTTTGGTTTTCCGAGCCCCAGATGCGACAATTTTGCTTGTTGATGAAGCCATCGAGCCATCACTCAAAATGAGTTTTCGATGTAATTCCGGATCATTTTCATACATTTCAAGGACCCAATCAGCAAAGACTCGACGTTGTTGATGATCGGCCGGCTTGAGTTCTTGTGTTAACTGAACTTTATAAGCCTTAAGACCCAAATCTTTATGCAAAATACGGTGTAATAACGTTTGTGGTATGCCTAATTCCAAAGAACGACGAGGAATGGACAAACCTGGGCTTTCTTCAACACTTTCGGCTACAGCAGCAATATTCTCGGCTGTTCTTGAGCGACGTGCACGGGTTTTATTCTTCACATCACTAACTTGTCCCGAAAGCTCGAATTTTTCTACCAATTTCTGTATTGCGGTCCGACAAGGTGCTTCACGACGACCCAAAAATGTTCCGAGTTTTACGAACCGTCTCTGCCACATTTTCACCATTTTTATAGTGAATTTTAATAATTTCAATGCGTTGTTGAATCATGTATCGTTCCATTTTTATTAATGGCGTAGTTTCTACTTGTCAAATGTCAAAAAATGACAGCTCCAAAAGTGACATCTACCGAAATAGCGGGCTAATTAAAATAACACCTCTTATTGGAAAACCCTGTATATAGAAGTATTTACTTACTTGTCGTCCAACTGTGGTTCGAACAGAAGTTATTATGTTTTATATGAGCTCACATCCCTGCACACGCGAAAATATTTCAGCCGTTGAAAAAGGGGTGAAGGAGGGGTTTTACGGAAAAATTGCTCATCGTGAGTTCTGATCACAACATTGTAAGGAGATCGATCGATTAGAATCGACGTTGGAGCATTTCTTTGCGAATCACCCGTATAAAATTTTATGCATAAGATACGTTTCTAACGAGCATTCAAGGGAAGATTCTACGCACGAACGGAGAAACATGAGAAGAACTGGACACGACCATGAATAAATCGGACTGTGTCATTGAAAGCGACAGTTTGTCTCCGTTGACAATGTGAATCAAGTAAGGGGAAAATTAAGCTTCTAAAGATAAAGTGAGGTAATATCAGGGGCTTTGACCAGTCTCATGTGGCGAGTCAACAAGTAGGCGGATAATCTCAGCTATCTCAGGCAGGCATACGTGAATGTGAATTGGAGACATGATTACAAAAAGTTAGCTTCAAATTCAGCTTAACGCCCAGATTTCGATTGGAAGTAATATAAGGAATGACGCTATTATGACCGGTAACAGCTTTTCTATTTCGTAGTTCCCGAACAATACAATCCTCAATCAAAACCAATTGGGGTCTATCCAAGTAAATCTGGATACTATCCACATAGAGATGGATGAACGTATCCTTCACGGACATCAGTAAATCATCTATGTATACAGAGAGCTATAATCACGACGTTGCGTTATCAAATCTAATAAAAAAAAAAAAATATTTTATTATCAATAAAATTTATAATGCGAAACAGTCTCATATTAAATTGAAGAGTTCTTGTTTTTTTTTTTAATGCATCCTGAAGCTTGATTAAGAGGACAATACACTATGGCTGGCATATGATGTACATATGTATGTTCATATGTATATACATATATTAATATTTAGAGAACATAATAAACTTACGTATAAACTTTTGAGATATCAATTAATTATAATACTGACTTGTTTATGTGTCACACCTTAGACGAAAAAAAACAAACTTGTTTAGATCAATTCTGACTAATTTTCAAGAATTTATTGGCCGGTTACAGATTGAAACGATTGTAATTGTGTAAATTCTGCATCACATTTAAAAATTGATCTGTCGCTGCTTTGATCAGTTTTATTTAAGCTTTTGAGCGATCCAGTGACAAACGTGGTTAGAAAACAGTATTCTAGTGAAATGAACCTATTAATTCTGTTAAGTAAGCAAAATACTGTGCATTTAATTTAAATAATACTAAGTACATATATAGTTAAAGAATAATTTTTAATTAGTTACAGCAAGTGCGATTACATTATGTTTTTGCAATGCAAAAGATGCTGATATAGAAGTGATTGGTGTAGATGGTGATCAAGGTAATGTATAGAAAGAAATAATAAATAATTATACTAATTATTTATTGCTTGCAGTTGTGAATGCAAATGTAAAACTAACCATGGAAAACTTTATTGACAGAGACGATGATTTAGAAGGGGCCGAACAGCGAAAGATAACAGACTTTCCAAGAATAAAAGTTGCACAAATTGTTTGAACACCATGTTCTAAGTGTTATTTTGATTTATTATTGTTTTTTTTTGTTATTAATTTAATTCAATGTGATTTTATTAAATTTAATATGTACATTCATTACATAATGTTTGTTGAAACAAGCATACATTTTATAACCGTTTTACCTTTGAATAAGTAATTATGTAGTGTTAAATACTTGCGGCAACGTGGTCTTTTCACACGAGCCTATATTTACATTTAACACATGCCGAAATTAATGGTTTTTTTTTCATTTATTTTGTACTTATTTTTTGTTGCGGAATCAAAGCGTTCGGTGTACTTTTCGATAACCGGTTTTTAATTTCTCCTTATTTGCCTGATTCAATTAACTACTTTTTTTTTAATTTAGATTAATTTGCTTAATAGATTTTTTTTTCAACTCGCAATATGATATTGAATGGAATATCATCATTGGAACTCCGTTAACGTGTTGAAAATTAAAAAAAAAATGTTTGTATATAATGTTATCTATGTGTCCTTGGTATCTATGTACATATATAAAAAGCATCTAGTATTTTCTTATTTATTTATTTTTTTTGCCAAGAAAGATGTTATGGTTGCGTATGAATTTTGTCAGCAGAATTTATGTGGATGAAAGAATTGAATTGAATTGTATATTAGTTAGTCGAAGGGCAAATCAAATTCTCTGCAGTACTAGGAGATAAAAGAAGGTCATCACACAAAATTAAGTCAGCCTTAAGACATATTACGGTACGAAAAATGCTGCTCCTATTGCACAAACTATTTTATCGACAAATGTGTAATGGAGTTCTCTTATAAGATTCACTTCAAATGCACTCACTCAACTTAGACTAAGGACTTAAGTAAAAATAACGGAAATAGGGAAAAAAGGCAAAACCAGACAACTTCTTCATAGTGTTGCCATACATAAAAATTTCAATTTTTTATACTATTTTGCAAAATTGTTTAGGGTTGCGAGCTAAAATTTTGTACATGTTAATTCTAATATTATGGACAAAATTAGGTAATCTTGTAGTGTTGCCATAGAATTTTTTTTTATTTGTAATACCTAATGTAGATAGGGAGAGGAAGCCTAAAATGACATACAATAGCAATAAGTGAACAAAATAGACACCCACGCATACAAGGTACTCATTTTACTTGAAAAGTAATTGAAATTCAAAGGTTTCTCGCACATCATTGTTCCTTTGTGAATATGAAAATCTTTACATATACTGTAGACGTACACACCTTTGTAGATGTCACCCACCGCACCGCCAACATTGTCTTTTATAGCATCTTGGTTAACTTTCTCTAACAATTGCCTGCTTTTTTTGCTTTTCGATGAGGACTTTCATATTTAAATTATATTTAATTTTTCCCAAAGAATATTCTGAACTAAGCACACGAGTACAGTTAGGAAAATAAAGTCACCTATTTTTTCTCTGAAAAATTTGAATTGTATACATTTTGTTTCTAACCCATAGTTATTAAAATCTATTATTCTTATAACAATAGACTCAATAAAAGACCTACCCGCAATACGACAATCCTGACATCTACTTACTTGTTAAACAATTAAAAGTCAATACTAACAGGATATGCAAAATTTTCAGAATTAATCCAAGTGGACAGCATTTGTACATTAATTTGTAAATAAACAATGAATCAATAATAAATCTCAAAACTATGTAGATTTGAATGAATCCCTGAAGGATCTTATTAAGATAAATATTCCGAATTGCTGTGAAAATGTCAAAGGATTCCAGCATCGATGGAAAAAAAATAAGGGAATGACAAAAAATGGAGGAAAAATTAAATATTTAAATATTAAAATAAGTAGGCAGGGGAAAAAACTCATTGCTGCAATGAACCTGATATATAAATAAAATATTTAAAACTAGGGTCAAGTGCGTGAATTAAAACTAATTTTGTCAAGAATCAAAGTTGATGTCACGATTTGAAAAACAAAACTTGTGACGTCATTTGCTCGATCCGTTTGTTTGCTCGGGTGCCAATACTTTGGTCAGTATCAAAACGTCAGATTTGTCGCATGAGTAGTAAAGTCAACTCTATGTTTGTACATAACTCAATTATTAATAATTAATGGATTTTAAATCAACCACGTAAATTTGCAAATCAGGTAAAGGAAACATTATTTATGAAAATATGAAGAGAACAGGCTCTTAGTGGCTATCCTATGTTACACCAGAGCAGAAAAAGCAATTATTTCTTGTAACAGAGCGACCAAACAGAAAAAAAACATTTAATGAATTTGTATAGCTTAAGAATCCTCATTGAGATTCTCATAAATTGAAGTAACATTATGATTTTGGACCTGTTCTAGTCCACGTGAATTTTGTGAACAAATCTTGTAGGAGAGTAAACAGTGATTATTTATTTTTGTAAAAGATTATTTTTTTTGCCCTATTATTTACATTTTTTAAAGTTTAAAGTTAGATTTTCTTAAGTAAGTGCTAATGCTACAGATTATGGTTAACCTTTACCAGCAGGCTAAAGTATTTTTTTTCAAACTAATTATAAGTTTTTATACTATGAGCTTACAGACTTCCTAGAAAACGGCAGTAAAACTAGGATAAATTATGTTCTCTTATATCTAAAGAAAAATAGGGTTAGTTAATAATTTAACATTTGTACAGTGAAATATTTTTAAGAAAATAATGTACTCAAAGTTACTGCTATTTTCAGCGAATTTAAATTGAATTAATGAATTTAAAATTAATAAGGTTAAACTATAAGTTAGATCAGCTGATCGGATTTGTGGTAATACATTAGTTTGTTATTTGTGCCGTAATTTTTTGTGTTTCAGCCATTTAATAATATGTGGTGCTTTGTATTTGGGAATATCTCTATTGTTGTGTTGGAGTTCCATTGTATAAGCCTCTGTTAATGGGTTGTCCATCATGCTAAGCTTGACGATAAATTTTAATGCACTTTTTATTAAGAAGGTGTCAATTCTTTTAATATTGCAGATTATGTAAAGCTTTTGGTTTTTAATTCTTTTACAGTTAGTTTGTGTTCTCTTAAAGTTGGTGCAGTGAATGAGACATCTTCTCTCAAACCTTCTAACATTTTCCATTTGGGCTGACGAAATATTGAACCAAATAGGGAACGCATATGCAATCATTGGCCGTATTAGCTGTTTCTATAGCAGATAACTTTAATTCTATTTTGGATCGCAGACCTACGATGTATAATTTTGCAGAGTGCTGAAAAAGTAAAAGTAGTTTTCTGAAGTTTCTGTTTGATGTGCTGGATGAATTGGAGATTTTCTGAGAAGTTTATACCTAAATATTTTAACTGTTTTGTATATTGAACTTTTTGCTCATTTATTTTAACGTTGATGTTTTGGTTTTTTATATGTCTTGATATGTTTGGGTATATGTCTTTTCCTGTTCCTTTCATAAGCATTGTTTGGCATTTGTTTATGTTAATTCTATGTTTCCATTTATTGAAATAGTTGCATAGTTCTTTTAGATATATATTCATTTGTGTTTCCATGGGTAAGTATTTAAAGTTTGCGGTGTATAGAAGTATGTCGTGTGCATATGTGAGAATTTGTAAGGGTTGTGATGGTAGGGGGATGTCTGATGTGTATATGTTATATAATGTTGGACCTAGTATGGAGCCTTGCGGTACTTCAGCCAGTATTTGGAATATGTCGGAAAGATTGTTATTTATTTCAACTTGGAAAGTTCTGTTTTTAAGATAATTATATATAACTTTGCAAATGTGGTTGTTAAAGGTGTACATATTTTTCATTTTATATATTAGGGCTTGTGACCATGTAGTATCAAATGCTTTTTCAGTGTCTATATTGCATACAAGGGTTGCTGTTTTGTTGTTTAGATTGGTTGTTGTGTGGTTCATAAATAATGATAGTGCGTGGAAGGTGGAGTACTGTGGTCTAAATCCCATTTGGAAAATTGGAAGTAAGTTGTTTTGTTCTTCGTATTCTTGGAATTTTTCCTTTAGAAAAAGTTCATACATTTTGCTAATTGAGGAGAGAAGTGATGTAGGCCTGTAACTAGCAATTTAATTTGCTGGTTTCCCTGGTTTTCTTATTGGAATTATGTGCGCATTCTTCCATTTGATGAGGTAATATCCTAAGTTGAAGAGATGGTTAAATAAGGTAGCTAAGAAGATGCAAATTTTTTTTTTTTGTTTTCCTGATCAGATAATTAGGCAATAAGTCCGGTCCTACTGTTTTTTTGCTGTTCGTTGATTTAATGATTTTTTAATGTGTTCTGACGAGATGAAGTTACTGTTTTATTTAATGCATTGGAGTTAATATCTGTGATATCCTTACTGGCAGGGAGATTGTCATTGAAATATACTAGTGGAGTGAAATTGTCCTGATAGTCAGAGTCTATTTCGTTGTCAATGTGTGTCATGTCCGTATTCATGTTTAGGTTCTGTTTGTGTATGTGTTCCAAGTGTTTACCTATGGCGTTGAGTTTGTTCGAGTCGTTAGTTAGTTGGCTATCTGGATTGGTTGGGTTGGTTAGGTGGAGGAGCCGGGATATTGTCTTTATTCCTGCGTTGTTTGTTATTGTTTTAAATGTTTTTTGGTTCTTGGGTATGTTCGCGAGTTTCTTTTTCCAATAGTTTTCATGATGTATACTAATTTTGATCCTTATTATGGTGGTGATGTCCCTAATTTGCGCTTTTAGATTGTGTTGGGTCGTACCTAAGTCTGTGCCATTTTTTTCGTAGTCTGTTTTTATGTTTGATAAGGGATAAGATATCAGGAGGTAGTGGGATGTTTCCTCAAGCTTTGATGGTAATTCTGGGTACTCTTGCCTCAATTGCATTTTTTGCAGCTAGTTCTAGTTGTTTTATTATTTGATCTGCTTCATGTGTTGTGATATTTCTATTAATTGGAATATTAATTATTTCTATGGCGTCGTTGATAAAATTGTTAAATCTGAGAAAATTTGTTGCTGAGAAATTACGGATTATTTCAGGTTGTGCTTGCATAACGTTATTTGTTGAAATAGTTAGCTCTATCATTATGGTCCGATTGACATTCATGTGTTTTAAGTTTGTCCAATAAATTAGGACAGTAGTAGGTGTTTATTGTATTTGACACTATGAAGAAGTCCAGGTATGAGGATGTGCTAATTCTGTGGTATGTTGGGTAAAGTGAAGTTTCTAATTTAAGATTGTATTGTAGTATATTGGTTGTGAGCCAGCTATGTAGTATTTTACCTGCTTTGTTTGTTGTTGTTGAATGTAGATTCCATAGAGGATGCTTGGCATTGAAGTCTCCTCCGATTATTTGGTGTCCATTACTTGTTGCATCTAGTATTTTTTCTAGATCAGTTGTGCTGAAATCTAGATGTCCATTTTTGTTGTATAATGATGTCAGGTATATTAATCTATTTGCTTCCTTGATTTTAATTGTTGTAGTTTCTAATTGTTCGATATTAGGTATGTTTATGTGCTCGAATTGAATGTTCTCTTTAATTAAGATTGCTGTTCCTCCACCTCTTTACTATGTCAGATTTATATGTTTTAATAAAGTTTTCTAGGCAGTATCTTTTTTCAATGTTAATTAGTGAATTTATATTTAGGAGATGTATTTTTAGTAATTTTGTTACTTTGCATTAATTGTGAGGTCTAGAATTAATTGTATCATTGCTTGACGTTTGGAAATTTTGTCATGGAGCTCTTTATATTTAGGAACAAAATTGTCAATTTTCTTAATGCATGTGAAGAGGTTGAGTCCAAAGAGCTTTTCACATTCCTGATTAAACATATTTATGTTGGTATTATTATTTACTGTGGGATTTTTTTATTTCGACTGTTTTATTACTAGTTTATAGGGTTTGGGAATAGGATATGCTGGGAGTTACGTAGTTGTAGCTTTGATTCGTTTTTCTCTGAAGTTCAGCATATTTTTTCCTTTGTAGCAATTCAATGTGTTTCGGGCAGCTTCTGTAGCTTGCTGGGTGACCATCTTGTTCATTTTCAGTTATGTTTGACTTGGGACATTGTCCTGGTTGGTGCTGCTCAGTCCATTTTACACACCTGTAATCAATGTTGCAATTAATTGCCACATGGCCATATCTTTGACAGTTCTTGCACTGCGTCATTTTATTGGTTTTACATTTTTCAACATATGTATATGGCTTGGTTAAGTAAGTATCTTAATCCAAAAAGTTCCTTAGAGTCATCGTTGGGGTGCAGTTGGATTATCCAGTTTGACTTGTTTTTTAATTTGAAAATTTTAATTATATTAATATTGAGTTTTTGCTTTTGTAGGGCATTAAATATGTCGTCCATATCAAAACATGATGGAATATTTTTAACTATTATGGCTTGCGGCTTTTCTTCTTTTGGCGTGTAGTGGTAAGTTTTTGTATCTGTTTGCTTTAAATAATTCTTTATTTTGTTAAAATCATTAACGTTATTAGCTAAGATGTGGGTCATGTTGCTATTTATATTTTTAAAAACGAACTTACTTTTTACGGTGATTGTATATTCCTTTGCGTTAACATTGTAACACACAATTGGCGGAATTATATATTATTTTTCAGTAGTATTTAAATTTGTTGACGGAGTTTGGGTAGTACATATAAGTAAGATGAGGCCCTTCTGCGTCTGTATTTATGTTTTGCATTGTGCAATCAGTATTTAATGTTTCTGGTAGATGTGTGGTTGCATGAATTTTAATTATTAATATTTTCGGCAGTGTTTTCTTTATTTAGAAGCTGATCTAACTTACCTGACACTTCACTAAACTTGAGCAGTAGCTCATTGTATCTACATGACAGTTCTCTAAGCTGTTGACTTAGAATAGTTTTTTCTTCATTTGCTGAAATAAGGGCGTTCATTAGTTCTTGCTTGGAGGCAGTTTTTGTTCTTGGGTTACGGCCAGCCCCACTAGGACCAGGCAGGGGCGCTCCGAGAGGGGGGACGAACGGAACCGGACGCCCTCCAGAATGTCAGTTTTTTGAAAATAATTTACAAATTATGTATAAAATGTAGTCTGTATATTATTACAAAGTCCGATAAAATAAAATAAAACCTTTAAATATACAACAGTAGTTCCCAAGTGCTCAGATGTGTGCAGGACACGACTTTAGAGCCCTATTTTTCCGGGGTGCGTTACTGGGACCAGGCATAGAGGCATTTTCATTATCTTGTAATTTGGATTTCTTGTCTGGGGTGTCTCTTTTTGTCAAAGACATCTTCCTTTTGCAGGACACGGCACTACGCACCGAGTAGTCGCTTGTTGTCGCAGTTTGATATCGTTGTTGACTCTAGCGAAGCTGCGTCTTCTTCGACAGAGTCAACCGTATCTTCATAGGCTTTTATAAGTTTTTTGAAGTCTTCCATGAAAAGGGAAATAATCTGATGGATTTATTATACCGTATCATTTTTATATTACAGAATTAATTAAAACGTAATTATTTTTTAAATTACTTTGGCTCCTGTTTCTACATTGAGAGGTCCAATTTTAGTGATATTCAATGTTGCAGCATTTTGTGACTTCGTAAGTGCTATAAGAATTGATTTCTGACAGTCTATAGGACAAAGATACCACTTAAAGCTATAGAATGTATCTGTGATGTCCTTATTCTGCAAAAATAAAATATTAAAATAGTATAAGATATCATGGAGGTCTGATTGTGTTCATTTAATCATATGCTTTTTTAAATATAAAATTTATAAAATGACATTTAACTCCTTGTGGTACCACGTAGTGTGAAATAACTGTCAGGATGAATACTGAAATAGGCTCGATAATTTTCTATAAATGTATCATATCTCCATAAGTAATCGAATAGACCTACAAGTTACGCAATAAACTCCTATAGTGCAACATTTATTGAGAATTTCCCAGGGAATAAGATCAGACTCTGTTGGGGTATGCTGTATCGGTTTTCTTCGCTCCTTCAAGAGGGGCAAAATTAAAAAAAAAAATACCCATAATTGAACAAAATCCCCAACCTAAGATTGAATTTCTTTAAAGACTCTCAAAGAAAAAACCCCACATATTGTTAGTCCTTAATAAAGTAACTACATATAACAATTCGAATCACGTAATTACTTGATTAAATTCAACCAGTAAAATATTTCTCAAATAATAGCTAGTAATTTACCGTCGAAAGAAATTCAAAATCTACTGACATTGTTGTTTAAAACATTCAACGAATTCCTTAATTACTATAAATCGGTTACCGTGTTTATTTTAATTTGATTGATTTTGAGAATATGAGAAAAAAAAAAGAAATTTTAAACAGTAGAAAAAAAGTCACGCACACAGAATAATGTAAAAACATGACATCTAGGTATGAAAAGTTTAGATTTATATGAAATTACAAAAAAAAGCCTGATAGAACCGTGAATTCCAAAGGACAGGTTATGGTTATTGAGAAATTCTTCAAAAATTTATTTTATTTGTTGCCATTATACAAAAGTATTGGCGCGAAATTCAAAATATTCCGGTCTCTACAGTCTGTTTTTTAAAAAGAGGGATTCCACCAGCTATGTGAGACCAGGGGTGAGTTCGATTCAATTAAAATGAATCAAGTAAAAAAAATCACTTAGAGAATCCTATGAGAATGAAATATCTGCTGACAATGAGCAACAATTCGTTGAAGCCGAAGGACTATTGTAAAGACCTGGCATAATCGCCTGATGGTAAGTTCACAATTCATTCATTTCAAAATCTCCTACTCGAGTCTTGAAACGCGTTTTTCAAAATGATGGAAGTTTTCAAAAGAAACGTTTTCAAGATATCCGTCTCAAAAACAGAATTAAATTTTTTTTAAAAAGTTTGAAATGATTTAAATAAAGGAAAAAAAAGTTTTTTTTTTCTTTTTTTTTATACTTTAACTTTTTATTATATTGTAAATAAGTACACTGCACGCTTCCAATTTTCTACTAATAAACAGTAAGTGGATGTAATCCGGAAATGTATTTTATTTTTTAATAAACTGTACTTACCACAGTTTCTAAAACTGTTCCAATTATTCAATAAATAAAAATTTGGCAAAACAAAAAAAGGACCATAAAATATCCAGATATCCATGATGTCTGAAAAATAAACAAAAAATTACAAAAACAATGTTTTAAGATTTTCTATTTTTTTTTCTTTCAATGAACTTACCATAGAGATACTAAACAATACTAAAGTCAAAGGTACTATGGGAAGTACAATTTGTCCCCAAATATTATAAACAAACGCGGAATCCACACCAGAAATATAATTAATTATATTCTGATGCATTCGTAAATAATTGCATAAGCTTATTCTAAGTAAATCATGATCATATTTTCTATCAATCCTTAACATTTGTTCTATATCATCTAGAGCAGGCGTATTCGACCCCCGGCCCGCGGGCCGGATGTGGCCCAGGACGGTTTTGAATGCGGCTCAACAAAACTCATATACGGTAACCCTCCTATAACACGGTAGATAAATTCCTACAATGTGCCGTGTTGTGCGAAACAGTGTTATATGAGACTAGAAGCCAGTATGTACTAATACTGAGGAGTAATGTTCCAAAAGCTATTAAAAAGATTTTTTTTTCAAATTCCGTATAAGAAACGTTTTACTTTATTTTTATTAGGAAACAAACCAAAATATACATATTATTTAATTTTTAATGTAAACTTCATTTAAGAATTAAACGAGAACGTTTGTTTAGTTGAACAATATTATCTTCACTTTCTTCTATATTTTGTGCACCTCCTGCCCTTTTAAAAAAATCTGTAAGCTTGCTTTGTTTGCTTGCCCTTACAAGGTCGTTGTAAATTGCATGATATGGTGATAAGCAATTTTGCAGCTCCCGTTTGAATTTTAAGTTTCTTTCAGAAGAAGGGTTTGCACTCAAGAAAAATAATTCTAGGTTTTTTGCTAAGCTTAGGCCTTCCTCTAATTTTTTTAGTGTAAGATTATTAATTTCACAATCTACATCAGAATTATTGTCCTCAGAATCGATTGGATTTACTTCGGATACCATTTCCACCAAATCTGCTTCGCCAATTTCTTCTTCGACAAACAAATCTTGAACGTCTTCAATAGCCACATCCACAAATCCTTCTCCTCCGATCGATCTAGCAAGTTCTAATATGCCGCCAATTTCATTTTATGTCGATTCGACCACATTTTCTATTCCAACTGCCGCTGGCCATTAATTTTTCCAACACCCGTTTAATGTTGATATTTTCAGTTCTTTCAGCGATAAGGATATCATTTCGATACAGTGCTTAATAGAAAATTGCTTCCAAGCTTCCCTTGCATCAATAGGTTCTGAATCTGTTTTGTCTAAAATCCATTGTAATGATCTTCTGATGTAATAAGTCTTAAAGGTATAAATAATACCTTGATCCAATGGCTAGAGCAATGCAGTAGTGTTAGGTGGTAGAAACTCTACTTGGATGTTTGGATGATGTAAATCATGTGGTTGACCTGGCGCATTATCAATTAATAATAGTGCCTTGAAATCTAAATTTTTCTGTTTTAAATACTTTTCAACCTCTGGCACAAAAATATTTAGAAACCAATCTCTAAATAAAGCGCCAGTTACCCAAGCTTTTGAATTTGCTTTCCAATATAACGGTAATGTATTTTTATTTACGCCTTTAAGTGCACGGGGATTCAAAGATCTATAAATGAGCATGGGTTTTGTCATAAAATCTCCCGACGCATTGCTGCACAGAAGTAATGTAACACGATCTTTTGATACTTTAAATCCGGGCGCAGTTTTTTTCATTTTTTGATATAAAGGTTCTATTGGCCATTTTTTTCCAGCAAAGCCTAGTTTCGCCGGCATTAAAAACTTGATCTGCTGTGTATCCTTGCTCTTGGATAATTTTTTGTAATTTCTCTGGATATAATTTGGCAGCTTCATGATCAGCAGATGCAGTTTCACCTTGTATTTTTATGCTATGAATTGAATAACGTTTTCTGAATTTCTCAAACCAACCCTTACTTGCAACAAAATCTGTGTTGACAGAAGATTCTCCACTTTCTTTAAGGTGTTTATGAATTTTCAAAGCTTTTTGTTTAATTATATTACCGTTCAATGGAATCTTTTTTTGCTACTATCATCAATCCAAATGCTGAGTGCTTTTTCCATTTTCTCAATTATTGGTGCACGTGGACGTGCTGCATATTTTGCGGATATCGAAGAGCCTGCAGCAACAGCACTTCCAATTTCTTTTTCACTTTTCTTAATAGTTCGGACTGTTGCCTCATTTAAATTTAGTGTTTTTGCAATGTGTGATGGTTTTTCCGCTTTTGAAAGGCGATCCAAAATTTGAATTTTCACTTCTAAAGATATGATCTTCCTCTTAAACATTGTTCTTTTATTTTTATCAGACATCGTTTGGGACTGAAATTTAATTTTTCAAAAGTTAGGCTTAATAAAAAAAATAGTCGCTCTTTAACACTTACTCAAAAAAGATTAAGTTAATTTTTATTCCAACAATATAAAATAAAATAATTTTTCTAGGTTTAAAAAACTAGAATTTCTTTAAAATTATTTCTATATACAAACTTCAATTAAAGAATAAAAAATTATTGCTAACTGCTATCCACGAAGTAAATTCTTGCAACACAAAATACAAATGAACTCAAGTTTAATAGGAAAAAACAAATGTGTACATCCATACATAGTTGAGATATTTCATATAAAATAATTCCGGGTATTCCCCCAATTAATATTCATAGGTACATATTAAAATTCCGGGTATTCCCACATATTGTGTGTTCATAGTCACTGACTTATAACATTAGACTGAGCGTATTGTAATTTTCCTATAGGAAGGAATGGCACAAATTTTATAGTTTTCTCTTTCGCCCTATGGCAGAGTTGGAGCTACTAACACAAAATATCGCTTATGGCCAGTTTCACAGTCTGGTTTAAACCAAATATTTAGTTTAAACTCGACGAATGAGTTTCACAGTTTGGCTCAAACCCCGGTTTAAACTAGAGTTTAAACCGTGCCCTTCCTTGGTTTAAACTCAAGATAATTTTATTTTGACAGTAGCATTGCTTTTTTTGTATCAAGAAAATAATTTCATCATGGATTTAGATTTAGACATTTCTAGCGATGAAGAAGATTTTTTTGAGTTAAATTTACAACTCTGGCGACGACTTAGTAATTAGAAATAGGCCAAATCATTTTAATTAGTGGGACGACGTTGATTTTTATGCTGGGTTCAGTTCAAGTAAAGAACTTTGTCACTTTGTCTTCGAATCTATTCTTGTCCGTCTTCTTGCGCTCTATTATATATCAATAGCTCAACTTCACTTATGCTAAAATTTTCATCCTTTTTTAATGTTTGCATATTTAAAATTAAAAAATATAACTACATATTTTTTATTTTTTATTTCTGATCTGTTTACTTTTTCCGATTGACAGATTGATTCTTGCAAAATTGCTTCACAATGGTGGCGATAACTAATTTAATTCACAATTTAATCAGTACTACCAACGTTACTAAAAGAATGCACTGTGAAACCCGATTTGGTTTAAACTACGTTTAAACTTGGAGGGTGGTTTAAACTAATCCTTGGTTTAAACTCGACTGTGAAACTGGCCATTACTGAACGTTTTCTTATGCCGTTTGATGTTTTTATGTTGGCTGCAGATGCAATCACTGCAGGAAGAATAAGGTAAAGATAGAGTTTACCATGCTCCGTCTCTCTTGCCCATACGCAGGTTTCAGGTAAAAATAACCTTTTGAATATTAAAGTCGGAATGAGTTTAATTCCTTATAAGCGATTAAAATATCACTTGGACACAAGAAAATATATTTTTTTAATTTAATTCGATTTCCGGATGTAAAATTTCATCTAATTGGTTGAGTTTTACATGTTTTTATGTAGTAAACGTTTTAAAGGGTGCTCAAACTCTGATAGACAGAAACACACTCACTTCATTGTTATATGTCAGTAGTTCATAGTTAAGATATTTCATATAGAAAAATTCGGGTATTCCCCCAATACACATTTGTGTTGTTCATAGTGCGTAATGTAATTTTCTAAATACATTCTAAACAAAAATCCCCTTATCGTGTTGTAGAAGTACCGTGTTATAAGAGGGTTGATGCAATTTTCTTTTCGTGTAAGAGTGGAACCGTGTTGCAGAATACCGTGTTATAGGAGGGTTACCGTACTTAAATACATTCTCAATTAATTTAATAAAACATTTTCTTTATCTATATAACATTTCCATGGGAGTAGTTACTTCTCGACTTAATAAATGTACAATTGTGCAATGTGGCCAATAATTTTATGTATTTTGATACGTTGGCTAAACAGTGTCCTGAGAGTAACGAAAATATGCAAACTTGATTTTCAATTTGATACGGGAATCTGAGAAAAGATTTCAAGATTTCCAAAAAAATCATCAATTTTTTTACATATTTGCGACTTCATTTTTAGTCTACATAAACAGCAAATTTTCAAATGAAAAATTTCATCATTTTCTTTACTGGACTTATATACGAATTATCTTCCCAGAGAAAAGTACCCCTGGCTTCAAAATTCATGCCATCGCTATTTGGAAGCACCTACATTTGTGAGCAACTATTTTCTAAGCACATAAAGAATAAAAATAGAAGCAAAATAACTTATGAGCACCTTGAGAACTCAACGAGAGTTGCATCAACTTCGTTCGCAAAATATCGAAGCATTATTGTCTCAAAAACAATGTCAAATATCACATCAATTTTGTGTTGCTATTTCTTAAATTTTATAATAAAAACTTTATGAATTAATAAAGCTTAAATTACTTAAAATTGTTAGCTAAGTATGTATATATATTCTTCCTTTTTGTTCAATAGCTATCTTTAGGGGTCGTATATTTTATGTGTGGCCCAATATAACTCGTCTACTTCCAGTGTGGCTGAAAGGTTGGCCACCCCTGATCTAGAGAATCTCTTAAAAGTAGTGTCAGTAACGGAGCCTGAAGAACGAGAAATACGAAACCCAAATCAATTGCTATACTTCCACACAAAAAAGTAAATTATAGCAATAAATTGAGATATCCAATTGATTAGCAAACCAGTGATTGTCGCTGGATCTGTGCCAGGTATGACGACATCCATTATTGATTCCATTTTCTTCATGAAAAGCAAATTTAAAGCTGTGGAGAGTATTAATCCAAGAAGCGAAATAGCTACAAGAGATCGATCAACTTTCAAGAAAAAGTAGCATTTGTTAATGTTTTCACTAAAAAATTGATTTCTCTTCGATGATGCATGAAGATTTGCGATATAAATGCTTCTCAGAAACTCTATAAGAGATCTGAACTGCCATCTATATGCTATAGCTGTTTGAAGTTTTATTACGCCCTATAATGATTTCATACTCACTTGAATAGCGAGGGAAACATACTGATTACTCGAATCTGCATAAATAAACTCATCATTCCTGTACCAGTAAAGTGCGTATAATAATGCAATATAATAAAGCGACACAACAAGGTATATAAGATATTTTCTGTTTTTGCTTTTTCACAATCCTCGGAGTTCCAAGTTGTCCTCCATCGTAGCCGGACATTTTCATTTAATCCGTTCGCTTAGTTTATTGGACCAAATTATATTTAGTTTTTCTCTGAGAATTCTTTTTTCCTATTGATACTTTCCATGCTTCATTAGTTTTACAGTGTCTCGGATATAATTCAGTGTTCGTTTACCTTTAATAAAATAAAAGGTATACTCTTCAGTTGACGTCGTCAACTCTAATTGTGAATTGGAAGGAGCGTCGGTTAATGGTAGTTTTACTACCATGAAACATACTTGTTTTCCGTCGATTTAAACAAATTATATACTACAATACAACTATTATTGATAGCAGCTGCAAAAGGGTTTAGTGATGCGTAAAGCTGCCAAGGGGGGTTACAAGCATGGGAAAGGCTGTATACATGATTCGTGTTGAAAGAGCACAGCTATTCTGAACGCTGATCATTGTGCGTGTTCATATTGAATCCTGCATGTATACAACCAAGTAGTCTTGTATTGGAATTAGTACTTTAGTATGCTATAAGATTACTGGGTGTAATATCAAGTCTTTCCTAACTTGAAGGGTGGATCATAACCTTCTCGTGGTCTACTGTCAGTTTATGTGCTAATATGATTAAGCCCGACGAGAGTAACCAGTGTCATTTAAGATCTGGATGAAGATCCACTGGGAGTACCCATGACCTTATGGTCATGGACAATGAAGCCATACCAACTGGGTAGCCGACATTGTTCTACTCTATTCACCTCAGTGTGCAGAAGGCCCCTTGATGGGAGCATCGTGTTGGTTGTGGTAGCACATGTGCGGGCACAGACAGAATTCCGCAGTCTGCATGACATTCTTCTATGAACAGAAGAGTATGTCCTATCTATAATAGCATACTCCGTCCGAGGATCTGAAGGATGGTCGCTTATATGTATGCTTAGATGTACGGCTTTCATGGCATGGAGTTGCGCTAAGTTAACCGGGTGCCATGACCCAGAGATCGACAGAGATTTTAGATGGGTCTCGCTTCGGCCAGCAAGCGCAATGTCAAGCATGCACTGGTATAAACAAGTTACTCATTGGGACAGGACATACTCTGTATCATGAAGACGCTAATTGTCGCATTGATACTAATCCGTGCATAACACTGCCGTGGAATTAAAGCTTGAGGTAGGTGTCCATGTCAGACCCCGACAGAATCTGTACATTAATTGATATAAAACTCTGCGTTTCATCTGCATCTGCTTGTCTTCGCGGGAGAGCCAGATCACATAAATGGCCGGGAATACAATGCATTCTGAGACTGGCCAGGTGGAGGTCTACTTCATGTTATGTGTTGACGAATTATTATTGTAGTTGTCGTCATTTGGAGAAAAGAAGAAGAAGATCATTATCCTCATAAATTTAATATTACTGCATATAATCAATAGCAATTTATTATTTCTTTATCTGTTATCTGCTTACTTACACGTTTTACATATATACAAACATATACTTATTAGCAATACCTAACGGATCGGAGAACAAGCAAAGTAAGTCAAAATTAATTAATTTCTAATTAGACATAATTAGTTTTACCTTGGAAAAATCGATATTCAGAAATTTTTGCAATTTACAAGACAGACTTGCTTTCAGGAATTGTTTTGCTTTCCATTTTATTAAGAAATTAGTTTCAGTGGTGACTACAACTGGTTCCAACATATTCAGGCCCAACTGTAAGCCAAATTTTCTGACTGGCTTGACTTACCTTGTTGTAGCGTTTTATTGTATAGTATTATTATACGCACTTTACTGGTACAGAAATGATGAGCTCATGCTGATTCGAGTAATCAGTATGTTTCCCTTCGATATTCAAGTGAATATGACATAAATACCATTCCAACTACATAATCTCGTTTTATTTTATTAATCATTATAGGGCGTAATAAAACTTCAAACAGCTATTGCATATAGATGGCACTTCAATATAGTATAATAATGCTATATAATAAAGCGACACAACAAGGTAAGACAAGCCAGCCAGAAAATTTGTCTTACAGTTGGGCCTGAATATGTTGGCACCTACTATGCTTGCCAATTTACTTATAGTTCTATAATATAATCGAAGCGGTCAAGATTCTCAATGGCTTAGAAGGAATTCGAACCAGTTGTAGTCAGCACGGAAGCTAATTTCTTAATAAAATGGAAAGCAAAACAATTCCTATAAGCAAGTCTGTCTTGTAAATTGCAAAAGTTTCTGAATATTGATTTTTCCAAGGTAAAACTAATTAATTTTTACTTACTTTGCTTGTTCTCCCTTCCGTTAGGTATTGCTAATATGTATATGTTTGTATATATGTAAATCGTGTAAATTAGCAGATAACAGATAAAGAAATAATTAATTGCTATTGATTATATGCAGTAATATTAAATTTATGAGGATAATGATCTTCTTCTTCTTTTCTCCAAATGACGACAACTACAATAATAATTCGTCAACACAAAAAAATGAATAGACCCTCACCTGGCCAGCCTTAGAATGAACTGCATTCCCGGCCAATTACAGATTCTGTCGGGGTCTGATATGGGCACCTACCACAAGCTTTAATTTCACGGCAGTGTTATGCACGGATTAGTATCAATGCGACAATAAGCGTCCTCATGATACAGAGTATGTCCTGTCCCAATGAGTACTTGTTTATGACAGTGCATGCATAACATTGCGCTTGCTGGTCGAAGCCAGACCAATCTAAAATTTCTGCCGATCTCTGGGTCATGGCACGCGGTTAACTTAGTGCAACTCCATGCCATGAAAGCCATACATCTAAGCATACTGTTACGTGCCACAAAGTGACACAAGCGACATCTGTTGGAAATGGAAGCAACATTAGGCTAGTGACATCTTAGTAAATCTTGGGTTCGGAAAACGGAATATTCAGGAACGTTCTAGTATAATTCGTAGAGTATAAATACGGCGCAACTCACATCCAGGAGGTGGAGGCTTATTTCAGACAGTGAAGTGAATGAAGTAAACTATTTGGATTGCGATAATTAGAAGTACAGTACCTACTAGCGATAACTATAAAGAGTTGATTTGTGAATTTGTGAGAGGAAACAGTAAAGTTAAATAAAGAAAGAACTTTTGAATGATTATTGAAATATTGTGTTTAAAATAACGAACTAAGGCCACGCCAACTATGTGGAAAGATTAGCTTATCTTTCATACTCTAGCGTAAATGCTGATTTCCTTAATGAAGTGGCAACAGAAGCATTTGTGAATGCTATTGCAGACTAAAATTAACAACAAGCTCTAAGGCTGGCAGGAAAGAAGTCAACAGCAGAAGCGCTAGCCTATGCCTTAGCGTATGAATCTCCCAGACAAGCATCTCGGAGTGCAGTACGAGTGAGAGAAATTTCGATGGAGGAATGTACTTGTAACAGAATGCAGTCATGACAAAATTCTCGTTCACGCAGTATTCTTCGATGCTGGAATTTTAATAGACTGGGACACCTCCAAGGGGACTGCAGAAAACGCCGACGAATGGAAGCGCTAGAAGAAGGGCAAATATATGGAGGTAGGCAGCAGACTCGCAGCAGAATGCCGTCATCAGTGAGCACTCTTTCGCGTAGTCTCCTTCGATGCTGGAAATGTAGTAGACTGGGTCACCTTAAAAATGACTGTAGGAAACGAGAACGAATGCAATCAACAGAAGAAGAAGCGATAAGATGGCGAGCTAGAGAGTAAGCTATTCGTGGAGAGACAAGACTGCAACCTCATGACTTTGAAATCCCACACCACAAAGGACGTATCCACGGAAATACAGAAGCCTTTTCAAAACGTCCATGCAACCCTGAATGGAAACATTGTGGACGGAGGGAAGAAAAAGATGACGATGACTACGATGACGAAAGTCGAAAGAAGAAAGGAAAGAAATCCAAAGACGATGATGACTACGATGATAACAGCAAAAAGAAGAAAGGAAAGAAATACAAGGACGAAGAGAATGGAAGAAAGAAAAAGACGAAAAGTAAAGAGTCTAAGGATGCTGATAATGACGATGGTAAAGGGTATAATGAAAATCGGAATGATAAAAACAACGGTTCTGACGATGATGATGATAAGAAGCGCAAAGGCGGCAATGACAAGGATGACAACGGCGATAAAAAGAGCAAGAAAATTGAGGACAAAGGAATCAAAGACAATGATTTATCATCATGGTAAGTGGTAAGAGACGAAAGAAAAATCAACGCATGGAAGACTGTTTCAACAGAACATTAATCGAACATCACAGGAAGTTAGTCAACTATAATCAGCGCGATTGGCATCGACATATTCCTATATTTCTAATGGCTTATATATCAGCTGTTTACAATTTAACCGGACAAAGTGCATCTGAGGTCATATTCGGAAAGAAAATGCGTTATCCTAGCGAACTCAAGTTTGGTACACCCAGAGGCGAACAAAAGTTACCAGAAGACTAGGTAACGAAGCTCAGACAACGATTAGCTGATGTTCACGAGACTACGAGACGTTCTCCAAAATTACCACACCAATGGGAGGGACAGTATTCAGTTAAAACCAGAACTAATAACATGGTATACAAGATTCAGCGTGGTACAAGGTGCAAAAGAAAAATCTTTCATCTAGATCGCTTGTGTCAATTCGGCGAGCATGAAAACCGTGGATCACCTGTTGTTCGGGACGAACAATTTTAAGAAGGGGGCAGTGTTACGTGCCACAAAGTGACACAAACGATATCTGTTGGAAATAGAAGCAACTTTAGGCTAGTGACATCTTAGTAAACCTTGGGTTCGGAAAACGGAATATTCAGGAACGTTCTAGTATAATTCGTAGAATATAAATACGGCGCAACTCACATCCAGGAGGTGGAGGCTTATTTCAGACAGTGAAGTGAACGAAGTAAACTATTTGGATTGCGATAACTTAGCTCAACTCCATACCATGAAAGCCGTATATCTAAGCGTACATTAATAAGCGAACACCCTTTAGATCCTCGGACGGAGTATTTAATTATAGAAAATACTCCTGTGTTCATAGAAGAATGTCCACCTAAGTCATGCAGACTCAGGCATTCTGTCGGTGCCCGCATATGTGCTACCACAACCAACACGATGCTCCATCAAGGGGCCTTCTCCATGCTGAGGTGAATAGCTCTACTAAAGGAGGACAATGTCGGTTACCCAGTTGGAATGGCTTCATTGTCCATTGTCCCCATCATAGACTCTCGCTCTTTCTTCGTCTAGGGTGTCAGACTTTGGAACTCATTTCCTCTAACTATACGTTCACGTCGAATCGTTGGGACATTAAAATCGGATTGTTTTTGCAATTTAACAAATTAAGTAATTGTTTTTTTTTTTAAAGTATTTATTTTCTGTATCTTTCATTTAATAACACTTAACAATTTTTACTGTATTCTTATATCTTGTGTTTTAATCGTAATGAAATGAAATTGAAATAATATTAATACATATAACACAAATTTTGAAAAAGTTTACAGCGGTTTCTAGTTGATTTTTCATGATTAGATATAACAATTTTCCGATGACATTTCCCTTTGAAATGTCATTTCTTTTTTCAAATCATCGTCAAAATGTCTTATCTTATTTCCATCTTTAAATTCTGACTGCAGATTAAGGCTTAGAAATATATAATTCGAATACATAAAATAGCTCATTGTAGGTATCGATATGCATATTTCCATTAACTAAGCGACTGGGCAAAGTATTCTTGCTAAAAGTTTGAAGTGTGCCAGTATGAAATTAATACATGAAAGTTAAAATACAAAGAAAGATACGACCTTGGAAAATATTTAAAAGCCAGAGACTTCCCCGCCCCCTCCAAGTTACTTTGGAAACTATCTCATGCACCATGCACACGTGTATATTACTTGCATCTTAAATAAAGGTGACATAAATATTTGTAATTACATAATGTAATTGGAATTTCAAAACCTTGTACAAGAAAAGTACCTAGAGCACTTCAAAAATTCTATTATGATAAAAATGTAAATAATGCGAAAAAATTTAACGCAGTAGTATTAACAAAGTATTAACACCCACCCAACCCTGCAAATATTTCACATTAAAAGAAATGCTGAAGGATTTACAAACATAACAAAATGTAATGAAAGCGAATAAATTGTCTGAGCTCTACAAAGCCGAGCCTATTCCTCTTTTTCAGGAGACGTAAACGTAAGTTTGGACACTTTGTTCTTCCAAAGTTCTTTGCACACACTCTGCAGCTGCACTCTATGTTATGCACCTCGGTGTCTGCCTAGACACAAAGCTGACATGGGAGATGTATGTAGAGGAAGAGTTAACGAGCCCGTGAGGGTCTTCGCACATGCCTGCACATGGGAACATGAAACCGAGTGTTGTGCACTGGATGTTTGTCTCGATAGTAAGACCCATACTATCGTATGTCTCTTGGGCATTGAGGCCGAGGTCGCAAATGGGGACTGCGATCCGTTAGCTGGCGAACTTCTAAAAGCTTGTCTTGCCTTGGAATTACAGGCTTCATGCGATCCACTGTATTGCCGACCTTAAAATCTTACTTAATTTGCCACCCCTGAATCTAATTATTTATGTCAAAAGAGCTATGTTTAGCACTCATTGGGATGTTGGGAATCCGACTGGGCTGGATCTTCCCATTACTCATTGGTATGTGGATTGGAACGGGAATTCCTTCTCGCCAACATACCATCTAATGTGATTGTGCCTTCGACTTGGACGTCACTTCTCTGTGGGTTTTCCAGAAAGGGAGTAAGGGGAAGTAGGGAGTAGGCTGAGAGAATTGTCCTATCGAGCCTTCCCCGGTCCGCTATATAAATTTTCAGTGATGGCTATTTCACACTAATTTGGGAGCCGGTGCTGGTGCTTACTATTATCAAGCTGACATTGGGATGGAGTACGCACTTGGAAGGCATACCACTGCTTTGCAGGCTGAGGTCTTCGTCATCGCAATGGCAGAAAATAGTCGACGATATAAGGATCGAGGGAGACGATATTACTGCTCTTTCGGAAATTCAGGCCGCCTTCGTTGCTCCGGGTATCCCTCGGATAATTTGCAAGTTACTGGCGGAGTGCCGCAAATCTGTAGAGAAGCTATGTATCCACAATAAGGAGTCCCTTCAGTGGGTTCTTGGGTACATTCGGAACGACAGAGATTACCTCAGAGCAAAGTCTGGCTTTGGTTTTCCCATCTTTGGAGCGCACTGCAGCTTGCCACCTTAGTGATCAGGGTGCTCATCAAAGCGGATATTTCCATAAAAAATCAGCAGAAATGGGTGAACCAGATTTCCGAGAACCGATGGGCACCACAAGAATTTCTCTGACTATATCTTTGCGCTCGGAAGAAAACAATGCAGAACTGTGGCTGGTATCATCACCGACCAAAGCTCGCTGCACGTTAATCAAGCAAAGATAGGAGTTTTTGATAGCCCTGAGTGCCCTGTCTGGATGGAAAGCTTGAGATATCCGAACCGAACTTGTTTAGCTTTGGCCCGGAGCAGGTTGGATGTGCTTCGGCTTGCCCTCTTATCTATGGATGACCTGAAAACTTACCTCACGTAAATCTAATGCGCTTCAGTAAGAATACTGGTAGATTTTGGTAAGACTTCGTGGTAGTTTTGATCGATTAGCACAATGAGCTGCCTTGGATTTCATGCTTAAAGCCTTTCGTCGCCCTGCTATAAAAAAATGTACGAACTACTCACATACCTAAACATGCCGACACAGGTTTAGCTGAGCGATTTGGTGTCGCCGGTAGGCGCGTATACAGGGTGGGTCACGGGGGGCGTGACCCCAAGCGCCACCCAACCTTCGTGGTTAATTGAATGAGCGAGCTAAAGAGAATTTATGTAGAAATTGTAAATTTAAAAGGATTTTCATTTATATTTTTATAGTTTGATCAGATTATACCACAAATATCTCCTAATTTAACTTTTATTTATTTTCATCATTAGTTGTGTGGCGTTCAAAAATTACAGGATGATCTATAAACACATACCCAAATATCTTAAAGTCTCGTTATCTCGGAAACCATTAAGATTTCTCCCCACCACTCACAAAATTTTTTCTTGTCTAAGCATGACCAAAACGAAAACCCTCGAGAATACAAGCCATGAAACAGACTCCCTCCCTACCACATGCGAGGCCCAACGGAGTCCTTAAATTCAAAAATATTTGCAGTATTCTTATGTGAAACTTACATAAGTTTGATTTGAATAACTCCTGCGCCCTAAAGTACTATTCATACAGAAAAATGGTGTTGTGATAATCTTAACCTTGCTTTCTTATCTTCCGAAACGAAATAAAATATTTATACCTTTCCTACCAAAATTATTTAAAAATTTTTATCTTAACCAAATGACTAAGATTAAACAAAAATTCTCTTGTAATGTCGTTGTGCCGTCATGGGATGCCGTGCGCTGATGATATCGAATGTAGCCTGCCAAAACCCTCGAGAATACTTCACAAGCCATGAAACAGACTGCCTCCCTACCACATGCGAGGCCCAACGTAGTCCTTACATTCTAAAATATTTGCAGTGTTCTTATGTAAAAGTGACAAAAGTTTGATTTGAATAGCTTCTCCGCCCTAAACTACTATTCATACAGAAAAATTGCGTTCTGTTAATCTTAAGCTTGCTTTCTTATCTTCCGAACCGTAATAAAATTTTCATACCTTTCCTAACAAAATTATTTAAAAAAAAATTAATCTTACCAAATGACAACGATTCCTCAAACAAAAATTCTCAGCTGAGTAATCATTGTAATTTCGCTGTGCCGTCATGACATGCCGTGGGCTGATGATATCGAATGTAGCTGCCTACAGATTCGGACTCCGGCTGCACATACACTCATGCAATTATTACTCAGCTGAGAGGTATTGAGCGTAGGGTAAGGTTACTTTGTAATCAAAACTATTTTATTATTTTGTTAAGTAAGTTATATCGGAAATTCAGCCTTTGGGAAGGTAAGGAACCAAGCCTTAAATTACTGGAAGACTATTTTCCTGTATGGATAGTAGTTGAGGTTCTATGACATATCTAAAGCCAATGTTTGGAACTTTTCCATAAGTATCAATATAGAACATTTTAGAGAACGGACCCCGAACGCACACATATAGATTTCTGTTTCATGGCTTGGGAAGTATTCTCGAGGGTTTTGGCATGACCCATCCATAGCCTTCAGGTACAAGATCACACACTGGAAACCCTGCTTGTGTAAAAAAAATATATTTTATTTTTAAGAAGCTGTAGATGTATTTTGGGTGAAGCTTTTTTGATTTTTTACTCCTTAATTCCGTTGAGAGCACAAGTTAAAATTTTAATATATTTTAGTGGATAATATAAGGAAAAAAATAGAAAAAATTAATAAAATCAAAAGTACGTCTTCCAGGATATTCAAGGATAAAATCCTTATTATTGAAGTACTTTTCTGAATATATTTTTAAGGTGCTATTTTTTTAGATAACTTGAAATCCTATCTTTCAAATGAGCCATATTTCATTGTTCTAGCATGACTCGAAGAATATACATATATGAATTTTTAAAGATAGAATTTTTGCAAAATTTTGAAAATACCATAACTCGCAAAATACGCAATGTAGAAGGAACCTTTACAGCCTTGGAGAGTTTAAGAACTGTGGGGTGGCTTACACCTTCTAATCTTGCGATCTCCCTCGCTGAATGTTTTCCACCTCGCAGTAGACTAACAATCCTCACTTTCTGTGTCCTAGACAAATCTGATTTTGAACCCATTTCTAAAAGTATCATAACAGTATAGAGACATTTATACTATGAGAGTAAAGTTAAAATAAAACAGATATAAAAATACTTACGCACCCGTAATTTGAACTAAAAGTATTGAAATGGTCACACAAAGAATTTAAGTACATAGAAGATCAAACAATTTATTCAAAACATAAATTACTTTTAGAAAATATTTAATTTTTTCACTGAAATTTCGCACAAGGAAAGAACTGAAGTGATACCTTCACCATAATAACCTTCCCTTTTATAGCCGATCGAAGGATTTTACGACAGGTAGCTTATATAATTAGACAAGAGGGATGTATAAACCATTTTAAAAGGAAATTATGAATAACCAATCCAATTTCGGAGTTTCCTAGGCAGACAGATAGTAATAAGTGTGAAATTTTCAAGTGGTAGCAATAGGCTGTCCTGGGACTGTATATATAAGTAACGCATGCAATGATACATCACAAAAAGCATATATGTAGATTCACGAACGTCTCCCAGGATCGCTCACGAGACCGCGAGTACCACCCGGAAAAGCTGTAAAGTAAAGTAAATTGTTTAAGGTACAAATACAAATCGAAGAATATATAGTGTACAACGGACTTCCATCAGAAGACTGTTCGCGTAACCCCTTTTTTTCATGATTGCAATACGACCCATCTACAATTCATACTGAATGAAGTCCTTCCGTACCTGGTTTGAACAATACCCAGTGGATAAACAAACAGGGCGGCGGTGGACAAAATTGGTGCACCATGACGTCGTCACACCGATTCGTAGCTAGTTTCCGCTTTTGACACATAGCTAGCTGGTATCCAGCACTTGTTTTTTTAACTTTTTAACTTTCTAACTTTTTAACTTTTTTAACTTTTTAACTTTTTAACTTTTCTTAACTTAAGTTCCCTTTTTCGTCACGAACTGTACAGCACCAGGTTATAGGTTCTTCTTTGTTTTTAATTTCAATTCATAATTTTGATTGTTTTTTTAATTTACTTTCTTCAGTGTTATAAAAAAAACATTTTAGTTTCGCGGAGCCCTTCAGTGACCTCCACAGAATACGCCCAGCTTAAGAAATACTGATCTAGGATATAATAAAATATTCTCAGTATCACCCATAGAATGACTATCTGATATTTATTACTACCGAAGCTTGAGCCGTGAACGTGCAGTGCTTATATCTGAAGCCATATTGAAATTTCAAAAGAAAGTTATTCATCCTGATAATTGGAACATTGGGATAACATCCCAGGGCTGATACAAGTCAAGAAATTCATTACGTATTCGAAACAGAGAACAAAAATATTTTACATGCCCAGCAGGCAAGAACTAGGGCTCATAACAGGCATATTTACTGAGCATTGCCCATTCAAATATAATCTCAAGAAGGTGGGTAATGCTTATGGTACACAAAGGGTAAATTTAGCTGGGTATTTGCTTTAGGGTAATTGAATTATCTGTAGTTAATTGGAGACCCCTGATACACATAAATCGGGGTAATTTGAAAGGTGGCGCGCAGGTCTGACGTTTAGTTTAGATGTATAATTGCATTAATTCAAGCGAAGCGTCAGTAGGCGATGCTGATGAATATTTTCGAAATGTCACGCTTCCTTCTCACTTTAATTTAGGTTTGCCAATTGAATAAATAACTAATAAGGAAGCGAGGTTTCGTGCGAATACAGTGAACGTGAGCAGGCAATTCAATGACAGTCAATTTCTGACATTTTCTGACATTTCATTGTGGTGCTTTAAATTATCATAGGCAACGCCAAGATATATTATCTGAAAATAAGGGGGCGCTAAAAATTTGTTTATTTTACATAGTAATTTGGATTATAAAAAATGTCCCCCTTCAAAATTTCACTTTTTCACTACTGCCATGACGAAATGAATACAAACACAGCACACTAATGCATTTCGCCGAGTGGCTTAGGTTTTCACCCGATATGCGGTTTCCTTATTAGTTATTTATTCAATGGGTTTGCCACTGTCTATCGCTGAATACGTGTTTACACAAATTTTGTATTTCTAGCGACGACTAGCTGGTGCTGTTATCAGGGTAATTGCAATTACCCAGAAATTTTTGGGAATATAGAATACTCCCAAATTACTCACTTGTTTTTTAGGGTCTTTGTCAGAATACTTGGTGAACCACATGGAGTAAAAGGAGGCTAATTTAATTACCCAGTTAAATTTACCCTATGTCTATCACAGATATAAGGTCGATAGCGAGACCTGTCACATCTGTATGGAAGACGACGAAGCTGCTTAATATGTCCTCTGCGACCTTGTATCTCTTGGCCGCATAAGGCTTAAACATCTAGAAATTTCTGTCTGCATCCCATCCCCCATTTTAATTAATAACAATAATAATATCCATACTGATGTGTTGTTCTGCTATCAGAGTCTTAACCACCCTCACGATCAAAACAGAAATTATGATTGATCGGTGCTCTGAAGAATAGGTATGAAAAAAGAAAATTGGTAACGAACTTGAAATAGGAACCGTAAGATATTTAAATTTTCTCGTCAGTCTTGAGATTGAATTTCGTTGGTATATACTCAATATTCATACACATTTTTCTTCGTATACACAGCAATTTAGAACAATAACAGATAATGAATAACAACAACACATACCTCGTGAGATCACGTTTTATTGCTAATTAATTTGTTAACACATCCCAGTTGCAGCAACCTTCGTACTAATAAACATATCAAGTGCTAGAAACTATCAGTAATTAACTCTTACAACTGTTGTCATTGGAAGTCTTTAGTTACTAATTCTGATACTAATGCATCTATTTGGATCCCAACGGCCCAGGAGAGTAATTTAGTGAGTTTTTGATGAAATTCCTAGACGCCTACTAGACGTAATCTTAAATGAGAAATTGTGTACAAAAAATATTAAAATTTTACAAAAATACTTAATTAAAATTATTTATGTTTTTTCAGTTTATGATCTTATTAATTATACAAACAAAATTTGTGGATTTTTTATTTTCTTGGCCTCTTACTATTGGAGAAAGCTTGGATGAGTCGCACAATTCTAATACAGAAATAAATTTAAATTGGAATGAAATCAACGTTGAAATTCCTTCCGCGGAATTGGAGCCCAATAAATTGTTGCTACAAGTATTTCATGGTCCAGTTTTTAATTTAGATTTAAACAAAAGTGCAGCAGTGACAAAAGTTGATGTTAAAAATTCGAAAAATATCTCGGAAATAAGTGACGAAATGGAAGTCGCGGAAGTGAATGTATTTCGACCACTTTTTAGATATAGAGCTGCATATGCAAAAAGGCGTCCAGGTAGTTTTAATTAATGTGAATTAAAGTTAAAAAGAAATAAAGTATTTAATATATTTCGTATTTTCATCTTTTTTTTTTTTTTTTTTTTACTTGGCCAACATTAAATTTTTTTAAAGATTACTCAGTTTATATTCCAGAAAAAAAAATGCAGAAAGTTGAAATAAGCCGCATATACAGGATTGGGTACAGTAAAAAGTTGCTTAAGATGCAGATTACCTCCTTTAATATCAACTTCAAGTAAATCTAAGATTGCAGGACGTCTGTGCATAGGCTGTGTATTAATAACACGATGTCTCTATAATTGGTGCCTGGGCAAACGAAAATTAATGGGAAGACGGACTCGTTGTCCAGCTCCGACTTTCTTGGAGCAGAGCCTGTTGTTTGTTAGTGTTGCCACCTCAATGGTTTCTCATCGAAGCGGATATTTGCGCAAGGAATCAGCTGAGTTGGGCAAACTTGAAAACTTGAAAGTGTATGAAACTGTGTTTTGGTGGGCCAAATAGGAAGTTCACGAACTTTTTCTTGGGGCTTGGAAGAAAAAAAATGCCTGAAACATGTAGGCGGTATTATCAGCTAGTGATAAGCTCCCGCTCCCTTTATATTAAGACTGTTTAGATGGGTCAGTATGCTGCCTCTGCCGCAAGAAACTTGTCGGTAAAATGATGATTGGGGCAGGAATGATGTGTAACTTAAAATTTGAGGGCAAGGAATATAGAAGACAAGGTGTACCCATTAAAATTTTGACACATTGCAGCTGCTAGCCTGTGACGTAATTCTGTGACTAATATATGTAAAGAAACTATTTTTCTTTAATTTGTCAGTAAAACAGTGGCCATTGCAGCTTACGTCTCAAGTTGACAGAATTAAGCATATTGTAGGGTCATCATAAAAATTGTATAAAAAAGGAATTGAGATAAATAATAAACTTTAAATGTCGTTTCTTTGTTTGCATGTAGGATAATATCATTAATGTTATACGATGTAATTATTGTTGTATGTAACTAAAAAATAAAAATAAAATTCTTCGTTTGCAGAGCAACACAATTGTTTATTGGAAATTTACAATTCCTAATAAATTTAGAGATATTGTCTTACATATATATATATATTTTTATAGGAAAGACAGAGATAGGAGAGAGAGTATTGTGTTCCCTGTACCGTACTTTCCTATACATTTCACGATATTTCGTCACGTACTGCTGGAACGTGGTTCGTAATGGGAAAACCTTGTATTCTATATACCTTGATTCGAGGGCAACACAGATAGCATTCGTGGCAGCATTTATGCTGATAATTTGATTTTTCTCTCTCCTTTAACCTTTGATCATATATTGAGCTTGAAAAATTTGCACAAATTTAACATTAAAGGAACGATCTCCAAAAATTATTTTCACATCACGTGGCACATGACAGAAATAATAAATATGTTCAATCTTAAATACCGAGCATGAAATAAACTGCAAGCTCAATGCTCCATGTGTCTGTTGCATTTGGTGTGAAAGTTGCCTAAGTTTAAGTATGATGCAGATGCAAAATTACTAAAAGTGCGTACTTGGCACATCTTAACATAAATGTGCTAGTTTCATGTTAGTAGTTTTACTTGTGTTTTTTAGTATCTCTACATAAACTCATTTATTCTAAAAAACCAAGCTATTCATTCAATAAATTATAATTTTAAGCCTTCACAAGGCGTTTCGATTTGCTGATATTAACTTCAATATGCAGTAATGGAAAACTCTTATTTTGATTGTGCTGTTCGAGTTTGGAATAATTTACTTTCCGATATTCAGCCTACGAGCTGGACTCATGGGTTTATGGAGTTGGATAACGCATGTAACACCATTGTAGGATAGAATTTTGGATGTGTTTCAGGTGGTCTTGGCTTTATGCTTTCTAGTAGTTAGTTGTTGATATAAGGTAGGTGAATACAATATGCGCAGGTTGGCAATATGTCCACTGGCCGTAGTTTGGCTATTTCACGAAAGATGTCAGTATATGTCATATATTTACGACATAAGTAAAAAAAATGTGCTACTACATTGCAGTATCTTGTGTTCCATACATCGATATTAGAGCTTAGATTTTGGTAAAAAGTGATTGATTTGCTGTAAAACAGTTAAAAATATAGCCTGACTTATAACATAGCAATATGGCCATTTACACGTTTTTTTAAAAATTCGGTAAATATTTTTCCAAAACAATTCTCCCCGAGAATTATTTTTTTGTTGGTTCTAAACATGTTTATCTTAATATATATAATTGAAATCCATTAGGGTTGGCATATTGTATTCACTTACCTTACGAGTACTTGTATTTTTTTTCTTTTAATTGTAATCTTATGTTTTAAGTAATATTTATACTTGTTTTATTTCCGTTATTAGTAGTATAATTTTCCAAATAGAATTTTTAATTTCTAATTTATTTTTATTTTTAATTCATAACTCGAACTTTATATTATTATTTGCTTGGATTGATTTGTTCCTTTTTCTAATTTTTTCGTACTAATCATATTTATATTCTTAGTCTTATCTTATAACTTGACATACTAAATACTTATCTTCAACGTAGTCTTTGTTCGTAAAATTACTTCGACTAAAAATATGTTCGTGGAAAATTGCCATAGTGTACTAATTAATAAAAATAAAATAAAATTAATTAATAAAAATAAAATAAAATTAATTAATAAAAAATAAATAAAAAAATTAGAGTTTGACAAACTGATTAAAAAATATGCAATTTGCGCAATTACACGCATTTTGGGGATACATACTTTCGAAATAAAACTTCAAAAACAACTTACAAGACGACGAAAAATACATTTAAGCTCTTCCACCCGATCTTAGAACATACATATAACTAAAGTTAGTGAAATATCGTGTAAAAACTCTATTGGTGTAAGGGTATCCCGGTTCTTAGGCGAAGGGTTGAAAAGTCAAGTAGAATTTAACATAATTTAACTAGATAATGTCAATTGTTTCAATTCCAATTAAACGTTAGATTTGTGCTTTTGTGCTTTGTATTTCGTGCTTTTGTGCTTTATTTTTTACTTTTGTGCTTTGTATTTTGTGCTTTCTTCACTTAAAAAAATTGTTCCGCTAGTGACAATTTAGTAGTTAACTCTTGGACTTAAGTTCATAAACGTCCGAATATTTCAGCAATACTCTGCGGTGCACCAAAATAATCCCGGAAAGACATTTTTCAGTTTGCAAGTTGAAATACTGAAATTAAACTTGAATGGTTTTTTCCGTCAGAAAAGTGCAAAAGAAGTAAAAAAAGGGAAGGGTAACAAAAACTCAAGGTAAGTGCTCAAAATATTTCTTCATTTATCTTCATTTATCTTCATTTATTTGTGGTCCAACCTTTTTTTGTTCTTCAATGTGTCAGTGATAGTTCACAATTTAGTTTTATTTTAAATAATTACGCCAAACTCTATTCAAAAATATTTCAGATTAACTACGTCCATGAGCATAGCGAATACGTAAACACAATTCTACCATATATTGGGAAATGCCGTAATTTTTCGGGTTTATTGCTCCTCCTTTAGTTATATGTTCTAAGCACTCGACGTAATAACGAAGGTATTGGATAAACATATCTCGCCAAAGCTAGAAAAATAGAAATATTTTTATGAGACATTAGAAAGAAAATTACTAAGCCTTTTTTCAGTTATAGAAAACCTTCAGAGCTCTACAGGGCCATAAAGATTTTTCACGGTCTGATTTCAAAATTCACTGAGAGTATTATTTTTTTAATGATGCTCCCAAAGCTCAGGGGATACCCTATGATGCCGTAGCACAGCCTTGGCAGGAAAGATAGAATGGGTAGGAAATTGGAGATTAATCGGCTGAGCCAAGGAGGTGACGTCTTACCTTACACTTAAATGCATGCGGCTCATAGCTGAGGACGACAACAGAAGATAGCAAAATGCTCCACATTCGTACTGTTCTGCTTATCTGCTTATAAAGGATTCGTGGAATTTAACTGTATGGCTGAATTTGACTTCAAGGGTTTGAGGGTGCGCTCGGGCTACAGATCGTGTGGTGCGCGTATGAAAATTCTACAAGGGCTCAGGGTAAAGATTTCGTCAGAGCAATAGAAGTAGCGATAAAAGAGGGATAGACTTCCGACATTACACCGGTGCTCTAAGGAATCGAGAGTTGCTATTGATATGCCATCGCTAACAAGCCGGAAGGCCTTCTTCTGGATTTTGTCTAATGAAGAAATTGTGGATTAGAAAATTGATAGCTGAACTAAACATCAAACTACCAACTACATCTGATTATTAGGAAATTAATGATCAACATATTTCGAAAATTTTAGAAAATATCTTTTATAACGAAATATATTTTATTAACAATATTCCACTTTTGGACAGTAAAATATCTTTCGTAATTATCCACCAAAAGCGTAAAAAAAACCATAGAAAATAAATGTAGAGAGCGCGAAGAGAAAATTTCTCAATTGAGATAAATATAGAATCATGATTCTGCTAAAACCATATTAAGTTGTATAAAACAATGTGTAAAATAAGAAGAAAAAAACTAATAATTTTGGCCTTGGGAGCTTATGTTTCTAATTAAGGCTGTTAAAGTAGGGTAAAGCTTCGTTACCAGCGAAATTGAAAAAAAATAGAGTAAAATAAAATATTTGTTATACCGTATTTAAACTGACGTGATTTTGAATTCAAAGTGAAGAAAAAAGGGCCAGATCACTAGATGATAAAAGAAAATCGTTTTTTAATTCATTTATTCAACAAATATTCCATAACAGCGTTACACAATTTTTTGCTTAAAAAAATATATGATAAGGATAATTTATATAAAATAATTGTTGGGAGAGGTCCGTACGTTGGCCTTAGTTTCCGTTTGTGTCTATAAAATGCCGAGAAGTGAACATATTGAACAAGTGAATATAGCGTTGGAAAGCTGGTATCCTTAGTTAACTTTAATGCAAGCATAGTTTTGGTATTACTGCAATATTAAAAGATACATCCAATTTTCAAAATGACTGAAATTCTGGACTTCAATAAGTATATCTGTAAGTTGGTATACTCAAAAATTTATAAAAATAATCGCCAAGAATCAAGGATTTTCACAGTTTATGAAATGTTTATTGCTTTTCCTACAAAATAGAAAGTGAACGGTATAGCCTAGTATCAAGTTCAGGCAAAGTAAAATTTAACGCGGTTTCTAAATTTCACATTAAAATCTCTGCTAAAATTTTGACGTATGTTAATTTGGAGAAAACAGAGCGACAAATGTTTAAAAAATTTATCGCTGAAAAACTTTAAATTGTTTATAAAGTTTGGATAAACGTTTACAATTAAAAATGGACTAAATCAATCTAAAAATTGTTAAGATTAAATCCTTCAATCTGAACATTTTCAATTAAAATTGAATCCTTCAATAACTTAAAAAAAAAACAATCTAACAACTGTCGTAAAAACAGAAAATGTCGAAATTTTACCCGAATTTTAATTCTCCGCGCATTAAAATGTTCAGTAAAATAAGTGCAGACATACAAAACGCCATCTATCTTGAAATAGAGAAATATTCACTGTTTACCAGTGAACTCTTTATTGCACTGGTAAAATTATCAGCAAAATTTTTGCTTGTGTTTTTACCAGCGCTAAAATTTGTATGAAAATGTCGCATTTTGCTTATTAAGAAATAAATGAAAATGGGTTTATGAACATTAATTGGAGTCGCAATTTGCGCTCCAGAAATAACTTTGGTTCATATTAGAGCACTTTAGTTTCAGTGGGCTATTGCATGAATTGTAGTGAACACAGGCCAGTAGCTAGAACCAAATTAAAGGTAGAGCAGCAAAAATTTGAAGTAGGGCGCAAATTTTCGGTGCATTTGGGACACATCTTTGTAGGTTAAGGGGTATCTTTTTGAAAAAGTAATTTTCTAGAACCCACATTTTATTAAATTTTTTTTACGTGAACCTGTCGTTTACCTGTTTTAGGTATCTACAATAAAAGGAAATAAATGGACCAAACAAGAAACACAACATGATGCAAATATTCAATATAATTGTAGTCTTCGATTTACGATATTGTGGAATTGTTGTAGCACATCGTGAATATGTTTTTTGTCTGTTCTATTCAGTTCAAATGCAAGAAACACCAAACCTGCCGTTATCTCGTAAACCATTGACATCCTTTGAGGCTTATTGGTAGCAATTAGTGTCGAAGCAGTACTACATTCGACTGCTGCGACTGATGTAAATAGTTCATACGTATCTCTAATGGAAAGCCTTTGTCGGTATAGAACTTCTAATATGTTTTCGCTCTGATCTCCTCGACCATTCAACTCAATTCTTTGGAAGAAATTTTAATACCTGAAAAATAATTGCAAATACGAATTTGTTTTTTTCTCATTAATTTCATCACAATAATTATATATTTAAATGTTGAACAGACTTAAACTTTGTCCAACTCATCAAGACACAAAATTGAATCTAGTAGATCCTCATTGACTTCAAATCTTCTTTTCATCTCAGCTGTTATTATATCTACAGTTTCATAATATTCCGCTTTAAATGGCGGAGCTTAAATTATGCTTACCTTGTTTTGACGAGAAGGTGATGGATCATACAGTATTTAATCCTCCTTGCATTTACTTGGCTATTCTGTTCTGGGGACTATTTTGATATGTTTTTCTACAATATGGTATTCTCAGCTTCTTCCAAAATTGTCTCATACATCTCTTCTGACCTCGATTTCTTCCTGGACACATTTTATTATTGCTACTATCTTTGCCAGTCGAATTTCCATGTGTAACATATCGCCTTTGATTTCCATTTTTCATTTTATCTGGAGTCTTTATAATCAGAGAATAATTTTCATATACGACTCTTGTAACAGCTAAATATCCTGACAAAAGCTGTTCAAGTGGTCGACCCCAATCGTCTTACCTTCATACATGGCAGGAAGAGTTTGGAGGTAAGCAACGCAAACATGGCCGAGTAGTGGTTGAGTGGTCAGTGTTGCCTATCATACAGACTTGCCGCTTGAAACTAGTGTCTATTCAGCATTAAACTGATCTACAAGGAATTTTCTATACTTGAGTGCTGCTTTTAAATAATTGAATAAATCCTGCCAACTACAACCTTTAGGGGACGATATTGTACCTTGGTCCAACTATCAGTTTGAATGTAACCGTTTCCAGTAGACCAAAAAGTTCTTCTAAGAATTATGCAGCAAGTTGAGACATGCACATTCATTTAGTCCCTGGAAGTGAATAGATGCAGTTACGTGTTTACCGTACTGACAAGTGTTTTTCACAGTGCAAAGTAAAACTAATTGCAAATGTTTTGTTGAAGTATTCCTGCCAATAGTAAGCAGTTTTCTTGTGTGTCAAGTTTTTTCCAATAAAGTGTTATTTAGAAAATCATATGCTATCACAATTTCAACTTACATTTTACAGTTGATCCAGATTTTTTTTTACTCTGTCAACTGCAAAATTGATCCAAGTTACAATACTTTAATTATTATTACACTTTTCATATAAATTTTATTTATATCAAGAAAATGCCGAAAAGTAAATCTGGAGTGAAACGGCCGGAATTCAACAAGAAATTCTTACAGACGGCATTAACGGATGTTATCTACCATAAAATGAGTATTTCCAGCTCTGCGAAATTAGACAATATTTCGAAGACAACATTGATACGACATGTCAATAAGCATAAAGCTTCCGGGAAATCGCAATTCATTTAGCAGAGCAATATCGCACACAGGCAAATATTTACAATAGAAGAAGAAAATTCTCTCATAGATTATATTACAGCTGCCTCAAAACTACATTATGGATTAACTAGAATCGAGCTAATGAAGTTAGCTTTTCAGTCTGGCCCCAGAAACAATAAGGTTGTACCAGAAACATGGCATCAGAATAGTGCGGCTGGTATAAATTGGTTAAATGGTTTCTTTAAGCGGCACAAATCAATATCTCTCAGCAAACCAGAAGCGACAAGTTTGTCAATAAAAACTAATGATCATAAGCTACATGAAGCTCCACCGAGATCTATTGGCGGAGCAAATCCTAGTGGATGGTTGAATGAGGATTTGTTCTTGAGGTATCTCAAACACTTCATTTCCTTTGTAAAACCGTCTGAGGAAAACAAAGTCCTCTTGATAATGGATAACCACGATACACACATTTCTATCCCCACTATTATTGAAGCGCAAAATAATAATGTTGTTCTTCTAACACTGCCACCTCATACATCGCACAAGCTGCAACCTTTGGATCGAACAGTTTTTGGTGTGTTCAAGACATATTATAACCAGGCAGCAAACGAGTGGATGCTCAATAATCCCGGCAAACCCGTGACAATTTATGATATTGCACAGATTATTGGGAAGGCATATCCTAAAGCATTCTCTACTCAAAATATTGTCAAAGGATTCGAGGTGTCTGGAATTTATCTAGTCTACGAAAATGTTTTCACAGGACGAATTTTTATCCGCTATAGATAGAACTATAGTTAGTGAACCAGTAAAACAAGATCTACAAGGACCATCGTCCCAAATAGCTTCAACACCGCTTCAGCCAGAAATTGTTTCTCCCGAGGCAATTCGACCAATTCCCAAGGCTTCACCGAAGAAAGTCACAATAGAGGTCGACGAAAAATTGGGAAGAGCAGGATTCTTACCGATACACCAGAGAAGGCAGAATTGGAACTTGCGGCGATGATCAGAAAGAAAACTACTCGACCAAGAACTACAAAATCTGCAAAGCGTAAAAACAGAATATTTCATCAAAACCACGTACATCAGCGCCCAGAATCGCAAGGGAGAAAGCATAATGATTTATTGCAAATAAAGCGGAAACACCAGATGGAGATTTTGAGGGTGACGACAGCGATACCTATTCGCTTTGCAGTCTACTTTTGGCAGCTAATACTACAATTTAAGTTTGTCTACTTATTATTATTTAAGTTTGTCTTCTGTATGCATATATCAATATCATTTATGAAAAGGTGTTTTTCTTCGTTTGTTTAAATAATGTATTACTTAGGACCAAGGTACAAATCATGATGGACCAAGGTACAAGACAGAATTGTGCCTTAGTCCGAAAAAAGCATATGGACAAAATCTACTGTAAAACAAAAATAGTAAACATTAGTAAAAGAATAAATAATAAATTTTATAACAGACATTTCAGGCTCCAATTTGTGTAAGACGAATTTTATGTATATATGTTTTGTGTTATGAATTACAGCATGATTTGTGAAATTTGGGCCGAGGTACGATACCTTCCCCTACCATTTAAGATATCCTGTGTTTGTTGCATAGTAAAAGTTTTACATTTCAGGTATAATATTCTAAATTCCGCCAAAATGGCACATACTGAAACGAAGTGAAAGATACTCATTTCTTCTCCCAAGTTACAAAGCGAGCACTGAGAACTGTCTTGGACTTCCCAAGGCACTACGTTTAAGTAAAAAAGACTGCCTCTGTATTTAAGTATATATTTAATTTTTTTTATGTTGTGTTCGTTATTTTCATTTAGAGTATAATTCAAGTCAATATACAAACCATGTCTAATCCCTTGCCTGGCTTTATCTATATATTTTGTATGTATAAATTCATTCTCTTTCTCTAGGATCCGTGTTAAACATTCGGCTACTGCGGTGATGACATCAACACCATATCTATCTTCTAGAAACAATAAGTTTTCGTACCAGTCAATCTTGCGTATCATAACCTTCGTAGCCAGGATTCTTGGTAATCTCTCATCATTTATAGAAAATATTTTTAATAAGTACCGAAAGTGGGGCTCAAGTGTGTGAATATAAATAGAGTGAAGGCCGAATTCGATTTGTAACATATAATGAGGGGTATGTTGGGGGAGACCGAAAAGCTTTTTTATGAAGAAACGTTGTAGCTGTTCAACTTTATCGTACATTGTGCATCCCCAAATTTCTGAAGCGTAACACATAACAGACCTGGAGACTGCTTGGAACATTTAAAATTTTTCTGATGTTAATACTCTTGGATTTTTCATAAAATTGTTCCAAGTAACGTTTATGCTTATCTTTCCTGTTGACAATTTTTCCTTTAGGTGCCTTATGAGTGACAATTTCGGAGTGATAATGATTCCTAGGTACTTATACTGGCTTACTATTTGTACATCTCCCCCATCAAAGGCTCAGTGTTCTCATTGCCTTCGCTTGCCACCTTCTTTACTGAATATCATAGTTTTGGATTTTTCAAGATTTACTTCCAGTGACCATAACTTACAGTAACTTTCAAGATTATAAATCATTTTTTTGTAGTTTTTCAGGGGATTCACTCAAAAGACGTATGTTGATGTTGTCTATGGTGACACCTTCCTGTAAGCTTTCATGTAAGTCATTGATGTAAAAAGCAAACAAGATAGGGCTCAACATACAGCCTTGTTTGACCCGTTCATTTATTTCGAGGTATTCTGAAACACTTGTTCCGTTCCAAATCGCAGCTTTTGTGTTGCTATATGCACCTTTGAGCACGTTGATTAGTTTGAATGGCATTCCCAAATTGCATAATTTATAGAATAGTGCAATCCGTGGAATGGAATCAAATGCTGCCCCTGAAATCCACGAAAAATGCGTAAACTTTCCTCTTCCCTTCTTTGCAACAGAGCTGGACAATTCTGTGAAGGTTAAAAATATTATCAATTGTGCTGTATTCCGGTCGAAGTCCTGCTTAGAATTCTGTGAGTATGTTGTTATGTTTTTCATATTTAGTTACTCGTTCAACTAGTACTCCTGCAAGATTTTAGCAATAACATTCATAAATATAATACCCCGATAGTTTTCCGCATCAGTCATATCTTATCCAACGGGAAAATTATACCTCTACAAAGCTTTCGGGGATGTTTCCTGAGTGATATATTTGATTATAAATCTATGTTAGTCTTTCTAGGAATGAAGCAGGGACATGCTTGAAAAATACGTAGGATACCCTGTCTGGCCCTGGGGCTTTGTTATTCTTTGCTTTAGTTATCACAAAGGCAACTTCTTCCGATTTTATTTCCTTATCTAATTCATGCACTAATTGTAACGGCTGGGCATAGGATAGAGTGAGTGGTGCTTTGAAGGCGCTGAGTTTTATGTCAGCACTGACAACGCCTCTTAGGCCGTTGAGCTTATTTGCTAATGACCACAACTGTTTGCTGTCATTAATTTGATTTAAACGTTGAGCTATGGAGTGGTAATAGTTTTGTTTCTTCAATATGCAGAGCTATTTATAATTTTTATTGGCGGCAAGATAGAGTTGCCGGTTAAAAACTGTATTCGATTTTCTCAATAAAGACAAGTAGGTAAATGATCGTTTTCTGAGGATGGCACATTGATTATCGAACCATTTACATTTATGGTTAGGTTTTTTCCCATTACCTATTTTTCTTGACGATTCGTTTATTACCGCAACTAAATCATCAATTTCCAATGCATTGCCCTTTATTTCAGTTAGACGATTTAAACTAACTTCAATATCATTTCTGAATTCAATCTGAATTTGAATTTTCCAGTACAATTTTGGAATGAGTGACATTTCACTTTCAGTTGTATTGACAAAGCATGAGTCTAAGCTTAGACAGATTGGGAAATGATCTGAATATATCTTATCATCCACCTTAAATAAAATAATGTTGATTAAAAGATCAATAGATATGCATGCCAAATATATATAAATATGAGCTTATATAACTTCCATCAGCTTGCAGACCTTCGCAATCTACGGACCTCTCCCCTACTTACTTTATTCTGGTTAGATTTTGTATTTCCAAAATTACAAACAATATAAAGCACATCAATCTCCTTCAATAACTAACAACAAACATTTAACATATTCACATTCGCAAAACTTCGATGGCATTACTAAAATAAATCTTGAAATACGATTATAAATCAATTTTCGTTTTTTATTTCCTATAAAATGGAAGTGTAACGTAAATGTCACGTTAGTCGTTGTCGAAACACTTAATAAACGGATCTAAAAAATGGAAATATGTACATACATAATGGTTGTTCCGTCGCGGAACAATCTTTTAATCTAAACTGGCATACTAAACATAATAAAAACTCACACACTTTTTTCAATGATAAATATCCCACGATGATAATTCCCGCGATGTACAGATATATCCCACGAAGCAAAAGCTAAAAAGAAAAATGAAAAGCATTTATAAAATGATAAATAAATAGAAGTCTCAGATCATTCACGATCTGAGACTTCAATTAAAACAAAAACTTACGCTAAACACTACACTACAATATTCCCACGACGACGTCTTAAATAGTCCGAGGGGATCAAAAATCTGAAATGAAGTATAAATTATTAATTCAATAAATAATTGACATTCAAAAATGTAAACACTTACCTCCAACTCCAACCAAAACAGCTGCCATGAAACACTTTGACAGATTCAAAATGGCAGCTCATAGCACAGAGAAAATTATTCTCATTAGAATATGATGACGTCACTTGGGGACCAAAATGTATGAAATTTCACAGAATGACGCGGGCGTCATTGGCAACGCCACCGGCAGACACAATTCCTATTGTGTTTCTGCCTATAAATAGCGAGCTACTGGAAGTAGAAAATCACTCTCGTTTTGACTGAGCCACAAAGCAGATCGGCAGCTCTGAAGCCATATTTAAGCTTTGATTAAAACCAATCTAATGGAAGTATTGCACTTGCACCCTATACTAACCCCCTTTCTAATAAATTAAATAATTTTCTCAAAAATATTAATATTTTCAGAATCCAATACTGGAAGTTCTTTGAACCCAGCAACGATACGTCTGAGCAGTTCTGTGATGCTCATTCTATCAACCTAACCCCACTTTTTTATTTTCATTTATAATCATCCATTTTTCTATTTTTACAGACTAAGGATTAAATACGCCAGTGAAAGCGTGAAGCCAGGTTGCGTTAAGAAAGAATTAGAATTTAAATTCCTAGCAAAATATAGATATATAGAGCCGTGAGTTGATTAGACTTAGTTAAAAGATGTAAATGAATTTTTGGAATAACCTATACATATATTGAATTTATTAGACTTAGTTAAAAGAAGTACATGAATTTTTGGAATAACCTAGTTGTAAGATCATTATAAATTTAAGATAAATAAAAGTTTGAAATTTTGACATTTGAAAACAGCCTGTCTTATCAAGCCCACCAAGCCCACATTGGGACTTAACAATGGTCTTGATCAATTATAAATTTTTTCATTATTTTTTGAGTTTTTTCAACTTAAGTACGTCGCTATCAGATGTTTTGGAGCACCCAACTTGACTTGTTCTGTTATTACGTAGTATATTATTTATTATGAAAAAACATTTACATTTATTGTGAAGATTATAACATAATTTAAATACAAGAGAAAAAGTAGGTTCACTAAATATTTTATTAAATAATTTTAACAAAACAACACATAAAACTTAATTGTGATAATAATTAATTAGCGCTATCATATTTATTTTGTATTATCATCCCATTGTTGAAATTGCATTAAAATAACTATATGCGTGGTGATTATCGTGACAATCTAAAATAAGAAACGTAATTTCGTTAAAGCAGAGAGTCCCAAATGCATTGAATAGAAAAAGTATTGTTAAAATATAATTAAATAACTTTTATAAAAAGACATGACTGAGCTGACTACTTAAGCTATTTTAACACTTATCAGTTAGGTTTGCGAGAGAAATCTCTTGAAGCTGAAATTTGTGAAACATATCGTTGGCCTAAGATGCAAATGGCCTAAGTCCAGTTTTGGCAAAATTAATGTTTTACTGCCATCTGGTGAATTAGAGTGAGGCGCATCATTTCCAAATTGGCTTATATACCAAAACACCATAGAAATGGAAAAATGAGCAAAACGAATATTGCCTGAGTCCATTGCTGTTGAAATTTAAAATCAATTTGCCTAACTCCGTTGGTTTGCCTGCAGATGCGAGTGTGGGAAGGTGTCAGTGCTGTTATATTTAAAAAAAAATCCTAAACGGAAAAGTTAATATTTTAGCTTTACGTAACTAGTTTATAATCTATTTTTGTATTTTAAAAATAGTTTGAGCCATTTAATCTAGAAGACAAGACTAAAAGCATTAATATTTTAGAAGACGTTTGGAGTTAGGCCGTGTTCCTTTAGATATAAAAAAGCGGTTGCAGGGCCTTAGGCAATTTTATATGTTGAACGTTTTATTTAAAAATCTACTAGGTATTTCGGAACTTATTTGAATAATGTTATTCACATATCATATAATTTAATTTAAGAAAAGCAATAGTAATTAATACTTATATTATTAAGAAACATGAAATGAATATTTATTTTTAGGATGGATACGCGCTCCAGAGCCGCTAAAATTCTTATCATGATTGGTGTTTCTGTAGAAAATAAAAACAATTCATCTGAAGAGGATAATAAGGATCAATGCAATATTAATAATAATGACATTGTTACAGGGCTTGTTGGGTTAGACGAAATTGTTCCCCTTGACGTGTGGACAGATGTATAAACTGTAGAAGTAGTTTTTGAGCCCTCCATTCACGGGCATGTATATCCGTGCATTGTCAATGGAGACGCTGTATTATTAAAAAATATTGAAAATCAGAATGCTAATATTCCAGCAAATGGACATTTTGATGAGTTAGTGTTTCATGAAGTTACTCCTGAGCAAGAGTTGGTCCAGTTGGAAGAAAACATCGCTGAAATTCCGGACTTAGAGTTGGTAAACACAATTAATGTTACTAGTACATTATTATAGGACGAACATAATGAAATGCATGAAATACAGGAAAGCTCAACTATAGCTGACAAATTGTAGGAATATAATTTTGAAAATAATTCGTTTTCTTTGGAAGACGAAACCTATCAGCCAGCAGAAAGTGATGGAACGGAAGCTTCAGAAGAGATCATTCAAGTAAATGTAAGGACAAGAAAAAAAAAGATGACATGTTGATGAAACTGTATGGAAGAAAAATTATGATAAGACCAATAGACGAGCCGGTCTTCAATACTATGGAAAACGAAAAAGAGAGACAGGGTGGGATTACAATGTTCCTAAAAGTGCCAAGGCCATAAAAGAAAGATGCAATTGTAACGGAAAATATGCAATGAAATGTAATGTAATTTCAGACGAGGATAGAAACAAATTGTTCAACAAATTTCGTGAACTTGCCTGAGGACAAAAAAAGATTTACATTACTACGCTAATTGAAAAAATAACAGCGAAGAGACCAAGAAATCGGAAAAACGAGGATAGCTCAAGAAGAGAATTTTCATACAATTATTACATCGACCTACATATAAAAAGAGTTAGAGTTTGCAAAACTATGTTTTGCAATACATTTGCAATTCCTCTAAGGACAATAGGACATTGGATAATTAACAAAAGTAATGAACCAGCAACAGATAACAAAGCGAAAAAAATCGAAAAAGCTCTAAACCCCAGAACTGCCAACATTAATGAACAGAAACATAGTCTGAAATTATTTTTTGATACTTTGCCTAAGCTCGAATCTCATTATTGCCGGAAATCGAGCACTAAACTTTATCTCGAACTTATGTGTACTTCAAAAAGCGAGCTTTACAAATTGTATAAGGAAGACTGGTGTTCAAAAAACAAAGTTTTGTCACTGTCCATCGCATCATTTGCCAGCACTTTCGATGACCTGAATTTATCACTATTTTCGCCCAAAAAAGATAAATGCGATATATGTGTGGCATACAAAACTGACAACATAAGTCAAATTACCTACCAAGATCATTTGAAAAGAAAGGAAGATGCTCGCGCTGCAAAAGACGCAGATAAATCGGGAGACAATAGAAAAGTTTTTTCGATTGACCTTCAATCAGTTCTATTAGCTCCGAAATCCAATGTATCCAGCTTATACTATAAAACGAAATTAATCCTTCATAACTTCACAATCTTTAACTTAAAAACTAAAGATGGTTACTGCTACCTATGGCATGAAGGAGACTTCAAATGTTTTTTCTTCTATTATTTATCAATTTTTGACCACTAATGTTATAGAAAATGATGATATGACGGACACGATAATACTATATAGTGAGTGACTGCTGCACCTATCAAAATAGAAACGCAATACCTTCCAATGCTCTCTAAAATTTGGCACATGAAAAAAGAATCATAATAGAACAAAAATATCTTGAACAGGGGCACACACAAATGGAATGTGATTCCATGCATTCCACCATAGAACGGAAATTGCGTAAGAAAATTATAAATTTTCCAGCTGATTATGCTGAAGTATGCAAAACTGCTCGCTTAAAACGTAAGCCATACCATCTAGAATACTTGGATTATACGTTTTTTAGAAATTTTGACAATGTAAAGTTTATTTCATCCATAAGATCAGGTCGTACTTCGGGGAGGAAACAGTTAATGCTATAAGAGCTCTAAGTACAATAAAGACTGGGAAATTGATTTAAAAACTTCTCATTGTGAAGAGTGGAGGCTTTTGCCTTGTAGGTAAAATAAAACAGATCGACAAATAGTAACTTACGATGAACTGCCGCGACTTTATTTGGGGCCTATTCCAATAAAAGCTGAAAAATACCAACATCTAAGTCACTCAAATCTTCTATAAAAGAGGATGACCATTGCTTTTACAACAGCCTTTCTCATTTATAAAAATATAAAGGTCTACCTAAAACTTATTTTTACCAATTATTTGTCTTACACTACATATATATTTTATGGAAAAATATTATTTTTATTGTTTCGTTGCTTTATATTTTATGAAATATATTATCTTTAATTTTTCTTTTATTTTTCAACGATCTTTAAATACTAATACTAAAAAAAATGATTTATTAGAAAAAATTTGCCTAACTCCCCTATCCTATTACAAAATAAAAAATTAAGTAATTTAAATTTAAATTATCTAATATCTTTTATAACGTTCTAATATTTATTACAAAAAAAAATTTGTGTTGAAAATGAAAAGAATTATACAGTTTTTTTTTTGATTCCTGAAAAATTTCAGTTTTGGTACTTAAGCCATTTACATCTTAGGCCGACGATATGTAGTATGTAGACCCCAGAGGAGCATCCTTTTATTGAGGAGCACATGGATGCAAGCATGATGATTGTCTGCAAGTCAAAGCTACTTAGCTTCTTAAATATTGAACAGGCTGACAATGAAGAGCCATCTTATAAAATTTAGTTTGTTGTTGTAGTAGACTAGTTTTTGATGTATATATGTTTTGGCATGAGATTATATTTTACACTGCGCTGTTAGTAGAAATAAAGCATGAACATATGTAGATTTTATTGGAATTGCAGAAAAAATATGACAAAATGGGGATAAAATGGTTATTGAAAATAATATTTAATTACGTTTCCTCCTCCTGTACTGTATTAATGAAAAATATATTACTACGCGTGTTGGAGTAGACTTTGTGCGGCTCGTACACTGAAAAAATTTATTTTACAAAAAAAAATAGGTAAAAACAAAAATAAGTCGGAAATATTGCAAAAAACTGTTTTAGGGCGCCATTTTTTCATTATGGTACCACGAGCGGCACAGATGCGTGGTGGCAAAGGGAAAATTCGAAAAAGGCGCATCGAAATCTATAAAAATTACTCTTACTTAAAACTCCTGAAAAACTTTCCAAGTAGAACTATCAAATGACTATACTATTTGGAATTAATGAGAAATATAGTTTGAAAACTTGCAATTTTGCAAAAATATTATTAATGCTAGAATGCTGCAATAATTGAAGAATGTACAAGCAATGAAGAAATGGCTCTAAGATTATAAAATTTACTCTTAAGGTACAAATTGTATTTGTGATAATTAAATTTTTTTAAATCGTTAAAAACTGACGTTAATTTCATTTTCTGTTATTTCTTTTAATACATAATAAATAATAGTGAGACTGAATTGAAACATTTTATTTTTTATTTCACTCCAATAAATTTACCACAAAATCATTTTGTTATTTTCAAAAGTCAGTTAATTATTTTCAAAACAGATCTATGCCAAGTAGAGATGTGTCGTTCCGAGGAATTTTCAGAACCGGATCTGGAGCGGGATAACCTAATTTATACCCGATTTTGCGGACCCGTTCCATCGTTCCTTTCGTAATTCAAAGAAAGATGTTGTGAGTTCAGCTGATTTTTTATTATACGTGTAGAATTAAGAACTAAAACATACCTTCCAATTAAAAATACAAGCATATAAAATTGTCGATTCCTTTTATTAGTAAGTACTTGGGCAAGCTTTGGAACTTTCACGTGGGATTGAAGTTGTTGGTATACAAAGCCTCTTTTTTACTTATTGTAACAGAAATTAAACTTAAAACAACGCGCCTCAGTTTCACCAAAAAGTTTAAAAACAAAGCTAGTAAGTTGGATTTTCCAATTTGGTACAAAATTGCTAAAGTGGATGATAGAGGTGATGCACACTTTTTCCTTTTGTGATGCAAATAAGCTAAATTAAGTAAGACCGGACCAATATTTGTGTTGGACTCAAATTTGCTGGTGTAGAAGCACCTTGCAGCCTGCAGGTATAAACAGGTAGCAGAATTCATGAAGGAGCTGTCGATTTATTCTAGGAACACAAATCTATCGACATTTCTACACATTGCCATTTATTCATCACTTAGGTTTCGACTTGCTATTGGTTTTTTTGCATAAGGGGTGTATGAACAAAATTAAACAAGTTCATACAAAATATTAAAATATGCAATCAAAAAAGGCAAATGCATTGTTCTCAGATCAGTAGGTTTTTTTTCATAAATTGGTTTAAACATAGGAACAAGTGAACAACAGTTCCATTAATTATGGACCCGTTCATAATTGACCCTTTCGTTCCGGACCGATACATATCTAATTCCAAAAAGACTAGATCCAATATCCTTTTGAAACAAAAAAAATATACAGAGGTAAGGCCAAGCTGGAAAATTTAGTGAAGGTTGTAATTTAGAGAGACAAGTAAAAAAGCTAGAATTGATCTTAGACGAATTCTGATTCTTCGGCATATATTTCTAGAACGGATTTCATATTCTAAACAAGTTTTTAGTACAATAAATATATCTAGAACTGATCGTTTTCACAGTATATGTAAAGAACCTACATTTTTATATGACAACACCAAGAAGGGGTTGCCCGATTTTTTGCTATTTCTAGAAAACACCATGTAATAAATTTCTGCTGTCTATATTGTCGCATCCTCAGACAGTGCCAAAATATATAGTGGAAAACGAAAATTTTGTATGGCAACCCCACGAAGCAGTTGCCCGATTTGTCTCATTTTCTAACTTAATTAAATTTTTCGTTTAAAGTTCGTGTACAAAATTTCAGCATACTAAGTGACCGCGTTCTCGAGTTATCGTGCGCATAGACTTACAGACGAACGGACAGACGGACGTACGGACGGGCATGCAAAAATCAAAATAACTTTTAATATTATGCATTGGGGTGCAATCCATTTTGCTCTCCCATCATTATATCTACGTGTTACAAACGGATTGACAAACTTAGTATAGGTACTATTTAGATTTCATCTAGGGTATAAAAACAAAATTTAATCACGAGATAAAGTGAAATTGTGAAATGGAAGGGGGGGGGGGGGTGCTAAGGGGTGGAAAGTGGATTTTTGCGATATTCGGCGAAACGTGCATCCTGCGGAAAATTTTCATTAACTGAAATTTTCCAAGCAAATGGCGGAAAATCGATTTTACGGTTTTTTCTCTTTTTTTCTTTTGTAAAAATAATTCAATTTACATGAAGTTTTGTGAAAGTATACTCTTTTTTGCATTGAACAAGCATGATTTTTTTGGAATCTGGAAAACAAGAAATTCCAGATTTTTACAATTTAAAAAAAAACGAAACCGAAATCTTCCACGGAAAACTTTATTGGTGTTTTTTTCGATTTAATTATTTTATCTGGGCTCATTCTAACCATTGAAATGTCTACTTTAAAATGGTTGATGGTTCATTTATCATAAAACCGCTTAAAATGTAGAAACACAAAAAAAAAAATGAAATTCCGAATCACGAATTTTTCAATATTTTTTTTTTTTTTTTTAATATGTTTTCTAATAATGGATGAAATTCCAATCACAGAATTTTCTTTAATGTGTTATTACTAAAGTTGAATGAATTTAATCAAAGAAAAAGTGCCGGAAACCATCCAGAAATTTAAGTACCGCACCATACTGAAAGTGGCAATCTAGAGTTAAGACTCGCTGGACCAGTGTGCATTTTTATTAACGTATATTTTACTATTTTTCACTAAATAAATAGTATAACGACGAGTAATCTGTTTTAGGTAGATTTGAATAAAATAATTTGGATTTATAATTATTAAGTAGAACAATTAATTTTTTCATATTTTCGATCGTTATGACCCATTTCTATGCTACTGAAAACATAATGTTTATTTATTCTGGAATTATGGAAAATGAAACAAATAACTGCTATAAAGAGTGCGAAGGTGAAAAATCTATCAAATCTATTAACTATTGGAAAAAATTTTGGTAGTGTTAAATTTCAAAGGAAAAACATTTTATAACATCATATTATCTCTCAAAGCATTTCAATCTTTCACGATATGTTTTTACTACATAAAGCCATTTGGAAAAAAGACGGAACCTACTATTGAAGAAAAAAATTTAATATAAACTATATCAGATAAACTGCAATCAGAGGGATTTGTATGCAAGGAAGCTCCCGAAGACGCCGATGCATTAATTATAATTACTGTAATTGAACTAGCAAAAAGCGATGATAAAACTGTTATTGTCGTGGGTCAAGATATTTATTTACTAGTGCATCAACTAAATTCAAATGGCTTCAGTATTTTTTTCCACGAATCAGGCTCAGGCAATGATCCTATTCATTTTAAATATCTAATTGTTTTAAACACGAAATGTACACAAATATAATGGCATTTTTTTAATTCTTCTTGCGGGTGCGATACAACTGCCGGTATTGCTAAAAAAAACAAAAACAATAATACTAAAATCATTATTGAATAACACAAATTTAGCTAGTTTTTTTTTAAGAGAAAGATGCAGACAAAATTACCATTGCAAAAAATGGATCTCAGCTGGTATTTACAAAAGTAAAAATATAGATATGTCACTAAATCAATTAAGATTCGACCAGTACCAACTGGCAACTAAAAAATCTACTTTCAAATTATAAAAACTTCCCCTGACTGAAGAAGCAGCTGCACAAGACTCCCATAGAGTTTATTACCGATTGCAAGCATGGCTTGATTATTTGGGCAATGCGCCCGATAACAAAAAAGCTATTCAAAGGTGCTGGAACGAAAATCTAGGTAGACTCGTGCCCAAATTTATCCCACTCAGTTCAGACTTAATTCCCGAAAAATTATTAGAAAGTATTAGCTAGGTGAAGCTGTGAAAATGGATGTAATACACAAAGATGTAGCTGTCGAAAACACGGTTTAAAATGTACCAATTAATGCAATAATTGTCACAAAAACTGCTCAGATAGAGATAAAGAAATATTTGAAAACGTCAGTAATTCGGCGATAATTTCGAAGATTCTTCTGAATTTGAAAGTTTTATTGATGAAGAAGAAGAACAACCACAATACAAAAATCTAAAAATCATTACAATTTTATAATTTCTCATAAATATTTTATTAATATAAAAAATATCAATAAGTTAATTGTTCTACTTATCCAAATTATTTTATTCAATTATATCTAAAACAGATTACTAATCGTTATATTATTTATTTAGTGAAAAATAGTAAAATATACGTTAATGAAAATGCACACTGGTCCAGCGAGCCTTAACTCTAGCTTGCCACTTTCAGTATGGTGCGGTGCATTGCTATGAAAAACTTAAATTTCAGGAAGGTTTACGGCACTTTATCTTTGATTAAATTCATTCAACTTTAGTAATATAAATTCTGTGATTGCAATTTAATTCAGTATTAGCGAAAGACTAAAAAAAAAAAAAAAGTCATAATAAATATTGAAAAAATCGAAAAGTCATTTTTTCTCATTTTTAAGTGGTTTCATGAAAAGTAGATATTTCAACGGAAGATTTCGGTTTTTTTTTCGAAAAATGTAAAAATCTCAGAAATATCTTGTTTTCCAGATTCCAAAATAATCATGCTTGTTCAATGTAAAAAAAGAGTATACTTTCACAAAACTTCATGTAAATTGAATTATTTTTACAAAAGAAAAAACCCAAAAATCAGTATTTTGCCATTTGCGTGGAAAATTTCAGTTAATGGAAATTTTCCGCTAGGACAATCGGACAAAACCGCTTTCCATCCCTTAAAACCCCCCCATTTCACAATCTCACTTTAACTCGTATTTTGGCACCAGCCTATAGAGGTAAGCATCAAAGTGGACTATTCCAAATTAAACATTAAAATTGTGAAAAACGCTGTTGCTTTTAATTGATGAAACTTAAAATATTATCTTTCATGATGGCGGACTATAATCTGAAGATGCAGAAATTTAACTTTGTTGATGTATAGGTACATTAAGAATTTGTTATTTTGCATTATCTTTAAAACGCTTATAATGGAATAAACCCGCTCTGAACCTAGTAGACATATATCGTATTCGAAACATTGCAACAAAAGTTCTAAAAAGTACTAAGGCAGTATATCAATACCAGTTACATGACAATATTAATGGCGATTAATTGATAACCTGACTGCCCTATACCAATGGAAGATTGCCGCTCCTCTACTCTCTGTAAAACACGAAAAATTGAATGATCTATATCTACAAGAATTAAATTAAAGTATAAAACAACGAAAGGCTGTAAATGATAAAATTATCTCAATCAGTGTCTTTAGATACTGATGCTTACCATTTTTATTTTTGAGTAACTAAAAAGCTAAAAACTAAAACTAAAAGCTAAAAGACGATGGTGGATAAATTGGTGCACCATCCTATCGCCACAAAGCTTCGCAACTATTTTTTCCTTTCAAAATATAGATGAACAAAAAATCTTGAACTTGTTAGTTCAATTTAGATTTAAGATTTTTAGATTTTAGACTAATACTATACCTTTTCAATTTCACATTGAGACTAAACAATTTCAAATTGAAAATAAAAAATAAATAATTTATTCCAACAAATATAACAATTTTAAATTTGAGTAGGCTTTTGAAAAATGAAAGAAAGTGTCTTTTGTTAATATAGTGTCATTATTAATTAATTTATCCCTAATTAATTCATTCTTAAAAATGTCTTACATCAAGAAAGCTCAAGCACATAATATAAGGAAGCAAATCTGTGCTTTATATAATAATAACGAAGATTGTAGGGTACCTGCAAAAACTTTAGGCGTGAAGAAATCAACTGGCTATCGATGAGTGAAAAACCAACAAATACGTGAACAACAACGTGGTGGGAAGCGAAAAATAAAAATTACTAATGAACATCGACTGTTTATAGAAAGATGTATTGAAGAAAATCCTAGAATAACTTTAAAACAACTGAGAGATAAATTTCAAAATAATTATCAAATTGTTGTTTCTGCGGAATATCTGAGAAAACATTTAGATGGATTTCTATATATGTACGTTGAAAGACATTCGAAGAGAGCCTGAAATAGCAAACATTGAAATTAATAAAAGAAAACGATGTGATTATGTTCAAAAACTTTTAGAACATCAATCTAACAATGCACCGATGCTTTACATGGACGAAACTAATTTTAACTTATATACAGGGTGTCCCGTAAGTCGACGTCAAGCCGGAGTCATTTTTAGTAGGTGAAAAGAAATTTTTCGAAACTGGGTTTCTTGAAGAAAAAGATTTTTTTTTTGTAATCTAAAAAATATTGTAGCAAGTGTTATACTATTTTAGAATCCCTATTAAATGCGTTAACTTTTAAAGTTACTTGCCAAACTGGCGTAGTACAATTTTTTTTCATTACAGTCAGTTAAAGTTGGGTGAAATATTAATTTTCTATTCTTGGTTCGTCAAAATGTGATATTTTCTTCCAAGCTGGAACAGTTGGTTTAGAATTTAAAGCAGCAGGTTACATAAGCACTATTCGGGATTACATAAGAAAAATAAAATTGAAAAAAATTAAAGATTTGTAGGAACACGAGCTAAAAAACCATCATTTTCTCGAAAACAAAAAAAATGTCTATAATTTGAAAAATACTTGACTTAGATTTTTTTTAATATTTTTTTGGTAACTGTTATGATTTGGTCTATCACCCGATTCCGGCTTGACGTCGACTTACGGGACACCCTGTATATCGAGAACCAAAGGTCGTTCCAAAAAAGGAACTCGTTGCACTCACATTGCAGCAGGCAGTCAAGGATTTAATATACATGTAATTGGGTGTATAGGAAATATGGGCTTAATTCATCATGAAATTAGAAGAGGAGCATTTAAGAAACCAGAAGCAAACGAATTTATGCGTCGTTGTCTTCGAAATGCTGAAAATATGTACCGAACATCAATCGTAATGATAATTGATAATGCTCCTTGTCGTGCCATTGAAAAAGTATTTCAAGAAGATGAATTTCTTAATAATCACCTACTAAGACTCGCAACATACAGCTCAATGTTAAATGCAATTGAATATGCTTGGACAAACCTAAAATCTGGACTCAAAAGCGATTTGACTATATTCAAATGCCGCAAATCCTAGCTGGTGAAGGCAGATCAAATTTGACGCAGACCGGGTTCCGTCAACTACGGCGAGAAAATATAATTCGCGCAAATATAACGACGATGATTACTGTTTCTAATTGTAACCGACACGTCGCTCATATTAAAAAATTTATACCGGACCCGATAAATATGAATGATATGACTTTTTAATTAATACAGTAATTCGGAACTGTAATCATCTTCGTTATATTTTCGCGAATTATATTTTCTAACCGAGTTGCGTCTACTATGGCCAGAAAATATTACGGAATTATCAATTTTTAATTAATTAAGATATTTTTAATAAATCTACTTTAAATTAACTGTAATAAATTATTTATTTTTTATACCCAATTTGAAATTGTTTAGTCTCAATTTGAAATTGTTTTGTCTCAATTTGAAGTTGAAAAGGTATAGTGGCAGCGAAAATACCAAATAATTCAGTATTAATACTTATATGTAGTCTGTAGTGGAGCAAACTGAAAATGATCCAGTTGAACTTGAAGTAAACTAGTAAGCGAAGATCCAATTCGATCATTCAAACTTTTAATAATCGTAATTGTTGAAGATATTAAAGTTCCAAACCAATATTGGCTCTGCCATCTGTTGAACTAATGGAATTAGATCAAGCTGTAACTTTTAAATTGCTATAAATATTGTCACTTTTGTGTTTATAATTTATTTAAGTTATATAATTAGTTAAGTTGTTACACCTTTTTTTATGTAACATAACCTGTCAATAAATCTCTCTAAGTTGAAGTACAGAGCAACCCGGACATATTTTTTGTATCCTTCGCCATCCTTCTCCTAAGGGCATTTCCTTTAACAGTAGTCTCCATTAGTGTAAATATTTTTGCGGGGTGCAATGGACACAATTTTGAATATTTAAACGTTGACGTGTGGGTTCACAGGGGTGCGACTACTAAAAAAAAAAAAAATCCCACCAAGTTTTGCCGCCCTAGGCCCAAAACTACTCGGACTATAGGTAAATCCAACCACCCCCCCCCCCACCCGACCTACAATTTTTTATTTCTAACCACCAATTTAAAATCACTATGTATATGAGTCTAGCTAGCACTAGCACTAGCTAGCACTAGTATATGAAACTTAATCATGTTGTAAATTGTAAATTCGTTCTTAAATTTTGGCAAAGTAAACATCGTTGTTGCCTTCATGAAAATTGTCTTCTTACAAATTGCACAAACGCTTGTGCAAAACATACACTAACCGATTTATTTCACTATTTATTTAAAAGAATATTGAATAAAATTCATTTAGGTTTTCTCTATAACCGATATATTCCGATACCCCTAAATAAACGGTATAGGGAAAAACAGTCCTTCTGCACAAAAACGTGAAAGTTTATAGATATAGTATATATGAAATATAGAAAAATATAATAAAACCAAAGACATATTTATAGTTACATGATATAGTAGTTGTCTGTTGATTTCAAAATAACCTTGAGCACTAATAAACTTTTTTTTCTCCATATGTTGGACTTTAAGTAAAAGCAAATCCATCTGAAAATTAAATAAAATTAAATTAAATTTGTGATGAAAAAAAACTCCCTTCCTCATAATACCATATTTGTAATCTCTTTATTCCGAGTAGTACATTCAATTTTCGTAGCCAATTTCCTCACAGAATCAAACTATTAACAAAACCAAAAATAAACTTCAAATTTTAGTTTTTGTTTTTATGAAATAACCTTTTCTCCAACATTATGCATTACGAAAATAATTAGTGGTAGAAATATAAAATACGGCAAGGAAATTAAAATTTGACTGATTAATACGAAAGTGTAATGTCCCACATCAGAGCCGTAAAAAATCTCCATTGCAATTGAGTAAATCTTAAAAACTACGCAAATTGTATCATATTGAATACTGTAGAATAAAATTCTTCCAAAAGTCTGTTCAAAAACTTGCTTTAATTGTCACAAATCATTGAGGATATTCAAGTAGTTCTCAATACGTTCGAAAACGATCGTTTGGAAATTGTTGCCATTTTTAGAGATAATCAAAATTTCATTAACAATTATCGAAAGTTCTTCAAGTCGAATTAACAATAAACGAGCGCAGTAATTTATATAGAAAAGTTTTGATCCGAAAGTAATCAATTGTACGCCGATACAAATGAAGAAGATGATGTCATACAAATCGCTGAAAATTGATGATAAAATTATGAGTTTGGAAAGTTGTAGACAGCCAATGATTAAAACTAAAAGTGAAATTTTGATCCAACATATTCGACTAGCTTTCTTGTTGTTGATCGCAATTCCAAATTTATCCATGATTTTCCTATCAACACTTAGTAGTCCTTCGATGAATTTTATATGATTTTGGGTACCGAACCATGTGCACCACATTATAAAACATTGCAATATATTTTCCAAGAAAACTCGAACGAAAATAGCTACAGATTCTGTTGATTTTGTTACTTCTAAAAGTCCATATCGAAGATAATTGTCATATGTAGAATATTCCATTGCTATTTCAAATATGATGAAGATAGCCAGAGGTATGACAACATGTCGTTTTCTATATTCTATGCGATTACCACGAGCTAAGAACAAAGTAAATCCGAAAATGTAAAATAGCAAATTTAAATATCGAAATGATCTAATAAGCGACATCGTTGAACAGCTTTGACGAACAAACTAATTAACCGGATTAAGTCAATTAATTAATATTATTCTCTCCAAGCTTTTTCAATCAAATCACATGTGTCAGTTTGCTCGTATGAATAGAACCATTCATTACAATGAAATTAATTTACTAATTAGGTTCCTTTCAAAAGACGTTATGGATTTACCCCCTGTACAATGCCGATATCGTAAATTCTCTCTTTGTGGGTTTGTTATTGAAAGAATGTAAAAACATCCAGTAGATAAAAAGGTGTTCTCTATTGGAAATATACTTTGGAGATTATTCTGAAATAATTTTTTGTACAGCATTTCTATATACATATATGTTTGTCTGTTTGATATACTCTAGAGACGAACGCAGATATAATAAGCTTATGTATGCAAAATCTAAAGCTATTATGAAACAAGATAAAAAGTTATAATTGGTCTAACAAGGGGAGGGTCCTTACTCGTCATCGCCGATTTGGTGCAAATTCACAGTATACATATGTATGTATGGTTTGACTAGAAATGAAAGTAACGCAAGTAGGAGCTCCAGATGGCCGGAGCCAAATTGAAATAATTTATGCAGGGAGCTCGGGCTTAAAATTAACACTTTTCAGAAAAACTTTCATAATTACCATCTTGTTGGTATATTCGCAATATTTCTTTCCGTTACAATTATCTATAATAATCTGTTATCTTTCATCTAAAAAAACAAAAATCAGAAGAATAAAATTACGAGGTTCGCTAAGTTACTTTCAATTAGAGTCATACAGGTATAGGTGTGCTACTGAAAAGCCACCACGCCTTATCCCGGCCAAATTCCAACCGATTTTTAAAATTCTTATTACTAAATTCATTGTGACTTTTTATGATTTTTTAAAACAATTACGAAATTCGGACGGCAGTGGGTTACAGAGTAGTAACCCACCACCATAGCCAATATAAAAATAAATTAAAACAATTACTATTTATTTTATATTCCACCATCTGTATAGAATATTCGAGCAAAATTTCATCAAAATCGGATGATAAATTCAATGTCAAAAGGTCATTCATATATACCAATACGAAAAAAATTCTCATTTCCCGAACTCGGGTGTTCTGAGGGAGGAGGTGGGGTAAATTTTATCCGATTTGCAAAATTCTTTTTTGGTGATTATTTTGTGGATTTTTTGAGTACATTTTCCCTCCTCTTCCAATTAAATTGCAAAATTTAATTTTCGTCGGCCAAAATTTCTGTCTAAAAAATTCATTTTGAAATGTTGTTATATGACATCTCGATTAATGCAATTTTATATTTTTTATGGATACAGTGTTATCAAGAGATTATCTGTACACTATACTACACGTTTGGACACTTGCTTTGTGAGACCACTTCTTGAATATGCTAGCCAGTATGGTGATTCTGATCTCTTTGTCGTTCTATTTAGTCGTGAATTTTGACATATTTTGTCAAGCTTTTTCTTTTAACACAGTTCATTTTGTGTCTTCACTATTATCTACCACAAACTGAACTATAATGAATTTTCGATGAACAAACGTCAAAAAACACTAAATATACGACAAATTAGTCAACTGCTCCCAGAGGTTGTGACAAAAATGTTACACTGGTAATTGGAAATTCTACACCTAATTAGAGCAATTCAAGTGCTTAAATTCGAAATAATATTTTGAATTTGTAATGTGAAGTGTCATTTTCTGTTCATTGTACGTCATGCAAGGCTTGCTGAGCTAAATAAAAACACGAAAAAATCAGTAGAAAAGTTCATTTCATTTAGTCGATTATTTTGACATTCAAGTACGACAAAAGATCAGAATCACCCTCCAGGTCTGGTCTCCATTTTACGGTATACACATCGACCTTATCGAGTCTGTTCAGAGAAACTCTTTACGATTTGCTCTCAGGCACCTACCCAGGAATAATCCATTAATACTTCCACCCTATGAGGATCGCTTGAAGTTTTTACATATGTTCGTTTCAGAAACGCATGTGTATTGCTGTAAATAATATGGCTGAGCATTTTGCTGTTGACGTTTCTAAGCATGTTTTAAAAAAACGACTATATAATATTTAATTTATATTTTTCGTTTTTTGTTCTATGTTACATTGTGGTGTTTGGTTTATGTTTAGTTTAACATACTAATACTAACACCGACTAACAAATGAAACGCATGTATTGTTGACCGTTTATTTATTAAACCTGTGCATGCAGCGAGCTTGTGTTAAGCTGGTTCTGATAGTCAAAAATAAAATCTTAGGAAGATCGGATGTCATTTACCTATTTAACAAGTAAAAAAGCTAGAATTGGTCTAAGACCAATTCTTATGATACCCTAGATGAATGCCCGTATTAAATTTCGTATGGTCACCGATCTATTCAAGTTTGATTTTTGAAGTTGTTTTTCGCATATATTTCTAGAACGGTTTGTCGCACAGAAAAAATGATTATAACCAATTTTATAGGATTTGATATTCTGAAGAAGTTTTTAGTACAATAAAAATGTCTCCGACTGATCGTTTTCAAAGTATACGTAAAAAACCTAAATATTTATATGGCAACACCAAGAAAGAGTTGCCCGATTTAGTCCATTTTTGACTTTTTATTTGCTATTCCTCGGAAATTGACATGAGTCGTATCGGGTAACTTCGTATATACATATGTAGAAAATAAATCGAAGAAATTTCGAGCTACGAGCGATGCTGCACCTAATTCCAATTCTTGGCAATTTCGGCACGTTGTTTATGGTAAAAAAATCGATGAGATTTCGAGCTGCGAGCGTTTCGCCTATTTCAAATTCATTTCGCTACGGCAGAATTTCGTCCAATTATTGTTTGCAGGGTACACTTATAACTGAAAAATATTTGTTGTAGTCGCGGACGTGTGAAACCAATTTTTTTCTGTCGAAAGGAAACGCATCTCTAGTTACGCGACTGAAAGTCACTTCTGTGAAACGGCTCTAAGGCAAAACTTCAAATAAACGAACTACGTAGCTTCCGTTACAGTTAACTCTTTGCTAATTTAGTAATATCTAATGATATACAGGCAATTTTCAATTCAACATTTTCATTTATAAACACTTCCGAAATAAATTAATAATTACCACTTCAAGAATAAACAATATATTTTAGAATGAGACACCTTTCAATTAGTAAGTACTATTTCCCTAGACAAATAAGTTTTATTAAGAAAGTCCGATTTGTTTACAAATTATTCTCAAATTGATCACGAATACAAGCAATGTTCAAAACAACACCCTATTTTTGTTTGTTCAAAACTATTTTGGCGAAGAGGAATAATTCAACACTGTTGCTGTTCATAATTCCTTAAACCTAACCGAATTTCTAATATTTTTTTTTCATGTTAATTAAAAATTTATTACTTACTTTAGAACTTGTTTGTTGCCCGACTTACTATCGACCAATGTGGCACACTTATCGTGGGTAAATTGGTCAGTTTAACAATTACTCCGATAATGTAAACAAAATAAGGAAAATAAAGTTAATGTTAAAACTTGCTAAAAAATAATTCATCTTTCAGAAACGCACGGCATTTTTTTGAGTTAGGTTTCATCTACGAAAAAGTTATATCGCTTAAACGTAAAAAAACATAACCAACTAGCCCCCGTCTCACCCACTTATCTACATCCTCAAATTTTTCTTAGTTGCCGCAAAAATGCGCGTAGTTTTCCATTATAATTTTTTTCTTCAATCGAATTAAGGGTGAACTCCTAAATAATAGGTGAGAGCAGGTAGGATTCGTACTGAGGGAGCATTCGTCATATCTACACTATTCTACATATTGGCGCGTTTGTATTTGGTATGTATGAGGCCCACTATGCGCATAGGCTGACAGCTAAGCGCGGTGGCAGTGCAACAGTCAGCTTTGTTGGAACAAGTCGATACGTGTTTTCGCACCGAGTAAGTAATTTTTCGATTCGTTTTTGAAAACATTGATTCGTAATAAGTTTTGCTCAGATTCTTAAAGAAATTTATAATAGTTTTTGAATAAGTGCCTTACATGAATATGTAAACATTCATTTTGGGATAACCTCAAATGTTATCTTTATTTTGAATTTATTTTTTGATTGTTTTGGTTGGGGGACCTTCGTACAGATATGAGTGGGGTGGATTCGTACTGTAAGAAAAACGAATGCACCCCACGTTAGCTCAGAAAATTTCTTCAATAAAAATATTATTATTTCAGGATCATGCCACGAATATATGTAAAAAAAGGCACTAGAACGAGATAGGTAGACGAAGATGCAATGAAGCCTGCAGTTTTAGATAAAACTTTATCTATTAGGAAGTCCGCACAAAATTACGGCATCAAACCGACAACTCTTCAAAGTCGCTTAACAAATTCCCATAAAAAGTCTGCTGCTGAAAAGGAAGGTAACAACACTCCGTCGCGTGTTTTTTGTTCCAAGTTCACATCGAATCAAGTGTTCACTACCGAAGAAGAGACTCTATTGAATGAGTACATCGCGAAATGTTCCAAAATGCATTATGGGTTGATAATCGTACATGTGCGGAAACTGGCATAATAATTTGCAAAATTGAATCAGATGCATTATCCACCTAGCTGGAATCATAACAAAATGGCTGGAAAAGATTGGCTGGACAATTATAACTTGAAAACACAAGTGCAGCCCGATCTTATGGATTCAACAAGACAGCCGTAACTGATTTCTACGAGAACCTAGAAAAAGTCAGAGATATCCACAGTGCTGAGCACGCCAAAGGTATTAGCGGAATAAAAACAAATTGGTCAACTTGTTTCCGCAGAAAGAAGTGAACTCGTGACATTCGGAGGAATTATTTCAGCTAGTGGTAACACAATACCGCCGCTATTGATCTTTCCCAGAGTACATTTCAAGGATCACTTTATGGAAGGTGCTCCAGAAGGCAGCCTGGAAATGGCTGCAAAGAGTGGCTGGATGAACTCTAGTATATTTTTGGAAGTCCTGAAACACATTAAAAAAAAAACCATCCTGCTCTAAAGTTAACACTTTATTTATCAGACGTGGTCTGTGTTTTGCCACCACCCAAATTTGCTTCTACAGCAAGAACAGCTAATATCTTTAGATTTGAAAAAGATCTTACTACGTATAATGTGCAATAATTACAATATTTAAAGTTGATTCTGTGTTAATTTTGAACTCATTAAATGTTTAAGTTCATATAAAAAGCCTTTTTAATTACTATGTACGGAGGCTCCCCACTATGTACGAATGTACCAAGCTCTACGTACGAAGCTAACCCGCGTGTGGGGTGCTTTCGTACGATTTCCATTTTTTGGGAAATTCATCATAGCTTTTCCATGTTACTTTGTATCAACACTGAGTTACACTAATATTAAAGCCAGATATGTAGGTAATTTAGCAGCATTGAGATTATTTTGAAATAACTATTAGTTTTACTTTTACATGACTTAGTGTAAAAAGTGTATGAATCCTACCTGCTCTCCCCTAACAACTATTGTCAATCAAATGTGTTCAATGAAATCAAGCTTATTGATCTAGTAGTAAGGGCAGACCAAGAACGCCCAATCTTCATTTTTCTTGATTAGCACGTGTTAACAACTCAGAAAAGTTGACATTTTTTGCCTTTATCGTATAGCTGGTAAAATCAGTTTACACGAATGGATTTGAACTGATGTCGTGCTGATCCATTCTACTTTTTAATCAGTGTTGACCAATCAGCATAATGTGAAGTCTAAGATCGCTCTGGTCACTCTTTAGCTGAACGTGGATAGTGTAAACATATATTATGTTTCTTACAAGATTTCAACGGAGACAGTCTTATCCGAACCTTAGATAAATATTAATATAAAAATGCCCTCAAAAGATCATAGTGGGTATTTGGAAGGCTTATTTTGAGGAACTATACGTGTAATACCTCACATTCGTGATAGAAATGCATACTTTATCTGTAAAAGATCAAAGTCCAATGAATTGATCCCATTATACCCATGTTCAACATAAAATAAATTTGAATTATGTTTGAAATTGATCAGTTAAACCGATACTCAAAAAATTCTAACGTTTCTGAGTGTAAAAACACTTTGAAGCTAACGAAATACTTTTACTTTACTTTTATTAAAAAAAAAGTCAAACTCTAAAAAAAAAGTTTCTTTTTTTAATATCCATTTTGGTTTGGTAAATATTTCGGCGTTTATACATACATATATTCAAATGTACATATTTGGATAACATTCTTTCCTCCTCAGAGGTGCTAAACAGGTAGAAAATCAAGACCCATGAAAACATTCTAATTAGAACGTTGAGTCAGCATAGCCGTCTGAGCTTTTCGTACAATTCCAAAACGGAATATATAATAAGGAAATTCGAGGGTATAAATTGAACCGCACCAAATTTGTTATCAGTTTCAATCAAGCATTGCGAATATCAAAAGTGTATATTGAGAAAAGTATTGAAAATTTTTGCATTGATATCGAATCAAAATGAAAGCACCGGTACGATCTTGTTTTTAGCATAAACGTGAAAGCTGAAATCTAATTGAAATTTTCTATTACAGTTCTTACCGGTAATCATTGTGATCCTTACAACTTTTACAAGTGACATCTATTCAACACCAATTAATTTAGACGATTCAGATATATCAAATCATGAGGAATTGGTGGGTGGAGAGAATTTCGATGTGGACTTAGACCTATTAATCAACGATGATTCTGAGAGGATAAAACGATCTGCACAACCGCAAAAGTATAGCGGTGAATTAGTGTTCTCTCCTGATTTTGGTTATGGCTACTATGTCTTTCCACGAAGCTTAAATCATCAACAACAGTCAAGCTATGAATATAATCCAATTGTTAAATACAAATCGACAAAGACAAAAAGGAAGAAGCTCTTTGTACCAAATTTATTTGGATGATGATATAAAAAACAGAAAAAACCAAAAAACAAAAATATTTAAGATACAATTTTTGAGACTGAGATGTTTTTTTCGGATTTTTAGATTTAGGAAAATTTTTTTTAGTGTGAATAACTTTAAGACTGTATTTATACGTTATATATACATTATATGTATATTAAATTTTTAAAAATATTATTGTTATTTACTGTAAATAGTAATTGTTATTAATAAAATATCTTCAAAAGTTTCAAAGCATGTATTTTCTTACATATACATATGACTCCGTGTAGGATTAAGCATGGGCTGATGATGTTTACGATATACTTGAATACGTTAAGGTGTACAAACTGATGGTAAATATTTACAAATAAATTTAAATGAAATTCTTATGTGAAATAATAATTAACACTTTATTCATAATAAAGTCGAGTAAAATTCCGTTCAGTGTTGTTTTCGTTTATATCATTTGCATGTCATGTCACTTAATATTTGTAGAGTTTTATTATTATTTTTATTTTTTTTTATATTTAATAGTAACAATATTTTGATGTGTAAAAACAAATTTATTTATGAATGCATAATCGCCGCGATAAAATCTCTTGTTATAACGTGAATTGATTGTTTTCTTAGCAAAATAACACGGATAATTGGGAAGCTTGGGAGATGATAATTTTCATATACTCCGGTTTAAACTTCCTAACTCTCCATTCGCAATTCTGTAACAAAGCTGGGGAGCTAGAAAAAACGTGAGTGAGAAGTGTGAAAAAGTACGAATGGCTGGGGACCATAAAGGGCATCACTTTTTGATGTAGAAGGCTGTTTCTTTTTTTTCTTATATTCAATATGGGCCTATTACCTCTCCCGGTGCCCTCAGTAGCTTGCCTGGTAAGCTCGCTCACTAACATTCCAAGGTCGTGGGTTCGTATCACAACACGACATACCCCTGTGCTATTTCCTCATACCTAGTTTACTGTCGATTTCTTTATGGTTTTATAGCTTCTTCTAGATCTAGAGGTTAGCAGAATGGGTCGCATTGAACAGGTACTCGGTTTGGGTGCATACAGATCATATGGATATGATGAATTTTCTTTGCTGTCTTAAGAACGTGTATCAACCGTGTATAAACTACGTGTACCATGGGCTGATACACACTTGATACAAAAACCGGTTATACGTCGTGTCAAGTCTCGAGTGAGTATCTTCGGGTGTCACGGGACTTGGGAATTATTCTCGAGGGTTTTGGCTATACACGAAAATGTTCTAAAATAGCGCTAAGAAAACCACTTTTTAGTACGGTGTAGCGAGTGTGTATCATCGTGTGTCAGGGGACTTATTTCCGTGACACACGATGATACAAAATCGAGACTAGACACGACGTAAAGCCAGTTTTGGTATCGGATGTGTATCTGCCTATGGTACGCATAGTTTATACATGGTTGATACACGTTCTTCAGGCAGTAAAGAAAATTCATCATTTCCATATATTATATACGCGCACAAACCAAGTACACGCATACATATGTAATAAAATACTCGTGTATCATCCGAGTATAACCCTCTGCTCTATACACGAAAATGTTCTAAAATAGTGGTAAGAAAACCAGTTTTTAGTACGGTGTATCATCGTGTGTCACCGGACTTAGGGATTGGCAGGACAATAGCACTTCTCCAAGTATTGGGAAAGGTAGAGGAGAAGTATTCATGATATGAAGAATGTAGGGAAGTAAAAGCTTTATAAGGTGCGGTAGTAGAGAATCGGGACCTGTAGCCTCCGATTTAACTGCGAAAATAGCACAAATCAGTTCCTATAAATCAATTTCTGGAAAGTGAAAACAGTTCTTGTTAATTCCCAATGGAGAGTTGAATGTCAAAACAACTCTCATCTCTCCATCTTCACAACTCTCCGTGTTACAGAAACCGGCCCCAGGAGGGAGTACTGTAGAAATAATTTTATGGTGCCCTTGAGCAGGGTCGAAAAAATTAATTTTTTTTGTAATACATATATGCACGTATAAAATATATTGAAATTAAAATATTCTGATAAATCTTAGAATCATTCTTTAATTAAATTTTTATACCTAGATGAAACTTATAGGGTATACTAAGTAGGGGAATATCGTCAGAGTTGGCTTTGACAGATATTACTTCTGTTTCAGGAAAAAGGGAAACAAGTTTTGGGAAAAGGAACACTTTTGCAAATCATTGCAGATTGATTGGATGAAAAACGAAAATAATATAGGCATTTAAAAAGATGTGAAATGCTGTCTAGGCTAGCTACTCGACGAAAAATGTACTCAAATGATTGAAAATGACTGTTTTTTAGCAAAATTTGTATGGCACATTATTCGGATCCGAAGTTCCGGCAAATGTCGTTATATTGATGTACTTCAAATGCACTTCTCTTTGGCATTCTCCGAAGACGGCTTTTTCAGCCCTTTTTTGAGCGGGCATCTTCCTTTAGCTGGTGTTTTATTGGTGCACTTCATTGGGATTGGTGGGCTAACCTTGACTACACAAAGTGGCAAACCTTGATGACAAGCGCCATTGCCGCGTCACGTGACAGCACAACCAAACATGAGCCACACAACACATTCGCAATGCTTACTTTGGTCATTGTATAGTTTCTCCTCACTTTCTGGGCATATCTACTGCTAAACATTTTGTTTTTTTGAATTTCAAACCACTGCAGTGGTGCACTGAGTGCACAACATGTGCTTTGAGTTCACGCTCCAAATCTATAATGTCACGAAAAGTTCGCTGTTACTAAGAGAACATTGGTGGCGCTAGTGATCAAAACTAAAAATATCGCAGACAGGCCAACCCTGACGACGTTCCCCTATGTCATTCCGTTCGTAATCCGTAGAAATAATGCTGTTAGAGCAAAATGGATTGAACACCCACTCATAATATTAAAAGTTATTTTGATGTAATGTGTGCTCAATTATTCCAATTGAATTTAATTGCTTTATTGCTTTAAAGAACAGTTTAGACTTAAAAAAAAAAATTAAACGAAGTTCGAAAATGAGACAAATCGGGCAACTCCTTTGTGGGGTTGCAATATAAAAATTTCGTTTTCCACTATATGCCTGAGAACGCTTTGACATAGAGAGCTGAAATTTGGTACATGGTGTTTTCATAGTAATAGCAAACAAAATTTCAATTTCAATGGTTATAATAACTTGGAATAGGCATATATTTGAGCAGCTTGGACTGTCTTGACTCTTGAGACACTGAGCTTCAAAATGTTTTACTGTAAGGACAACTCAATAAAATACCTATAAATTTGTTATTAAAAAACAACATACCATAAGATTATAGTGATGTTTGCATTAGTTCAAGCAGTGGTACATACATATGTAATTAAAAACTAAAATTAAAAATTACAATTAGTAGGAAAAAAAAAGCCAACTAGAAAAAAACAAAACACAGGTAAGACGTATAAGAATGAGAAAAAAAAACAAAATCAATTACACTGACTTATTTACATTTGTTTGGCTACTATAAACTTATGGTTTACAGCTGCTTGGAGGTTTATAGCTGATAGTGATGTTGATCTGGTCTATGGTGCAATGTTTAGGCTAATTTTTTAAAGAAAACTCCGATCTTTATTTTATAATTCTTTATTTGCTCGACGTTTCGGGCCTTGATTTAGTACCCTTCTTCAGGAGCTAAGTGTACATAGAAATATAAAAACATATGAAAATTGTATAATTACTTTGCATTATTTTACCTCTGTTTCCGATGTGATAGGATTTTGTTTTTAATTATTGGAACATATTTCAGAAAATACACATTAAAAATATTAAAAACGCTCACTGAACATATAAATAAATCAATAAATAATTTAAACAAATAAATAAGTAAAAGATGTAAAATAATAATAAAAATTTATAAAAATTTTAGACTAATAAGTACCTATACTAAGTGAAAACTTTAAAGAACCGCAGATGAATGATGTGTGGGGTTCTTTGTCGTGTTGTGTTGTCAAAATTTCAGTCTTCATAATAAGTGATGGACACACATTCGCATTTGATAATTTGACAATCATAAACACAAAGAAAAATAGAATAAAATGTGAATTCAAAGAAGAATGTCACACGTACACGAAAAAGAAGAATTTAACCAACTTAAGACAAGACAAGACATAAATAACTACTTATATTTTATGATTGAATTGAAAAAAAAAATCATAAGCTTTTCTTTAGATATACTATCCAGTCGAGTAAAATTCGCACAACCATATTACATATGTCTACAAAAGCATAAGAGTCTGAACGAGCTTCAATCGTGTTTTCTTGCACATGAAGTGACTTGATACACAGAGTGAATAAAACCCATCATAAATTTTCCCCACGATAGTGGGTACTAATCAGATCACTTCAGTATTATATGACTAAAGAAAAAGTGAGAGCTGGAGGACGTAAAGTCCGTCTGCCAGCAATAGCTGACAGCTCACCCAGTGACAGTTTAGCAGGCCGGCACGCTAGCACCTCGGCATATGGCGGAGTGTGCGGGGTGGGTTCACCAAACAAACACCTGCCTGTCACTTTGTCAAAACAAAATCAAAATCGTGCCTGAACGACAAACGTGGATATACAAAAAACCGAGAACGACACACACTGGCCCGGAAGGGACCGATTACATCACTTATCTATAGAGTATCCTACGATCGGATGGCAGGAACCTTTTGCCGTTCCCGGCCGCCCATGACATCGCTGGTAGTAATTTTGCGACGTCCGTACTTGTACCCACCTGTGGAACAGAGAAAAGAAACCTCAGGAGAGGAAGATCTACAACTTCATGTTTGCTTTATTCACTAGCAGTAGTCATCAACATTGTATTTTTATTATTATTTTTGTTTTTGCTTATATTCACCCCCGAAGCTCTGAAAAAAAAATCCAAAAAAATCTAAGAATATAGTACTTTTCTCTTATTATCAATGTGGGTGATAAGCACCTAAATATTGTCGTAATGCTGACCCAACGAGACTTCCTAGCTACGGAGAAGTTTACGTTATATTACATGGTAAAGAAATGTCCCACATATTTTTTTGTGTGTGATTGTTTTCTTTTGTCTTTTTTATCTTTGATTCCCGATTCGTACAATAACTGGGTCGTACCCAGAAGGCCTTCTGGATCATGGAATGTTCAATTAGTCCCGAATCAATTGCGTCTGTTCCCCTTGGGTCGCATTGTACATGACCATGGGCGCGTTCACTGCCACTTCGGTAGCGTAGTCGTTGTCGTAGTGTAGTTCTGTCTAAACGACTACGATCGACTATCCTCCTGAGCGTAGGCGAATGTAGTCGGCTATTTGGTACATTCAATGTGCGGAGTGAACGATAGTCGTAGTCAAGCGTAGTCGTTTACTGTCAAAATGGCGGAGTGAACGCTCGGTAGTGACTCGTTGTAGACAAAAAGTCACTATTTCGGTGGTAGTGAACGCGCCCAATAACTATAATTCGTATATATTAATCTAATGGTAAGTAAAAAGCTAGGCGCTCCTGTAAGCCATTTTATATAGACAAAATTAAATTACCTAGAGCATCCAACAAAATATTTATTTTTTTGTTGTTTCTCAAGTCTATGACTTGGGGAATCTTCTTCTGTAAGTCTTTAGGATCTTTTATAAGTAGATTAATAACAAGCTCTATGCGCTTTTATGAGCCATTTTCTATAAACAAACTTAAGTCATCTATAGTGATCTAAATCAAAATTGGTTTTCCAACTGTATGACTTGTCTGTATGTATGAAATGTCCATGCGTTCCGGGAACCGAACTACGGTCACTGTAACGTTGAGAAAGCTAGAATCACAGGGGGAATTTCATTGATAATTGTCCTGAGGTACCGGTTCATGAAAAGCCTGGTAAATCTCGGCGATTGATAATTTTGTTAACAAATAGATTCAAATCCATAACGTTAAGGATTTTGCTTGACCTGAACCAAAATTGAAATTGATTACAATTATTTTATATATATATATATGTACATAAGTAAACCCTAATGAAATTTAAATGAAATAAATCCGTAATGATAAACTATAATAACCAATAAATTAATAACTAAAGAATAAATCTAACATCTAGTGACTACCACTTAACGCCGGATCACTTGATGAGCATTTAATTCGATATATCGACACTGTCGTCGTACCTTAATGCCAGTTTTAACGGCTTGCAGTTCAGTGGATGACACGGAACAGCTGATTTTTTTGCTCGGGTTTCCTGATGTCAAAAAAGAGCACAAGGAAGGAAGCCAGTTGTGAACACAGTAAAAAAGGGGCCGCTGGGAGACAAATCGAGGCACATCTTCGCAATCAGGGAAGATATAAAAACCTGTAAAAGGAAGAAACCGGATTAAGTTCAGCCGAATTACCGAAGGAAATCGGATGTTCAACTCCTGCAACCATCTCCTGGGAATTTTTATTCAAATACCAGCACGTAATTAATTAGAGCAGACATCGACCTCGTTGGAGCGACCGGAATTAAGTAAAATAACAAGTAAATTACATAACCGCTAAAACAATATTGAACAAAATTTAACAAGTACTAACCAATTTAAATTTAAGCAATTTTGGATTGTGTTAGCTTTAGCCGTAACTAGTTAGCAAAATAAAATTTAATCAGTAGGACGGCCGTAGGTAGGGCAGTATGCACTACGGTGCTCACTCTTGCACCAGTGTCAAGCAAGAACCTGTATATATTTGCTCATTTACACAAAGAAGGTGTTATCAGTTTTACCATCCCTTTCAGCTTTTCTATCCGAAAGGTGTTAATGCAAGTTGAACTACCCTAGGTCTGGTTCAGCTTACATCACGACACCACGTACGTGTTACATATACAGTACTGTGTAAAAAAAATTGCTTACTCACATTTTGTCGGAATTTTTCATGTCTAAGCCCAAATGTGTCATTTGTAGTCCTCGATGCGAAGTATAATGGTTACTTCCAACATTTCTAGACAATTTAAATAAAAGAAAAATTTCATGAAGAAACCGGCTGATGTTTCAGAATTACTGCGAAGCTTTGTGTTTCAATAGGTTTTAGAAAGTTGAAGAAATTAAATACTTTCATTAGCGTTATGCACTTTTTAATATTTTCTTTTTCTTTTATAAATAAATAAATTTACGAATGAAATAATTCAATACTTTGTCGGCCCTTCCTTAGCCTTTATCACAACCTTACATCTATTAGGCATGGATTTCTGCTAAATTTCGTAATGTACTGGCTAACGTGGACTCCCAAGTATCCCTGATCAGACGTTTCAATGCTGCAACTGTCTCTGGTCAATTCCTTGCAACCTTAAGTTTCAATGTAGCCCAGATATTTTCGATTGGATTGAGATCTGGGATATATGGAGGCCATCTTAACAACTCGATGTTATTCTCTTGCAGGTAGGTCTTCACCTGTATATTGAAAAATAAGCAAGAATTATTATCCATTTTATAACTTGTTTCTCCTTGCTAATAGGTTAACTAAACATATTTAATTTAACCAAATTCTTACAATGCTACTTACCGTTCTAGCAATGTGGCATGGAGCATTGTCATCCTGGAAGACAAAGCCACATGTATATCCAAACAACTCTATAACTGTAGGCTCGAGCTGATTCCGTAGAGCATCTAAATACACATTCGCTGTGATTTTTCGATCAATAAAATACAGTCGACCATTTTCATCTTCAGAAAAGCAACCCCACACTATTACACCTTCCGTTTTACTAGGCAAAGTCTGCATGCATTCTTCACACTGTCTTTCTCCACGCCGTCTCCGAAGAAACAATCTGCCATAGCTTGAACTTTGATTCATCGGAGAAGACTACTTTGTCCCACATCCACAAAACATGCTCTTTAGCCCAAAGTAGACGCGTTCGCCTCATCTGTTGGGTCAAAAATGGCTTCCTCATAAAGCAAAGCGCTGGAATTTTGGCTTCTTTTAATCTCCGCCTTACAGCCCTTTTAGAAATTATTGTCCCACGTCCTCGATAAAGGTCATGCCGAAGGTCTGTAGATGTTAGAAATCTATTACGTTGACTCTGGAGCACCAGGAATCTATCCACAATAGGTGTTGTCTTTCGCGGCCTACAAGACCCATTGTTTCGTTTCGTACTGCCTGTTTCACGATGTTTTTTTTTAAATTCCATGCAACAATTCGTTGTGCACAGCCCAACCTAGCTGCTATTTCCCGTATCAAAAAATTCTCTCGTGCCAATACCAACATATTACTTTTTAACTCTGCACTAAATTTTCACATTTTTTTATAAATTTCACTACAAATTCACTTTCACTTCAACAAAACGTATCACAACAAAATGCAATATTTGAAAAATACCACCCTCAATTCAAAGAAATTCGAGCAGAGCAGATGTCTTGAAAATGTAAGTGAGCAATTTTTTTTGCACAGTACGTATATAGTAATTATATTTTGAAAACAGTCTATACTTTTAATATATTAATTCATGTAAAATAATTCTTCGTGAACTGAATCACGCTCACGATTTTAATATTTAATGCATGTAGAATAATTGTCGAAATGTCCAGGCGTTCCGTGGACCGAACTACGCTCACGATATCACACAACTTCGAATGCAAGAATACTTTTCTTTTCTGTCCACCATGTTAAAAGAATGAAGGTATCTTCCAAATAAATTTGATTCTTTTCCCACATTTCGATCTTGTTTATCTTTCTTCACATCTTGCGGCAACTTTTCTTATTTCCCTTTCTTCCGACGACGCTATTAACTCTTGATTTATTTCGATTTTTATTTGTTTCACGAACACCTCCTTTTTCACCAAAAAATGTTTCCACTCTCTGACTTATCTTTATCACACCTTCCTCTCACCCGCTGTCACGTTTTCCGGTCTTCTCCCTTCTTCATCTTCTTTTTCTCGCTATCGCGTCCGTCCGCTGTCGATCTCATAGCAGCTGCGACAGATGGCAGCACATTCGCTGTGTGTAAAGCTGACACCAGTGACAGTGCCACAAACGATGCTTCCCAGTGCTTCGTGTGAGCCTGCGACCATAACATCAGGTAAAACTGTTGTTAAATATATTGCCTGCCTAAGTTACTGGATGAACTAACGCATTGTATCTGTCCACTATTTATGAGGAGACGTGAGAACCCACCACTATCTAATTTTAATCTGTTGATAGAAATGGTATAATGGTAAAAATGTCATCATCACTGAATCTGAGCATAAGCTAAGCATAATCAACATATACATGGAGTTTGCAGCTCTATAAAACATCAAATAAATCATTGGTGAACATGTAAAAATAAAAGAGATCCCAGAACAGAGCCCCGAGGTACACACCCGCAAGTAATCGTGGAGAACTAGAAAACTTTCCTTTAACGCAGACAGATTAAATCCTGACTACCAGTTAACTGATCTACATATAATACTTCGGCTTATAATTGTTTGAAAGTTTTTCGAGATGGTGGCAATTGACAACTCTGTATAGGTAATAACAGCTACTTAAGAGGAGTCAGTACCAAGATTTGCAAGTTTCATACATATTTCAATGCGAAGTTCTGGCAAACTATTTGTAGCAGAGTAATGATTTATATCTTAAATTAAAGGTGGCGACTGCCAAAAATTAAAAAAGTGTATTGGAATGCAGATATTAGCTCGGAAACTTGTAAAAAATGGTAAAAATTGAAGCCTTTTAAATCAAATTCCTGTGAGTAGGTACTCTTATTTCTTTAAATTGTGACTATTTTAGAAAGATAAAGCCTAGATGTAGTAAATAACGTGAGTTTTTTCATTTTTAGTAGCGCTTTTTATAATTATTTGACTCTAATAGTACTTGTTTTTTCTCCCGATATTTCACCGAGAAGAAATTGCAGTATTTCGTTGAAAGTTGTTACAATACAAAGAAAAATAGTATATTTAACAATTATGGGCAAAAAAATTTAGGAGAGTTGATTCCCGTTAAAAATTTTTAATTTATTTGAACTGGTTTTGTCGGATGTTGGGTTTCTGTCTTTTGCGGTAGATGTCTCTAATGTGCTCCGTGGTCTAGGTCTAGGCTAATTTTATATGAATTTTCTTACTTTCAGGACACAAACCTACATATAGTACGTTTTATTACCTACAGGTTCGCTGGTATCTAAATTGAAACTTTTCCTGAGTACTGACTCCTCTTAAGACATGAAAATATTTTAATAAGTTTCCCACATGTTGGTTAACGTGAAATAATTATTTTACGATGTATGAGTATGTAATTTTCGTGAAATATACGGACATATCTTAATGTTTTGAGTTTTATTTGGTTTTATAAATGTATGTTAGTGCACGCTGTACACTACACATAATGCTGATTCGAAACAGAAGTTAAGCATATACATATTATACTAGCTAGCATTTCTGTATCCAAAACTTTGCTATCAGCTAAGCTGAGAGAAGAGATAAATGTGTTTCAACCGGATTTTAGAACTTGAAATATCTTCCTTGATTTTGTGTCTATTTGTCACATATTAATTTATCCGTAACTTCACTAATATCACTTTTTGTCTTAATGTGTTTGTATTTCATCTGAATCACCCTGTATACGTAACGTATCTTGCAATAAAATTCCGTAAAGCTAATCAGCATTGTTTATAGTTTTAGATAGTTTATTATCATACATCTGGAATATGCCCTGAGTGATTTCACACTTTTGGCCAGCAGACTTAAAGAACTCTAATTGCTCTACTCCAATAAAGTTGCTACCAATTAACACTTGCGTGAAAAAATTCACCCACTTTTGAGCAATAAGTTCGAGCTCACCATACGAAAGTTAAAAAAAATTGCAAAATAATTATAATAACTTGAAAAATTAACGCTCTAAGCCAGCTGACCTAAGCAAATTGAAAAAAAGAAAAGAAAAAAATTGCCTGTTCTTATTTCGATATAAAATAAGTCTGAGTCTGAGATGGATGCTTACAACATTATATGTAAATAGTACGCGTGCAATTGTTTGTTTTTTAGTGGGAAATAGGAACTGTTCGCTTCAATTTAAAACTAAATGTAGGTATATATATATATTTTTTAAATTACATACATACACGGAGGCAAAGCACCAGAGAATACCTGTTATTTGGCAGGAAGGCAAGGAATTTTCACGTCTACGTAGGTCCCTAAATGGCCTAATTTCTTGTGAATTGTCTTAAATTTCTTTTCTTTGGAATATGCTTGACAATATTTCTCTAAATGTTTATGAAATTTGTCTTTGCTGTTCACTTCATTATCATTGTGTGTTAGGGGGTCTCAGTTATATTTTGTGTGTGTCTTAGCTCGTTTTAATGAAATCATCTGATAACCTGGTACTATTCTCTTCTACTCTAGTGCATGTAGATTGATTTTCTTGGCATATAACGTCGCTATGAAATAAGAACTTCTGTTTATGACCATATTCAGGAAGGTGGAAATATTTATCAGTTACTTTGGATGCTCAACCACTACTGTCGCTTTTGAAGTCTTACTTAATATGCCATTTGCAGATCTTGTCATTTAGGCGGAGATTAGCCGTGCAGGAAATGTTCATACGGACATTTGAAAGGAAACAGGTGTGGGCTAGCTACAAATCTTAAGGGATTAGAATGGACGTGGATAATTTTCTGTTTACATACTATTTGACAGTCTGGAAGCAGAACAGCCATTTGGCTTTTCATTTTCAGTGAACATTTAGGACAGGTACTGAGGGTGCCACTGGACAGCTAGTCCCGATCGAGCCTCGAAATTGACTTGGTAAACCGTAACCCCGGGAATATACAAGCCATTAAGGCGACGATGGCACCAAAACCTTAAAGGTCATTAGTGGATCGGCTGCAAATTCCTCGAAAATACTTTCGAAGTTATGAAACAACCCAACAGCGGTCAAAGTCATTACTGACCTAGTTCTAGAAGTACTTATCAGAGGTCGCAACTAGTTTCAAGTATGACTCCACTCCATGTAAACAACTCATTTTACTTTTACACGGTGTTGTCATACGACGGAACCAGCTATATGCTAGAAGTAATTAACGGAAACAATGCCGGATTATTTCCTTTTTGCTTTTTCAGATTAATTGTAGAAGATATTACTGGATTACTATTATCATGACATTTTTTTAGAATCTGAAATCTGGTATTTAAGGATCCATTTTTACTTTAAGGTATTGAGAAGTAGAAAAAAAAAACTAGAAAAAACTGAAAGATATAAAATAATCTTGAAGTAAATATATTATGTATTTTGAAAAGGGGAAGAAGTCAAAAGTTCAGAATAACGAAAACATTCCAAAATATTCATAGTTCACAATTTAAGGAAAATTTCCCTGATGATAAAAATCTGGCAATGTAACCCGACGTATTTGCCCACAAAATATTAGGAACGTTTTAACTTTTCAATAACAAGTTCTTATATTGCAATGGAAACATGGGCTGTGTTCAACTTTTGGCAAAAGCCGGCTATAGCTGGCTGTAGCTAGGGCTCTTATTTGTGTGAGTAAATGTCAAACTTGTGTCATTCCATAAATTGTTTCAATTTCTTGTAAGAATTATGTCGAGTAATAAAAGTAAATTAGTTGCAATAGCAACTATAATAAAAGAATGAATTGAGTTAAGAAATCGAACGGCAGCAGAAATATTCAAAATCGAACCGCGATGCACCACTACAGCCTGGACTTTTATTGTCTTTTTTTTAAATATATTTCGCTTTGAGCTTATTAAATTTCACCTTTGCTATCCACACATTAATAAAATTCAGACATTTTTTTGGTTACTTGACATTAAAAACTAAACAAACAAACGTCAAGCTACTTCGGCTTCACCTCCAGAGCACTACCAAATTGGCTATAGCCGGCTACAGCCAAGAGTTGAACAATAAATTCTGACAATTGAACTAACATATACAGATATGATTTTTCGTCATTTATATTTCTTATTTTTGGCTCAAAATTGGCTATATGTAGCCAACAACTGAACGACCTCATTCTGGCTATAGTCAGCTATAGCCGGCTCTAGCCATAAGTTGAACACGCCATGATATATAATGTTTACTAACCTATCAGCAACCGTCATTATTATATGAAAAAATCGATTACTGAAGTCATTCTATAATCACTTTGCCTTGCAGGAACGTGGAAGCAAATTCAAAGTAGTTCTAGAGCTATTTCTGCAAGAAAGTGTTTCAAATCCGCTGCTGGCCTGGGAGAAATATATATTGTGTGTGCATGTGAGTCCGTTCTCTAAAATATTCTATATTGATACTTATGGAAAAGTGCCAAACATTGACTTCATATATGCTATGGAGCCTAAACTACTATCCATACAGGAAAATAGTATTCCAGTACTTTAAAGCTTGATTCCTTACCTTCCCAAAAGCAACACGTACTATAGGTATACCTTACTTAACAAAATAATAAAATAGTTTTGATTTAAAATTAACTTTAGCATTTTACGTTCAATAACTCTCAGCTGAGTAATAGTTGCAAAAGTGTATGTCCAGTCGGAGTCCGAATCTGTAGGCAGACTGATTTGAATTCATCACACCACGACATACCACGACGGCGACATATACACAATTATTACTCACCTGAGAGTTTTTGTTTGGAGAATCGTAGTCATTTGGTAAAGATAAATTTTTGTAAATAATTTTGTTATGAAAGGTATAAATATTTCAATTCGGTTCGGAAGATAAGAAAGCAAGCTTAAGTTTATCAGAATACCATTTATCTGTATGAATAGTAGTTTAGGGCGGAGGAGATATTCAAATTAAACTTTTGTCAGTTATACATAAGAACACTGCAAATATTTTAGAATGTTAGGACTATGTTGGGGCTCTCATGTGGTAGTGAGGGAATCTGTTTTATGGCTTATGAAGTAATATCGAGCGTTTTGACTGGCTGCCATGAAGTTTAGAGCTCACACTTATATTTTTATACTGTCATGGAGGAAGAACTACGATTACATCTTAAACAGGTCCTAGAGCCTAAAACATGTCTCCCACAGAAAAATGAATTTATAACAAATTACACGCCAATTTATATTATTTTTAGTATTGAAAAAATAGTATGTCGAATAAATCTATGGAACTAACACAATAGTGTCGAAACGAAATCTAATAACCTAAGCAGACGGGCAAAATCAATGATCATTCGTTCATAATTGAATTTTTCAAAAATCGATTTACCATTGAATTTTAATTTTAATTATTAAAAATGTGCTGTCAATTACATACAGAAATTGACAGGACTTTCGTTTTAATCAACAAAACCTTGGGTAACTGGATTTTGGAAAGAATCAATTACGAATGAATGATCATTGATTTTGTCCGTCTGCCTAGGGTATAAGCTTGGCTTGTATATTCCGGGGTTTACGGATATACACGTTTGGAATACAATCCACTTTTTGCTAGGGGAAAGTTACGCTATTACTCTTGAAATGAATATCAATGGGAAGTATATCACTGACATTCACATAATCAGCTTGCTTTCATAGCTCTAAGTGGCGTTCGGATAATCTGTAAGTTTTTAGGGGATTTAAGAGACACCTTGAATCGACTCTGTAATTGTAATACTTACAAAACCGTATATCTACATTGACTACCTCTCCATTAGGGAGAATGAGAGAGATCACCTACTTGTAAGGTCCAGCTGTAGTACACCTTTTTTGGTCCAGTATGTTATACAGGTGCATCAAACATTGAGTTCTCTTTAAAGTAAATGTTCGCAGGATACATAAAGAAAGTTAGGTGGATTCAGGTAGCTATAGATGAAGATAGCACTTTCTCGGCCGCCCATGAATAGGAGACAATGCTTAGCTGTTTTTAGTGTTATTACTGGGCTTTACCCTCATCTTTTTGAAATGGGTGACTGTAAATAATCTGGTGTGGCGGAACTAAATACTTTTAATGAACTAGTGCGCTGATGAAACTAAGGTTAGTTGTGCAAATTGTGTTGTACTTATTACTTAGTATGTGTGAGCTCACAAAAATTCTAACAACCACGAGAAACAAGTTTGCTTTAGCCGCCTCGCCATACGATATAGTATCAAAATTATAAATCATTATGTAGTTTGTAGCACGATAAATTTAATATTAAAACGTAGAATAAAATGAATAAAAGTTACTTTGCTTTAATTTGATACTTGCCACATCTGGTTATAGCACGTTACAGAGAAGAGTGTACCGTGCTTTTCTATACATTTGCACGATATTTCGTCACTAATGGGGATCGTGGTTCATAATGAGAATAGATTGTATTCTCTGTACTGAGTTGTAAGAGTATGTGAAATGACTGAACACTTTCAGTGAGTTTGTACGGACTACGACTCTGCTCTTTCACCATAATATGAATTTAAACAAGTAAAAAAGCTAGAATTGGTCTAAGACCAATTCTTATGATACCCTGGATGAATGCCCGTATGAAATTTCGTATTGTCACCCTTCTGTGAAAGTTTGATTTTTGCAGTGGTTTTTCGCCTATATTTCTAGAACGGTTTGTCGGACAGAAAAATTATTAGAATCAATTTTAGAGAATTTTTTATTCTGAAGAAGGTTTTAGTACAACAAAAATGTCTTGGACTGATCGTTTGCACAGTATACGTAAAAAACCTAAATTTTTATATGGCAACACCAAGAAGGAGTTGCCCGATTTACTCCATTTTTAAAATTTTATTTGCTAGTACAATGAAAACACCATCCAAATTTCAGCTCCCTATATCGATGCGTTCTCAGGCAGTGTCCAAATATATAGTGAAAAACGAAAGTTTTGTATGGCAACCCCATGAAGGAGTTGCCCGACTTGTCTCATTTTCGAACTTAATTTTACTTTTTTTTTAAAGTATACGCGTTCTCAGGTTATCGTGCGCACGGGCGGACGGACGGACGGACGGACATGCAAAAATCAAAATAACTTTTAATATTATTCGTTGGTGTCCAATCCATTTTGTTCTACCATCATTATTTCGAGGTGTTACAAACGGAATGACAAACTTAGTATACCCCTATAGATTTCATCTAGGGTATAAAAATGGAGACTTGAAGGAAAAGATAACAAATTTATTTATTATTTATTTACTTTAGATCGGCAGATCTAATAAGTAAAAGACTCAACAATGTAAGTAAATTTTAATCTATAGCGCTGCCGCCGAGTATCGTGGGTATCCAATCCATTTTGCTCTACCATCATTATTTCGAGGTGTTACAAACGGAATGACAAACTTAGTATACCCTATAGATTTCATCTAGAGTATAAAAAGCTTGAGAGGACAGCCTGCGCTTTTTAAAGAGGACAGAAGAATGAATGCAGTAAGCAAAACATGCATATGATAAAAGGACATTGCCCCTATGGTGCTTGGAAATTCATTTATCTGCTACAGGAAAAAACAAAAGAACAAGGTTGCTACGATTCTTTCAAACTTGTTGATCTTTCTAAAATGGAACGATATACATTTGGGCAGCACTTAGGGCATATCGCAACCGTATTCTTCCTAAAGGCCTACTACGTAAATAAAATTTACTAGTAAGAACTAAAGTCTGAAAATCACGTATAACGCTGTAATTTTGCAAATTGAGAGTTGAAAATGCTTAATTTTTTTATAATAAACCTCCCTCTCACTAGAGATAAGGCTCATTTTCACCTGCAAGATTATATGAATGAATAGAACTGTCGCATTTGGGACTCCAAAAATTCAAGTATGATTGTTGAGCAGTCTTTTCATCTACAAAGAGTAACAGTTTAGTATGCTTTTTGGCAGGAGACGTTACAGGGCCTTACATTTTGCAAATGAAGAAAGTAACGAGTACTGTTTTCATATAAATGGACTTCACTACCGTGCGATGCAGGTAGACCCTTTTCACCTTAGGTTGATGCTATGGACTAGAGTTGAAATCCGGGTATCCAGATAATCCGGATCCTAGTTAATCCGAAACTATCCAGATCCGAACTATCCGGATTCAGACTAAGCAAAAAAAAAGGTCAACATTTCTTTCAGATTGCATTGTTTCATTGGGAAAATATAAATTTCATAATATTTTCATTTTCTCAACTCAATGAAACAAGAACAATTTGAAGCTTCCTCGCTTAGTCCAATTTTCAGCTCTACTATGGACATAGACAATCTTTATTTCCCATGGTTTTATTACAAGAGAAGTTTCCCGGTCTAGTAATATCTTTATGCGGAGATGTCAATTGGTCGCTTGCATCCTGTGCTTTAATACAGTCAGACTTCTTTCTTTGAGTTTATGTTAAAGACAAAGTCTAAGTAAATATTGGAGATGTTATCAAAAAAAAAAAAATTATATGCAGAATGTTGTTAAAAGATTAAAAATTTATAAACAAAGGTAAGGTAGATAATTATCCGATATTGATTTCCATATATTTAACCGCTATGATAATACTTACTTCATATTAAAATAAAAACATTAGAACTTTATAAAAAATTAAAAGTTGTTTTTTAAGGATTTAAAATGACACTTTTTAAAGGAAACCACTATAGAAGAGATATTTATTCCTCGAAAATTTCGGATATTTATAAAATATTTCTCCACCGTCGATTCACATCTAAACGGTTTATCTATCATTGTTCGAGTGCATAAATCCGGTTATATTCTGCTTGCTAAAATGCTAATATTGATTCACATTAGCAAGCAGAATGTAACCGGATTTATGCAACGGACCAAAGATGTGCTAACTATTCACAACAAATTGGTACTAGGTGTAAAATCCTAATTAAGTAGTCACGTTTTCTGTCTCAAATGCTTCATTTTTTAAGAAGACTCTATAATTCTGTGTTTTTAGAGCTGATTTAAGGATTTATTTCATAATTCACATCAAGACGCTGATATTTCCGCCAAGAATGAAATTTAGAATACCACGTTCAATCGCGTATAGAATTCGTCCAACGAAGTAATAACTAGTTATTACTGCGTTGAATTTTCGTCCTTATTATCTTCTTGAGACATGTACATATGTAGCATCTTGCTTTGATAATTAGGAGATTTTCTGGTCTATTCTACTTCACCAGAAAAGTTTCGCCGGCTCTGAATTACTCTGTTTTCACTCTCTCAACTCTCAACCTAATTTTCTTCCTAAACGGTGCTGCTGATTATCATATAGATTTTTTTTTTAAATTTTTACGACGTTTACAAACTCAGCCAACAATAACAGGTGGAAATTTCCAAAAGTTTACATGATATGACCACTAGCAATCGTACACCTATTGAAATTCAAATTTTTGATTGACACTTTTCGTAAATAGTAAGTCGCTTATGGTAATGATTAGGAGACAAGTACTCAAGTAACAAATGGAAGACCGTGTGTTGACAGTAGCGTTCTGCTAGTTTATTTAATAATTGGCAAGATGCCGATAGCTAGATAACTTATAAAATTTGCATATGTTTTGGATGCAGAAAGATAATATTTGTACATACATATATAGATAATTATCCCGGAAGATATACTCAAGGTCAAATCAATATTAAATTTCCATAAATACTACTAAGATAGAGTGAACTAATTTCTGTCTTACAATCGGGTTATATATACATAAGTGGAATGAGATAGCTTATGCTTAGTAGCAGATTCAACTATTCTGGATTCCGAGCTTATTATTGTATATACTGTGAATTCTGCTCTAATCGATTCTTGATTACGACATAGGTACTTGATTTTGTACGAATTTTCGAGTACTTAGATACTCAATTTGAATTGGGTAGTCAAATTTGGAAAGTTGACTATGAACAGAAATATAAAAATTGCTCAAGTAACAGACAAACATTGCACAGAATAAATAAAAACAAATTAGTTTCAGCTAAGGGATGCTAACGATTTATTTATCCGATAACTTGAACTGTATTTGCTAACAATATGCTGGTAACCCCTTACTGCAAAATTTTTGCTCGCTCACAAGAAAAGGTTCTTAACCCGAAGATGCAGCTTTTGGTAAGACTTGGCAATAATGTAGACCTCAGAGATACCAAAAATGATTTCAAACCTTGCGGTTATATCACAAAGATTGACATCTTCAGCTTCTTTTAAATGTCTGTATCTGTACTTCTGTTAAAAATATTTTGAAAATGTAACTTGCCTCATGCTGCGTATTGCATTTTTGCTCCTTAACTATTTTCTCCTGATTTTCTTCAAGAAAGGTACATATTTTTTTATGTAAAAGTCTTAACCCTTAAGTAGGCGCATGGGGTCAGAGCAATTTTAACCGCGAAAAACAAATGTAGAACGCATTCTCTTTCGACCTTGCATCTTCCAGTAGCTTTTCATCTTAGAACACTTTTTTGAAAATTGTCGTACTCAAGCCACTGTAACGTATTGGGTCGTACTTACGTAATTTTTTCGTGAGGTAAGTTTTGTTAGGCATATCTTTCGACATTTCGATATTTTATAATATTTCCAGATGAGTTCTAGCGAAAATAAATAAAACGTATGTTGAGATTGTAGTTTTGAGTGAATAGTGTAGCTCTTCTACTCGACTCCGAATATGTAGTGGTTCCTAGTTTTTTTACTTTTCTATAAAGACTGACAAGAAGTTCCTCAGTATGTAATATCAAATAATTGTTATTTTATTTTTGTGTTAACTTAAAGAGCAGTTATTTGGATTTTCAGTTTTTGTTAAAGCAATAAGATTTAGTTATTGAACTGCATTCTTTTTGTTTTTCTAGAAAGAAATCGGGATCAGTGTTGATCCCATGCGCCCACTTGCGTGATTTTGCTAGTAAGCCTACTTAAGGGTTAACTTACTCAAGATCTGAGGAGATCAGGTTTGTCATAAGATTAATTCAAAATGAAATACGCTTCAAACTAAACAATGATCAAAGTTACCGATATTTCCACAACTTGGCTAGACATTGAGCAATTATTTGCCGTGGTACTAAGGACTGCAAACAAAGATGAACTAATAAAGTGGATTTCTTGCAAGGATACATGGTGTGATATATGTTGTATCAAGATGCGCCAGGAAAATAATACACGCTACTACTTGTTTGATTAGTCCAATATTACTTTATTTCTAAAACTTCAGACTAATATAAACAAAAGCTATTCTAGTTCCGTACGGCTGGACTGACATTATGCAAATGACAAGTTATTACTAAATCCCGGTATGCTAGAGACAAGAAATTCGAATAGAAAAACTCTACTTTTCGATTCGGGCGGTTCGGCCCGGCCGGCACATATTTTGGGGCGTCATTTTTTATATTTCTGTCTAAATTATATAAAAACAAAAATAAATAATTATGATAATTGCGCCGTAAATTTGAAATTGGCGATAACAAATCACATAAAGATATGTCGCTTGGTGGTAGAAATTAGAACTGCGTGGTCGTCCTTTTATGTCAAAAATATTTAGAGACAGTACTCACATTACCCACGCCGGCGTCGTCGTCGTCGTCGTCGGCGTGGTCGTCGACCCATCTCTAATCCTAAATTTAAAGCTGGCGCTCCATTGCTGCCAATATGCCAGATCTAAATCTATTATGAAAAAACATGACAAAATGAAACGATATTTAAATTTCTGAAAATAAATGATTTTATATTAAAAAAATGTGGAATTGAAGGAAAAGAAAATATATTTTTTATTATTATTTAAAATTTTATTGCAAACCGGCAGAGATTACAAGCAAATAACTCAACTGTAAAATGTAAGGGAAATTAAGATATGGCGCTGCCGCCCAGTGTTAATGTAACTTGCCCGGCGTTTTGTTCGGCGTTTGACGACGACGATAACGACCACACCGGCGTGGGCGTTGTAATGTAATCCAGCCAAAAGACACTTAATATCGAATTATGCTTGTTGTATAGGGAGTGTTAGATTACAACCGCACGCGACGTTCGCGAAGCAAAAATTAGGCGAATTTCTACTTTTCATCGCAAATGCGATGAATTGAACCTAACATTTGGAAGATTGTACATACTACTGCTGGATTTTTTTAAGATTTTTTTTATTTCCAGGCAAAAAAGTAATTTCGTGAAAAGTTGATTGAGAAAGTGGAAAAATGCGAACTAATTTATTTATAACAAAAAGTTGAAAAGAAATTTGACGAATCTCAAATGTCAATGCGTTCAATCCAGCAGCATATTTTGTCCAACTCGTCAAACGTGACGCTTACCATTCATCGAAAATACCACCTACCTTAAAGGGCCAATTGTTTTAAGAGAATTATTGCAATGTTGAAAGTAGATGTATCTAATACCTAATACAAACTGCTATATTTTTGATTGCTATTTAAAAGCAGGTGGTAGATCTCCTTAATTCTTAATTACTTTTGTCACTTACAACTTACTTTCCAAAACTCGTTTTTACACTAAATACAAATGTCGGTCTAAAAAACGTGTATAAACAAACATCACCTGCTAATACTTTCTTTAGTGCTATTACTAAGCCATACATGCAACCGCACCGCACGCAACCGGCTAAATTATTACGCGAAGCATTGACGCAGGGTTGCCTACGGCAACGGCACTAATGAAAGCTATTCGGCCATACCACAGTAAAGATTCCATACCAGAGGGCTGCTAGATTTCCCGATTTATCGTATTTTCCTCGATTTTTATACCCTAGATGAATTCTATAGGGTATACTAAGTTTGCCATTCCGTTTGTAACGCACAGAAATAATGATGGTAGACCAAAATGGATTGGACACCCCCGCATAAAATTAAAAGCTATTATGATTTTTGCATGTCCGTCTGTCCGTCCATCCGTGCGCACTATAACTCGCGAACGCGTTCACTTAGAAAGCTGAAATTTTGTACACGGACATTAAAAAAATGAAGTAAAATTAAGTTCGAAAATGAGACAAATCGGGCAACTCCTTCGTGGGGTTGCCATACAAAAACTTCGTTTTCCACGATATATTTGGACACTACCTGAGAACACGTCAACATAGAAGGCTGAAATTTAGTACATTGTGTTTTCATACTAATAGCAAATAAAATGTCAGAAATGGACTAAATCGGGCAACCCCTTCTTGGTGTTGCCATATAAATTTTTTGGTTTTTTACATATACTTTGAAAACCATCAGTCCTAGACATTTTTATTGTACTAAAAACATCTTCAGAATAAGAAATCCTATAAATTTGGTTAAAATCATTTTTTCTGTCCGGCGAGCCGTTTTAGAAATATATGCGAGAAAATTGCTTAAATGGGTGACCATACGAAATTTCATACGTGCATTCATCTAGGGTATCATAAGAATTGGTCTTAGACCAATTCTAGCTTTTTCACTTGTCAAGTATAATTCCGATTCCCCGATTTTGGCTCTCTTATTTCCGATATTTTACAGCCTCTTCCGAGTTTTAGAGATTTTCACTATTAACCCATATTTTATAATATTAACGCTTCTGACACTAAGCTAAGGCACATGAAAAGTTGGTAAAAGCAACGAACTAGTTCCTACACACATGAAAAAATATGGAGATGCGCGAAACAATAGAGAAATCTGGGTAAAAAATGCACACAAATATTGCAGATATTGCAGATTAGAGCTCATCTGTGAAATCTGACGAAATTGGGCAAACCTCACATTTTTTCCATTGTCACTTTTTGTTTTTGTTCCTGGTATTTTTCTAATAGGATCTCCGCTTATTTAATTCTTCTCTTATGTGATGGATAAATTTAATAGTAAGAATGAGTAAGATTAAATGCAGATATAAAAATATTTACATATCTTGTAAAAATGTTGATATTTCTTGAAAAGGAGGAATTTCACTTAGTACCTGTACCACGGTCTGTGCCAGATGACTCAGATTTAGATGATGAAATATTGCCGAAAATAGCGGTAAAATTACAGGATTTGAATTATGTAGCTTTTGTAATTGTGAGCAAACATGTATGTGCAAAAATTTTGCAAATTGTGCCAAAATGATTCGAAATTAAAAAACTGGTTGGTTGAAAATAAAAACTATGATGCAACCCGTAATATTGCATTTTGCAAAGTCTGCTCTGTTTCACAGAAACAAATTTATTGGATGCGTAAACCTTAAAAGGCATTTTATTGTCAAAATATTTTTTGACAAAAAACAGAGAGAAATGTTTTAATATACATATAAATGAAAACATGCTTAGTCGCTTTAATTCTAATATGTATTAAAAGTAGTATAAACCTTACTGATAAGATTAAAATAGGGCAAATGGTAATAAAAATGTTAATCTAATCTATTTTATAAATCTGAATACATCCTCAAGTTTTTTTAATTTATATTTTATTCGATTTTCAAAAATTATGTTTTGCACAAGTAATTATGTGATTTAATTCTTTCACAGATTTTCACACCAAATTCACGATTTTCTCTCCAGCATTTTCCCGATTTTTTTATGTTGCCATCTGGCAGCACTATCACACATTCTTTCCCTAATATCTGCCCGTAGATTGTGTCGACCGACGACAAATTGCTGTTGTTCTCATTTCAGAAGGATGGCATCTGGAGTGTGCCTAATTTGCAAGCTCCAGAGTCGAGATAGACGCTACTATTTTCTCATAAATATTGTCAGGCGGTGAAAAGGTCTTCAAGGAAAAGAACTCGTGCAATAGTTAGTGCGTTTAAGTTTTTAAATATTTGTAAATTTTAAAAATTACTGTTTTATACTCAAAAACCATCTATTTTATATGTTTTTCGAATATTTTCAAACTCAGTATTAAAACTTTGTTATCATCACAATTCACACACGCTGAATAAAAACAGATAGGCAATCGCGTTTAGGTAATGGCGAAAATCATACAGGAAAACCGTACGGTTACCTAAACGGTGTTATACAGAGTTAAGCGTGGCACGTATCGCTGCTCATACGCATACGGGCTTTCCGTTATAGTCTAGGAGCATACGCGATTACGCACGACTAATCCCTTGTATTTATGGCTTAGAACTATTGTTATTGCAACAGCGCCCCATCTTCATGGACATCGTCAATAGACAAGAGGAACGCACTTGTTGTTGAAAAACGATATTTTTGTATGGCAACCCTACGAAGGAGTTACCGGATTTGTCACATTTCCGAACTTGATTTTACTTTTTTTTTAAAGCCAACCTTTAAAATTTCAGCTCTATAAGTACACGCATTTTTGATTTATCGTGAGGACGGACGGATGGACATGCAAAAATCAAAAAAACTTTTAATATTATGCGTGAATGTCCAATCCATTTTGCTCTACCATCATTTTTTCTAGGTATTACAAACGGAATGACAAACTTAGTATACCGTATGATTTCATCTAGAATATAAAAATATTGGTTGAAAGACTCTGTTCTCAACATAGTAATATTGTTAAGAATTTTGTTAATGGCTAAGTGTAGCTAGTAGTGAACGGAGCTTTTCCAAATCACAATTAATTAAAAATTATCTTCACTGAGTGATTTAAGATTACGATATCTAACGATACTTTTCATAGAAAAACAACTAACAGATGATATAAATTTTGAAAATGTTATTCAAGATTTTTCTAATAAAAAATTTAGCAAAATAAATGTATAAAGACGCTTACATTTTATCAATATGTGTATACAATCTGTGTAAATAAAAAAATATTATTTTTATTTATTTATTTATGTTCCGTAATTGTCAATAACCACTCTTGATTTTCATTAACTCAGGAAGGGCGGCAAAATCTCTAGATACGCCACTACAAAAAAGTGTCGATCTTTTTCGAAATATCCATTTGTGTCAAACTTTCTTGAAGAAATAAATACCGATACACTTATTTCTGTACGAAATTTTGACGTTGGTAGAATAATTGAAAAATTGAAGGAAGGAACGACGACTTTGCAATAGAGCAAATTATATCCATTTGGGAATTATCCATTTCTGTATTTTCCTTATTATTTCTATATTTATTTTGAGATACCTACAATTTACAATTTTCAAATACAAATTGTCAAAAATTTCTTGACCAAATGTCAATTTTTCTTCAAGAAATAAGGAAAAATTCCTGTCTTTTTAGTCTAGTAATGCGCATTCCGCGGATAAATTTTATATGGAAATTTAGCGGTGAAATTTAGTGGCGAGATATTAAGCCACATCGCTGGAACAAGTGGTATTGTGTTTTATCAGCTAAAAGTTTGTTTAGTTTTGACAAGTAGATGGCAGTAATTACCACAAACAAATATTTAGCATCAGATTTATCCGCTCAATACCTTTTTTCCACGCTAAAATCTTGACGTTTGAAGTTGAAAGAAATTGGAATACAAGAGAGCAGTGTATTTTTCTTATTTTTTTCTGATAAAAAAATTCCGGCTTCATTTAGACAATTCTTTTGAAAAGAAATTAAAATAGTAAGTATAAATATAATATTCCTTACTATTTCATAGCATAGCGGGTCTTCATCCGATCAGTATTTGTTGCTAATTTCGTCCTCGTGGCCTCGTGTACATCGGCTAATTGTTGTTTGAGCTCCGATACGTAGTCTTCTGGTAACTTTTGTTCACCTCTGGGGGTACCGCATTTGAGGTCGCTAGGTAAACGCATCTCTCTTCCGAATATGACTTTAGCTGGGGTTTGTCCGGTAGTACTATGAACGGCTGATCTATAGGCCATTAGGAATACAGGAATATGTCGATCCCAATCGCGTTGATGATAGTCAACTACTTTCTTTAGATGCTCGATCAATGTTCTGTTGAAGCGCTCTACCATGTCATCAGATTGTGGGTGTAGAGGAGTTGTTCTAGTTTTTCTTATTCCCAACATTTTACACATCTCCTGGAAAGTCCGCGATTCGAAGTTCCGTCCTTGGTCCAAATGAAGTTCGTGAGGCACACCAAACCTACTGACCCAATTCGTTATTATTTGTTCCGCAACTGTGGTTGCCTCTTGATTAGGGATTGCATAAGCTTCAGGCCATTTACTGAAATAGTCAATGGCAACTAATATATAACGGTTACCGCCATCCGTTTCTGGAAAAGGTCCAGCGATGTTTATAGCTATGCTTTCAAAGGGGGCTCCGACATTATACTTATGCATTTCTCCTCTGCTTCTGTGTTGCGGCCCTTTGCAAGCAGCACAGACAGTGCATCTGCGGCACCACTCCTCCACATCTTCTCGCATATGTAACCAATAAAACTTTTCTCGTATTTTGGAAATGGTTTTGTTCACTCCCAAATGTCCTCCAGAGGTTCCACCGTGCATTTCTTCTAGAACATCTTTGACATTTGATGCCGGCACGACTATCTGCATTCGGAAAGATTTTTTAATTAAGAATTTTTAATATACCACATTCAACATGAAGAGAGTTCCATTGAGCCCAGTAACTTTTTAGCTTCTCACTCCGTTCCGAAAAATCCTTCCAGTCTGGTCTTTCCATGTCTTCTTTCCAAGCAAGAATAGGTGAAATGTCCAGATCTTCTCGTTGTGCTGTTCGTAGGTCCTCGTTGTCCCAACCTGTAGATGGCTCCACGGTTACCAACTGTATAGTTGCTGCTGTATCTTTTTCTTCTATTCGTGTGCAATGTTTGCACTCAAGTTTACATGGACGTCGTGAAAGGGCGTCTGCATTTCCATGGATACGACCTCTTCGGTGTTGTATTTCAAAATCATAAGCCTGGAGTCGCTCTATCCATCTCGCCACTTGTCCCTCAGGATTCTTAAACTGCAGAAGCCATTTAAGCGCTGAATGGTCGGTGCGAAGGATGAATTTCTGCCCATAGAGATATTTATGAAAATGCTTCGTTGAACTTACAATGGCAAGTAGCTCCTTTCTTGTAGCACAATAATTTTTCTCTGACTTTGAAAGTGCTTTGCTATAGTAAGCTACTGGAACTTCTTGACCATTCTCCTCCTGAGAAAGCACTGCACCAATACCTTCATTGCTGGCATCCGTGTCTAATGTAAATGTTTTTCCCAGCTTTGGATAGTGAAGTACTGGAGCCTCACAGAGCTGTTGCTTCAAATTTTCAAAACTTTCGTTGCATTTATCCGACCATATGAACGGCTTTCCCTTTTCGGTAAGTTGATGTAGGCTTCTTGCTATATCTGCAAAACCTTTCACGAATCGCCTGTAGTAGGTAGCTAAACCAAGAAAACTCCGTAATTGATGTTTGTCCTTTGGAGCTGGCCAATTTTTGACGGCTTCTATTTTCTCTGGATCGGTTCTTACTCCTTGTGATGAAACTATGTGCCCTAAATATTTAACCTCTTTTTTAAATAGAGCACATTTACTCGCACTGAGCTTTAATTTTGCATCTTTGAGTCTTTGAAGTACATCCCATAAGTTGTTTTTATGTTCCATGAATGTCTTTCCGATTACTATTATGTCATCCAAATAGACAAGACATGTTTTCCAGGTTAAACCTCGTAGAACACATTCCATTAGTCGTTCGAATGTGGCTGGAGCATTACATAACCCAAATGGCATTACTTTGAATTGCCATAAGCCACTGCCAACTGAGAAAGCAGTTTTCTCTCGGTCCTCGGGATGTATTTCCACTTGCCAGTAACCACTCTTCAAATCCAGCGTGGAAAACCATTGCGCTCCGGAAAGGGTATCCAATGTGTCATCAATCCTTGGTAATGGATAGCTATCTTTTCTCGTCACGTTATTTAGTTGGCGGTAGTCTACACAGAATCGGGTGCTGCCATCCTTCTTCCTAACCAGAACAACCGGCGATGTCCAAGGGCTGTTAGATTCCTCTATAATGCCTTGTTTCTTCATGAAGTTCATCTTGTCTGCAACTTCTGGTTGTTTGGCTAATGACAATCTTCGTGGTGTCTGTCGAATGGATCTGTAATCTCCTGTATCGATTCGATGCTGGACAAGATTTGTTTTACCATAATCATCATCATTCATTGCAAATAATTCCGGAAATTCATCGATCACCTCTTTGGCATCGTTGTTTTGTTGTTCACTTAAGGCACTGGACGAAAGAAGTTTCTGAACCTGTTGGGTAGTAGCTGGTATAGTTTTTGTCTCCTTGACATTACTACCATTATCTAAATTGACGATTTGGTAAACGGGTTCACAATTTCCAATTATAGCACCTTCTTTTAGTTGTACCTCGTTTTTGGATGTGTTAAGCACTCTGACTGGAATTAATGTTGCAGCTTCTGCCTTCACTAAAGTCTTGCCAACGATGATGTTCGATGTAACTTTTGTGGGGTTAGGCTCCACTAGATAGAATCCGTAGGTCCCGATGTCATCAGTAAGCTTTGTCCATATTAGTGTCTCGGAGCATGGCGAAAGAGTAATATTTTCGCAAACCATCGTCCTTACTTTCGCAGGATGATCTGCTTCTTCTCCTAGTTTCATAGGAATTTCTATGTTGCCATATTTGAGAATCCGCTCTCCGACATCCAGATTTATTTTGTATGTGGTCATGAAATCTATTCCAAGAATGCAGTCATCCATTATGTCTGAAACCAGGAAAGTGTGAGGAAATAGTAGTTCGCCTAGTTGAACATGTAAAGTTATTTCTCCAAACACCTGTGCTGCCGCTCCAGTTGCTGTTCTTAGTAGATATTTGGTGGTGTTGTGAAGCCATTTGTTCTTAACAAGATCTGCTCTAATAATTGATCTTGAAGCTCCAGTATCGATAGTAACTGCGCAGTCATTTTTTCCTACACTTCCATATATAACAAGACTGCTATTATTTCTCTGTAACTGACTTACTTGGATGATGACTTCGGGGCTGTCGATTCCACCAACCAACTTCTGCCCCACGAAGTTGGTTTTTACTAGTTTTCCGACTGCTCAAGAGGAGAAACGATGCGACTAGTCGCTGTTTGATATCTAGTCTCTCCACAAATTGCTTGTTCCCTGGCTCGACGTCTTTGGCATTCTTCTTTCCCCTCTTCTTCTGGTGATTCCACTCGTCGACGTTTTCTGCAGTCTCTTTGAAGGTGCCCTGGTCTATTACAATTCCAGCATCGAGGGACACCACGTGAAGGCGGGCTCTGTGATGATTGCACTCTATTACAAGTACATTCTTCCACTGAAATTTCTCTCACTCGTACTGCACTCCGTGAAGCTTGTCTGGCGGATTCGTATGCTAATGCATAGGCTAGTGCTTCTGCTGTTGATTTCTTTCCTGCTAGCCTCAATGATTGTTGTAAATTTTGATCTGTAATAGCGTTCACAAATGCCTCCGTCGCCACTTCATTGAGAAAATCCGCATTCACGCTGGAGTATGACAGATGCGCTAATCTTTCTACATCTGCCTGCAGTTGTTGTAGTGATTCGCCATGTTTTTGAATCCTGTTGCGCAACTGTAGGCAATATACTTGCTGCATGTGCTCATCTCCGTAACGTAATTCTATCGCCTGTACTAATGAAGAGTAATTACGTTGATTTTCAATCGGTACAGTTTGTAAGAGTTCTGACGCAGGACCTCGAAGTGCTAACACCAGAGCTATAGCTTTGTCTTCATCATTCCATCCATTTACCTCTGAAGCAGCCTCGAATTGTCTCTTGAAGATATGCCACGAATTTTGTCCATCAAATATGGGAGGTTTCATTCTACCTGCACCGGATATTTCAGTTGCTACGCTTAGAGGCTGACGATGCTTTATTCTTTCTAGATCTGATTTAAAACTGTCAAGCTGCTCGGTGACTTTTTGTTGAGCTTCCGCCACTTCCTGCTCGATTCCTTCAATTTTCAAATTTTGTTCGTCTAATGAGTTTTTCAGGAAAGTCTTCTGTTCCTCCAAACGAGTTTCTAGACAATTCTCCAAAGAGATCTTTTGTTCGTCCAAACGGGTTTCCAGAGATTTCTTTTGTTCCTCAAAATCAATCTTTTGTTCATCAAAACGGGCTTCCATAGATTTCTTCTGTTCATCTAAACGTGATTCCAGAGAATTCTTTTGTTCCTCGAGAGAATTCTTTTGTTCGTCCATAGATTTCTTCTGTTCATCTAAACGTGATTCCAGAGAATTCTTTTGTTCCTCGAGAGAATTCTTTTGTTCCTCGAGAGAATTTTTTTTGTTCATCAAAACGGGCTTCCATTTTGCTCATTAAAATACTCAAAAGCTGTTCCATTTTCATCGCAGGCTCTTCTTCAAATTCGGTTCCTTCCAAGTTCTCTTCGAAAACAAATGTCTCAGGATTCTTTCCTTCCGCTATCAAAGCTTGTCTAAGTCGCTCGACTAGAACTTTCTTTGCACCTGTCGTTTGTAATGAGCGGTTCCCTAGCTCCACTTTCAAATCCTGTATTCGAAGCTCCTCCACTTTGCGCCCCATTACTGTAGCAATTCACTCACAGTTGAAAATAAATTATTTTCCAGAACTTTTAAAATTTAACACAATTCCACAAAATTAATCACACTTTTAATTTTTCAGTCAATTGCCACCACTTTATTTCTCAAATATATTTCACTTCTGACACCAGTTGTTGCGAGCGTGGCTTTGTTCGTTATTTAAAACACAATATTAAATAATTAATACATAAGTTCTTTATTACACTTAAATCATATAAAGTTCACAAACATTTATTTAATCAACTCAACTCTAATTATCGCTAACACTGTACATACTTTCAATTATCGCAATCTAATTACACACTATCGCTTCTTTATTGCTTTCGCTTCTTAACACTGCAACGTCTAAGACAAGAATCCTTTTTCTGGCGATGACAACTGTTATATTTATACCCTAGAAACACTCCGGATTATTCTAGTGTTCCTATTCCAAAAGCTTCTTGACTATTCTATTTGTTCTATTCCTCGAACTTTCATAATCGATTCTCCGAACCTGAAGTCATTTACTAACCGAACCTGAAGTTGTTTATTGCCAGTAGATGTCACCAGTTGTCTTTACTATTGCACGTAACCACAGATAAACCCAGATGTCCAGACCTTATGGGGGATCAGTGTCGTTCAGTCAACAACTGGAATAGAAAGCACATTGTTCGAAAAAGAGCTTTGAAGCGTTTGCGAGAGATTCTATGCGAGAAACATGCCTTCTTTGATGATTATTCCCGGCGGGGGCAACGCTATACGATACAGCGCCTCAATGGTTACATGTTCTCCCCTGCAACACTGTACCGTACGATCGCTGTTTAAAACTTGATTGTTTTTTAACTCTCTCGCAGCCCCTCCGTTTTTGCTTTCAATTTTATCTTTACATCTCTCTTGAAAAATGAGAGTTTGGTAGATGGCTTGTGAGAGAAAAGACTTTAAGCACATGTTTGTCGGGTTAGACGTTGTCGGTAGCCGCAATAATTGGTGTCAGTTTTAAGTACGGTGGATGGTTATCTGTATTTTTCTTATTTGTGACGCTAACAATATGTTATATATGTAGTAGAGTAGTAGTAGAGCTATTTTTTTCCATTTGCCTAACTAAATAGGGAAAATTTACTTAGTTGCATCCGATATGGAATTTAAATTAAACGAGGATTGAAAATAGATCTACTTATTTAGACACAGTGATTATCGTGAGCCTATACATATACATACTGGCCCGTGCAACTTATCTTTAACTAACTAAATTAACCCATCGTGGTAAATACGGAGCGCTCCAAAGGAAGTTGGTTTGGAGTGCTCCCAATTAGCTCCGAAGGAAGCGTATAGTAGAAACATTTGAAGAAAATATAGTGAAATGCTCCAAATTTGATTCAAGTGTATGATTAAAAAGGATATTCGATATAAAATTGAGTTATTCATATACTCAACTCTCTCATAAACTGTAAAGTACAGTTATTTTTCTGCTTATTTTGTAATTTGTGAAATTATGATCAATTGAAATCTTCTAGTTGAATTTGTGTATGATAAAATGAACAATTTATATATATTTTTTATTATTACAAATATCTGAGCCGATTATTTTGAAAGAGGAATAAGTCCAGTTTTTTTTAAGACGAAATATGGAAATATTTTAGTTTAAATTCATTTAAAAATTCTGAAGAAAATAGAAATACTATACCCAAATGAACTTATTCAACTTTCAAAATAAACGGCTCATATGTATTTATTTAACTATGTATTATATTTCCTATATAAGTGACAAAATTAGTATCTTTTGATGATACTAAAATCTTGCTATGATATTCTGAAAAAACTCCCGTATACTTCTAAATGCTTTCACCAATCTTTTCAAGAACAGTCATGTGGGAACTGAAATGGAGTGGTTTCTTCTGCAATGCTAAAAAGTATAGGTACCTATACAAAGAGGTACGAAAAGTGACCGCTCCAAGATTCCATCGGAGCGTTCTTTTATAGCTTTTGGAGTGACGATTTCCGGCTGGGAAATAACGAAACCCACACACGTAACAATATTAACAGTATTATCTTCATGCTTTAAAGTCTGATTTGAAAAGAAGTGGAAAATTTTGAAAATTCGGGCCGGAAATAGTTGAAATATAGCAATTAAATCCAGATCTTTTTTCAGTAAAGCTATCATTCCAGAGCAATAAAAATAAAGAATATTAAAAAATAGCCATATAATTATGTAATTAATAGCATTGGGATAAACAAAAGATCAGAGATGGTAGTAAAGTTAAAAGTTACTTTAAAAAGGCTCTGTAATTTTTTTTTTTAGAATGCCTAAGTGTATGCAATTAAAATGCAAGGCATAACACTAAGCGTCATAATTATGAGACAGTAGAATACTTTTCAAAGTTATTTATAGCCGTGCACTTTTGTATGATCTGAAAGAACTTCCATTGCACTCTATGAGCTGGTTTTAGAGTGCAATGGAAATTCTACCAGATCATACAAAAATAAAAAAAGACTGCTTCAACTTCCGCTCTAAAAAAAAGAAAATAATTCTCCTCTTCACTTAAGGCTGAATAAATTTGTTCGCATTTTGTTTAACTTTTATATTTTCCACAATTTTTATGATATTGATTTGAAACTTTAGGCGAAATATCAGAAATTCTTCTGTTCAAATGCAGTCCAGCTTAGATTTTTGAAAAAGGTATTACGTTTTTTTAAATCATTTGAAATCAAAAATCTCTTTTCTCCCTTTTCCGGTACACACCAAATTTTTATTATTTTTCGCACATAGGTTTTCCGAACATATTTGTAAATGCTACCAGAACTATTTTTCCAAATTTGTTAATATTTTTTGTGTTATAATTACTTTTATAACATTCAAATTGGGACCCCTGTAATTTGCATAAAGTGTATTGCTACACGTTTAATTTAACACGTGTATGAAAATTGAGATGATTTTATTTAGTAGCCCAAAAACTGGAAAAATCCCGAAAGGAGTTTATTATATAAAAAAAAATCAATTTGTAAACCTCTATCTTGATAAAAAGTGATTGATGATTTATTTTTATTCATTTTATTCATTTTTCGGCTGATTCTTTGATATATCCCATTTTTCACCATCTCAATAGGCATGCGGTCAATCTGGCTGATGAGAGGGGTTGCGTTTACCTGTGCGCATTCTGTTCCACAGGTAAAAAAAGCAGTTTTCAAAATAATTTTAGTTCGATTTTTGTTTTTTTCATCTGTTTTCATAAACTTCGAAAAATATAAGTTCACTATTCCCAGACAATTACCTTGTTACTAGTACCGCGCCGTACGAGCTAATTTAATTATCGAGCCACATGAAATTAATTTTCCAGGCGATAATTCGGTTGATTATCAATAGCCAGATCGCTTCGAGTGTGATAGGGAATAGGCCATCCCACACGAGTATTCTTGATGTGGTATGCAAGCCGGTTTTCCAGGGAAGAAGTAAAAGACGCAAAGAAATATCTCTCCAAAATGTACAGATATTACATTCTTCTTTTACCTCTTCCCGAGCAAACCTGTTTGCAGGTGAGTTAATGTAGCGGCTATTCATAATTATGCATTGAAAGGTTAAACTGAAAATTTGGGAAAGCTTTGAAAATAAATCATAGCTCAACTGAAAGCAACTTGCATTGATGTTTTACACTATCAATCACAGATGGTGAACGTAAAAGTCGAGATGAATCGGCTTGCCAAATCAAATTTGGACCAAATCAAATTCGTCCTCATAATTTCGCTGCTCAACTGAGAAATGTTTAGTTCAAAATTCAACGAATGCTTCTCTTACCGGGTTGAAAATAATAAAGTCATTAAATCAACGGAAGAGTCATTATCATGTGATGAACATGAAGAAGCAGATTCTAGGATTATCTACCATATTTCCCAAATTGATATCAACGCTGAAGTTGTAATAAGATGTTCAGATTCTGATATTCTTATTATACTCCTTGGTAATATAGTCAATTTTAATGCTTCCTTAAAACTTTTGATCAACATGCGCGTGGATAATCATGAACGCTACATCAACGTCAATGAATTGTACAAAACTCTGGATCCTTCTGACCATATCTAGAGCTTTATCAGGCTTCCACGCCATGACGTGTTGTGATTACACTGCAGCGTTTTTTTCGCAAAGCGAAATTGAGGCCATTCAAATTATTAGAAGAATCGGAAGATTATCAGCTTGCATTGATTTTTCTTCCAGTATTTTATCAAGAATATCCTCAAATCTGAGCTAGATAACTCAATTTTGCACAGAAGCTTTTCTGTAGCTCCTGAAATTCTCTACAAAAAAGAATAGGACAAAATTGTGCTATTTCGCTGAGTTCATGAAATATTCTCAAAACACCATCGTGAGAAAAAAAACCACTTTACCATGCTCAAATCGGCCCGGTTCCTAATGAGCAACCGAATTATGGCCTGGCAAACTAATTTCATGTGGTTCGATAATTAAACTAGCTGGTATAAAAATTACAGCCGTAAACAATTTTTTATGAATTTTTTTTTAACGAAAAAAAAAAAACGTGTGGCACGGTGGTAGCAACGAGGAAATTGTTTTATATTGTTTATATTGTTCGATGTTTATGAAAACAGATGAAAAAAACAAAAATCGAACTAAAATCATTTTGAAAACTGCTTTTTTTACCTGTGGAACAGAATTCGCACAGGTAAACGCAACCCCTCTCACCAGCCAGATGGGTATGACTATTGATATACTGTTGTAAGGAAAGGCATATAAAAAATCTAGCCGAACTAAAGTAATTTCTCGAAAACGCTTCTAGCTCTTAGACTATAATTAGTGAAATTTTTCAAGCTTTGAATCGATAGCTTTTCCTTTATTATGCATTTAATTAAATTTTGAAATTATATTGCTTTATGTACAAAATTGGAATCAAGTTACACAAATAAAACAAAGCTGGGCATTAAGGGATTAGTCTACTTTGTGCGCTACAAAAAAAGACTATTTTTTTTTTTTTTTAGGTTTGTATAAGTATTGATATAAAAGTTGTTGGACTTAATAAACAAACTTTCGAAATATAGGAAAAAAAATTTTTAAATTTTTATTTTAATCACTTTTTATACACAAAATTGATAGACAAACGTAACATTTCAAAAAGTAGGCAAGTGAGTTGCGTGAGCCATATTTCCGGAAGGATTTATCTTAAATAAAAAAATCACATGGAATTAGATTACGTATAACAGTGAGTTCGTCCTGAACTACGATCATCTCAAAATTTCAATTTTTCTTATTTTTTTTTATAGCAAAAATCACTGAAAAAAGAGCGTAGTTTTTGTTTTTTTTAATAAGTCCGTCATTTTGTTAATTATGTATAAAAATTAATGATTGTAGTTCGGAACGAACTCACTATTATACTTAATCTAATTCCATGTGATTTTTTCATTTCAGATATTTCGTTCCAGATATAGCTCACGTAACTCACTTGCCTACTTTTTGAAACGTTACGTTTGTCTATAATCATCGAGTTAAACTACTTTTGCAGGCGTTAAGAAATCACAGGGCCGGAATGTCCTCACTATTAATTTGCTTACCTTCCTTATTAGGCTTTTTGTTTCCTCTATAAGCATGGACACTGATAAGAATGAGAAAGTTTTACAATATTTATATGAACATAATTTAAACACGAACATACCTTTGACACAGCAACAGCAACTGTTTTTAAATGTGAAGAATCTATTATGTGACATGAATCTGTAGAATTGTTGTTTGCATTCCTTATTTCCTTGGCGAAAATGTCTTTTACTAATGCCACAAATTATCTTATTTTTTTGGCATTCTTTTACTCATTCACTTAAATAATATAATTAACCGCACGATTAATGTCTTCTTTGCTTCTAATTAGACTATTAATAATAAACAGAAGCACGTGCTGTTCAAATATCATAGGATTACAGTAACAACACCCTGTAACTCCTAAACAGTTGAAATTGCCCCCCCCCCCTTGCCTTACAATTTTTGGTTCATCTAGGTGAGTACTATCACATTATTAATATCTGCATTACAACCTATACCGTTCCTTCAATTTGGAAAGTAGCCAAAGTCTTTCACATTCCTTAAAAATCGACGCCCGTGCAATTTTCAGGATTACAGGCCGATTAGTATTCTGCCGATATTATCGAAGGTTTTAGAAAGACTGCTCGCTGATTAGATGAAACTTTATTTATTCAATGGTAATATCCTTTCTCCATCCCAGTCGGGGTTTCATTCTAGACGCAGTACTACATCTGCACTTCTCCATTTATGTGATGGAACTCGTATTATTGTTGAGAAACGTGAAGCCATTGTACTTGTGCTTTTAGATTTCTCTAAGGCGGGATATAAATTGAGAAACTCTCCTTTTACTTTGGCTTTTCTACATCTGCCTTACGTTTAATGGAAAGCTATTTAGCTGACCGGTCTCAAAAAGTTATATCTAATTTTCGTAGACCCCATTTAGTAAGGCTATTTTCAGGTATACACCAGGGATCTATTTTGGGACCAATTCTATTCTGTATGTACATTAATGATATAGAGCTAAGTGTAACTAGAGCTTCTATTCAACTTTAGGCCGATGATGTCCAAATATTTCTGTCATCTCAGTTAAATAGGTTCCAAGATTGTGTGGCTATACTTAATGAAGATATTTCTTGTTTGGCCACTTGGGCCAAAAATAATCAGTTGGTTCTCAATCCATGTAAGTCCAAACCTATTGTAGTTTATAAGAATTCCATTGATACATCCTGTATGTCTCTAGTTCTACTCAATGGGACCCATATTCTCTTTGAAGATACCGTTAATACTCTTGGTATTATTTTCAATAAGGAACTAAAGTGGAGTGAGCATGTTAATGGACTTACAGCTAAGATCTATGGTGGTTTACGTTCACTCTGGCAGCAAGCAAAATATACACCCCTGCTCTGCGTATAAACTCATTATTAGTCTAATAATCCCTCTGATTACTTAGGCAGATGTGGTCTATTGCCCACTCGACTATAGAAACAGATTAAAACTAAATGTTGCTTATAGTTCCTACGCACGTTATGTTTATGGTATTATAAATAGATAGCCCATAGTGTCTGTTTTACGGTAAAAAGTATTTTGAATTGTACCTTTGAAAATTTCCTTAAATATCGTGTATGCTTGTATATTTTCAAAATAATTCATAACTTTTTACCGCGCTCAAATAAACTCACAGTTCCACGTCACTTTACTGGATTTAGCTCTAAGTGTTTCTTCATCTATGGTATCCAACTTTGGAATTTAGTGCCGATTTCAATTAAACGTCAGGGTGCTCTGCAAGTTCAAACAATCAGTTTTTGAGTATTTTAGAATTTATAATTTATTATAATTTTGTAATTTGTTCATTTTGATATATTCACTTTCATTTTTCTAATTTCATATACCATCACAAAAGATGTCTGAATCATAAATGAGGATAGTTTTGAGGATCAAACTTAGCTTCTAGCTGACAAAACCATAGTTACGGAGACGAGTTCCAGAACGAAACCGCCCCGGGATTCGCCGGTTGAGGGTCGACGGGCCTTGAATAGTCAGTTATGCGCATTACGCGGATTTGCAGTCCTACAAAATATGGAACCACAACACAAACGAGCTGTACTAAAACAAATACTTAGGGACAGGGAACAAAGAGCGAAATGCAAAATGACATGATAACCGAAAACGTAAGGTTTGCACAGAGAAAATAATATTTAAAAAATTTTCAAAAAAGGAAATATATATACTTACATATGCATATAAAAGTAAATAATATTAAAAATAAAATTCTATTCGAAAATCCTCGAACATTTATCCTGGTTAAGTTCTAGGGCGGCAGCTTGTGCTCTTGAGACTTCCTGTTGGTATTTTTTGGCTGAAAACGAGATTCGAGGGCTGCTCTTGATTCCAGGTAGGATGCTTTTAATTTTTTTTTTTGCAACACACTGATGGATGCGAAAACCAGAACTCATTGAAGGATATTCCGTTGGGGCCAGCAATTGAAAGACGCTAAATGATTTTTTTCAAGACACCACTTATAAACTGTATCGATTCTTGGATGAAAACAATTTTAAGTAAATTAATTTTGTATGTGAGTAGAATTTTTTTTCTTTTTTAATTATGAATAAAAATGAAAACAGTGGCCAATATAAACAAATATTACTTACATACTTGAACCTATACAATAGTGTTGCCAAAAATTTAGCATTTTAATAGCACTCTGGTATTCCTCATTACACGAATTTTGACACGATATTATTTTTTGTCTAATCTTATATTCCTTTACTTGTAATCTCAGCAATAACAACTTTCATGGCTATAAATACTACAAATTCCAGCACAAATTTTTATTTAATCTTAGTCAACGAAACGCTTTAAACTAAAGATTTTCATTGTAATCTCTGATGTAATATCTGCTGGTATCTTTTAGTAGTTTAGCAAGGCTGATCATCTTGCTGTTCTTTACGCGTAAACATTATAATAATATCAAAGGTGCCATCGGAAGCGGAATCCAAACATCACAGCTTCTTTAGATCCGAATTATCTATCGTTATCTCTCCTCCAAAATTTCACATTCATAATATCCTCCTTTACGGAATTTCCAGTTTAAATTAAATTTAAAACACAAAATTCAAGACAATTTCTTTTTGGCAGTTTCACAAACAAAAATTATTTCGAAATTTTTTCCGAATAAAAGTCACTGCTGGATTGTGATGTAAATAAAGCATCGCGCTCTCAAGGATTATTTCCTTCAAGGTCAATGGCTATAACTTAAACAACGGCATAAATCTTTCAAATCGGTAAGGCTGGATTACTCATTTCTGTGTCTGTTGTCATTGTTTTTGGAATTTGCTATAACTAAATATGTATATATAGCTACATACATATGTACAATGTAGCTAGCACGGATATCTTCTTGATTGTAGATTGTAATTTTAATGTCGTCTCATGTCTCGCGCTAAGCACTTTAATTTCCGCCCATTGTAAAATCAGAGAGAAAAAAAATTTTTTTAGCGGTAAGATCAGATGCTGTTTTTGTTAAAAAAAATAGTTTTGTTCATTTACACACATGTCTCTAACTACATAAATAATATCATGCTCATATGACTCTATATTATTTCAGTTAAACTTAACTATAGCCTTCAAGAATATTTAGGTAACAATTGCAATAATTATAAACGACATACAAAATACCCACGCTAAATTTAATAGCACAAGCTCAAGTTGGAAGAAAAAATCGTAAGACATTTTTTAATTGAGTGATCAATTTAACAAGCTTCTCGAGGTAAAAGGTTCTGTGTCATTTGTATTCAATAAATACCACCTCTTTGAAGATAAGTCGAATCTTAATTCTCACACAACAGTATTTTCTAGTTTACAGCATCCGATTTAAAATATAATTTGCGATGATGTTACATGTGTAATAATTACACTTTTCATATGAAAGATTTATAGATGGCGCCAGTTCCATAAATTAACACCTGATCAAGGTCAATGTCAGCGAAATGAATGCATACAAATGCGACGAGTAAAATGAAATTCCTCGAAAACAAGCAACACACTATTTTATTAGTGTTATAGGAGAAACCTTATTCATCTTTAGGTGACGATAGCGGATATATAACGAAAAAAGTCTGAAGTTCACTGAATCACTAATTAGCAAGTTCAATGCATTCCGGCAGCTGCTATGAGACTCTATGATTTACATATTACGATGAGACCCAGTCAAGTGATCAATCATCACTTAGCACTTCTTTAACACATTTTTTCTTCTTCTCATAATAACGGAATTTGACACATCATAAATATAGCGACTTTTGCACTAAATTAATTGACTAAATATGGAAATAATTTTTGTAATATAATTAATAAAAATGACGTGTTTGTGTGCCTGTGTGATTGTAGGTAGTTGTACTAATGATTTATTTACTTTTTTTTTGTCCGAACATAGAAAATGCTCTTCTTTTCGACTTCTGTTGAACTTGAGAGTGACATTTTCAAAAATTGGGGGTGACCCAACATTTTAAACGAAAATTGATTGGAATGGTGTGAAACGAGAAACGACCGAAGGGAATTTATTTACATATGTCCGTATTGACACAACATTTTCTCCAATAACTGATATTTTCATTGTTTAAAAGTTTAAAAGCGAAAATTTAGAAAAATTCAAAAAATTCTTAAAACAATATTCTATCATGAATTGGTACGGTATACAGAGCTACAAATAGGAAGTTAGTAGGCTCGAATCTGGCTAGTGACCAAATATTTGTCCGATTCCTAGATACATATATACCACAAAACTGTAAAACTTTGTAAATTGTCCACATAACTTTTTGTTTTGTTTTACTAAGTATCTTACCTAGAGTCGTCATTGGCCATAATTTCTTAAATGTCATTAGTTTTGGCTATCAAATAAAAAGTGAAGATCTTATGTCATTTCCATATAAAATGGTAGGATAGAAATGGAAGCCATTTGGCATATTGTTTCTGGTAAACTAAAAAAATTTACATTTCAGGTTTACCCATTTTGTGGAACGAAGTTATCGGATTTTATATACAAAACTCAACATTTTTGGAATACAAATTCAAAGTAATCGAGTATAATGAAAGAAAATCCGTCTCTCATCTATAGTCACTGCGACCAATCGGTTCTTTTGTGACACTAACCTCTAAGTGACCTGCCCTAAGGCGCCCATTCCATCTGAAGGTCTTTGTTAAAATCAGTAATGCTCTCCTTGCAATTTTTGTAACATCTTATCAGGTGATGGAAAAGCAATTCCGAGATTTTTTAGTCTTATCCGGCCGAGAGGATCCCAATCGCACAGGACATAATCGGATGTTTCATCATCCTCTACGCAGAGGCAAAAGACTCATTATTGATAACTATTGCCCATCTTATCAAGTAGGGGACCTAGCCCACTAGTTTCGTTCTCAACTTTGGTTCTACATAGTAGGTACCTATCCTGTGGAGCATTGAGTCCTTTTGTCCTTTGTTGCAATTGCGTTCTAAATATATTTGCTTATTTTAAATCTGGAATATCTCTTCAGTAAACAAAATTGATTTGGTTCTCCTTGTGTCTGACTTGTGGTACCGATTGGTGGCTTTTTGAATGACTATAAAAAATCTAAAGGATAATTTGATTCTTTCCTTTGCAAAATGGTTCACAATTTTGTTGCTCTCAATACCATGTCATAGTACACAAATCAGAATGATTTTATTAGCAGTCGATAAGTATTGTGCATATTTTGGATTGACACATATAAATTTCTTGATTATTTTACGCCATCAAAGTTCTTTGAGATATCTACCAGGAGATTGGTAAATCGTCTTAGTTCCATAGCGTGGCGACAATTTGGCCCAAATATGCCCACTCCTGTTCTATCTTCCACGTTAGATCCATACTTAATTTAGATATTCTTTTAGCCAGACCAGAATGTCACTTTTGACGATTCAGTTGATAACCTTTAATGGTGCTTTAATATTATAACTTTTTCAGCGTAATATCCAATATGGAGTTTTCTATCGGATTTTCTGGAGTATTCCTAAAGGACTGTCAATTTGTTAGCCAAATTATTTGGCTTGTATGAATTTGCCCTTTGCAGTTTTATTACACTGAGAGTGGCCTTCTTATTTCCATGCATATGCAGTGGGAGACGGTCCAATATAGCCATTATGGCCATGGTTAGGTAAGTATGAAAGGCACCAGTTATTCCAAGGCATATAAGCCGTTGCAGTTTTTGAAAACCAGTTTGAGCGTATGTACTTCATTTAATACTTATAATAAAAATTCATTTTCATTTAGCACAGTTGTTGTTTTATAAGAATTAGTACAGAGTTCCATATTTTGGCATCAGATATGAACTATGTTCAGAGCATTCTATAGTATATCGGAGATTGCATGATCATGTTTGGTCCTGATTGTTATGAGCATGTCGTATATGAATTTTTTCTTGATTATCGTTGACAAAATTAGTTAGCGCTTATAAGATCATCTATAATATAACTAGGGATCCTATTCTAGTAGAGAAGATCCCTCCCTGGGGATATCACCTGGCGGCCATCACTGTTATCGATTTATGTCCTGGGTTGGTTGTATGTAATTTTTCTCCAGCTAATTATTGTCTTTATTAATTTTACCGGTGGGAATTCTATACTTCTTATGATAACTACAGCCGAGTGTATATGGAGTGTTTTTACGATTGAAATATAATTTGTAGGAAAGAACACTTTGGGCGATGAGGCAATTTTTACGAACGCAATTGTAAGAAAGCATACTAAAGCCTTAGTTACCATTAGAATGCGGTGACGCAATTGCTCAGCTCAATTACGCGACAGAAATACGTTTGCGCTGATCACGGCGCAATTGCGCTTAGTGTTGTTTTCTACAATTGCATTCGTAAAAATTGCATTGAATTTATTGCCCGACCGCAATTCCGGTACGCTGTTCCTTGAAACCATCTCACTAGTATCTTTATTCTTGATTGCACCGCAATTGCGCCACCGCATTCTCTTGGAAACCATGGCTTAAGGCGGCTATCACTGTATCCTCTAATACCCTACCTAGATACACAGCACGACCTAATGAATACATTAATACTAACTATTCATTAAAGTGCAGTGTGTCACATAGTATACGTCATTATGGTTCGAAAATAAGATGATACTGAAGTACACTAATGAAGTGTTTTCTTCCTTCATTATAGCTATAATGAGGAAAAATGTGCTAGATTTGAAATATAGTATAAATCTGGAGCTCAGCTGTGCATCTGCCCATTTGAAAAATAAGAAGAAGACATGAAAAGCACAAAATATTATGTCAAAATATTTTTTAATAAATTTTTTTCATTTCCAAATCGTTAAACTGAATAAAATAAAATTAAATACAAACAAAGTTTATCGCGTTGACTCCATCAACATCGCTTCTCTAATGTCATAAGTATATCAAAACCAGTTTGAGAGAACAACTTAATTAAAGAAATGGCTGTGTTCCTGCAATTTATAATGAATCATTATAGACTAATGAGTCGTTAGTTATTTCTTCATTAACAGCGCTGTGTGTCTAGGGCATAACCTTTCTTGCTAAAGCTGATACCCATCTTTGAAGGAGCGCAATAGTGGTAAATTTACCCAATGTGATTATCTACCACCTTTTCAATTAATTTAACCAAGGAGTTGGTAAAATCTGGGTCGGGCAAATAAACCGTTTTGCGCTTGTGTATAAATGCAAACATTACATCTTTCCATATCTTTGGTATATAGTTCAGAGTGTAGGTGGCTCTAAAGATTATGCTGATGTAATTTAATTTTTCGGGTGGAGCAGTCGTCAGTGATTAATAAAAACTAATTAATCATGTACTATAGTCCTTTATTGGCCCAATATTTTGGCAAATATCGTTACCCTCCATGTATGTCATCTTATCTATTACTATAAAATTTCTCAGTCTTTTTGTTACTTACTGGCTATTCTAGCTCTCTCATTTGATCGAACATTAAATTTGATTAAACACAAAAATAAATATAACAAAAAAAAATAACTACAACACTTACAATAAATTAACACAAAGAATCTTCAAATCCTACTGGTTTATGAATATGTGATCGCTAGAGAAATTTAAGCACTATAACTTTACCACAGCGATCAACCTGGCAACCCTGAGGTATCAGACTAATTATATTGTCTTTTCTTTTAATTATTATCGATGGCAACCTATACAGCAACTTAATCTATTAACGATAAAGCTGTTTTTTTCTGGGCTTTTATCTAAAATACTAAATCAGTACCCAAATAGTCAGTTGAGAAGAGCAACCAGGCATCTTTTGCATATTTTCTTATCTCTTGATATTACGTGGCCTTAAAAATTCAGGTATCTGTAGCTACTCAATTTCAAGCATTTTTCTTTTGAATTATGATCTGCGTATCTTTTGTCTGAAAAAGTTGCTAAGCGTTTTTGAGAAAGTAAACCGTTGTCTTACATATCTTATTGCGTAGAATGATGAAAACTAGTAATAATAGTTATTTTCCTTTTTTTTCGAAAAATTCAAGTAGTCTAAATGTGTATTCGTAAATATTTTGGATTCTTTAATAATAAAAAAAAAACGTACAAATTAGAGACCTGTTTGTACAAACCAATAGTATGATTTAGTTAATAAACTAGTTCAAATCTTAACTATAGAATATGACAAGGTGAATATGAAGGTAATCACTTTGATTTGTAAAAGACCAAGCATGATACTATAAGAAATTCATGAATTCTAAAATATACCAAAAGTTGGCAGAATGAAATGAGATTCTGGCATAGCATGGAAGATGTTTCTCAGTTCACAACACGATTTATATAATGATATCAATCCTGGATTCTACTAAATTCCTGCTATAGTTAAGTAATGATTATTATCTACAAAATTTAATAAGTAATATTTAGAAAATTAAAGGAATAATAACGAAAAGATGACTTTACATAAACAGCATAATTAAAAACGAATTAAATCAATTATTGTTAATAAATTATATTGTGAACAGGTGTTATGTCTTGTATTATGTTTGAAATGGCACCCCTAAGCACGATAAATTATCTATTCACGATTTAATTGCAAATTAACAATAATTTAAGCAATTTCATACTTCATGAATGATTTAGCAGAAATTATTGAAATATGTATGTATGAGTAAGGCCTACCACACTGGATCGAGCGAAAATTTTGTTCTAGGCATAAAATTCTAAATGGAAAAGATTTGTTGAAAATGTGGAAAACGTAAGTGCAGAGTGAATAGTTTAAAAATTGTCAAACAAACTTACTTGAAATTTTTGTAATGAAAATTATAAATAAAAAATCTTAGATGAAATACTAATTGAAGTATCCCTTGTTTTGCAAGATTTGGTAAAAAACAATCATGCAAAGGACGCCATATTTTATTAACTGTTTATATTTAGATATTGACTATTCGGCTAAGAAGACATACTAATACAGTGATATCACCAAGTGGGGCAGAAATAGTACAATCGAAAAAAAAGTAATAAATTTCAAGAAAAATGGAGTATATTTATGTATACATTTTTTTTATAGATTTATTTTGAATTTACATAGTTAAATTCATCATATACCCATGGCCGGTTTCACAGTCCAGGCTTAAGCCAGAGCTCAGCTAAGCTACGGGCTTAAGCCACAGCACCGAGGTTAAGCCTGCTCTGTTTCACAGGACTCTGTAAGCTGAGGCTTTGCTAAACAGCAGATGAAAAATTTGTCAGCACTTCGGTAATTGTGAATTTTTTAATGAAAAATTGTCATTGTGTATTAAACATTAAGCGAAAAGAAAAAGAACTTTTTTTTATTTACCAGTTTATCGCGGTTTTTACCTGGGAGCATATCTGATTGTTTGCAGTGACGGCCGCAGATCTGGTGTCAAACCTGTACTGACTGGGGTCCCTCAGGGTTCTGTATTAGCTCCTCTTCTATTCTCATTGTTTATTAATGATATTGCTTCCACTTTGGCAAATACAAACTTTCACATATATGCGGCGACCTACAGATCTATGCTACTACACCCACTCCGGATCTACCGAGACTAGTGTCATAGAACTCAATGCTAATTTGGCAAGAATAAGCTAGTGGTCCTCCAGAAATGGACTTGCGCTTAATCCCAGCAAATTTCAAGCCATGATTTACTTCCCCCGGGTCAGGAACTGCCACAAGACTCCCTTCCCCCCATTCTACTCCTCGAATATACCATTCCGATTAATGGCTCCCATATAAAAAACCTCGGTTTACTTATGGACAAAAACCTCAACTCGTTGGGACTCCTTACTTAGTCTAGTGAGACATTCTGACTCCCTCATTAAGTTTAAGAAGCTTGCCCTGGAGCATCTCACAAAGGGTTAATAGGCCTTGAATCTATATATATAAAAAACTAAACTATGATTGATGTGTTGACCTTACTTAACTTGATCACTAGTATTAATTTTGGTTTAATTTTGGTTTTTAGCTTGTGACTACCCACATGAAGTGCAATGAAAAAAAAATTATTTTTCTATAATATAACTGAAGTGCGTGAGTCTGAACTACATGTGTTTTCCATGTCTTTTGTTATTAATAACATTGGTACTACAACACAGCAGGTATAACTTGAAAATTAAACTGATTTTAAAGCTTGTGTATCTGATACTTCATGCTCATATACTACTTATATGTTGAATTAATTATAATAATAGTTAATGTACTTATACAAAAATCTGGCTCTTAATATTAATGTACGCCAGCATTAACTTTTACTTTAGTTATTTTAACTCTCTAAATTATGTACTCTAAACTTTTAATTCTTCTATATACTTCTTATTCTTTTATATACTTTTGTCCTGCTAATTTTATATACCCACTCGCTAACCCATATTTTAGTATTAAGCTTATTCCTGTAACTTTTCGATTCGCCCACCGTTGCTGTGGTCGGGGCTTTTAATAAATTTACCTATGACTATGTTTATGAAATCATTCTTGCAGAATGTTTCGAGGACCTAAAACGAGTATAAAAATCGAGCATTCTTATAATTTTTTCTCGGTAGACAATTTGGGATAATAAATTGTTTACTTGCTTGTCACTCATGTCTTCTGCATTATATAATTTTTTCATTTTATGTCACTTTAGTCCTAAGATCTTCGAATTAAAAACAAACATTTTGCACCTGACAGGTGTCAGCAATTGACAATTGTGTGATGTTGCAACCGATAACTAGAAAACTGAATCTTAAGCTCCTAAGATGTAGGGCTTAAGTTAAGCTTGGTTTAAGCCAGTCATGTAATATAACCCTTGACTGGGAAATAGTAGAAAAATTTAATCCTTAGCTTAAGCCTTAGCTTAAGCCCTAGCCCTAGCTTAGCTTACTGTGGCTTAAGCCTATAATGTGAAACCTTAATAATAGTAATGTTCAAACGATTATTGTTTTCTTAGTATTTCTCAAATTCAACTCAGGGAAAAACCTTTCTGCGTAAGTACTGCTATGTGACAATGTACACAATTTTAACATAAATCAGCCAGATAATTAAACTCATTTTTTTCTAACACGTTTTTTGCTTTTTTTAAATGCTCGATTATATGAAAGCACAACACGTTAACGTCAAAAGAAATATTTAGAGTGTCAGGCTCCATCCCGGTGGTCGATCAGCTATGTGTTTTTCTGACTGAAAGATTGCATGCATACAAACAACACTGTACGTCCACGATCGTTTATAGGAAATGGATCCTGCAAATTTATATCCTGCAGCAGAGGAATTGTTCAAAATTTACTAAGACGACTTAAAGCCAAGTTTTGGTAACAAGTTGGTCCAATTTTCATCATTGATCGTTTTGTACAAAAACGATTATCAAAAAGATCCATCTAAAGAGTTGAATATATACCTACTTGGTGTTGATGGTATCGACCTGCAAGTGTTTGTGTTCGAAAATGAAAATTTTTAAAAACAGGATTCGAACTACGATGACACAAAGCCGGCTGTCAATGTTATCCATACTTAGTAGGTATATAAAGTGATTCACTCCGAGAGCTGGATTTAACCCAAATTATTGATGATTTTTCATCGAAAAAAGCTCGTAAAGTTCCATTCGTCTAATAATATTATTAATATTGTCTATTTATTGTATTTTACGATACCTTCATATGTTCGTTACAAGCATTTTGATTTTGGCTTGGAATAAATTATTGAAAAACTGTGAAAAAGTAATTTTTGCTTCTGGTTTCAAAATTATTCGGAACCTCCACTTCTTCGTTACCACAGGGCCTACAAAGCTTTAACTTCGGCCCTTATTATTCCGCCGTTTCGATTGGAATTCGAGCCGGTCTATTTTATTCAAGAGAATGAATGAATACAATTCAGTTTCTTAAACAACTTTAAAATTTTGCCAACAGATCATTTTCATTCGCCTTCTGAGTAAAAGAAGCAATCACTCAACAACTAACCAAAAATTAGTTTAAGGCCGAAATAGAATGAGGCCGGCATGGAATTTACAGCGATACTGCCGTCGTAAATGTCGCAAATTAACTCAATGACGGCGACATTCTTATAACTGTTGACATCAATATAGGTGCTAAAATTGTATGTTTATTGATAAAATGGGAAAATTGGAAATATATACAAAAAAATCAATTAAAAAATATTGAAAGTACGTTGCTTGGCATACGAAGAAAATTAAATAAAAAAAAAAGGACATGAGATTAAAAAACTTTGGCCGATTCGAGAGTAACTAAGTATATTAACTGAAAGATGGTTTGAATTTTGCAGTTTTAAGCTGCTTAAGTTTTAAGCTTCATTAAGTGTAAGTGGGAAAGCAAAGCGATTTTCAATTAGAACTTCCAAACTCAAACTATGACGACAAAAGTTGAAATTATTCCCAACTCTGGTTAAGACGACAAATTCTTACTACACAAATGGCTACAGCAACATGGTATTGCCATAAGGTCAACATTTAATTTGTCATCGTAACGATTGTGCCGGCATCATTGTATTTCGACATTTAAACACACCTTTTGTATCACCATCCTGTACTATGTTTCCATGAACCAGAGTTGTGTAATCGTTAAATTTTACTGGCTGAGTTCAGGCTGGACCACAATTGCCGTAAAGAAATTTAAGATTTTAACGAGACTTGAGGTTTACTTACGAAAAATTGATATTTTTAGCTTAAATAGATATCACGTTCCGTAGGAGTTATTGTCTTGATATTTAATGTTTTCAATTTTAAAAAGTGCTAAAAACAACAACAAAAATAACAAATGGAAGTTAATTTAATTGATGACTTGTGCTTTTTATTAATTCGAAGTACTAGTTTTATTCCATTTTAATTTTTACATTGCACTTTTAATCATATTTACTTTTACTGACTGCAATTTGATATTCAAAGTTAACGAAAGTTCTCCTCTGAAGGCTTAAAGTTAATTTGTGTTCGTCTATTAAATTTAAAGGGCGTTTTCGCCACACTTATGTAAATTTACTTACCAATACGGCAATTGTGGTCCAGCCTTTGGCTGATGTCACATTATCCGGAATTTTAGTATACTGAATTTAAGAAAACCGAAATACACGCAATAATACAGGCCATGTCACAGTTCTTTGAAATTCAGCTTTGCTGAAAAAATTCAGAGAGCCCTTCCGATTTTTCAGTTTGCAGTTTACTTAAATATTTCAGTATGCTGAATTTTGTCAGTTTGCTAATGTCGGTAAAGTATTGTAGCCTATGAATGCTGTCACACTATCCGATTTTTAAGATTTTGCTGAATTGTCAGTGGCATGGGTAACTTTGCGAGTACCAGTTTAGAAGATTTTATAAAAATGTTCGCCACGGAGTAATTTATTGCGGGTATCGAGAAGAGTAGTGTTTGTGGAATATAAAGTGTCAAATCTATAGCGTCCACTGACTTATAACAATGGACTGCACGATTTGCTATTTCATGTGGTACAAAAAATATTGTGTTTCTGTATATCACCGTTAGAGCACCCTTTAAAACGATTACACAAAAAACATGTAAAACTCAACCAATCAGATGAAATTTTACACCCGTAAATCGAATTTAATTAAAAAAATATATTTTCGGGTGCCCAAGTGATATTTTAATCGCTTATAAGGAATTAAACTCATTCCGACTTTAATTTTCAAAAGTTATTCTTAACTGAATCCTGCTTATGGGCAAGAGAGACGGAGCATGGTAAACACTATCTTTACCTTATTCCTTCTGAGGTGATTGCATCTGTAGCCAACATAAAAACATCAAATGGCATAAGCAAACGTTCCAGAATGCAATATTTTGTGTTGGTAGCTCCAACTCTAACATAGGGCGAAAGAGAGAAATATAAAACTTGTGCCATGCTACCCTATAGGAAAATGACAATACGCTCAGTCCATTGTTATAAGTCAGTCGTAGCGTCTCGATATTAGTGACAAAGCTTAGGACGAAGTTGGGGCGACATAGAGTAATATTCAAACTTTTCTCTGACACTTCTACCACCCCTACGCCACTGGATAATCTAATATTCAGTTTTGAGATTCAGATTCGGCAAATGTGACATCAGCTTTTAACTCGATGCTATTTCCTTGGGCGAGTTCTGAGTTGATTTGATAAAAGATATATTTCCACGGTATATTGACATTAACAAGTTATATGTACCTATTGTATTTTTGGCAACTGATACAGTAACGTCATGGCATAAATTCATATCAAGTATTCCGTTTTTTTTTTTTATATAACTTCTTCCTGTCAGTATCCCGTGGTATATTTCGTATAAAGTAACCGAATATTTGTTGGATTAAACACTCATCCGCAGTATTCTAACAAATACTTATATATGACAAAACTAAACTTGACTGGTTCCGTTCATAATTGTTTCGACCGAATTGGATGAATACTGTATATATGGCAACTATGCATACCGGGTGTTTCAAAAGTGGTGGATAATAATGAAGGAGGTGATAGGTCATACTTAGATGATCAGAAAAGTGTATGTGTGGTGGAGGGGGGAGGGAGGGGGAAATCCTAACGATTCCGAGATAACGGGACTTAAAGATATCTGCGTATGTTTTCATAGATCACCCTGTAACTTTTGAATGTTCCACCCTATAATTATGATTTGATTATTGTTCGATAGATAATCCTTTCCAATGCTCCATAAATTTTACACTCTTCCTCTCCGTTTTGAAGTTATGTCTCACCAAAGTTCAAATTACTGAATTTTTACTCGTTTTTTTATTTTATGTAAATACTATTGGTAATAAAAAACATATCATCAACACCAATTTTTCATATTGGATTTAAGAAGGTGAAAACCTTAGCATTTAAATGACCCATTACATTGTGCATCTAAAATGCAACCCTTTCCTCGTCGTTTCTTGCACTTTTCTTTAAGCATATCCAACGAAAATGGCTTAAAAAGCTCATTTCCAAAAGATAATTTCGTACTTTCTGTCACTTATTGAACCTTTTCGCTGTAGACTTCTCATGCATTGGAAGAATTTTTGTGTCTTAAGTCATAAATGGTGAAAGATACAAGGTTAAAACAAAATGCGTTTTAAAGAAAACAGGAGTAAGACAGAAAAAAAATATTATAAGGTTTTTTTTATATATTCGGCTTCAAACACAAAAAAAATAAAATTAGTTACAAAGGTTGAAACTTGAAGTTTGGCAGACCGTTTCTTCTAAACTGCATACGGTAGAGGAAGCATTGATACAGTACATCAAAGGGCAGGAAGTTCTCTATAAATTAACACCTCGCCCATTTTTCTACTGTTTGTCGTTTAGGAGATATCACTATTTAAGCACAAAACTACGTTTCATGCACCCTTAGCCCTTTAACCCCGATTATCTCATAAATGGTTGAGAATGCACCACCCCTGCCATACAATTTTTTTCATTTCTCAGCATAACTATTACCACCTTTATTATTATCCACCACTTATGAAACACCCTGTATAAAAATCGGTCGGATCACTTTAACCCACTGTAGCCAATGCGGAACTATCTGTATGTGTTAAGAAAGGTTCAAATTTAAAAGTAAACAAAAATAATTAAAAAATAATAAGTAAACATAATATTTTTTATTGAAAACTAAATTAAAATTTCCTAATTTCACTCCTTGCCATTATAGAATTGCGAAGCCTGGTAGACACCACTTATATCCATAACATAGACCGCTACATTTTCCATTTCATGTGGGCTCAATTTTATTGGCAGGGCTGTGACAATTATCTTAATTTTAAGTTTCATTTTTCCTTTAATAATTAATATTCATATCGCAAGTTCAAAAAATTCCAAATACATTCAAAATTATTACTTTTTTGGGAAGATTATCTTTTATGACATCAAATATTCCTCAAACTCGATTTTTAAGGAAATAAAATATGTTATTGTTGTTTGCCCAACCCTATAAATAGGTATGCCGAGCAGAGAAAAGATTACAAATATCGTATTGTCATTTATTTCTATTGTATATATTCACAGTACTTATTCAATTTGCAATTTGCATCTTCCATCCTTCTCAGTGGTAAGCACGCTGCATACCAGCAGCCTCGGAGGAACCTGCCTCTACAGTCGGGATTGCACCAAAACACCTTGTTTCAATCATTTTCAGCTGGGCTGACCGCAAACACAGTCGCCTTTGGTTAGAAGACCCCTCGGGTAGAACAATAAAGGAACTGTGGGGTAAACCAAACCCAAATCAAACGAATAAGCTCCTAGGACTTAACAAGCCAACCCTGAGAACTCTGGTGTCTATTCTCACTAGGAACTCCTCTCTCAGCGGTCACCTTCACAGGATGAGACTTGTTGATGATCCTACATGCAGGGGTTGCGCACAGGAGTCCGAAACAGTGACCCACTTTCTTTGTCACTGTCCGGTACTCTCAGGAATAAGTTACAGATTCCTTGGCTCACACCTTCTGGACAAGTTACACGATGCCGGCAAGGAGAGCTGGTGGCCAATACTGAAATTTATAGTAGCGTCTGGTTGGGACCTATGAGCGTGGCTCATAGATCTGGAGGATGATCAATCGGCCTTGATCGTTTCAGGAGATCCCTCAGGATCCCAAACCTCTATTTCAATCAAATCAATTCAAAAAAACACTTAAGCTCCTACTTGCATTTTTTTTTGGGCTTGCTCATTTTGCTCTGTATTTTCCGTCCTCCGTTATCACCAACCCCGAGATACTATTACGATACCCGAATTCCTGTTTGTTATATGTTCTAAATGTGGTACTCTTAAGAACGGTGAAGGAAACTAAGCGGGGATTGTACTAAATACCTCCCAGCCACCGGAGATTTTCGAAACAGCTTACATTAAATCTATACCATTCCGGAAAATAAGTCCAGAATCGCGGATTGTAAGCTTAATATATGTATACCAAAGTTCTGTATCATCATTAGTGTTTTGGAATCGGACATTATACGATTTTTATTTTCTTTACCCTCCGAAAAGTGAAAAACATAATAAGATTAACAAGTTCTTGAGTTTTTGTCTATTGGGTAGCGAAAACAACAGTTACTGTACTGAAATATCATTAGATAATAATCTGCTCCTATTTTTGAAATTGTAATGTTTAGTAAGTGTTTCTTGATAGTTACAATGTGAAGTTCTTGTCTAATCTAAGCAACATTTCTTAATTATAACCATTTTGAATTTTTCATCCCACTTAAATGCATAATTACAAAATAATATTAAGTTTGCAGGATTTTTGGAATTTGTTTAATGGAAATTATGAGAAATTTTGTTTTTCTACACTTTTGCGCATATTCCGAACCTCGATAATGGTTATAAAATTAAATTTATATTTATTTACCTCACCTAAAATTCCATTTTAACCCTTCATTGCGCAATGTATCATATCTACTACAATCTAAAATATCGCTTATAAATCGTGCGATTGATTTTCAATCCCTTTTCTGCGTGATATAGATGTTCAACAACAAAGTGGAAATACACACATTAGGCAATATTTATAGAAACTGTCCACAAAGTGCATCAGTCTTGTTAAGTGTGCCACCGAATCAAAACTATCTCATTTTCATAAGCCTATATCCGACATTTGTTTAACCAGAAAAATTATAATCTATTATAGTGAAGATGACTTAGATTTCTCAGATGCGGACAAAGCTGATGTAGCAGCCACTGAAGATCATTTTTATATTGCCAATATGCCAATTGATATTATAGCAGGTGAATATGTGGATGAAATTGAAGAAGTTGCAGAGCTTTCGATTCAAGAAGATGAAAATATAGAGCCAGCGAATATATTTAGGTATAATGGTGGAAAAATAAAAGCAAATAACTTCATATGATAATAATAATAATAATAATTTACTTGGCAATATACCCAGGATTAAAAGATCTTATTACAGTACTAATATCAAGAGGAGGAGAACAAAAGAAAGAAAAAGCTAAAACTATATAATAATAATAATAAAACTAAAAACTTTAAAATATACAAACTAAGTACTAAAAAATAATGGAGATAGTAGACCAATTAATTTATTTAGTAGATGTGTGCACCATTCACCCTCAAAAAATTAAATTATTAATTAACCTTGAAAAAGCTTTGCTGGAGCCTTCAATTTGAATATGACTTGGAAGAGAATTCCACTTACGAGCAGCCTGGACAAAGTAAGAACGCTCACCATACTGTGAGATGTGCCTTGGGATAAGAAGCTGAGGATTTCTGGTAGAATGCAAGAACTGCAGTTTCTCATATAAGTAAGCTGGGCTTTTATGAATTATTAATTTTTGTAAGAAAATAAGTTGACGTCTAGCTAGATATGTCTCAAGGGATGTGGCGAGGACCAATGCTACATACGCTGATATGTGAGCGCTACGAGAGAGCTTGTAAATGTATCGAGTAACATCATTGAACGCAACTTTCAATTTCTTTTGACAAACAGAATCAAGTTTGCCGAATATTAAACTGCCATATGTAAAATGTGGTGCAATTACTGACTTAGCCAACTTCAGTTTAAAATCCACTGACATGGAGCTTGAGTTACTCCACAATTGCCGCAGAGCACCAAATACCTTTCTCATTGTTTCCGCAATGTAGGTGCAGCAGCTAAACTTGGAATTAAATTTGATTCCCAAACAACATATTCGAAGACTGTGCTGTTCACGACCACAGGGGGAAGCTCAGATTTCTCAAATGCACGCCTATAAATTGCTAAGCAGTTTGATTTGGACGTGTTCAGTAACAGCTCATTAACTCCAGACTACTTATGTAGGTCCTGTAGATCCTCATTGATCCGATAGACACAATCCTCCATTAGTCCTATAGGTCTACTAAGGTATATCTGTACATCATCAGCGTATAAATGAATAGAGTAATTTTTAATAGCACTTGGTAGGTCGTTTATGTACAGGCTAAATAACAGTGGACCAAGGATTGATCCTTGAGGAACACCTGCGGACAATACGCCGGATTAGAGAGCGTTTCTCCTACCTTCACCATTTGACTGCGATTCGTTAGGAAGCAGGTAATCACCTTAACAGCTCTATATGAGAAGATAAGCCCATTACCAAGTTTAGAGAGTAGTTTTAAATGATTAACAGACAGAGTCAAATGCCTTACTATAGTCAAGCAAAACCAATATTGACAAATGATCACTATCAAGAGTATCATAAATATCTGTGCAATTTTTAAGAGAGCAGACTCACAGCTGTGCCCCGGTCGATATGGCGACGTCGGAGCCTTGAAATTGACTTAAGAGTGATGCGTTTTCAGAATACACCTGTACATGCGTCTATGAAGGATCTGGTTACTCCTACAGAACTTTACTAATGAAATATTGGAGGCTATCGTAAAAGATTCAAACTTATATGCAACGCAGAACAATATCAATTCAGCTGAAGTTATTACAAAAGATGACTTAGAACAATATATTGGCATTTGCATATAGTATACGACTACCATCATCAGGATATCAAATTTATGGAAATATTGGACTAACCACTATGGGTTCGAAAGTGTGAGGTAGACGATAACTAAAAAAGACGTTAGATGTTGCCTACATTTCAATAACAACGATAAAATGCATGCGAAGGATGATCCTAATCCTAGCTTTGTGCTACAAAAGCAAAAAGTTATATTAGGCAGTACCTTCCAATGAAGCACCATAAGTGTGGTTGCAAAATTGGAGTCGACGGATATGCCTATAAATTTGAAATTTATGCGGGGCAAGAAAATCTTGAGAAGTACAGGCTTCCAAATGAACCAGACTTAACGTCATGTGCTAATGTTGTGCTGAAAACGTCAATCACAAAATTTGCATTGACAACTATTATACTACTGTTGAGCTCATGGTATATTTAGTTAAGCAAAGAAATCATGCACTAGGTACAGTTCGCCGTAATCGTCTCCCAAATTGCAAGCTACCCAAAGAAACTGAAATGAAAAAAGCTGCTCGTGGCACTTCTGCCGAATATGTTACTAAATATCAGAATGTAGAACTAGCTTCAGTAGTATGAAAAGACAACCAACTTGTAACATTATTATCGACATATTGCGGAGTGCTGCCTTTAGGTACTATATCGAGATATGACAAGGAAGAGAAAAAATTACCAGTATTGAATGTCCAGCCATCATCAAGCAATACCATCGACACATGAGAGGAGTAGACCTTGTAAACAGCTTAATCGAACGTTCTAAGATTAAAATGCGCTCAAAAAAGTGGAATATGCGCCTATTCTACCATTTTTTGGATCTAACGCTAGTCAACGCATGAGAAGTTGAGCAACAATTTGAGGCTAAAAAGAAGAAAGGGCCCACTTCATATCTGCCGCCCAAGGATGTTAGAAGAGATGAATTGCAGCACTGGGTAATACACGCGGATATTCACCAAACCAAAGGTGCAAGTATCCAGGATGTAAATGATTGTCTTTCCTCAAATGCTCTAAGTGTGGCACTCATCTTTGTTTAACCTTTAACCGGACAGAAGAGTCTTTTGTACTCTTTTTTTTTTAACCATACGTAAAACCAAAATTAAAATGCTAATTCAAATTTAATTTTTTTCCACATTTTTTAACGAATCATTAATTTTCTTAAAACAATGTTCCAATTTTTTCGAAGTTTTAAAATAACGTATTTTCGAAAAATAAAAAAAAATAACATAAACGGACAGAAGAGTCCGAAAGACTCATCAAATAAAATTATATAGAAACAATAAAATTTCCAAGAAAAATTTAAAAAGGGGATTCGCCGATAATGCGAAAAAAAGGTGAAGTGACTTTTAATTTGTCATTTTATGTAAAAATCTAAAAAGGGTATTCCAAAATAATACGAAAAACTTGTAAAGTAGCTTTTAATTTCTCATTTTATGTGAGTAATTTGTCGAGTACAGTGGCTTTGTTATACCTAAATCTAAGTAGTTAGTTATATTGAAAAGGCATACTTGAATTACGGCAAAGTTTTTTATCAAAACGTAAAAGTAAGAAATAACTATAACGATTAAATATTAATTTAATCCTAAAATGATTATTATAAAATTGCAAAATTGGCTCAAGACAAAATATAAATAGAGGTTTAAATGATTCAGATATTCGTCGTGCATTTGAAGTAGAAATAAATGAAGAAAATGAAGATACTCTTACAGAGGAAATTGTTGCTATAAATATGAATAGAGGTTTGAATGAAGAACAAATTCGTCGTGCAATTGAAGTAGAATCAGATTTAGAAAATGAAGATACTATTGCAGAAGAAAATTGTGATGTGGATTCGGTATCAGATAGCGAATCTAACTATACGGAAACAGATTCAGAGGAAGATGACACGTTATATGTTATATTACGAAGATGAATCGATGAATGGAGAACAAAATGAAAGTGATACCTTTATGGGAAAGGATGGGACTCAATGGGAATCGAGACCAACACTGATTCACAGACGGCCACCTCCATTCAAAAACCCACGCAAAAAAGTGAAGCTCTCTCCTGGTTATAAAATCGACAGACCTGTTGATTGTTTTTCGTTATTTTGCAACGACGAGGTAATTGAAATAATTGTGAAACATGCATATATTGAAGCTACAAGAAAAATTGGTGGTAAATGGAAAAATACTACCCCAATAGAAATCGACGCATTCATTGGACTCCTATTTACCGCAGGTGGTAATAAGCAAGGAAATGTGAATTATGAAAATTTTTGGGAACCTCTTTTTGGAAGCCCTATATTTCGCGCTACTATGGGTATACGGCGTTTCAAGTCAATTTTAAGATTTCACCGATTTGATGACAAGGAGATTCGGTCAGTGCGCAGATCCAATGATAAACTGGCTCCAATTAGGGATGTTTGGGAAATCATAAATAAAAATTTCTCAAAATATTATATTCCAGGCCAAAACTTAACAATTGATGAGCAGTTGGTTCCTTTCGGTGGACGAGTAAGTTTCAAGCAATACATACCCAGTAAACCAGATAAATATGGAATAAAAATTTGGTGGATTGTTGAAAATGAAACGGCTTATCCTTTGAAAGGAATTCCATAAAGAGGGTAACACGAGAGCATTAAATTTAGCCCAAAATGTTGTCGAAAAACTATGCATACCGTTTCATCGTTCAAATCGAAACATAACATTCGATAAATATTTCACAAACTACGAACTAGCCAACTCTTTGTTGTCTAAAGGCTTAACTACTGTTGGAACACTTCGCAAAAATAAGATATGTATACCTCAATCATTTTAGCCACATCCATCTAGAGAAGTTGAAAGTACAAGTTTCGGATTTAGAAACACAATGAATGTTGATACTGAAAATAAAAGAAAACCTGATCAAATTTTGTTTTATAACACTACAAAAGGAGGAGTAGATACAATGGACAAATTATGTCATGCTTTTACTGTCAGACAAAAAACTAATAGGTGGCCTTCTGCATTTTTTCAGAATTTGATTCGTTTTAGCGGCGTAGCTGCGCTTGTAATTTGAAGAAATTTTTACAATGAGAAAAAGTGTGATTCTAAAAGAAAAGCGTTTATTAGGGAAATCGCACACGATTTAGTAAGGCCTCAGATCCTATTAAGAAGCAAAAAAGGTATTGGTGCTGCTCATTTGTCAGTTATAAATGATGTATTACAAAACACTAACGAAAAAAACTGCGGAGAAACGACGACGACTTTGGGAGATCAACGAAAGAAGAAACGTTGTTACATATGCCCGAATGCAATTCGCCGTAGATCCAAGCATTATTGCGTCACTTGCAACAGGAATGTATGCAAAGATCATTCACAAAATACAGTTCTTTGCCAAAATTTCTTAAAAAAATAATAATTTGTGTTGTATGTATTGTTTGTATTTGTTAAGTTCAATGATCTTGTTTTTTATGAATTAATGTTTGGTTTTGTTTCATATGTATTATTTTGAAATATGTATGGCTTGAATTATGTTATTTTTGATCTAAAAAAAAAGATTTGAACAATAAATAATTTTATAATTATAATTTTAAGGGATTTCTTATGTATTCATTAAATTTTCAGCTTAAGAGTCCTTCGCACTCTTCTATCCGTTTATGTTACAAAAGATTCTGTCCGGTTAAAGGTTAAATAAAAACAACAACTGCTTTTTCAAATTTCATAACGAGTAACTAGCATATTTATAAATAACTTTTCTGTTTTATACTTTTGCAATGAAAATGTTTTTGTTCTTACATTTATAAAATCCTAAAATTGTTCAAAATATTTCTTTCATTTAAGCAGTAAAATAAAATATATACCATAGTAGCGCGATGTAGCAGAATTGCTACAAAGGACAAAATTTTTCTCTTGAAAAAGGATGCTTTTGAAGTTTTCGTTATATGGGAGATTTTTTTTAATATACTATACAGGATCGTAAAAAATATTTTTGTCCAAATAAAAAAAAACTGCACATTAAAGGGTTAAGAACTTTTTGGAATTAATGTTAAATTTTGGAATTTAAATATTTCTATTGACTGGCCTACTGGTGGTTAATAAACAAACAAATTATTAAAAATATAAAAATTAAAATGCTAGATTTACTACCAATTCCAATTTGAACTGAATGCAAAATTTGTGCCAATACAAATTGTTTAATATTTTTCTGATTCTTCTTAAACAAACACATCGAACTTAGAGATTTTTATATCCTTCATAAATTTGTCTCTTTTCTACCGCTATAGAAAACAAGCAGAACCATTGTTTTTTTTCTTTTTTTTTCAATAATAAAATTTGGATTTTAATGACTAAAATTGAATAAGCTTACCAAATATGAATTCGCAATCATTACGGGTATATATTAAAATAATTTTTAATACCTCAAAACTCGAAATAAGTAGGAAGCAAAAATTGAATTTCAAATTAATTTTTGACTCAACTTCTTTCACAATGTCATTGAACTCGTGCGAGTAAAACAAGCAAACATTTTTATTTTTTTTTTTTTTGAAGAACTTAAAACTTAATGTATATCTAAGCATTTAAGACCGGCAGCATCAAAATATGAATATTGATCCGACATACCAGATATGCACGAAAAAAATGTGGATCAAGGTTATAGAATTTTAAACATAAACCAATTTGCATGGATTAAATCCAATGAAAGCAGTTATTAAATAATTTAATTAAGAAAAAACAGAAAAAAAAACACAAACGACAATAAACTCAAAAACTTCCACAGTTTTGGTTCATTATCGAATATATGATAACAAGATTTTGATTTTCTTATTTTTCTCAGCTTTTATCAAATAAATTGTTCTAATTTTTTTCACAAATTTCGATTTTGATTATTTGATAAAGTTGTTTCCAAAATGAATGAAGACTGGAAAAAAAATATCTCTTCATCGAAATTCATAGGCTCTGTTCATAGATGTACAAAAAATGTCAAATTTAGCATAGAATTGATTTCAGGTATAAGAATGTGTAGTAAGCTCTTCAAGGAAATTTTAACATTAGATGACTGAATCAGCACAAGAATATCATTGAACCGGTCAGTAACTTTTATAATTATTTTAAAATTAAAATGCAATCTACATATGGCATGATAATCTTGAAAAGCTTCCCTTTAGCGCATGGACGCAGCATTTGGCACGAGCGGCGTGCGACCGCTTGCAAAATTCAGTGCATCACCATCTTACAGTAATCGCAACACTTTAAGTATGATATAAGTATAGATATGTATGATATGCATAAATGTATAAATTCGATTTTTTTTTGATTATCTACACCTGTATTCGTGCACACCTTTCAGACCACTATAAATTTGGAAATGTCAATGAAATTCTCAACAGTCTCGCATCAATATTTGCCTAGAGTGGACGTATAATAGAGAGAACGTGTAAAAAAAAAGTGTGAAAAATTACACGAATGTGTGAATCTTGTTGAATTTTTGTTTAATGTTGGCACACTGAACTGGATTTACCTACCTACCTACCTATATACAATTAGTGCACAGAATTATAAGTGAATAATTAAGTATTAAGCTCGAACGAAGGATAAATAAATACGATATCAACACTAACGGCAATAAAATGCAATCAATAGTGAAAGTGAGTGTTCCTGATTTTTGTTTCTTAGTTTTTGGTTTCATTATCTATTCATCTTTGCCCTACTGTTATTAAGATGTTGTTCTTAAAAAAAAAAATCGCCAGTGTTGAAGAATTTCAATGCATTCACAATTTAGATTTAATTTATGCAAAATAATTTCTGTATTATGATGTCTTTGAATACCTTAGACTGGTCTGGTGAGAAATTCTATTGTTGGCATGGCACTGTGAATAAATATACATACTGACTGAACTTTGGAAAATCCTCCTTGGAGGTTGGCTTCTCTATTGAATTTAATTTTTTTTGTGATTTTTTTTCTTTTCTTTTTTTTAACCTTATGCAATCTAATATTGTTCAAGTGAAATTTTCATAATGATCTTGTTAAATTGGTGTTAAAAGTAAGCGAGAAAGAGTTGGAAGAAACGTAATGTTATACCAACGGTTATAGCAAAAATCATATAACTTAAGTTATATGATTTTGGTTATAGGCTTTATATAACAGTTGTGGTATTGAGCGCTCGTCGGTATGATTTTAAAATTTTTACCTTGACTGTTAAGCAAGTTATGCCGGATTTATGATTAGTAGATTCTCTACATGATAATCTGATATGCTCGCCCAGCGGGTGCATATTCAAATTTTAATTGTAGGTAATTTATTAAGTTCACAATTAATTTGCTTATAATTATGCCATCATAGGCGACAGGATACGTTTCTTAGTCCGCTGACTTATACGGTTTTTGAAATTTGTGCAACAATATCTATATTTGAATCAAAAATAGTTTTTTTTTCAAAAAGTTTCTGAAAATAAATATAAGACAATAATCTATGATTTCACTTAGATCCTTTTTCCTTTCCTGAAAATAAAAAATTATTTGAGAGCTGCTCTAGGGTTTGCGCCATATAAATTAAAGTTAAAAAAAATTAAATAAAACCTAATAAAAACAATATAACCACAAATAATGACGTTTTATGTATATACACTGTAAAAATTTTTCACACTTGTTGCCACAAATCTTAGGTATTTTTGCCTAAAATGTAGGGGAATATTCCTTAAAATGTAGGTAATATTCCCAAAAATGTAGGGAATTATTCACTACATTTTAGGGAAAAATATCTAAGCTTTGTGGCAACAATTATGCATATTTTTTACAGTGTATGCATGTGTGGCAAAATGACCCATTTACTGCCTACTAATTATTACAGGCCATGGCGTTACTTTATAAATTGCATATGTATGAGAAACGTGAAAGCTTTTTAATATTGCACCATGCAGGGCTTCTTAAATTGTGGGTCGCGACCCCAGAAGGGGTCGCTCAACGAAATCTTGGGGGGGGGGTTAATAAATATAATTTTATATTTTTGTATGTTTTTAAACAAATTCTGAAACTATAGTTTTTCATATGTACACTACTGATAAAAAAAAGTGAGCAGAGCAAAATATTTCAAAAATCTTTTGATTATGGTAAAAATTACTCGAAGTTTTAATATAAAGAAACCGGTCACGTAAAACTTTGATTTAAAACAAGAACATATATTATTTTAGTTTTTATATTTACTCCTTTATATTTTATTATATCCTCCAGTCTTCTTGGAATACACGATATTAGTATTTCTAGTTTCGTTCCAAACCTTTTCAACAGCTGTTCAAAGCTCGTGAATATTGCGAACAGGAGTTTTGTGAATTTTCCTATTGATGTGGTACCAGATATTTTCGATAGAAAACAAATTTAGACTTTGAGCAGGCCAGTTGTTGAAAATTGTTATGTTCTTGAAACCAGATTTTAGTCTTCTGGGCCGTATGATATGGTACATTATCCTGTTGAAATATGTATTCATTTCTATTCAGAATATCTTTCAAAGCTATTAACAAACCTTTTTCAAATATCAAGAAATTTTTTTATCAGTAGTGTATATATATTTTTACCTAATCAATAAATCATCACAAACTATTGTATTTATATATCTTTATTTTATATATATATCTTTTTTTGGGTTACGAAAAAAATCACAATCATAAATGGGGTTGAGAATGAAAATCATAATCATAAATGGGGTCGTAAATGAGAAAAGTTTAAGAAGCCCTGAGAGAATCAAGTACATTTCATGTTTAAAACTTTATACTGAATTAACCATGCTTTTGGTGACGATAATTTTAACGTATAATTATGGATGAAAATGCTTACTTTTCGAAAATTCAAAATGATTGTGAGTAGTTCAACAAAATTATGATTAGTTTTCGCGTTTTTCTAAACTCTACCCAATTCGCTATTAAGTCAGAATACAACTTTCGCTCAAATCAATAAGACAGCAGTGCCTAGGACTGCTTTGATTTGTATCACATAATAGTTTTGTTCACCTACTCGAATTTGTGTGAATGCATTATACCATTTTCACCCAAAAGCACCCAAACTCTGTTCACGTCTTAGATTATATAGTAAAAATGATAGACTATATAGGGAAGAAAACTTAAGCATTTTTCTTCATGTAGTAGAATCGCATCGATGTATTTCTGAAAATCGTAAACTACGATATTTTCTGCGCGGGCACATAATTTAGTGGTTGAAACTTAATCAAGTATTTTACATGTTTTATAATTTCCTCTCACCTTGATTCGAATAATTTTTCAGTTTATAATTTTATAATTTATTTATAACTTTTTACATTTTTAAGAATTTTCCTAGTGACCCATATATTTTCCGATGATATTTCTTGGCGTTGCCTTTGTATGGCTGATAATATATAGGCACCCGATGACAATTCAATTGTAAGCAAACAAACCGGCATTAGAAAATGTTAAACTTTTTTAAACCTATCTTTTTATTTTTATTACTATTTCGGTTATATTTTATTTAAAACATTATACTTTATTATTGACACTATTAAACTTGCCTGAAAAACGATTTCTTACAGCAATAACTCCGGTTTTTGCCTCGGCACAGCACAACGCACTTCATCTACAAAATTCTATACTCCGGAATCTCGATTATATTAAATCTGTTGCGCAAAACAATATTTCACTATTGTTTCTCACTATTACAAAAGTATAAATCACTTTTAATGACGTTTTCACTCTCGAATCACTAAAACAACACAGGAGTTGTTTTGGTAAATTAAAATAAATTCAGAAATGTCAGAAATGTCGAACTGACAAAAAATAAACACCCAGCCCTCTTGTCATTTCCCTCCCGTGTCCGCAAAGAAAAATGCTTATCACACGTACACGGCATAGCCTATCCTTTTTGCTATTTAATCTAAGGTTCACGTACTCAAAAAAAGGGGGAAAATATGTAGACGTCACACTTCCCTCTAATAAAGTTTTAGCCCAAATCCACCAAAGGCAAAACTCGGGATAACTGTGTAACAACTTTCAAACAAATTAAAATTTGAAATCGAGAATTTGCAGAATTTGTCAAGGGAAAAATGGAAAAGGCGGTAGAATTTGAACATGATATGAACTGTTCGCCCAGGTCGTATCAAAATCTACAAAATATTAAGCAAAACGATTAAATATGTTATGTTTGGCATTATATTTTCAAATTAAATTTGTTAACTTGACAGTTTGTAGCTGTCACTTTCATGTTGTTCATGTACTTTCCAAATTTGACAGCTTCCCCTCTTGTACATTTTCACAAAAAATTAAAGCCCAAGAACTAAAACACCGGAAAAGTACTAGAAAAGATCCATAGATATGCATCCTACAAATTATGAAAACTTTTCTTTTTTTATCTCTTTTTGCTTCTAAACAATTTTTCATATTATAAATAACTTTTAATATTATGCGAAGGTGTCGAAGAAAAAAAATTATTTAGAAAAAGTAATCGGAGTATTGATTGAAATGTACCATTACCATTTTTAAATTTATAATGTTTATTTAAAAGTCCTAAAAATACATAGGTAGTCAAAAATGAAAATCAAAAAATGACTGGTTTTTTATTTTCAAATCAAATCTTAATCAAACTCTGAGTCCGCGATTTGTTTACGTTATTTCAAATTGGAAAGTTGTTTCATTTTAAATATCTAACAAACGCACGTTCTCTGAACTTTACACTAGTGAAGATCTGCTGGATGGATTTTATGATTCATCCCAGAAAGCTAATAATACTAATTTTCAATAGTATTAAAGGTCAACGACCGAAAACTTCTGTCATGAAAGGTAATAAAAAATCTACACCACCATGTGTTGTAAATTCAATGGACGATACCATTTTGGCGGAACCGCCAAGTGCCACTTCCAGCAATATCTATGTTTCTTTACAAATTGTTGCACTGGATACTACAATGGATGAGGATGCCACCAAACCATCAGAAACATCCCCGGTAAAGCGGTGCATCTTCCAAATTAATGTGCTATTTGGTCAGCGCAGTAGGTGAGGAATACGTATGATCTGTTCAAGGTACATACAAGACAAGGTATTCCCAGTAAAAATTTGATAAATTGCAGCTGATGGCTTGTGACGTAGTTCTGTGACTAATGTATATACATTTTTATAGCAAAGACAGAGAAAGGAGATAGAATATTGTATTCTCTGTGCCGTACTTTCCTATACATTTCACAATATTACATCACTTAATAGTGGAACATGGTTCGTAATGAGAATATCTTGTATTCTATATACCTTGTGATTTGTTTGTTGCTTGTGCAACATATTGTGGTATCGGTCTGGTATGAGGATGTCATATTAGCGTCATAGAGACCAAGAATTCTCTCATGATCTCAAAGATTTATATCACTGACGTGCTTGACAGAAATGCAGAAATGCTTTGATAGAAATGCAGAATTGCAAGTTCTAATCACAGGCTTCAATATATAGACTGATGACAGCTCGCAAAAAGTGAAGCCATGGAGAATTTTTGCATAATATTCCATATAATACAACGATTCGTTATTGACTACCAGAAAAACCTCTAAGCATACAGTTTTAATGTGCACTTATTGAAAGCAATTTCCATTGAAATATGTTCTTATAATGATTCATATTAGACCAAGCATTATTCAGGTATTTGGAGTAGTACATAGATACTTCACTGATATGATAGATAATTCGCCTTACAACCTGGGATGTGAAAGTGGTGGCTTTATTCTAGCTATAGCTACTAAATTTATAATAAATTGAAATAATGGTTCATGTATTGTGACATCAGGGTACTAACAATTTTGTTCCTTTACTTAGGAAAAATTACAATGCATTCGTCGTTGATAATTTCAGAAACCTATTCCAGTACTTATTCATTCATTCATGTTTTATGATTCGAAAACTGCCGCTCCTCAAAAAAAATTAAGAATCTTACAGTAGCTCTCCTTACCTTCGTTCTTTTGCTTGCTTTTGACTACCTAATAATATAATAATAGATCAAGAGTGGTAATATCGTCACTCAGAAGAATGTTTTTTTCACTTATTCAGAAAATTTAAAAAGTAGTATTAATAATTTTAAAAGCGTAAGTCCACACATAAATTGTTGGAGCTTTTAATTCGATTGAAAAAAAGTACACAGAGTAGTTATAGAGAATTTTCGGAATGTTTATTTCTCAAAGTTTAAAAGCAATTACATGAAATAAAAATTCGTGAAGAAACACATATAAACTTTTAAGATTTCTATACAGCGCAGATTTATCAAGATTCTTACTTTTCTTATAAAAATATAAAATTTATTACAGCATTGCAGTTGCGTTGTACCAAGCGTAAAGCGTAAATATTTAAATATTTTCTGAATATTTAGTAATAACTTAATTTGCATATAGAATTAATTTTTAAAATAAAATTAAAAATTTCCCTTCATTTTAACTAATCATGGTAGTCCTAATTATTTAATATCCCGCAAGATAAAAGTAACTTGGAATGTTTTGCCCCTCTGATGGGGGCATATGCTGGCTTCAATAATTTTGTATTGAAAAGGCCTGCAGCTACCAGTCTATATTATTGAAGTCTGTCTGTAGTTCTAATGATTCAACCCTACTTGATCTGGTAGCAATAAGTAGGAACACATCCATTATTATCAACAGGGGAAGTTTCCTGATGGAATATAGCTGTCTATCAAACGAAGAGGTTGTATGCCTTAGTAAGAAAGAGAGGAAAAAGCATTATATCAGTGTGTTACCGACAGATGGCAGGTTAGATGGAGCAAAAGTGAAAAGGGCAGAGTGACGTTTGGATTCATAATGAATGTGTCCTTTGTGCAGGATCATTTTACAATGGGTTTCCTTTTGATAGGCCATGGATGGCTCAATGTATTCTTGCATTAGAGGGATTTTTTTGAAACTGAGAATTGTTTGTGCGGAGATAGTTGCGAGGATTGGCTGCATATTTTCTGCCCGATGTATGCCGAAGTTAAATATTTGGGTGGTATGGGAATATAACGAGTGGCTAGGGATTATGATGTTATTAAGATACTGAGCCATATGGAGCAATATCAAAGAATATGCAAACGAAGTTTCGAAACGGAGAAGGTATTAGACAGATAACTAGAAGAAGTTTGTTGTTGATGTGAGAGAGTCATCAACCCCGGATTCACATGAAATCTAACTAAAATAGCCTTGTTTACGAAATCTGACCAGAGATTTTCTGGTACGGGTCGGATGCCCATGGAAGTTGTTTTGTCCCGACATCTTTGAGGCCCCTTGGGGAATAACGTGGTTAACGCCCAAATGCAGGCAAAGTGTAATACTCTAGTGAATGTGAAATGATTCAATAATGATTCATGAAAGTGAATGATCGTTGACATTTTCCTACAGGGCAGGATCAAAACAATTCTAATTTGTTGACTTTAACTAACGCAATAGTATTGAAATTAAGATCTTGTTAAGATCCGATCAGTTTAATCTAATAGATACTACTTAAATAATGCTAAGGGCAGAGTTGTACGAAGAAATTGTGATGATTTTTTTAATTTTCTTTTAAAATATAAAATTGCCGTGCTTACCGAAACTGGTTTAAATTCTGATTATTGTTGTCACCGGTGTGCTAGAGAGGATATAGGAGGGGAGGTGTTGCAATAGTTATAAAGAGAAGATTAAACTTTAAATTAGTTTCAGTTTTGAATATAAGCACCAAGGAAGCAATTGGAGCAGACATTCTTTTTGAAGATGACAATAAAATTAAAATATTTCTTGTAGGTACTATATAAAGTTGCTCATTCTTAGAATAGGGATTCTGTCATAAATTTATATTTGTTTTTATTTTTTTTTTTTACTTCTTATTTTATTTATTTTTTTTATTTAAAAAGAAAAAACTATGCTAGTATTCGAACGCATTACAGACAGGGTCTGGACTTTTCTTAAGTTTATTCCTGATATCAAATTATTTACTTTTACCATTCACCAACAATTGAAAATTGTTACCGGGCGCTATTCAACGTGCCACAACACGTCACTGTTCCTGTTTTTAATTTTCTTATACTCTAAAGAAATCGGAAATACATACATATATTATACCACTAATTATCACTACACTCTACTACTACACATTAGCGAAGTACGACGCTTTTGAAGCCACACAGCTAAAATCTAATTGTTTGCAATTTTTTCCAATTTGTTTAGTGATGCAGAATTTGACATTTGCATCTTCTTGTTTTAGATTGATAATTTTTTAACAGCTATTTTTAAGTTTATAAAAAAAACCGGCTTAGATTTATATTTTTTGCCGGTTATACTTAAGGTTATAAAAAAAACCTGCTTAGATTTAGATTTTTTTATCGGTTATACTTAAGTTTATAAAAAAAAAAAAAGCCTTCGGGGATTAGTCCGCGTTGCACAAAGAGTCTGGGCTTTTCTTATATTTTTACTTTCCGGGTGGATCATCAAATTAATTGAAAACAAAAGTCTTGTAAATCTGATCTTCTCAAACTATCACAAATTCAGGGACCGTTCTTAATTGGTGGTGATGTCAACTGCCGACACCAGTCTTGGAGTTGCATATATGCTAACTTTCTATTCTTCATAATCTATTACCTACAATTTCACCTGTGATGTTTTATGTACCAGATCTTACATATATATGTATGCCTTGAAACATAATTCTTCTATTTTAACTATTTTCCGTCAGAGCATTTAACTGTTGTAATTAAACTATCCAAAGATCCGGTTATCTACGATTTCGATAGAACTGAGTAGCAGCGTTTATCAACTTTCATACATTATAATTTATAAAAATTATTCTTAAAAATTTCTTATTAAATAAAGTTCAACATAATAAGGAAGTTGCCAAAGTACTAGAATACTTCACTAGTCTTTTTACTGATGGTACCGATGTAGCAGTTCCCAGCACAAACATAATTTTTATAAAGATCTGTAAGCTTCTTATACATATAAGAGATTTAATCCACCATCAAAATAATACTCGTCGACTATGACTCTTTACATTTGCATTTATTTTTTCATTTAATTTATTAATAAATAACTCCAACCAAGTAAGAATAAATTCTTTAAATTATGTGTAGGAAATCCAAGGTACATATATAATTCATTATAATAGTTATCTAAGCTATAAATAAGCGAGAAATTAGCATTATAAAAAATAAAAATATTGAATAATACTATTTCTACAGCTTGACAGCCTGGACAAACAACTGCTTTTGAGAAATTACTAATGAATAAGAGTATTAGGAATCATTCAGATTGAGCAGGGGTGATCCGATTAGTATTTTATATAGTAAAATTACAAGACTTTATGAAAAATAAAACTGAAATGAAGACCTAATAATTGATCGTAGCGTCTAAGACCATTAACAAAGCACATAATGGAATTTACGGCAACAATTAATTTGAGACTCAAGATGTCCATTAATTATTACAACCATTACCAATAACAAGAAAAACCAGTACTTTGTCCAAACTTATACGTGTACTTAACGGCAGAGAAAATGATGATATTATTAAGCGCCGAAGAGCTCCATATACTTTTCCAACAACGTAATCAACATGACTAGACCAGGTGAAGATCTCATTAGATATTATACCCAGATTAATTATCTTATCATAAAACTGAATAGTAGTTGTATTCAGTTCAGAGTGATAGATGGAAATACGATGTTTCATGAGTACCTATCTCTATATATTGTAATTGATTTAGTTTTCTTAGAATTAACGAGCAAACCATTATTAGTTTCCCAAGAATAACATTTTTGCAGGTCGCTAATAATATGTACAAATAATTACATCCACTACTAAACTTAATTCGTAGAAATGTAAATTTGTAAATCATCTGCGTACTAGAAAAAAGTACAATTACAGTACAGTACAAATATTAATCAGGGGACAGGGTCAGTCATTGACAAATAATGAAAAAAGTAAAGGCCTAGGAATGGACCCCTACGGTACACCGGCTGTTATTGGAAGAAAACTGGAGAAAGAGTGGAGCTACTAGAACAAGGCAGCATGACTTAAAGAAGGCTGAAGGGATCCCATCACGATCCATTGTGAAATCATTTGGAAACCCATTTTTATAATCAAGTATATGCTCTTGTGCAATTGTGTGAATGAAACGTTATGAGATTCGTTCATATGACTGAATTTGTTATTTCGGGATTTGAAAATTTGACGAAGTAAATGCATTGTCAAAAAATAAAAAATGAAGCAAATATAATGCAAATTTCAGACGAATCATCAAATCTTTGTACCCCATGGTATGAGGGTAGTTGTTTCTTTTTTTCTTTATATTAATAAACTTGATTGGTGACTTAATAATTTCGCACGTATACTTTTAATATAGTCATCATAAAGGGTAGAGAAAAGTTGTTTGAACTCATTATAGGATGTGAAGAAATTGTTGAGACTAATAATGTCTTTGTTTCTCAAATAACTTTTCCTTACTACAATTCCGGTTTATTATTAATATTTGTTTTATGATGTTTTTTTTCATAGCTTATAGTTTATAAACAGTGAAAGTAGAGGACACTACTAGTTATTATCTTCTTCCAAATTTTGGTAAACCATATAAAATAGCAGCAGTAGAAAAAAAATATAAATGTATTTCCAGTCCCATCTTTATGCAGGGGCTGGTTGGACCTGGACTCAGGTGCAGCACGATCCATGAGCCCCTCCCCCCTAGCTCCTGCGATAGTAGACCAATCGATGACAAGTTTTTAAACCAGTAAAACAACCTATCTGTACTGTACTGGTGACGCAAACAGAAATAGTGCAACTGAATTTGCAACGAGGACTGCGAACAGAAATATTATCGAATTTGCATAAAGTACTGTACAGAATTCGACACATACAAACCTATTCGTTGTTTCGGTCTATGTTTGGATTTGGATGGGATTTCCTCCCAACTAATAAAAATATCAAAAAGTGCTGTGCGTCAAGGAGTATCTACTCAAGCAAAGTATAATGGAGTACAAATATATATATGTACTCAGTAACGTGATCAAAGTTCGATACTAGTAACAGTATCGACTTTTTGCATATAGTTGATAACCCAAAGTAGCTTAGATAATAACTTCTGTCCTAAAGTTCCATGAGCCCCATCTTGGTTAAAGACGGCCCTGTATACTTCTCTCTAGAATCGAAAACTACCGTACCTACCTATTTCTTCAAAACTTAAAAGCAGACCATTTAAGACCCAGCAGATTTTACCACTATGTATAAAGCATAGCATTTATATATATACCTATATATATACGAGTTAATTTTTTGCTGATGTATCTTTCCCAGTATTGCCTTCTGTACCATTAATTACTCCGTTTGTTAAAATACAGTGATTACGTAAAGTTACTCAACAGCTGTCCCAATTCTCCAATTTTCCATTTACTAAGCTATCCATCCAGTTCCCTGCAGCATAGTAACATACTTGTAAAATCACAAACAAATAAATAACAGATGGAGAATTGCCTAATGAAAAATGTGTCCCCAATTTTTTTAGCAGTCAAGTAAAACCACGTTGTACATTTTAGTTAGCTATGAGTAGTCAGTTATTACAAAATTGAGGTCAATTTGTTTTTCATTTATTCTTGCTGAGCATAAAATCTCATTTTTAACCGACTTCAAAAGAAGGGGGTTCTCAATTCGACTGTTTTATTTTGGATATTATTTTATTGCTGTTAAAAATCAAATATTATGACAACGTTCAGTAATCAGAACTTATGCTTAGAATACCTCTTTATGAGGCATTGGTATTTAAACACATCGAGGATTCATTTGTATTTTCAATTTGATGAATGACGAAAGAGGTTCGTAATTTTTTAATTAAATCATAAATATCGGTGGATGGTAAGAAGCTTTTTTTTTTATAAACCAAGAGTAGTTCTTAACAGATTACTGTCAAAATAGATGCATAAATTTGTTTATCTTCTTATATGTTTTATATGTTTACTAGAAGGAGCCCGTCTGCGTTGCCCGGCGATAATATAGATACCTAGATGGGTGGGGGTGGGGGTGGGTTGGTCATAGGTGCTTAATACCTAAGCTATTATCTGACTCGAT